>OU696664.1:41957698-43188931 GCA_916049575.1 Ancistrocerus nigricornis
ATTGGAAAAACCGTCGCTCGTCCGAAGTCCTTCATAGCTTCCGTTCGTCTCTTTCAACACGAACGAAATTCGATGTCAATTTATCACTCTCTTCCGCATTTTCCTATCCGTAACATACATATTTCTCATTTCCCATCCGTGTAACGTCCTTCGATATTAACTTTCGGAAGAAAATTTTCATTTCCGCTACTCGCGACCTACGTTCCAATGTAAAACTAATATAACGGACTCGTATATGTGGTATTGAAAAAAGAAAAAAAGACTGGAATTGTTTTTTCCCCCTTATTTCTCTCATAACTCCCTTATAACTCTTAATCCTATTATAAAACCGATTTTACTCTTCACAGTGAACGATGGTATAGAGAATTAACGCAGAATGGTGTAAAGCATGAAATCAATGGGCGGAGCAAGGTTCTAACGAGTACCAGATATATTTTCACCAAAAAGAGACGATACCTATTCGGAAGGAGCCAAGGAAAAGGAGGTTTGTAAGGAGAGAATAGATGTAGGCGGAGTGAGATGGGTCAGCGAGAGATACGAGAGTTTAAATAACTCGGTCTTGGTGTAGGAGGAGGAGTAGATAAGGAAGCTCATAGCTCGGTAGTCGGAGTCTCGACGAAGTTGCTGTGCCGTCGGGTTGCCGTAGGTACTCGTAAGCACTATTGTTTCGCTTATTGCACCGATTGCTTTGAATTTCGGCATAAGCTTGTACGATTCTCTCTCTCTCTCCCTTTTCCCTATTCCTATCTACCTCTATCTCTTTCTCTCGCTTTCAAAGGTTAATACATACCAACCTAAGGGAAACTCAGACGGTCCCACACACAACTTCTTATACTATATCTTCGATTTCCACTCACCGTGAATGACTATATCCTAAAACGAAGGAGTTCGTTTTTAACCGACGATTATTTCCGGAATTATTTACCGACCATTACGAGGATATAGAATAACTATTACAAAGCACAGTGAGGGAATCCTAATTAATGCTACTAACGAAATTTGGTTTAGTCATTATACCCAAAAGTGAATTAGGTATCCAGGAAAGAGCATGCGCATGAACATGAAAACGAAACCGTACGTAACGTCCGTAAAGTGTACATATTAGAATATTAGCAATTTGGTGCATAGGCGATAATACCCCTCTCTGATGGAGAGTATCGCGTAGCTATGCGGTAACGAGTAAACGGGGAAAGCTGGCGTGCGCGTTCAAAGAGAATATCCCGTTCTTTGACTGGGAACACGGTGGTGCTTCACGAATCCGTTGGCGCGTTGGTAACAACCCGAGGTAGGAAAGAGATGGAAATAGTTAGGAAGAGGTTTGAGATAAAGAGGTCATGGAAGGCAATGGGTTTGAAGAGAGAAATTACGGACGGTGAAATGTTCTTCTCGGAACGTTATATAGTACCCGATGTTCGAATGGTAACGATGAATCGCGTCTAATCGATCCACGGCTACCGATGCTAGATTCTAGTATTATTACACGCGTACGTATGTTACATACGTGTTCGATTACAGCTCGTATTCGAAGATCGCAACTCTCGTGTCGATATTTTCCACTCTTTCTCTCTCTCTCTTTTTCTCGAGTCCGTGAAGCTGGGCACGTAATGGTCGCAACGGACCATTTTTGTCCGCACTTCGTAGACCGGTGCGCGGACGCTTTTAAAGCCGGCCATTTCGTTACAATCCCCAGCACCCGTTTACAATGTCCATATAGCTGGGTTGAAAGCGTGGAAAACGTGCGCGCGCGTGCAACGATGTATATTTATCTCGAAAAGTTCGCGGAAGTTGCTAGCGACTATCGGAACGTTTTAGATCGTTCCTGACAAACCCCCCCCGACGTTTTCGATTACTCGCGATTGTATTTCCGTCGGTTGCGATCGATCGATCGGTAAACTTGCGTAACGAAATAACGTTTATTAAGTTTTTTTATATATTTGCCATCATTCCCTCGTCAACAGTGACGATGAATTAATTTAATAAATCTTGTCAAAATGTCTTTCGAATAAGTAATATTTGTCTTTTTTACATAGTGATTCACCCGATCTTCGTAGCTCGACCGTTGGGTAACATCGACTAGTACACACCTGTTGACGTACTCCACGCGTTTAAGCCCGTTCCATTTTAATCCCTTTCACTCGATTATCCCCAAATTAGCTGCTGATGTCAAAAATGATATCGTGCGAAAGTTAAAGGGCTACCCGGTCTACCGTTTTTATGAGCATCAACGGTGACTCGTTATTCACGGGACGTCACCCTTTTAAAAATAAAAGGTATTACGTTACGCGCTATTTGTTCGGCATCGATAAATGATCGAAAACAAACGCGATGTCGAATAAGAGGTAACTGGACCGAACGAACTGGATAAAACGAAGACGATGTCGAAAGTTGGGCCAACGAGGTCAGAAAACAGTCGTTAAAGCGGAAGGAGCTGTTCTTACGCTGTCAAGTTGAAAAGCGAAGCCAAGGTAGCGCCCGGTAAGAGTGGAAAGAAAGATGGAGAAGGGGAATGAGAGAGGAGATTGGAGAGAAAGGAAAAAAAAGAAAAGAAAAAAAAGAAGGGGGTGAAAAAGACGGGAAAAGGGAGCCGTCATCTTCACGCTTTGATTTCTTTCGACGACGGTTGCCACCACTACCATCTTAGCCACGCGGAAACGGAGTCAAGCAGCGGATGACAAATCGCGGCTATTCACCGACTTCGAATTCGTCCGGTAGGAATAGAGGGGGGGTATGCCCGTAATAATTTCGAGAAACCCTTTTGTTATTTACAACCGATGGAAAGGTGCCGGCACGGCCTCTTCTTTTTTTTTTTTTTTCGTCAAAGAAATCAATAGGGCTGACCTTGTAAAGTGCGTGACCTCTATAAAGAATCGAGAATCCTGATAGCCGTCTACGCCTGCGGTAAGGTAATATAATATATTCCGAAATTGATATAACACGATGATAGATATTAGGTACTTCCAGCCTCGAGGTGAGGCAGTCGCGTTAAATCGGACGGATTTGACTCTTAGCGTCGGCGAAACAGCTTCTCTCCTAACACAGCTGTTTATCATCTCGCGCCTTCATAGGAATTAAATAGCAAACGTGGAGTAGAGAAAAAGGGGTGAGTTGTAACGAGCGGTAGACGAGGTAACGAGCGTGGTCATTCGACAGTAAAAAAAAAAAAGGAATATACTCGTCACCAAAAGTTTCACCACTTGATGTAATCTCGAGAAGGTCGAACTGATTATCAACATTTCTTTCCATGTACCGTCCAAGCAACTTCGTCGATATTACCTGACTTTAAATTCGTGCAAAATAAAAAAATTGTTGAACAATGTTAACGAGTAAGGTTGCAAGTAGGAAAAAATTTTCGTCGAAAGTGTACGCGAGTAGCTAGCGACCGTTAGCAACGCGAAATACGTCGAGTGGCCTTGTAGCGAGAGGGGGTTTAAAGGAAAGGCTCCCGCGAACTTGTTTAATTCCATCGTCCTTCGGAGTTACATCGAGGTAAAACGGTGCTCGTGGACTAGGGCGAAATAACGATACCCGTTGTAACGATTGTGATCGCGGTGGAGGGCAAGGGGTAGGGGGAGAAATGGCACGTAACACAGATTTAACGTTAAATAAAATCACAGCTGGTACGGAGGGTTACGAGGTAACGTTGCACGAACACGAATCATGGATGGGGAGCAGCTAGTGTGGTGCACGGAGTCGCGCTACTACTGCAGCGCGGTTAAACGCATCGAAGTAACGATAGCGTTGCATCGGAGAAAACGAGCTAGGACGCGGTAGCTTGTGAACGGTGACATTTAATTAAAAGTCGTTTACCTGGTAAACGCTTCGGAGAGGGAAGTTTTGGTATAGTGATTTTTCTTAAATAGATTCGAGGTAATAACACGGTACTGATTGGAACCGATCGTCTAGGTTGATACCATTTTTATCGTTTCAGTATCATAGTTTTGTAACTATAATACAGGATTTTTTAAATATTTGTTCAAGGATTTGAAACTAAAGATATCTACGTGGACCAAGTCGAGCCGGTCAACGGATCAATGAGAATTCGTCGAGCGAAGAAACGTTAAAGTAAACTCGCTCTGGCTTCCTTTGATCGCGTCAAGACCACTCTGTCCGTCTTTTCTCTCTAGAAACGGTGCTTCTTGAATCGCGAAAACTGTGGGGCGTCTTTCCTTTGATATCGAAACAACACACGTTTCGGGGCTACGCCGAGAAGGAGAGTCGAGCTTGGATAGCCGGTGGTGTGGTAGAGCTAAAGAAGTTTCATTAAATTAAAACTATGTTACTGCCGTAAAGTTCCTCGTCGCTGTTTTCCGTAGCGAAGCGACGTAACGCGACGAGGTAAAGACGGAAAGATGAAAAAGAGAAAGAAGAACATAAAAAGAGAGTGAGGGAGAGAGAGAGAGAGAGAGAAAGAGTAAAAGAGAAAGAAAAGATAGAGAAAAGTTGGGAGGTTTCAGAGATCTTTTGAATGTACGCGATATTACTCTCGCTCCGTCCTTAATCGCGTCCTTCTGTCATTCGATATACATAATGAATCATATATTATAATTCATCATATATCTAATTATAATTGAGACAGGCTTTAGTTTTTATGTTAATTTCTTTTGTCGTTTTCTACGATCGAGAGATTATTTAAGTTAATTATTAAATAGAATTTGACGATTACACGTATCTTGACGACAGACGGACGAGATACGTGAATCGACGATAATAATTTATTATAAAAGCCTACACCTGGCGCGGCCTGGGTCAAGGGCTGCCAGGGCTCATAGAAATATTAATAAATTTAATAGGACAAAGAAATGATTTGACTAGTTGGACGCCAGTCGATTTTTATTCGACAAACCGACAAACGAGCACGATATTACCTCAGGAAGGGATAGTTGGAGGATCCGAAATATATAGATATAGGTTAGGTTAGGAAGTTAATAAAGAAATAGAGTAATGATACTTTTATATTCCTAGGTAAGAAGCGGATTTATAACTTACTTGACAAGTGACGATCTATTTCTGATTTTCCAAAGAAGACAAGTTGTTTATTTTGTCGAAGATCGACTATGCCAGTTGTCTTTTACACTTGTATATATGTAATTATTACAATATGGTTGAAATCGTCGACAAGAGAATTACAAGACTTTATAGATTACAAAATTTATGGATTACAATACAAAGATCTAAACTGTACGCAAGGCGAGAGCAGAGTGAGTAAAAGCGTGATCCACGCGTGTCGGTTGAAGTGGGGAGAGTTCGATCGGTGATCGACGCGTGGTCCTTCGTCTCGCTATTGGCCCTTTATCGCGCGTCGTCGTAGGCGCCTCGCAAGTCTTGACGAGGGAAATTTAAAAGCGCAGACGGTCTTCTTCCTCGTTTCTACGGGTTCTCGTTATTTTGACGACCTGCAGGTTTTCTATTAGATGTTTTACGGAAGAAATATAAGATTTCCGAATAGTCGAATTCTTGGCCAACGTTGAGGGAATATACATCTTAGTTTCCTGTTACAATATCTAAAACATAAAATATGTACAATATAGGACTAAGGATACGTCCTTGAGCCACCCCCTTATGTTGTAGTCTGTAGTTTTCTCCTAGTGAGTTCGAGAAAATAAGCCTTTCGTGAGTAAGGAATTTGACGAATTTAAAGATTTTTAGTGAACACCCTAGAGAAGCAAGTTTAGATAGCAGAATATCTACATTGACGTTGTCAAACGCTCCCTGGACATCTAGAAAGGCGGCTAAAGTGGCTTTTTTATAGGCAAAAGCTTCATTAATTTTCAGAGCTAAGTTAGTTATATTGTCCAGACAAGATCTGCCTCTTCTAAAGCCCTGTTGACTAGTGTGGAATAGGTCTTGGTATTCAGCCCACCATTGAAGCCTACTTTGGATCAGTGATTTGAAAAGTTTGCACAGGCACGAAGTAAGTGATATCGGGCGTAGACTTTTGCCATCAGCTTTTTTTAATAGATGAACGAAAGATTGTTTCCAACTGAGTGGAAAATCACTAGCTGCATACATTTCGTTGTAAATATCCAGCAATAATAATTTGAATTTAAGTGGCAAATTTATTAACATCTCATAGTCGATTCCATCCATACCCGGGGCTGACTGTACTCTCTTTTGATCCAAGACAGAAATAAGCTCCGTAAGGTTAAAGTATGAGTCAAAGAAATTATTTTGGCTGGCCGTAGGGAACCAATTTGGGTCCGTTTGAGCCCAAGGAGGGCTTATTTGGTTTATGGCGTCTTCTATTGTAATGTGATCCTGTAAGTTCTCACTAGAGTATTAAGTATTTATCTTGACCCATTTATTTTTTTAAATCTTACATTTATTCCAAACGTAAGTTGTGTCCGTTCGAAGGTTAATGGTTTCTGCGAATTTCCTGAAGCATTCTCGTTTTTTGTTTTTAAAAGTCTTTGTGGCCGTCGGCAGCAGTTTTTTTTTATAATCAATCAGGTCATGTAAGTTCCCGGTGTGTTCCCACTTTTTATACGTCGCACTTCAAAGTCTTCTAATTTTGTCACAATCGCTATCCCACCAAGACACTGGATTTCTTTTTCTCGAATACAATTTTTTCTTTGTAGGAGTGCAAAAATAAATTGCATCTATTATTTTGTCAACAAAAAAGTTGTACTTATCTTTGAGAGAAAGATTATCGTAGATGGGTGAAAAGAACTTTGTGTAGTTAGCTTCAAGGTGCTCCTTGTACATGCTCCAATTGGAGCGGACTGATTTAAGTCTGAAAGATTTTTTTTGGTAATGACTTCTGTCTACAGTAACGTCTATGAGAATGGGAAAATGGTCTGAACCCCATGTATCATCATATACGTTAACGTTTAATTTGTCGGAGATTGACGTGGTGGAGAGGATTAAATCAAGGTTAGACTTTATATTCCGGTAAGTATCAATGTGTGTAAGAGAATCAACATTGTGTATGATCAAATCCAGAGATTCTATGGCTGTCTCGAGTCTATCTCCATTTCTGTCAGTATATCGACAGTTCCAGGTAGTATTATGGGCGTTGAAGTCCCCTAAAAGTATGTAGTTGTTGTGATAATTTGTGGCATTTTTTACAATTGTATTCCATTCTTCTTGGGAGAGGGTGTTGCCAGGGGCTCTGTAACAAGCTATTAACTGAATTGGAGTGACTATTAATAGAGATACCCCCCATCTCCACGGTCTCGTTTGGTATTCTTAAGTTACATATTTCCGCGTAAGCTAAATTTTTCTGTATGAAGAAAATAATGCCTCCACCTCTGGAATGGGCTCTATCTTTTCTGTATGTGAGGAAACCTGCAAATTGAATATTGTCCTCTGCTGTAAGCCAGGACTCCACGCATACTAAAATATCTACCTCTTTTAATATTTTCTCGATTTCACACAACCGATGACGTATACTTCTGGCGTTCCAGAAGAGAATCTTTAAAGAAATTATATTATTCATAGCCACGTAAATTATTAGTAGTTGAAGTATCTAATTCTTCCTCGCTAGTGATTGTTAAATCCAGATACATATCCATGTCTTTGGTTTCGGTATATGAAAGTTTATGTAATATTCTGGTAATTCTATTCTTAATTAATCGACCTTTTAATTGTTTATGTAATTCCTTTAACATACTTATGAGAGACTGAGTATTGTGAGTAAATTCTAGTGCTAGGTCTTTGATGTTAGGATTGCCTTTGGCTCGTTCAAGAAGACCCTTAATTTGTGTGTAATTGAGAATATACACGTCCTTCTTGCTTGAAATATCGGCTTTGAGGAGAAAGTTGTTCTTCAAGTATATTTGAGATATCTAAGGGGTCTTGTTTTGGTTTTTTGTATGACTTTGGCGGTTTGTGTATAGTTATGTCCTTATCGGGAGCATCATCCTGTGACACGGATGTGGATGGAGAGAGAGCTCGCTTAATACTCGTCTTGGGTAAGACTTCGTTGTTAATCGTGTTTACTTGAGCGCTGTTGGGGCTAGTAAGCGGGAGAAAGTTTTTAGATGTAATTGTTTCCTTCGATATAATATTGTGACTTTCTGATTGAATCTTCAGATCGGACTCGATTGTTGTATTCATAGGTTGTTGACAGTTTTTTGCTAGGTGACCATGAAGTTTGCAATTGAAGCAGGTAATAGTGTCGGAAGATAAATAAATCCAGTACGTGATTTCGTTATAATTAACTTTAATGTGTGGTGGTAATTTGCTAGTATCCTCCGGGTGAATGTAAATTTGCCTTCGAAAACTCCTTATGTGAGAATAACCGGGTTCGGAAATGCCAGCTCTTAAGAAGGTCATGGTTGAGCCAACACGTATGTTTATTTTCTCAAGTTCTTTTGTTAAGATGTGGTGGGGAATAATCGGACGAACGTTAGATAATATTAAACGTTTGAATTTGGTAACCAATGGTCTAATTTCAAGTAAAGTATTACCTATGGTGATTCTCCTTTTATTATCCACTAGCTCATCGGCTATCGCTTTATTAGACAGGTAGATACATACTCTGTTCATGGATATTTTTGAGGCGAACCGTATGTTGGCAGGACTTGTTATTTTTCCAACTGCTAGGATGTAGTCGTTGAAAGAAATCCCCTCTATCGAGTCAATGACTATGGCTTGATCTTTAATTGGGAAAGCTGTAGTTTCGGTAACTGAAGCGTATGAGTTCTTTTTCTGTTGTATATCGGTAGGTTGAGTTGAGACATTGAGTTCTTGTGTCTGTGTGTTGAGCGGACCTTCGGGGGTGGAAGTCATCATTGATGAGAAGGTAGTGGCACCTCTGTGCCGTGGGTGGGGTAGTTATCAACACTAGGATACTGAGGACTGATCGCAAACTATTTGGAAATGAAACTTTTCGACACTTCACACACGACACTCAGCACAATGCGGAGATGTGATGTAAACACGTCTACACCGTACGAGGTTCGGTGCGGAACTCCCTGAGCTATACTTATACCATAGACGAGGTATAAACTAGACTTGCCATGCAATATAAATTTTTGTCCAGCGGTCCGGGGGATCACGTGGTCGGTTCCTTTCGATACATTTCGATGTTTAATTTTCTTTCTAAAATATCGATGAGAATAATAACCTCAAAGGTCTGCAAATTGGAGAAGAATTTTCGCTCGAACTATGCTGAGGGAATCATAGCATGCGTGCTACTGCTCTATCGCCATCTCTCTCGGCTCACAGTAGCAAACGGGCTTATACATTGCGAGCTCGTTCCAGTAGGTATTAGCACAGAAGAGCAATAAAATAGACTTGACAAGCAATGTAATACACACATATACGCATACATACATGCATACATTTAGATCTAGTTACGAACCATCAAGATCAAAAGAATTGTTGGATACTTTCAATAGTTTCAAAAATATTCGTCTATTACATTTTTGTTTGCTTTATCAAGAGTATAAGGGATTCCATGCGATCGTGCCTAAAAAAATGAGTTCACGTTAATCGAGTAGGAATTCGAGAACGTAAAATGAGAAATTCACGATGCCTTTCGGTTTCCACGTCGTCATTAATATCCACCTACGATCCACCGGCTCGATCTACATACCTAATCGATAGCTAGTAGGCTTATCAAGCTATCCATTTCCGGTATCCCCTGTCATAGATTCTCTCTCCCTTGCTCTCGTACGCATACCCCTAATCTCTTTCTCACCCTTCTCGAAAGGCCTCTCTCGTTTACTCGGGCGCACGCTTTTGTGCCGGGCGAGGTTCCTCGTTGCCCTGGAATTTGACGCGTAAACACGGGCAAAGCGTCGGCTCCCAATCGTCGTGAAACGATACAATAGACAATTTGTCAACGAGCCTAAACCCGTCGCCGGAATCGCCCTGGTCCTTTCCCGAATCGCTTGACCGAGCGCGTTAACGCGACGCGAAGTGGATCAGATCGTCAAACGGTAAATAATCGATCGGAGTTGTGTAGTTCTCGAGAAACGATCAGACCGAACGTTGTTGTTGCTGTAACGGTTTCTGATTTCAGAGATTCGGAAGAGTCCCTTTGTTTCTACACGTCATTGGAATTCTATACGTTTGTATCTTCCATAAAGTCCGAACATCATCGACTTTGGTTCGCGTTACATTGACAATGGAGTTCAGTTTACTGAAACGAAAATACTGAAGAAAGAAAATGATTTTAGAAGACTATATCCAAGATTCGTTTCTTCCCAAAGAAATTATTAACAAGATTGCGTTGGTCGTGGAACAAAAGAGTTTGATTGCAAGATAAAGAAATCGACAAGGAAATTCGAAAACGTTTCTGGTCTGTCCCGGTATGCACAGTTACCCAAAATACCTGTACGTAGTCGAAACAATGGCCCAATTGCGATTGTCAGCTTCGAGGCCTGCAATTTCCATTTAACGCAGTTGTCTGTAAGCCGAATGTAATTCCGCGTGCGTGCGTGATTAGGTTTCAGCAGTAGCAACATTTCCACGGCTTGTGTTCCACCCCTTTCCTCTTCTGCCCTCCTTCAAACCTTCTCTCTCTCTCCTTCTCTCTCGTGGTCGTTTCCGCGTTCGTTAATTCCACCAGTGTATAATTATTTCCATGTAACTCTGGCCATCGAAATCATGTTTCTCACAGTTTTTGAGGATGAAAACGCAAGAATACTTTTTAACGTACGATAATTATGCGTTCGAAACAAAAGTTAGAAGTTATAACACGCATTGCAGTAAATACAGTAACATTTCGGTAGTATTGACCGTTGAATGTAATAATTCCGTATACTAACGATAATAATAATAATAATAATATGGATAACAGCCACTGGGTATAAGGATATTAATAACAATAACATCGGCGAACGTGAAAATTTGTTCACTTTTATAACGAAGTAGAAACGAATCGAAAATCGAGATAATTGTTGATTAAATTAGAAGAAAAAGAATGTAGGAGAAGATGAAGCAGGAAAAGAGAGAGAATATTAAAAAGTAACAAAAGAACTCGCTACGCTCTATAAATTTGTTGCACGTATTCGCGAGCAGGAAAATTTGAAAGCGGCGCGGTTTATCAAAAACATCGGTGAGTTATCGGCCGCAGGGTGGTACTCGGTACGTTCGGGGGATGGTGGTCCATTATTGGATGCTACGAAGAGATCACGGGTTTTTGTGTTTGTGTATCAGACGCGATAGAAAATGGATATAGCGGCTCTGGCGCGTGTACGTTAAATTCGGCTTAAATCTTTGTGGTCCGTGACATGAACATGTACAGGGGCTTCTTGCATAAGATGGGAAAGGGGGGCAGAGAAAGAGAGACGAGTTTGCTATATTGGAAAAAGCGAGACGGCTCTAGCTTTCTACGAGAGAACTTTCATATCGTCTGCCCCCTTCCCCGGAGTATATTACGAAAGAATGAATATGCCATAAACCTTAAGGGCAACCCTTTTTTCGATCGATACGGTAAACCATTACAGCTAGTGTACGTAAGGTAAACTGGTTAAGGTATTTAAATTGAAGTTTATCTTTGGTCGTTATCGCGCGGAGATATTCGGGACAACTTCTCACGGACGATTAAAATTAACGGAGGGAGAAAGATAGAAATAGATATGGCACTCATTTAGAATACGGGTATCGATTTTAATAAAATCAAGGGAACGTTCTCGTCGAGAACGAGTTTCGAGCGTTAATTCGAGGAGAATGGTGAAAATGTCGGAATAGAAGGAATGCGTTTAGAAAAATGCTATCTTTTCTCGCGGTGTCGCACCGTGCTTTACGGTAATGCGACTCGTGAATTCCATTTCGTACGTGTTCTCTCGCAACGCCCAGACCGAGATCGTATTATTTCAATGAAAAATATTTCAACTTTGCCCTTTTCACGAGAGTCGTGGTAGGTAGACGGCAAGGTAGAAAGACGAGAGTGGGGAGAACGCGAGGATGATAGGCGATGTTATCGTTATCATCAGACTCGTAGGAGTTGGAACGATTATTATTGCAAACGACAACAACGACGACGACGTCGAAGGAAAGTTGAGAACGAATGGTGGATGGTGGTAATTTTCTCTCTCTCTCTCTCTGGTGATAGTTACCGTTCGTTTTGTCAGGCAGCAGCCATATCCGCGCATATTCCCTTCCATCCATTTATCCCGTTTCACCCCGCGTAAGAATAAGTTGGTTACAACTTTCGCGAGAATCCACTAATTAATGTGCCGAGCCACGAGTTGGGTATACGGTGTGTGTAAGTACCCGGGGACGGATATCGAAAGGGAGTTCGACGAACTCATGGAACCGGTGCTCCGAAGGTTCGCTCATCGAATCGATCGCATGGTAAAATTATTATAAAATAACTCTTACCTCGAAATGAAAACGTAGATAAACCTTCGAGCAACTTCCCGATCGAGAACAACTTGCTCCGAAAATAACAATTATTACGCGAAACATATCTAATGTAATCAATTTTAACGTATACGTTGTTTTAAGACTTTGAGAATGTGGTAGAATAAACGTCTACCCATCGTTCGGATAATTTGACACAAAAGTTCTACAAGAGGTAGGTACGGATGGTAATAAAAATGGTGGAAGATTGACGAAAAAGAGGAGGAAGCAGAAGAAGAAGAAGAAAGGGAGAAAGAGGTCCATCAAAAAGAGAGTGTAGAGCAAAACGAAAGAAAGAGAGAGAGAAAACGGCAGCCCTTGGCTGGATTAACTGCAAAGCGGCGATTAGTTTTCACTCGACTGCCTACGAGCCGAGCCCATTTATTTAAATGACAAAAAATGGCCGGCGGCTTGGACGCAATAAACCACTCTGTCTCTCCCTTTCTTTCTCTCTCTTTCTATCCAGCACCACTGGAGTCCATTCGTTTGAGTACGTCGCGTGTTTCGGGCTTTTCTAGAAGAGAGGTGGATGGTCGGTAGAGGATCAGAGGACGGCTACCGGTACGATGTGGTGGGTAGGGAAGATGGGAGGAGGCTGCAGAGAGGGGTCGAAAGGAGTTCGAAATGGAGCGAGCCGTGACTGAAGCAGAGCTCAGCTGTCGCGCGCAGCCTGTCCGTGGAGAATCCTACATCGTACAGTCGTCCTTAAAAGTTTCGACGCTTAACTCGTTCACGGGGTCGCTCGATCGACCGTATTTTTCATCGACTTTCGCTCCTGGCAAAGCCGCCGGCTCATCCTACGCGTTATACCTATATACCTACGCTACGAACGAGATAGAGATTTATTCAGGTACACGTTCGCTTTTAGACTACAGAATCATCTCCCTCCCTCTCTCTTTCTCGCAAACGTATCTATGCACACTTTCAATAATATACCCGAGAACTTAATCGTCTCGTAAGATAGCAAAACGAACGATTATCGTTTAGTGGTTTAGAATTTTGGAGAATACCCAGGACCGATCGTACGATACCCTATAGTCGACGAGCCCGCGAGAAGGCAGAGCGCGCCCGGCGGAGCAATTAATATCGGTAATCTAGGTCGAAACGCTTCTACCTACTTCCGTTCTCGACTGTACGGTCCTCGACCCTGCGGAGAATCTTCGCTGGAGGGACCACCCTTTCACGCATATATGCCCATCAACGCGTGCCACTGGCATCTATGATCCTCGCGCACCGTCCATTAACATTTTCCTATGTTACGCCTGGTGTTACGTATATGTGTCTCTGCATGACCGTTCACTCGTGCGTGTATATTTATGCGTGTGTTGCATCGCGAAATCTGACCTAATGGCGAACCGTTAACCGGCTTAATGCTGTATACAAACGCGATAGGCTTTTCTTCCGTACGATCGATTCCTAATACGATGGAACGCGTTTCGTTGTTTGAAATTATAATTAAATTCTGATCTAGGCATGCGTTTGCATGTTTTGCACATATACATACCTACTTAATAGGTCCGTGTAACATTGATGTCACATATTCACATTATTTGTATTTTCTAAATCTTATTTGATTTTATCATCGAAATTTGATTGATTTTTATTCATAAAGTATGGTAAGTACATTTGTTTAAATATATACAGGTGACATGCAAAACAGGGGAAACATAGATACTATCATATTTTTATAATTAAAATATTTATAAATAAAAGTATTCCGTATTAATATGTATTAAATAATGTTTGCTTCGCCATCGTTACTAAGTTCCATTAACCGAGAGCGTTTTCTTTTTGACAAGATATCCTCATCGTCTAAACTTTCTTCAGTACTATCTCGAGTTCTAAATTCTAATAAATTTCAAAATTCTGCAGGCAAATCTGATACGACATAAACGCTCGAATGACAAATTTCTAATGAGATATCTTGTGCACTAAAAAGTTCTTATTTTGTTCTGTATTGTAATGGGGTTTCCCTCATTTCAAATTTTGCTCTTAAAAACGTTAAGCGTTGTACATGGATTTATCTAATTCTCAAACCATGTTAGAGCGAACTCGTGTTCTAGACTGCTGTGTTGTATGACGGTTTTCCCTAATTCTCGAATCGTGTTAAAATGTCATATTATACGAAGATCAACTGTAGACCATTATAACTTAAAAATTGTTAGTTTATACAAAAGAATTCGTACTATAAAAGGTTAATACTATTATTGAAAAATACAGATACCTGTTTTTATACCATCTCATTTGTATATTTATCTAAATTAAATAATTCATTAGATAAACTTAATAAGTTCGAACTGATTCCAAGAAGTAGGATAATTATGAATTCTTGATAACAAACTGGGTACTTACGATTACACACAGTAGATAGACAAGGGATTCTTGTTATCTCTTTCTCTTTCACTGTCTATACTTCACTGCCGTCACGCTACACCGTCGAGTTATGGCGCCGAACGCGGAAACTTACTCGATAGCAAAGCACTTCCGCTCGAAAGTGCTTTACGCTCTTTCCGCTCGGCGCGTAGGAGCTTGCGACGCGAAGAGGTAGAGAGATAGGTAGAAAGAGAGAGACGGGCGAAGCTTCAGCGTCGTATTTACAAAGTGTTCGCGGCGGCATTCAAAATACGTCTTGTAGTCTATTCGCTTCAGGAAGTATATGTAAATGAGCTGGTAGTCGCGATTTTATTCGGATATCATCCAGTGCCGACAAGGGTGTGAGAGGGAGGGAGAAACGACAAGTAAAGTAGTTCCCTTCGAGTCTCGACGCTCCGCTAACTCTTTCGACGTCAATTTCGTGTACTACCTGCCGACATATTTCTACTTAGCGAAGTTATCGACTAGTTTGCATAATTTATGGTTTAATTAAATTACAGATGTAAGCGATTGATTTTATACGAATCTTATACCTATAGATACTTTCTAATTATATTTTCTTTATCGATTAAACGTATTTTAAACGAGTTTCGTCCAAATCGACTACAAGAGTTAATTGTAACAATTAACGTGATCGATCGTTTGTCTTTCTTAGAAGGGGGAAGAAAACACGTGTCCGGAAATACACGTGTACATTTTACGAGGGTATACGCAATATAAGGGATTCGTGTTTCCTCTTCTGTCTGGGAACTTCGTATTATCTTCCCAAAACCATTTGTCCTTTTCTCATCAACGAAACATCCCGCTGTTTCACGCGGTCGATTCCTTTCTTGACGCTCGCTCACGCATCTATATACGTTACACACATGGAAAGACGCACAAGGATAGTGATTACTCGCGCGCTAACGGTGAAAAAGGCAGAAAGTATCGGAGCTTTCCGTTAGTTACGTAAAAGCACATCGGATACGCGTTGCTTCCTCGTTCGTTTCTTCTCTCTCTCTCTCTCTCTTTTGTGGTTTAGACACTTTGTCTAGCCATAGTCGAGCGTCGGTCACACGACCATCGTAATCGGTCCTTCGTCATCGTCAACGTAACCGAGCTGGCCGATCAAAGGATACTGACTCTTTCCACAAAGGGCTTCGACTTTACCGGCTGAAGTTCGCTTTTGCCTTGGTATGCGCTTCGAGCACGACGCCTTTCCAGATTGTTTCGCGAAACTTCACGGGAACACAGGGAAGAGAGATCTTTGGTGTTGAAAAGATGATAGTAATAACGAAATTTTCCAATTAATTACTTTAAATTATCAAAGATGTAAAAGGGATATCATTGAGAAGAAGGAAATGAATGTTCGTTGACTCGACGTAGAGGAAGTAAACAGTAAATTATTTATTTTTAACACTTTTCATCGCGTGGAAAATAAATTCCTACTTCGAAAGGATTAATGGGCTTGGCTAAAAAATGTCTCTTTTAAATTTATCACCACACCAGGGATATTAGCCATGAAAATCCGTCACAGCAAAACCCAAGCCATGCGCGTACACCGTTTACGAATTCGCTACTTTCGCCGTTCACGGAATCCACGATGAAGGAAGAAAAGGAACGAAAATTAAAAGACATGGAAAACTCGGAACGAATGTTCGACTAAACATTTTCTATATTCCAAAGCTTCTTTTAAAAGAATCCCGACGCGTGGCAGAAGTCGTGACACGGGTCGTAGTCGAAAACTTTCCGTGGCATAGGGGTTATAAAAGAGAGGGACGCATACTCCGTGGACAGGTGGTCGGATCTACCGCCATAATTTTCCATGCGTTAAACCGTGTATACCAACCTTCGTCTCTCTCTTTCTCCGTCAGTCTCTTGTCGCGTTCGCTGTTGAGCTTTCCGCGTGACGCCACCGTTAAAAAAACGACGCGTTTTTCGCTTCCTATCGTTTTGCTCTATCTCTCTGTCTCATTCCCGCGTCGTTTTTCTCGCGTTCCATACACTGGCGTCCTTAATATCACCGTAACTCGTCTATTGCTGCCACCTAATTAGAAGCGAAGCTTCGCAATGCATTCTGCCTCGCTCGCACGCGTACACGGTCATATAAAAGAAACGAAAATAAGTGTAGAGTGCATGGAAAAAGTAGAGAAAAAGTATTAGAAGAGTAGCAGAGAGTGTGGTAGGGTGGGCGGAGAGTTGGGAGACGACGGCGACGACGACTGGGCTTAAAGGCATCATAAATTACGAAAACGTGTTTCACGCTGCCACAAACGTCGGCGCTAGCTTGTCGTCCTGTTTATGGCAATAATATAGGTTTAATTGCAACGTCAGCGTCACCGGCAACCGTACCTTTCCACCATTGGAATAATAATTACGTCGGCCTAGCCGTGCTACGCGCATTTGCGTGTCTCTCAAACGCAAATGAAAAAGAGAGAGAGAAAGAAGGGTGGTACGATCGTCAGACGATAAACCCCTCGAAACCCTTCAATTCGGGCTAAAACCCGTCTCGAGCGAGGGTGTACGATTAATTTGCTGGGTGCGGAACCGATATCGAGCGATATCGTGGAAAATGGCTCGGGACCGGCTCGCGTTCCTTTCTCCTGTCTCCTTTCCACCTCCTCCTCTCTTTTTCTTTTTACTTTCCTTTTATTTCTCTTTTTTTTTTACACCACTGTCGGTAACACGCGAGATCGAATCCTTCCTCGGTATAAGCGTGGGAAGCGTGGCCTGGGAAAATCCAATAAAAAAAGCGCTTCGAAATAAACGAGAGTGGTTTCTTCGGGGCGCGCGCAAGACAGAGATGGAGATAGGATTGGATCGATGCAATGAGGCGACAGCGCTGGCTCTAAACGAGAAAGAGCGTATCCGAGATTAGAAATGATTTGAATAATGAAGAATAATTTCATTTTGGTATGTAGGTAGGTACAAGTTTTTTATGTAATTTAACGAAACGACTCGGAAGCGTCACGTGGAATATATTCAACGTGTCGATCAATTTACTAGATCTCATCGTTTTAAGCTATCTTCGAGTAGGAAGCTTCACGGAGTCGCGAAATTGATCGTGCAATTTTCTTTCGAGAAACTATACAACCGGGCCTCCCGCGAAAAGAGCGAACGGCAAATACGTAACACGAGCGAAGATAAGGGGTGCCGGCTGAGACCTAACATAACTCTTTGTTCCTTAGGCAGAGAAAGATGAATAGACAGACGGATAGATGGATAGAAAGAGAGAAAGAGTGAGAGGGTAAGAGCCGAATTTGTCAGAACTCGATGCGATGGCAGGGTTCGCGAAGGGATGGATTCGAGAGAGGGTGCTTGTAAACACAAGAGGGATTCTTTTTCGTGGAAGGGTCCGATCGATCGCTCGAAAACAAGCCGAGCGCGTCGAATCCGGTCGCTCGCGCTTTGGGTTTCTTCTCCTTCTTGCTTTTAACGAATAACCAACGGACCGATAGCTTTTCTCTCTCTCTCTCTCTTTCTTTCTTTTCTTTCTGCCTTCGAGAAGCGTCGCTCGACAACAGGTGCTCCGATTCTCTTTTTCCTTTTCTCGAGACGAGGGCGAGGAGAAGGGACGGAAAGTAGTGGAAGAAGAAGAGAAGAAGAAGTAGTAGAAGAAGTAGAAGAAGGAGAAAAGTATCGGCCGAAAGTTAGTCCACGTTGGCTAAGGATAAAGTACCGCACATACATATACCCGTGTGTATGTGTATGAGTAAGTGTCCAAGAACGAGTAACAAGCGTGAAACGGAGAATAAAAGTCTCGATATCGTTCGAAGGTATGTTTTAAAGGACAGAGACGAAGTGAAACCAAGCGGCAACGTAATACGCCGGAAACGAAAGTGGAAAAGTTTCGCCGGCCGGTTGCCCGACTCTTTGATACTCCCAGGATTACAGAATTACCGAGGATTAGAAAAGAAGGAGGGGTAGGTGTAAAACAAAATACAATACAAATCCTATTTCATTCCTAGGATTTCGATAAATGAAGAATCGATATTTTTTAACATAGACGATTCGTGTTCTTGATCCCACAATCTAGTAGTTTGGGTCAGCGTATCGGTAGACCGCTCGATCGATCACTATAATTTATTAGAGAGATTAAGGTTTACCCAGAATTTATCGGTGGAATGATTATCGAGTAAAAATGAAATTTGATTTAAAATATCCTTCTGACCTTATCCGATCTAAGACATTTAATAAAACCTCCCTGGTAAGACATTCGTCGAACTTTTTCGTCCGTTTCAAAACAGTCGTTATTCTCGAAAGATTAGGTCGGTGGAATTGTAACACGAAGTTCGGTAATTTATAGCGACCGAACAAACTCGAGCGAACTATTAAACGATCTTTCATGAATATGCTGCTACAGATAAAGGAATACTAGCAGAGAAACAGAAAAGAACGACGAAAAAGTTGCTGACATAGATATCGATTCGTCGTCGTATAATCTTACAAGCGTGGTATTCTCTCTTTCGGTTTCTCTTTCACTCTGTCCTTGTTCAATCCTCTCCGTTGTCGATCGACGCATATCGAGATTGTGCCTATCCCGCGACTCCGTAGCGTTATCGTTATCGTGCCGCCATTATTCTCCCGGCGCGTCGGTCCGTGACGATTTGCGCCCCGCCATTTATTGGATCGTTATTCGCTCGGGATTACAATCTGCCGGTCGGAGACGAGGACTTCGGCGAGGTGCCTCTAGGCAGGCACGCCCGGATGTCACCATTTGTTCGAGCCGTCATTTTTCAGCACGTACTATTTCTGGAATTTATTCTTCATCGGTGACGAGAAGCCGAGCGAGCGAGAGGAAAAGAAAAAGATAGATAGAGTAAAAAGAAAAAGAGAGTAAGGCAGCAACCGCATTTCGTTCGTCCCGTCTCTCTCTCTCTCTTCGTCTCTATTTCGTTCTCTTCACCCTTTTTCATTTCTAGACTCTGCCACGGTCGAGGTGTTTCGTGCCGTATATGAAGATTTCTTTGAACGAAAAAAGTAAAAATAGGATTAAGAAGAGAATAATCTTGAAATAGATAAAAAAAAGGGATGAAAATATCGGTCTTGTTATACGGAAGTATCGTTAAAGTTGACATCGATCTTGATGGTACGATCTGAAATTGGATAAAAAATAAAGTACACATATAGGTATATGCACACGGATCGCTTTCGTACGGAATATTTATCGTTCCATTAAAGTGATCGGCTGACACGAGCAGATAAAGTGGATTTTCGTCGAAGAAGAAGAAGAAGGTCGATTTGACGTCGGTCGGGAATGGGAAAAGCACTGGGAACGGATATTTAGCTTGGCCTATGGCGGGAAACTATTCGCATTCCGTTCTGGAGGCGGGAGAATAATTTGGGTCGGGAAACTACGGACACAATGCCCGATCGTAGCCACTTAAGCGTGAAATTCAATCGAACGGGTAAATTCGAGAAAGACAAGCTCGGACGATACCGCGTCACGAACGGTGAAACTCCTTCCCGTCGATTTCCTCTCACCGATAGTCTCGTGGACAAAATCCAAAGTCATCTTCGTTTGCGGTTAATTAACGTAACTTCCTTCTTCCACCGTTAAATACTTAACTCCAACCGCACCAATTGTGGCGTAGTCGCGAACGAGTAAGAGTAATTGGTGTGCCGTTTAAAATTAATAATAGATTTATTTCTATTATTTATTTATTCCTTTTCTAAATAATTTATTCGATATGGCCACTTACAATTGGTTAAAAAGGTCGCTTAGCCTATTCTCCCCTCGGTAATATTATATACAATAAACAATTTTTTCAACAAAAAGGTCTCAGAAAAACCAAGAGCACAAGATAAAATTTCAATCGAGTCAAAGATCACTTAAACGTCAGAACTATCTAACTTTAAAATCTAGTAATTGTTCTTTCAGTCTACCCAAATCGACCCTTTCATTAATCTCCCTCATTTCCTTCCGTCCAGCGGAGCGAGATAATCAAAACAATTTAAACGAGTATACGAATTGGTATCTCGACACGCGTATATTTCATTGATATAAAAGTCCTATTTATATCAGCTAACATCAAAAATCTATCCGCCATCGCGATAACCGAAAAACGAGCGAGAAATAACGAGGGCCGTGTGGTAGTCGGGTGAGCGTCGAGCTTTAATCGTAAACCGCGCTTCGTATAATAAATGCCCCATAGAACCGTGCACACTTTCGGGGTTGATTCGCGTGACTACGCATAATAATCGAAACACGGAACCGTGAAGTTGGTACGGGTGGTTGGGGTAACTCGCTAGGGGTGATATTCGAATAGGAAAGAGAGAGAAATATGGGAAAGGAAATCGAAATCGTTCTTTTCCCGTAGCTCTAAAGGAATAAGAACTTTCTCGCGTTGGAATAGTCCCGGTCGATGGCTGTAAGGGTGCACGAAGCGTGTACGAAGCAATTAATTACTCCTCGAGGCGTGGAGAATCTAGCGTGCATATCGTCTCATCCTTTCTCGAACGCGTGCCTCCTTGCTGTCGTCTACGCACACACGAATATATAGAATCACGTATGTACGTACTAGTGGAATTATATGTGTGTGTTCGAGTGTACCCCACGTGCGCGTCGCGCTCATAGAATAATGCGCATATTAATGCAGTAGAGTATAAATTAGTTCGGAGATCTGGCTAGACGAGCTGAGAGTACGTACGGCAGGAAAACGTCCCTCTCTCCCTCCCACTCTCCCTCTTGCTATATTATACATGTGTGCAGATACTAAACACGTTTACGTACGTACCGTGCGACTAACACTAATGCCGGTATACCAGTACTATCTAACCTGGGCCATATGTGTATTTATAAACGTGACAAGTAGGACAATGAAACCTACACGTTCTACATGTTTCCTGGCAACCTCTGCTCTTGATTTATCTGACGCTGTTACGCCGTCACCCTCTCTCTCTCTTCCTAGAGAGTCACCGGAACGCGTGCGAATGCTTCCTAGTTCTCTTTGCGCTTAATACCCGAAGCAGAGTTGTACTTCGACAAAGTTCCTCTATCGCCAAACGCATTTTCGATGGAGAGGTGTTGGATCTCTGGGAAAACGGGTAGGTAGGTACTTTGCTTTAGAAATTGAAGATAAGACTCGAAATTCTTCCTGCTTACGGCGAATATCGAATCGAATAGATTATACGAGTTGGATGGTCGTTATGCGAATTGAGTTTTGTAACGCGTTACGCGATCGTCGTGTTTTCTTATCGTTATAGGTACGGGTAACATTGGACGATTTTTAAAGAGAATTATTTTCTTTCTCGTTATTTTTTTCTTTTACAATTTGTCTAGAAAGTTTATGGACATTTGTTTAACGAAGGTTTAAAGATATCCTTTGAGAATTTAATTTCTTTATCTATTAAAATTTCTAATGACACGGAAGGACAATATTTATTGCTCGTAAGAGGGGAATGAAAAGAATGGAAGAAGAAAACGACGTCATTTCGACTTCATTCCGAGTTCCTTTCGACACGGATAAATGAATCCTTAAAACGAACGAAAAGGAGACTAACAAAAATCTTAAGAGTAATACCGGAACGATGGAAGAAAGAAACGAGAAGGTAGGAAATGGCGTTACATCCGGCGAAGCGACGTCGAATTACAATCATCTTGGGCTACTTTACATGCGGCCGGGGTAGTCGGATCTCTCGAAGTCACTCATTCCTATCGGTTATCTCCGATTTCGAAAGTGGTAGACTTCTTTTCCTCGGTACGGACTACGTTATTTTCTCCTAGAAACGTGGAAATCTACTGTCGTGGCGTTTCCCCGAACGATTTTCTTCCTCGTATGCCTTTCCACGACTGATCGAAAAGAAGGTGAATTAAAATCATTAGAAACTCGTTCCCGAGCGAGCAACGAACGTGGAAAGGGTCACTGTATTCGATAATCAGAATTCGATAATCGGTATAACGACTCGCTAAATGCAGGTACCGGTAACGAGCTAACTAAGTCAGTTAAAACAAAGAAAATTAGCGTGCAACAAAGTGCCGATACGAATCGAGCTTGAACGTCGCTAGAGGTTACGTCGAATGTACTTAAAAAAGTTTCACGTCACGCGAGGCACCCAGCTTATATCACGTTTGACGCTGCATAGTTCTGGAATATATTGGAAAGACCGAAGTTTTCCACGTATCTTTACGTAGGAATATAAATACGCATTTTTAGATAGCAATATTCCCGTGTCAGCTGATATTCCGATGGAAAGATATAAATCAAGACGAGGACGACTTATCGTTTACTTAGAGGACAATCGAAACTTCAATCGAGCACATCGACCAGACGTAATTATTTGCGGCATGTTAATGGTCCGCGTTTCATTAATAATTTCGTCGTTTCACGTTGATGCTAGGTTAAGCATTAATAATGCTATTTGGCTAATCAACTATACCGCGGAGAAATACTCGCATGAGCGTTTATGGATCGCGTGCCGGCTCGAATTAACTGAATAATTAATCGAATATTGAAGAACCTATCGGTTTACCGGGCGGAATAAACGATGAGACGTAAACGTTGCGAAATGTTTCAATTACGCGCCATAAACGTTGGTCGATCGTACTCTAGGCTCGCGCACGTTTTTGAGTGGTCGCGTGCTACGTACTTTGACTTTCGAGCATCTAACATTTACCTATGTTTTGCTTCTGTAGGGGAAAGAGAGGACGAGGAAATCGTAAGTTATTTAAAAACGAGCGATTAAATTTGCGCGAAGCAACGAAGCTTTGTTACAGAATATCCCGATTTACAGACGAACATCGTTTCGCATAATCGCATTTGTTGGATGCGCGAATAAAGTGACGAGGGTGGAACGCGTACGAAACATGTATATGTAAATAATATTAATCGAATAATGCACTTGCAACGTGGGATTACCCTTTCAATGGGTTTCCTAGATGATACTAATGGACCGTGGACGGTCGGGAGCTTTATAGAAGCTATTTCGCGTTAATGATAAACGCGGGTTAGATAAGTATCGATTTTCCATCGTTTTATGTATGCGAGCTTCGGATAAGCTGCAGGGTTTTATGCTCTTCCCTCTCGTTTCACTTGCTCTCATGATTTTTTTATCGAATACAAATAACGTGCGTGTGTATTCGCGAGCAAGCAAGAGGAAAATGTTCTTATTGGAATTTAAATAACATCGCCGATTACGCGCTCTCAAACGTTGAAATCTACCTTCTACGTGAATTTCGAACGACGTGTCCGGCGAAAGGAACTTCGTTATCTAATTGCCGAGGGGAAAAAGGTAAAATACTACGCGTAGTGCTCGGATGTAGGTAGCAGGTATCGGACGGAATAATTAAAATTAACGAGCTCATTTTTACGGGTCGTGCGTGGATAAATCCCTGGCTCGTTTTAAATCCGGACAATTAGGTGAACGAACTCGCATCTCGTCCTAATTTGCTTCTAATTAAGACTTCCTCGGGTTATCCGACTTCTTCTTAATCAGCAACGCTTAAATTCGACCCTGGGGAGAACGTGAAAAGTGGGAACGTCTTGTCCACACGTGAAAATCATTTTTTTTGTCCTTAATTCCTTGATAGAAGATGAATCGTATCGAGATAAAGCAAGGTTTGCAAGCGTTGCAACGAAATATTATCGATTGGTAACGTAAGAGAAATCCGAAATTAGAAATTTTAATAAACACGTTACCAACGGATAGGCTATAATTGACATGCGCTATCTACACGTCCGCAAAACTAATTACACTTCCATCACCTGCCAATATCGATTTGCCGTAACCTGCTGGTAGATGCTCGTATGTTTTGATGTCTGCATCATGCCCCAGCGAAAGATATGAACTATACACCTACTTTCCATTCAGCATGATATTATATCTGATACATTTCAAAGTAACAAATCATTTATTCGTGTCTCTACCCTTTCCATTTTAGTATTTCCTACAATTTGGCGTTGCATTATCAAATTTGAGACTAAACCCTAATGCCAAACTAGCGAGCAAAGATCCATCCATCGAGTCATTTTGAAAACGACGAGTTGTCCAGAACGAACCTTCGATGGTAGAGAACCCGTCAATTCGCATCGGCTAAACCAGGTTAACTGCAATCACTTTCAGTCAGCAGATCTGTCTTTGGTCGTTAGTGTAGCACAAACGATGGAGATAATGCAATAGGATGAGCATTTTGAATGAGAACGTTAGGTGCGTCCAGGATAATTTGTCCCACGCTTCCGTGGCATTGAGAGAGAAAGAGAGAGAGAGGGTAGGAGAGTGATGGAGAAAAGGAGAGAGGGATGAGCACAGGATGCCACTAGATGGATGAGTATACTTCGCTCGATGGCATTGTTATCTCGAAAGATAAACACTCCCTACTGAATTCCATTTCGGATTGTAATTGCTGTTCCTGTTTATTCTTGCGCTGGAGGTTACTGTCTATCCCCCTTCTCTCTTTCTGAAACAGTTTCGCGAACGGATAGATCGGTAAGTATACTTTCTACCAACAAAGGATCCTTTTTTTTCGTCGAAACAAAGGCGAATCATTTAACGACGAGAACGAGAAGATATCATCTCTTTATCGAGGATGAAGATTTCGTTCCGTATCACCGTACATGGTCTTTGACTTCGTACGAGAATCCAGGCTTCAATGTTCACTCCCTCTCGTTCAAACTGCGCGTAACCTTTGCTCGCTGGGATTCGCACCGTGGTGGATACGTACCAACACCGAAGTAGCGTGCCGGTCCAGAAAGTTTGATGAGCTGGGAAACAAGTGCGCACCGACCGTGTTCCGGATGATGTTCTCTATGAATCCGGATGATCGCCTTTGATGGATGAAATTCGTGAGAGCGCGCGCTCGTTTCATAGACGATTGCGAGTCCTGAACTTTCTAGCAAATATTAGATAAGAGAAAAGGGACTGGAATCTTATTATTTTAACTTTTATTATACTTTTTTTCCGGCCCTTTTAGTAATAGACTACAATTTTACCGTTCGGTTCTTAAATATGTGGTGACTTTAACAAAATACATAAACGAACAAAAGAGGGGAAAGAAGATAAAAATTACACTTGTGAAAATTGGAATTCCAAATAACGCAATGCTTCGGATGAAAACATCTTCGATTAAAAATAAAGCAATTATGTGGTGATCGTACAAACAAAATTATTCAAATATCTACGACTTATTCACGCTTCGATAACCATTTTAATACTGAATAACGCGTGAAAACAAAAATCTTAGTAATACTTCCAATGGTCTATTAATTTCTTATAATATGATTCAGTTTCAAATACAAAGAACAAGATCATTTCAAGCTGCCCCAGAAGCATTTTCCCAGCGTCGACGTATAATATTTTACTTAAAGCTATCGTAAGGTATATATTTGTTTTTTCCTAAAAAACGCCGTGGGTCGCTCTTGTAAGCAAACCCATTTTCAATCTCTCGCATCAGCATTCTGCGTCGAGCGAGGTTGCACGCCGTATCCTTTGGGAATTTTCATAATATAACCTGATGTAGATACATCCTTAATCAAGCGCGGAAGAGCATCAATTAATTAACATTTTCCATGAAGTAAGAAAAAGTAAGAGAGAGGAGGTGCAGCGAAAGAAGAACGAGAACAGAGAGATGAGGAATGAAAGGGAAAGGATGGGTGCTGGTAAATGCTGAGCACTGGGTGAAGTGGAAATAGGACGGCTTCGACTCATCGCCAAGAAAAAGAGAGAGGGAGACAGAGGGAAGCAGAGAATCGTCTTGAATTGAATTACGGTCAGTTCATCTTGGAGCTCTGACAGTAAAACCTAGTAATCGGTCTATAGAGATAAGAAAAAAAAAGAAAGAAAATAGAGAGAAAGTTAGAGGGAAGCTGCTACACGAGCGGAATGGAAAAAGGAAATGTTCCCTTAAATGGTCGATAAAAAATTAAAACCGTCCCAATCGTTTCCTCTTAACCGATGCTTGATTTAACGTGAAATATTCAGACGTCCCTGCAACGACATGGTCGCTCTACTCGAATCGACTTGGCAGGCTCGAAGAGCGAGATAATCGGTTAGGAATCTTGTTTTATGGAAAAAGGCGCAGAAAAAAAGGAATATTGACTTTACTTCCGATTAAAGTCATCGAAACGACTTTCCTTCGAATTTTATTTTTTATTTCGCGGTCTCGTTTAATATCCGATATTAACGTGGGAGATTGAATATGAAGCACGTCGCTTAAAATGTTTATAGACAACGATCGAGTAGATTTGAATTTTGACTCCTAAAGAAGAGTGAGAGAAAGGGGTCAAGAAAACGAGAAGAAAAAGTCAGTAGAAAATATTTGATCGAACTTTCCAAACTCGTACGAGATTAATAGCCGGTTTACTTCACATCGGTACGCGTAATATTCTAATGTTGGCCATCGCATCGTTACGATCGAATAATCGCTAAAAACGGAGGAATGCCGGTACGCTCGACGTCTCACGAATACGAGCTATGTAATAAAGGCATACCTACGAATAGCTGGAATGTAGGTATAGATTCTATATTCACATTTAAATTGGCTTCCCTCGTTCGTTGAGAATTTTTAATTCAATGATAATAATTTTTCCAAATGTATGCGTCCCATCGAATTATTCGATATTTTTCCAAACGTATCGGACGTGCGTACCTCTCCCTCTTTAGCTCGTGTTCGGCTCCATTCACCGTTAACGACGAGACTACCATTCGTTTCTGTTAATATCGTTCAATAAAGCGTAATAATAAAATAAACGGGAACGAGATAACGACTGTAACGCGCTAATGGCGACGAGCTGTTTTAAAAAAGACGCAGGCGCATCGACGGTTAATGCGGGACGTGTTCGAATATGTTCGAAACAATACTCGCGTTAATTTAATATTCCCATTCAGGTTGCGCTTGATTACTGCCGTCCATTCGTATATCTACATACAATATACTATATAACCCATTATAATGTCACAATTACGGTACGAGCTTCTAATTTCGATAGAGTTAATCAAAAACGATTAATCATTATTTACAAAAGGTAGTAGGAGTCTCTTTTGGGGGAATGGATGATGACTCGTCAACCTATATTTTCATACAATTCTCATTGAAACTTTGACAAACATTTGATGGGGACCGGCTGCAGTAGGGTACGCGAACCGTAAGCGCGTACGGTAACATCGAGGTCAACTAAAAATGTTTTCCTCCATTTCGGTCAAACGATCGCTACGAGAACGACGATATTTTCTACGAGAATGGCGAGTAATCTTTACGCGATGATCAAATCGACAAAAATAATTTTTTTTCCTAACCCTCTACAACCCTCCTCCAAAAAAGGTAGTCATTATCGTTCACGCGCGAACAGCTTCATGATTCTTCCTTTTTCCAGGACGAACGTAACGGGAAAGGATATAAAAGAAAAAAAAAAAAGCTAAAATCAATATTATATTGAATGCCGTGTGCGTGCATTAAACAGGAAACAAATTGTGCACGGCGAAGCGAGCATGGAAAAATTTCCCCTTCGTTTTACGGTTTCCTCCAGAATTTTTGGCTTTTATGCATTCCACCGGCAGCGTGGTGGCGGCAATCGGAGAATTACGCGATTTGAAAAAATCACCTTGGAGCCCTCTTCTCGAGAAGCCCTTCAACCCACCCTCGGCATCTCTCTCGATAATTTATCGATTAAGTCGCGCACGGAATACGAATCGACGCGTAGGTCGAAGGAATTAGAAATTCGCGAGTCCTTTTTTTACGATGTGAAACGTTTGTTGAGTCTTCCCACTCTTTGCTAATAAAAAAAAAAAAAAAAATGGGTAGCCGATCGTTCCATTTTGTCGTCGCATCGAAAAGAGATACATCGGTGATACTTCTCTCTTTCCCCCTTTTTCGAAAGATGTTTTTCGGGGAACGTAATCGCGCGAATTTCGTCGTTCGGAAGAGCTCGATCAAGCTCGACGACGACGTAGACGGGGCTTCGTTCGTGAAAATGAGGGAGGGTTAACAGCGTGTAAACTCTGCCGAGACGAGAGTGGAAGGAGGAGGTTGGTTTGGCGGAGAAGAAGGAGGTGAGAAGGGGAGGAAAATTTCGTTAAGCATCGGAGCGTTAAGGAACGATTGTCGTTAAGTTTAGTGGCACGTTCTCGTAACGCTCGAAGGAGGAAGGAAAGGGAGAAGGACGGAGGGGTAAGGACAGAGCGAAGGAAGAGGGTTTGTCTTCGAGCAGAGTTTGCGTCTCGTCTAGTCTCGTCTATAAGTGTCCACGGTACTGTACGGATACGGTCAATGACTACTTTGCTCTTCCAAGAGGAGTAAGCGTTTATCGAGCGACACGGACAAGCACGTAGCCTATACGATATCGATACTCTCGCTCTTTTTGAGTGTGAGAGAGGAACGAGGAAGTGGAATGACCCATCCAAGAGTACTTTTCACCGTATGTTCATAGTAAATCTATAGGTTCGTTTATAGGAAGACTTTGGATACACGTGGCATTAGATTTTTTTAAATTTTTGTCATCTCTTTCATAGAGAATAATTCGAAAACGTTAAAAGACGAGTTCAACGCAAAAATAAATAAACGGGTAGAATATATAGGTACAGTCGGAAAGCAATCATTTTATTTTTGAACGTATCGCTTTATAATCGTTTGTTTGTCGTCCTTTATTTGGATTAATTATTGTATGTCCTATATATCACTTACCTACAGTGCATATGCGGCAATTGACATGGAATGTTTTTCAAATTGTACGAGTACGAGTAATATTCTCGATACGTTTACGAACGTTTTTCTACCCCTTCTGTATTTTTTATTTTATTCCGTGATGCGCTATTTGGGAAAATAAAAAACAGAAGAATTGTAATAATCGCATGACTGGTATATAATCGTACGGGCTTTGTAACCCACGTTTTACATATTTTTTATTATTCAATACATTTTATTTGCTCGTCGAATTTTGCCAGGATATGTTGGAGTTTTATTCGTGAAACCCTTTTGGTTTTACTAATCTGGAGAGAATAAAAAGAAAATCATTTTCATACACGAATCATTGCACGATCATCGAAAACAACAGAACAATATTTAGTATCATTATTCGTTGTAAAATACAACGTTATTATTCTTTGGTGATACAAAACTTGAGAATACCGTGCCAAAGTTCCATTTAACCAAAATCTACATCGAATCGCGTTCGGTATCGTTGACAAACGCGTAGATTTTCTAATTCTCTGTGATTTTTCTATCGTACGGATGGCTCGACGTTGTTGACCGACCGATGGATCGATCGATTTCACGGGTTGATATCGATGACGCTATGCGACGGGCGATAACAAAAAATTCCACCATCGAAAGGGGATCCTTGTTTTTTACGGCAACGAGTAGTCGTTGCTGGCGCGTGCATTTCGATGGGAAAACAGCAGAAAAAGGGAGAAAGGGAAAAAACGCAAAAAAGAGAAAGAGAGGAAAGACATAATTTCGAGCGCACGCGACGAGAGAATTTATTTCAAACGGCGAACGTAAAACGAATTATGAGGGACGCCATCCTACTCACTCTTTTTTTTGTTTTGGTTGGGTGCTCCGAAAATCGTACGCGTGGTCGTCGCTTTACGACGAGAGAGAAAGAGAAAGAGAGTCATGCGTTTTTTCCGCAAGGGAACGCCTGCATTATGCCACGATATTACGATGGGTTACATCGAGGTGGCGAAAGAGAGAGAGAGAGAGAAAGAGAAAAATATTTGATGCATTCGAGTTTCGCTCAACGTGATACGCGCTATTCATAGAATGGAATGTCGAGCGTGTAAACGCGAACGTTCCATGATCTTCCCCTATGACGGGCCATAACGCTTTCCACAGTGGCCATGCGACAAATAGCCGGTATCTCCTATCCATACCCCTTCTCACTCTCTCTTTTTCCTTCTCTCACCGATTTTTCCGTCATTTTACCTGTTTTTAAAGGGGAGGGAACGAATTTTCTCGCAGCACGTGGAATTCTTACGAGTCGTAAAAAAAGGGTAATACACGGGAGCGAGTTTTTACGAGGCGCGCTTTATTCGAGGGAACATCGATCGATATAGCTTTCTTAAACGAGAGGAGTGCCAAGGGCCGATCGTAAGGGATAGAACAGACGAGAGCTTTTCTCATGTTTATCAATGAAACCTCTCCGGCACGCGGAACGGCTTCCCGCGTCGATAGATTAATTTCGGATTTTCAGCTCGACCGCATCTTTTGCGAGCTCACGTAAACGAATTTGGAGTACTGAAATTTAAGATGCCGCGTTAAATCTCTCTCTTTCTCTCTCTCCTGTTCGTCGAAGAGTCAGATATCGTTCGAAGAACGTACCACGAAAGTTTCGACGCCTTTTCGTTCGAAAGGAAATAACGAATTTCTCGGAAAAGCGCATTTCGCAATTTCGAAGTTCGCCGACGTAAGTCGAAAATTCTTTCTACGTACGCAGCATCGATCCACCGTACTTATGTGCCACGTTTGACCTTTCTTTTTGAACATGTTATCGAATTTAACTGAATTTCTCGATATCACGACTTACCTTCTAATAAAGTAGCCTTCAAATAAAATGGTCTAATAAGAATTCGCATCCTGAAGCAACTCAAAGCAACTGCACTTAAAAAGAAATAGGTGTAATGAATAGTTTTTATTAAAAATTTTGTTTCTTTTTCTCCTGATTTCAGATACACTCTAGACACTGTTTGGTCCGTTCTGTATATAGGGTGGTCCACCTAAATATTTTATTTGTTTGTGATGACATAAATATTTTTAATGCAATGTTAATGATATCACAAGGTGAATGATTTATAAATGTTATGTTTTTCTTAATGCATTTACATTGCATTAAAAACATTTCTTAGATGTGTCATCACAAATAAAGTTGATATTTGGATAGCTGCATCAAATTGGACCGTCTTGTATATATTCGATACAGATTGCGTAGAAATTATCCTGTCATTTGAAAAGTCACGAAGCTTTGTACAAGATTGCCACGCATTTGACCTTTACTCGCTTCGAATAGGGGTTAAAGGTAAACCCGTAGAAATCAAAGTAGCGAAAGGAAGACGGCTGGACCAGGCCCGTCTCTCTCTTTCTCTCTCTCCGACGGTGGTCCACTCGTCCAATGTCACTGTCGGAAGTTAAGTGAATTCCCACTCTGAACGAATCTTCCTGCTCTCGGCCGCTATTTTCAGTACCATTCGGAACGTCCACAAAAATAGAACACCATCGAAGAAGGACGATTTTAAAGAAAACATACACGCTACCTCTGGACTTTCCAACAAAAGCCTTGCTCGAAGCTGGCTCGAAGAAGAAGAAGAAAAGCATGAGGGTGTCCCTTTGAAAGTCGATCCACACTTTCGAAATTCTTTCGAGTAATATTTTCGCTCGGTGTTATCGGAGAGTCAGGACAAACGGGAGTGTTATTGGTCATCGTATTTCAAGAATAAATTCATCGTCGACCGCACAACCTCGCTAAAATGATTAAGATAAGCCGCAGTTGCAATCTACAAACGATGTTCCAAAAAAAATCACGATAGTCTACATCGCTTTTCAGAGTCGAACGCCAAAGGTATAAACGTTGAAACTTGTAACGCTCCGAGCAGCACGGTTCTCTCGTGCAACGATGAAATACCTCCCATGTTTATAAAAGCACGGCAGCGCTTTGTATAACATCAGCCAGGGGATAAAACGGAAGATCTCTTTTATTTCGATCGAGACGAACTTCGCGCGGTAGTCGATCCATCGAAAATTGAAAAGCGCGTTTCAGTTGGAAAAACAAGTCCGCCGGAAGGCACGAACCTCTTTCTCACACTTTTTCCCTTTTATTTGCGGTGGAAAAAATTATCGAAATTAAAAAAGTTCCGAATGGAGTGGTTTTCCTCGAAAACTGGCTGCACTTACGAGCCATCCATATCGTACGACGATCGTACCCGATCCAAGGGATGCTGCGTGCCATCGGGGAATACTCTCCCACCATGCACGCCTATCATAACCGTCGCGACCAGAACGAAATGCGTCGCACTGCGACTGGTACTCACGCTCTTTCTCTTAATTTTAATAATGGCCAGCATTTATCGAATATCAGCGCAAAACGTTCCACGTTTCTCGTTACTCGGAAGACCGCAAATGCCGTTGGCGAGTCCAACCTCGGACGCAACTTCGAATCCCAGCTCGAATTCAAGCACGAAAACACGCGCGGCAGAGAACACCGATGAACAGCGCGAAGCTCCCGTAGAACTCGGTAAACTTTGCCAGGAAAAATCAAGCACGATTTAATTACGAATGATTTTTGCACGAAAAGTCGAGTGTCGGACTTCATTTCCACCGTTCGTGATCTTTTTCTTTCTTTATTTCCATAGAGAAGACTGATTAACGACGAGAGAAGAATCAGTGGTCTGGACTTATAAAAAAAATGAAAGGAATATAAATATATGAAAAAAATAGTAACATTTACTAGTGGTGAGCTACATCTCAACGAAATCCTTACCGGTGGACAATCACGTACGATCCGATTGTTTTATCTACTCCAGCGCGCACGTTTTACATTATCTTTGTAAAAATATTGGACAAGGAAGTCGAGAGTATTAAGACAACGTATATATATCTATATATATATGTATATACAAGTAGGTACAGTTTATATGCACGGACGACGCTATCGATAAGTTGATATTGGAATTGGAAATGCTATTCTGCTACGTCCAAAGAGAAGCAGCAGCAGCAGCATCGTAGCGAATTGAAGTAAAGTTTTAAGAAGGAAGTGAGATACGAGCAAAAAGGAAAGTGTATTTTTCTATGGACTGTCAATTTTGAGGAAACAAAGAACGTCTCACGTGATATGAAACAAGATCAACGTATCTTCTTTTCATGGTTAAAAAAAAGGATTTTAATCGTGAGAGTACTCGCGGAAAGTACGAGAACACACAGCCAACGTTTCGATACTCCTCTCATCCGTGAAATCCTCTCGACAAGATAAAACAACGTAGGGAAGGGTGTCCGGTAATACGGAGACGATCTCCTCTTTCAATCGTTCGCACGTTATCACTGGATATTCGCGTTTCACAGCGTCGACGTAGTACGTCAACATTTCCTGAAGGAAACTCCGTGCCGGAGACGACGAAGATTCCATATCCACCACCGAGAAGGCCGGAAAATTCGTGAGAAGAATGGCGCCTAGATCGATGGCGGGCGAGCAGTATCTCATTGTTTGCCAGTCGATCATTCTCCCATCGATCGGCCGGGCGTTCTTCTCGTCTCGTCTGAACAACATCTTGCCGCGAGAAAAAGCACCGTGACATATGCAGGAGACATCATTGATCTCCATGCAAGCTCTCCTCGCTGTCTCCAAGGGGTTGCTCCCAAAAGCTTTCACCACTTCCTCTGCCAACGACGAATCACGTAATGACTTCGAGCCTTCGAGGATCCTGCAAAGATTGAAAGGAAAATCATTGCAAAGAGTACAACGTGTATACGCTTTTTATCTTTTTTTTCTTTGTCTCTGTCGAGTTGAACGTACGAAAAAATCAATAGACTCAGACGGTATTGGTAAACTTGAAATTTTACGAAGAAGAAAAAGCTCGTCCAATAAATTTAATGAAGATTCAACGACGTCTCGGGTGACTACGAGGAACCTAAAAGTTATTTATTATACTTAGAATCTTAAATCTAGCACGTACCTCGCAAAAATTTTCTCGTGACGCGGTATCGATTCCTCGTCGAACGTAGTCTCTAATAATTTCGCATAAAATTCACGAAAAACTTCAAACTTCTCGGCCTTCAATCTCAATCCTTTAGCATGAAATTTAGCTAAACTTTCGAGGCATAGTTTTAATTCGTCTTCGTTAAGCTTTCTTTGAACCGTTTCATATCCAGCAGCGATTAGATCTTCCAGTACTATCACCGGCATACCGTATCGTCCCAGATCCGAAAGGTAACATTCTGAAAAGTTCTCTTTACCATAGACCGAGACCATTTTACTGTAGAACATTTCCTCATTTTGAAAACGCGCGAAAGCGTTTTCCGATCGAATGGACGGCGAAAGGAGCTTAACGATCAAAGGAAAGGTTTTCGGTTCGCCGGAAAATCTGACGACTACTTTCACTCGATAGCATTCCCATGGTTTTTCACTATCCATTGGTACGGACTCGAGTGCCTCGACGTTAACTGATTCAAACTCGACGAATTCGCGAGAACCAGCTTCGCAGAAGCATCGATTATAGACCATTTCCGGTAGGAGATCCGATTTAACGAACTGCGTGCTCTCCGACATCGTCGAACGTATCTTCAACGATATAACGTTAATTCGTTCTTCGAAAGTGGAAGAGAGAGAGAGAGAGAGGACTAAAATGGATAGACCGAAATAAAATACGGCGAGAGCAATTAAGGACAGAAACGACGGGAGCAGCAGTGGTAGTCGTGGTGGCCTCCTTCTCGTTCAAACTCGTTTAAGTTTTCGTACGGTCGTAAATTATGCTAACTTTTTCGATGCCGGACTCCGGTACAGTTTAAAACGTGCCTTCCGCCTTCCCGCGAAAATCGAACGGCGATAGCGACTATCTTTCTAGAATATCGGCCGAGTTTAATTTGGTCATACTGATACGTGTATGTGTGTGTGTGTAGCTTTTTACGAGTAAGTGGATCGGTAGAATACTGGGCGTATTAGCTGCACGTCGATCCTCCTTCGTCGACTTGGAAATCAAGAAATTAATCACCACGCTGTAGGTATCTACTTTATCGACCCGAACTCTAACCTTAACTTTTGATTAACGCGCTCTCTATATATATATACGTATCTAGAATGTAATCTTATTTTCTCTCTATTCCATATAATAGTTAACAACGATCGTTAGATTAAAGTTTATTTTTGCACTGTCTTCGTTTTCTCAAGATTAATCGTAGATACGGGCATGGTATCGAACGATCGATTATCAGTACGTAACAAAAGATGCTTTCTTCTCGACGGACCATTTAAAGATACGGTATAAGATCGTAATTATCCTGTCTGGATGCATCGTGTAATGCGTGTTTAGCAGCAGATGCTTAATCGTTCGTCACTGGAACGTTTAACCACGGACGCACTCTTCGCGTCTCAACCACTTTTCTCGATCACTCACGTGTTCACTTTAATCAAATAACTCTGACAGCGATGGAATTAACTTAAAAGACCCTTTACACGAACGTAGTTCGCACGTAAGGCTATATCGCGATATTACTTCGGCTCGTCGTCGAATATATTATTATACGACGAAGCGAGAACCGAGACTGGTGGTATGAATGAACTTCGAGCAGTACGTTTCCCCCTCTTCCCAAGACAACTTGCCAGATAACGAGCCGTTCGCATCTCGATGTCGTCACAAACGAGTTTACGACTCGCTTTCAAACATTGTGTTCGATACGAGGCAACCGGTATTACGAGTGACTCGAACGAGTTTGTGATCTAAAAAAAAAAATCAAATGAAAATAACCCCGAAACCTTTCCGCATATTTTTCCAAATCCAGCTGCGGTAATATCAATCTAGAGATCGATTTCTTCTTTAGACCGACCTATCTCGAGTGATATCTACCTCGGCAAAGTTTCAAGAATTTATACGGGTCAGCGATGTCCATATGTGGAGCACTTAACGCCAGGCCGTACCTACTTCCTTTTATTTTTTTCCCGAGAGCTAGCCCCGAGTTACTCCGAAGAATTTCCGTACGTGTGAGATGAGCGTGCGCGTGTTAAGGGCTTAAGCGCCGAGCCGAACAATTTTTTATCGCCGCTTCAACGTCGAGCGGATGCTTTCCCAGAAATTATATAGGTCAGTCTACGTGCACGCTCTCGTGTCTCTTACAGGGAATTACGTCTATCGCGGGAGGGGTGGGTATCGAAATAATCAGTTCGAGATATTTCAAAATTTATTTCAAGAAGATCCGTATTTCCATGAAAAATTCCTGATTCGAATAATTAATATTACGCGGGGAAACTGCTAACATCGACCCTCGTCAACTTCACGTACGTAATCAGGCCACTAACTTTTATCAAAATCATGCCACAAAATTATAAATGATCCATTCGTCCGATATGTCATCTACGAATCGCATTGTCATTTTCTAAATTTTATTCATCACGCTCGCTACAACGTCGACCGAAAAAAATCGAGACTGTGCCAATAACTGAAAAAAAAGGGAATGAGTTTCGGCGGGTGAAAAAAAAAGAAGTAACCTAAAATCTAGTCGAGGATAAGCACAGTCAACGGCACGATCTCGATGTCCCAGATGAATCCCTGTCAATCTACGGTACCGATGCAAACCAGTCAAAATAATTTTCAAGCGTATCGACAAGCGGACGGCAACCAGCAAAGCACGCAATGTTCCGGCTGCCCTGGGAATCCTCAAGGTAACTCGATCGGGGAAGCCACGCCGCGAAACCTCGTTCGTTCGATCGATTACTCGAACGGAACTTATTCGCTCCAGGACAATGTACCCAGAGCCCGTTCGGTCAATTTTACCAACAGCAAGAAGGCTGCTACTCGCAGCCACGGTATCCCTGTACAACGCAACTACCGGCAAACCCGAACAATTTCTATCAAGGTCCATACCAAAATGCACCGCCAGCACCACCATCGTGTAACGTGCCGTCACCGATGCAAACTCAAGCGACTAATTGCGGTACCCTACCCCAAAATATAATCGATCAGATACGAGCGTGTCTCGCTAATACAGCACCGATTTTCATTCTACCTGGTGGCTGCCAGCAGCAACCGGTGGTAGCCACTCAACAAGCATCTTCCATACCACCTAGTCCTTTGACCGGGCCTGGTTATCAACCTTCATCCATCCCAAATTATATCCCTCCCCCATCCTTCTATCCCTATCCTGTCCCTTTCCCGATGTTCGATCCATTCGGAGGTCGTCCGAAGGAACAACAAAAGAATTGTGGGTGTTCCCTAAAAAGTAACGCAGAGTTGACAGGATTAACGAGACAGTGTTTACCTTCCTCCTGTTTTTACAACACTTTCCAAGAGGAGGAGGAGCATCGTTGCACGGAGACCACCGACGACACGATATGTTCCAAAAGAAATTGCCCATCCGCTATAAGCCTTCAGGCACTTGCCTCTCAGCTGTTGTCCATTCAAGGTATCGTATCCTGCACAGCCACGCGACTGATCCTACGAAAGATACCGGGATCGAATATCACTACGACGATGGAGGATACCATGGAACGAGCACAAAGATCTATAAGCGTGCTCAACAAGGACCAGCTGTTAACCGAATCCAGGAACGCTCAGCAAGTTAACGCACTGATAAATCTTCACATGACCGCGAGGCCCCCAACCAATATCATTCCGATCCTAACGTTGGTTCAACTCAAAGTGAACGTCCTAAAAGCCCAGGTGGAGAATCTGATCAACAGGAGATTGATGGAGAATCAAGGCTTGGAGGTAGGATATAGGGGAGACCGGGGCTAAAAGTCCCAGGGGCAAGTAGTCCCAGTCGTAGTTTTGGTATCTTAAGGTGGAAGGGAAGTTGTCCCGACTATGAGATCTGGGACAACTTGCCCCACCCTCATTTTTCCCCACCCAAATCATGATGCATACATCAGGATTTTTGTCAAAAATCGATGCATCTCGAATTTACCCGATCAAATACTCGTTCGAAAGAGAAAAGTCTCTTCTTTACGAATATGCAAGTCGCGTTTCGATAGGATGGCTGGTTGGAAAGATACAGCAGTTTTAAGCTTGAAAATGGCCCATACTCCGACACTTAAAAGATTAATTTCTCATCATTGCTTAACGATATCGAAAAACGGACAACGGGGCAGTATTCTGCATGCCTTTTTATTTAAAATGGGCCATTAAACATTGAAATCATCGGTGGTGACCATTTTGACAAAAATCATGATGCATACATTAGGATTTTTCCTTGGAAAACTTGCCCCATAGCGTGAGACAACTTACCACGCAGCGGGGCAAGTTGTCCCAAAAAACTCGTTTGCTTGAAATTGAAAAAAACGTGTTAAAAACGTCCCAATGCAAGCGGAAAGATTTCCAAGTATTGCTAAGAAGTTGAACTTTACGATGGTCGCCAAAAAATTCGAAAATATAAGCTACAGAAATCTGTAGAAACAAAAAACCTAAAATTGGGACAACTAGCCCCGGTCTTCCCTACGTGTTTCTAGTTAACAGAGGAAAACCATAATAATGATCGCTTTAGGTCGAAGCTACGGACTTCATAGACCCAGCGATTCTAGCTCTGAAGACCGATGCCGAGCTACGAGAATTCCTCGAGGTTCTTAAGCAAAAGGAATGCGACGAGAGAGTGAACATGAACTTTGCACCATATCGTTCCCAACGAGTCATCGCGGAGAACAGGCTGAGCAATCTTCAGAAGAAGATCCGACAGGTGGAAGGAGAATTCGAGAGAAGAAGATGCACCGTGGCACCGTCTCCTCCGATGTCTACTCGAATCGTTCGAGAATTCTCCGAGACACCTTGCTGTTTTTCAAATCTCGGTTATCCCGGTTTTATGAGTCCTACGGCACCAGAGAAAACACAAGATTCTCACGAATCTCCGGATCCATTCGCGATCACTCTCAGATGTCCAAGAAAACTTCGATTGAAACCTCACGTTGGTAGTCCCGAAGCAACGTACGATTATTCTAGTAGAAAAGAAACTCAACGTGCCTCTACCAGGACGGAAAAAGCTTCTCAAAGCGAACCCACGAAGGACAAGGATAGAAACGATTGCTCGAGTCTCGAGACTTGCGGATGCTACGAAGATGAGAGCACCTCGGAAGAAGAGAGTCTCGATGACGATAAAAAAAAACTCCAGCTAAAGGTAGACGAGAAAGGAAACGTGACCGTGACGAGCACCGCTAGGCTGAAGGACGTGTCCTTGATGAAGCTGGCAAGGAACGTTTCGTTACGGACGAGAAAGGCGAGCGACTTTGTCGAAAAGAGAAAGCGCACGGTGAAACCTGCCTCGTCGAGGATAGACGAGGAAGATTTCCCTGGCATGGCCTTGAGCACAGTCCCGATGCTCGAAGAAATCTCAGAGGTGGCGCGGATCGATGATTCCGTTAGCCTCGATCCCGTGCCAAACGCGAAAATGTTCACGCGGCCGGCTACCGTAGACGAAAGCGAAAGTTTCCTGAAGGCTTCTCCGACTTTCGAGGGATCCAAGGTCACGGACAATGAGGTCAAGGACGAAACGACGGTAGAAAAGAAAGTGGACGAGAGTGATGCTGATTTGGGTGAGTCGGACGACTGGGAATTCGTTGGGGATGATATCGATTATGAGAAGATGAAACAGAAGGTCGTGACTTCGTCGAAATTGGACTTTGAAGAATCCAGATCTTCGAATGGGATCGATAAAAGGAACGAGGTTAAGATCCCCGAAAGTAGATTCGTAACCAGTACGACTATCAAAGTAAAACCTTGGGAGAAGGAAGAGCAAACTAGCGGGTATTATTCACGAATCGAAAGTTTGACAAACGATTTCGAAGAAACATCGACCTCGATCCGAGACGAGGCGAGTACGAGGATACTCGAGGAGGATACTTTAGAATCTACGAAGACTGCCACAGCTTTTTTAAAAATCGATAACGGTATAAAGTCAGAACCTACGGAGAAAGTCGAAATTGCAGACGATAAGAAACGTTTTATAACAACGGCGACTATAAGAATCGGACCACCGGAGAACACGAAAATCGAGGAAGATAACGAAGAAGTTACGACGAAAGTTTCCGAAAAGAATTTGAAAGAAAAATTCAATAAGAGCGAAGAAGACACGACCACCATGGCGACACTCACGATCGGAGGAAAGCAAAAATCAAAATTTCCAACGAAGAACGAAAAGATCGTGTCCATGTTAACGGAAATTAAGTACAACGATCCCGAAGGCATAGCCGAACGATTTCGAAGCGCGTTGACTCGAAATTTTCACTCGAATAACGATCGATGCCACGAAGAGAAGGAGGAGAAGCACGCAAACTCTGGAGGGAATTGCACGGTTGCTCCCACATTCCCGGAAATTCACTTTCCATGGAGAATAATCGGTAAGTCCTTGCGAATCGCGTGCAAATAGATCTGAGGTAATTAACGGGTTTTTTTTGATGATTCGTTCGAACGGTTGGTCGGTTGCTCATACCGGCCAGCAAATAAAAAACGTGAAAAGAAGAAAGAAATTTATAGAGGATTAGGTGAATCGGGGTAATAGAACGCTTGAAATCTCGAGAGTTCGTTAATTGCCACGAGGCAATGCCAATACCGAAGAATCGCTACGTATATATACATATACGCGTAGCGTGTGCTTTGAGTAGCAAATTGTATTTAGCTTATAATTACCAGGCGTACCACTTACGCTGAAGATGTAAGAAAGGAAATGGTACTTCGCAGATAGCGAGAAGCACGATAACGACGTGGAACAGTCGGATGTTCCAGGAAGAGACGCCTTTGAAAGTACCATTCGCAGTCGGCAAGAAACCAAGCTAAATGCATCCAACTTTCGTTCAAGCACGAAGAGAGCTTCGTTCGTAACGAGGGACATCGAGACACCGAGCTATTTCTTGGAAACCAGTGTTGGTCTATTATCGAACGCGTTCTCTCTAATGAGCAATCAAATAACGTCCTTCGGTTCGATCGTTAATAGCATCGGACTTTTCGAAGGTATTCTAGCGAATTTCGATAGCCCGAAAACTACCACCGAAGTTTCAACGAATCGTGAAGACGTTTGGACCGATCCTTGCAAGGAATATTTAGCGGTACTGGAAGATGTTAGAAAAATCGACGATCGTCGTAACCACGTGCCATTTTCATCCTTGTCTAAACGATCGATCAAAAAGTTAGATAAACAGGAACGAGACGTTATCGAAGGAGACTGGTTACGCTCGTTAAGAGGTAGATTGAGACATTCGATCATCAAAGACAGGGATAATGGAAAAAGTTACGTCGTAATGCTGGACGATTCGTTTCGCGAGGACGACTCACGATCCTTCCCGAGAACGAATCTGGGCCGACCGTACAAGATACGAAGAAATCTGCTGATACGCAGTCGCCTCAAAGAGTGCTACGCGCGCAAACAAAATCTTCCTCCACCGTTCACGATTTTAAAGCGAGCACGCGACACGAATGGTAAATCTCGGGAAATCTCTCGTGGCGAGAAAAAAATGGCTTGTCGTGTTGGTAAGAGGAAAAATGAAGGAAATATCTCGTCGTTGCCTGCGATAAGTAGAAAACATTCGAGAATTAGTCTGAAATCATCTGGTTCAAAAATAACGCAGGAATCTAATACGAGAACAACGGTAACTGTCTTTTCTACCGACTCATATGCTTCGAGTAGCGAAAGTTTTGCTTTAAACATACACGATTATTAAAAATAATTTTGGGAAAAAACATAATTTAAAGACAAATAAAGGGAGGAGAGAGGTAGAAGTGGGGTCTCTTTGAAAAAGTACCACGGTGTAACTTCCTTTTTCTTTATTTAATAACCTTTACTATCTCGTCAAATAACTGTTTACCGCTATAGCCGCTTAAATGGAGAATTCTTTTTTAGAAACGTGGCGTAGTAACGATACGACAACAAAATTCAACAGGATGTTTCGTGTACTATAGCGGGCGGAGGGGAAGTGAGTCAGAATGGAAAAAAAAATATAGACATATGTATAACAATATCTATACATATGTATATAATTTTTTTTCTCTTTTATTTACTCGCACACACATACACACACAGAGACACACGCACACTCAACGCGACAAACATTCGAATCAAGTTTTGTTTCTTCCGGTATGACCGTCTAGAATTCGTATCGCTTGTTGGGTTCAATGAATATCAGAGTATAATTTGATATTGAGACGCATATATATAATATTATATATATTAAATTTCTTACAACCTAAAATGCGATTGGTAATAAAGGAATTAACAAATTTAAAACACGCACACGCACTGGTCTCAAAAAGAAGGGAGCCCGATATCGCGATGACCAAACATGATTTGTATCCGAATAATCGATCGTAATCTATCAGAGAAAACATATAAAGAAAGAAAAAGAAAGGAGGGAGAAGAAAAATGTCATACCACTTCGTTTCAAACACACAGGCTGACTTATCATATAATAACAAAACAATGTTTAAGCGTTAGCTTTATAGAGTTGAGGACGAAGCACAGATAGGAATGATATCTTTCTCGTTCGGTGGTGTCAGAATGCAATATCGTTTACACGAACGTTTGGGTAACGTTCGTAGGCGTTGAATTGCCACGGCAATTCGTAATTGAAGATAGAAGCTGAATATAATCGCGTATGTCGAATCTTTGCTATGTATATCGATTATACATAGCAATTACATGTACAGATTACGATACAAACGGATCATCTGCTTAGCATAAATATACTATATACTTATACGACTACGATTAATCCTCATTTTTGTCAATTTTATTTATTCGATATACGCTCGTCGAATCAAAGTCAAGAAAACTTTAAAGCCACAGCTAACGATGCCCGATACACGTAGAGAAAGATGTGAGTATGCGGTTTTTTACGAACCGCGATTAGAACCTTATCAAAGGATAATTCGATAGCTTTAAATATATATATGTATATGTGTATATATTTATCTTTAGTATAAAATCATTCTTCTAAATTAGTCCGCAAAATTGTCCAGACGTGATGCCTGGGTTAGAAAAACGGTAGCTCGATATTTCAAGGATTTCGTTCGCTAACTATTTCCAATTACGAATATGTAATTTTGAGATCATTTATCCATGCTAGTCGTTAATCGGAAGAACACATAGAACGTTATTCTAAATAAAAAGATAAGATCCGTTGACGCGATACTCATTGGCTTGCTTCTTTTAAATAAATTCTTCCCCGAAGAATAATTTCTTCCTCTTCTCGTTATTTCTTTTTTTCCGTTTGCTTTTTTTCTATAAATATCGTACGGTGCAGCTTTATAATCATTTGTTCATAGTGTGGATACATTTCTTTTATGTTTAAAAAAACTTATGGACATTCCTCATTAAATATCTCATCCAATATCAACGGTTCTCGAAATATTACTTTTTTTATGGACGAATATGTACAAAAATATTTACAGATACATTTACATCGCTAGTATATATATATATGTGTGTATATATATATATATATGCATATATATATAGATAGAGAGATGATTATTTTGTGAACCAACTTAAATATTTATACGTTGTAATCGCAATAATTTAATTAAAAATTAATACTCTCTACGACAAATCTTTGATTAAAAAATCTAAGCCACTAGCAAATACTCGCAACCTACGATCGTTCGAAGTAGATCGTTTGAAACTTTAACAACAGGAATCCTTGGTTCTGAACTGTTCTACAAGAGTGAAAAAGTTTACGCAACTCACGTCCAAAAGGACTCAATTATACCGGCCAATACGATTTCGCCGGTACGAATCATCTTAAAACGTGTACGCTTCAACGCGAAACCTCGCGGTACATCGAAATTACATTTTGTGCCGTGGAAAAGTCTCTAAAGTATTCCAAAACAGTCATTACACCGTGAACGTATAGCGCTGAGTTACCGTTCTGATTTCGTCATAACAGACCGTAAAAATGTATATCCATCGAGGATTGTTTAAGTGATAGGCGATTAGTTCGGATTAAGTATCTCAAAACCCGACATCGGCTCGAGTCAACACGGATTTCAAATGTACAAGTCGAGTTTCTTCATTCAGAATATCAACTTGAACAAAGGCACGACGTAGGTAATGCTCGATTGCAAAATATTGTCATATAAAAATTAAAACTTCCCCCGTTCTCGACAACTAAATTAGCAATAAATATAAACGACGCAAATAGTATCGTATAAAATGTACAATAAGAATTTGCATATCTTTTTCCTCGCATCTAATCGAAGTTTTTAGAGCCACTATCTTTGTCCTCAAACGAAAGAAGCATCCTCTCGGACAAATCAGTTCTGTTATGTACTTCTACATAGCTTGTAGGTCGACCTAAGGAGCTTTCCTTCCCTTCCTTAATTCACGCCTTTGGTGTACTCGGCTTTTAGTTGACCAAGCGTTCCTTTTATATCGTGGAACGTGGGTCTCTTCTCCGGCTGAAGATCCCAGGCCTGAAACACGTAAACGTTAGCAAAGTCTCATTCAACGTCGGTAATGAAGTTTTACGAGGAAAAGTTTACGCGTTTGGCGTACACCCACCTGTCTCATAATATCGTAAACTTCTGGAGGACATCCATCGGGTGGTTCCATTTTGTAACCTTTTTCAACGCACTTGACAACGTCGGCCAGTTGCTGCGAATGCATATTAATGAATCAAACTGGACGTAAAAAAACAAGACCACAACGGACAAGTAGCAAACGATAAGAGGATTAAAATCGGTAGTTACTCACGATTCGTGGATAGGGCACGCGTCCAAAGGAATAGATTTCCCAGAGGAGTATTCCGAAGCTCCACATGTCGGACTTGTTTGAAAACTTCTGAAAAACAAATGATGAGATGCATCGTCGCGCAAGGAAACGCTTAAAAGCTTCTTTGTCTGTGCGGTAGCGACGGTCATAAAATATTTACGTTCTGCTTTAAAGCCTCCGGCGCGGTCCATTTGATGGGCAACTTTCCACCGTCGAGGGAGAAGTTTTCGTCTCGTGCCAAGCCAAAGTCCGAAACTTTAGCGGAATTGTCTTCCGCAACGAGGACGTTTCTCGCGGCTAAATCGCGATGAACGACGTGTCTCGACTCCAAGTACGCCATGCCCGCGCACGTGTCGCTGGAAATAAACCGATCGTTCAATGGCCGGAAGCCCCCGTTATTATACATCGAGGGATATACGAATTTCGCGAAGTAGGGAGGCGTAGGAGACGTACTCCGGTTCGTAATTACGAAGATTACGTACTAGGCAAAATTGATCTGATCCTTTTTCGAAACGTGTAATCGCCCTCTAGATCTCAAGTAATCCACCAGGGACCCTTTGCTCATATATTCCGTAACCAGGTACATGTGTTGATTGTTGAATACAAGACCAAGCAGTTTAACGAGATTGTCGTGAATCAACGAGGTCATTAGACTCGCCTCGGCCAGAAACCTTTGCGCCGCTTCGCTATTGTCCTTCAACATTTTCACGGCCACTCTCTCGCCCCGATAAACGCCGAGCAAGACGTCGCCGAATTCACCTTTGCCGATGCACTCCCTCAACTCCAACTCGTGCGTCTGGATCACCCAGCCAGCTTCCACGAAGGCTTTCGGATCGACGCAGAAATCTTGCTTCCCTTGCTTCGGTAAGGATTTCGTCAGCTGAGTGCAGAGACCGTCGGCGTCTTGCTCGTAATGCTCGACGAGGAGAGCCAGATTTTCGAAGAACTCTTCGTCATCGATGGTAAGCTGATTATTCTTGTACTTCACTCTGTAGTGTTGCACGCGGCCTTGATAGCAGACGCATAAAGTATAGTCACCGGGGAAGTTTGTTGATTCTCGGACTAGGAACAAGCCGTCTTCTCTCGGTCGTAGCAACCTTTCCGCGGTTTCTCTCGATATCTTCCCGTGGAACCATCTATAACGAAGTGAATCATCAAATGGAACAACCAAGTATTTTCCTTATATAGAATTCAAGAGCCGTAGGATAGGTATATGTTACTCGTTGAACGGTCCAAAATTGGACGTTTTCAAGTAAAGATTATCTTGTAACGGTCGGACAGGTCCGCGTACCACTTTTATTTTCCAAGTTAATTTCTCCATATACGTCGTGCAAACATTTCCTGACATGGTTCAACGAGTATCATACGGCTTCCGAATGGCCCCGATACGCGTATACGTACGGCATAGCATTGAGCTTGACTTCGTGCCTCGGATTGGCCGATAGGGCGGTGGTATTTCCGGGATTCGTGATGGTCGAAGTAAGGAGGACCGGCGAGGATGCCGTATTCATATGAGTCGTCAGATTCGGGGATGTTATGCTTGAATTCGTGGTCATCGTTGGTGATACTGGATGGGACGGAATGTTACACGCTGATAAGTTTGGGATAGGAGGAACGTTGTGCGAGGTGGTGTTCTGGATGAGAGGATGAGTCGTTACGTTTGAAGGGATCGTGTGATGATTTTGGTTGCCATCGAGCTTTGCTTGTCGCGCTGGCGCTGACACATTCGGGTATCCGCCACCCGCATTGTGATACGTTGGCATCGCAACTGCTACGGTGAGATCTACCGACCTGGAAAAGAAATAACGACACTCTGTACCGAAACACGATGGGACATTTGATTCGCGTCGTAGTTTCATCCAACTGACAAGAGCCTCGTCAAACTTCCTACCGTGACGTTATTAATCTTTATAGGTATGAGACACGCCATTTCCGATACTTATAAATTAATTATATGCCAGTGAGACGCGCGAACATCCTCACGATTATTTCGAATCGCGTAGGAGAGAAACGATTCGCAAATTAACTTATCCAAAGTGTCGGACATCGAGTCAGCGATTACTAACCGACCCTGGACCGACCACCGTGGTGAGTCTTTTAAATGCGACAGTTAGTTTTAAGTGATCATTGTCTCTAAAGCATTAGACAGCTACCGCTGTTACCGTCGTCGTTTCTGGCGCACTTGCACCGTATGTCCGTCCGTTCGCGAGTTAAAAACACGAGTTGTCGGGTGATACGTGAATATATGCGCTTGCCGGACGCCCGATGATTCATTCGTGGATATTTTCACAACGATTATGAAATCAATAAGGCGTTACTAACATAAACACATGTGCCATTCTAGGAACGGACTTCCTTCGACGTCTTAACGAGCGCCGTGTCTCGTTTCTTAATACGATTCTCTAGTAACGAGACATACGTGTGTTTGTGCTCGTGTTGGGATGCATGTGGAGTCAAAACATACTCTCACACACTCTCTTCCTATTAGATTGAATTTATAAATTGTACGAACCAAGAGAGATCTCGAGTATTACACGAAGAAACTGGCATACCCGTTCGAAAGGCAACCAAAAAAGTGAAAGTCACGATGAAACTCAAAAGCGGAGCATCGTGGAAGGCTCGGAAAGATGTCATTGAACCAACTACTCCCTGGCTTCACCCGCAGCCAATGCAACGCGATTTTCTTTCACTTTACTATGGTCTTTTTTTTACTCGGGAGAAAAAAAAAAGGGTACTTCGTTATGGAAAAAGATGGAGGGAATGGGTTAGACAGGCAGGCACGAAAGGCGGTACGATAATTTTCTCGCTCGTTTCTGTGTAAACCACACGAGGAGGAGCCTTCGCGTCAAGGGAGATACAAATCCGCGAAGCGCGAGCAAATATTGAATAATTCAAGTTGAGTTTATCCTTGGTTAGCGTCTGTGACGAGCGAACGCGCGAGCGCGTTATGTCACGCGAAAATGTATAGTTCGCTCACTTGGACGTTCCTCTACTAATATACGATTTGTTGTTACGTAAAGTTCACAAATGCAGCTACCTTGTCATCGTCTGTAGACGAATTTACAAAGCGATCGAATAATTTGTCGGTTGACGGAGGTTGAACAAAAAAATTAGCATTTCATTCGAGAAGAAAAACAATTTTGCTGGGTCTCTTGACTCGGAACGAGTTATTTATCACTCATATATTAGGCGAAGAAGTAAATTCTTTCGAATTTTTTTAAATTTTATTTAACCTTCATCAGGATAAAACGATTAGCCTCCGTACAGAATTAATGAAATTAATAATTTACAAATATTTTATTTAGTTTTATTCATTTTATTTATTTAGGAAAATAGTTTCTTTAAATATATTAGACTTCTTTTTCACGATATATAGGTTTGCTGAAAATTATTTTTTTGGGGATTCTTTTCATCGCGAGATAATAAAAGAGCCTCGGAGACTCTTTTATCCTGACGAAGGTTAAAAACAAACTATTTACTCTTATTCCGTTACTTCTACCGTCAGCTAAAATACCTTGGAGATTATTTCATAACAAAAGATTCGCCGGAAAGAACTTATTTCTACATCTAATATATTACAAAACTAAAAATTCACAAAAACAAACGATTCGTGCAAGGTAACAAATTTATGATCCAGAAACCGATCCAAGACAATGAATCGAATAATCGAATTACATAATATCGTATGCGTAACAACGAAGGGATATAGCGTGCCGTTAAACGGCAAACTTTTCCGTGAGCATTTCCAACAAAACCCGGAAGGCGACATACAGAGTCAGTCGCGTTACGTTCGCGTGCCCGTTCGTGTATATTTACAAAAGTGTGTATATAGCGTAGCATACCGCAAGAAGATGGGCAAAGGCTTACTATCTCCGTTCTTTTCTCTCTCTCCTTCTGTCATATATTACGCGTTGTACCGCGAGAGCGCATGTCGCAGCAGTGATGTCATTCAAGGTTAGCTGCACTGTCAAAACGCAAAATGAGCTGTCTCGTATCACAGCTGAGAGAGGACCACGTGCACGCATGGCAGAAGCGGGACGACCGTGGGACGATGTTTCACGATCTGTAGCACGATCTTCTCGCAACGTTAGAAGGAAAACGGAGCCGTACTTCCAGTGAACATTTTATACACGGTTACTGCACAAACTTTAAAGGTTTTTTTCGGACGGAACGATGCTTTTTAAGACAAATTGAATCGTTGAGAATTTTGTGTAGGTTTGGAATAAGTTTTTAAAAGGTGGTTGATCCTCGGAAAATTTTTATTGAACCGCAGGATGATAAAAGATTTCATAAAAGTCCAGAAAAGGTTTTGAAACGATGGGTGATTCTTGGAAAATTTTTGATTGTTTCTAAATTTTAATCGTTATAAGAAACTTTAAAAATGTCACGGGAAGCAAAAACGTTTTTCGTAAGGCAAATAAATAAAATCGTACACCCTTGTCACGACGATTCGTCTTACATCATCCACGCACTTTTTCGATCACGCCTGTCCCACCCTTCGAACCTCTAAAATTTCTTTAAGCTTTCGATTCGTCGCGGACGATGCAAAAATCGCTTGAAATAAAATTAATGAATTTGATGACTGCATCGAATCGTTCGAACGTCGAACGGTAATCAAACGAAATTATTGATTCGTCGCGAGGCATCATCATTGATTTGTTACCAGAGCGATAATCGTAGCGATTTAAACCGATCGACTTGAATCGTTGATTAATCGACTTTCTTTACTCACGATTCCAAGGTGGTTCCTTTCGAATTTCCGCACGATGCCACGATCGTCCGTCCGTCCATTGATACTCGCTCGAGCGACATTTAATCAATTAGATTTGCTCCGGAGCTTTCCCTCGGCACGTTCGATTGATCGACATCGAATTCCACGATTTCAATTAAAGTTTCTCTCGGTAGCTTAAGAAATGGCAATAAAAAAAATACGCTACCCTATATATAAATCGGTTTTTTTTTTTTTCTTACATCGAATCTACTCGATAGATCGACCCTCGGTATAAATCCTTACGATCAACGTCGACGACGAGTAAAAATAGCGACTAATAGATCTAAAAATACGTCCGAGTAAACGAGACAGTCGAGTAGATGGATAGACGGGCTAGAAAGAGAGATAGAAATAAGAGGTCAATGGAAAAGTGATTTTGGCAAGTGTAAGACGGAGGTCGGCCGAGGGTAGATTTATGGGAGCGATGCCCCGACATAGTACATATATACCTTTCTCTCTCTCTCTCTCTCTCTTTCTTTCCCGTATTCTCGCGCGAGCGCACCAGGTAGAGATTACGATGGAAATAAACGGCGAAATTCTCGTCGGCGATTTCGCCGGTAATTTATGCAAAGCTCATTCGCGACGGTGTCCTGTACGCACGTACCGTACTATTAATATCACCGTCGTGGATCGAGCCCCGCGAGGGTCGGTGGTATCTTGGTTACTTGCTTTTCGAGAGAGGAAGAAGGAAACGGATAGAGGGAAGGAATACGGACACGGATGGGAAAGACTATGTATGTGAAAGAGAGTGAGAGATTGGGAAAGGGAAGAAAAGAAGGACGACGGGAGGGCTGAGAACGTGCAACAGATTCGCTCGCGGTTTGCTCTTTAACAGTACACCTTACTGTACCATGACCCATCGTTTACCACCTGGCGTCAAGACGACAATACGATGTTCGCTAATTTTACGCGAATCTTTCTCTTACTCTCCCACTCTCTTTTTCGTACCGTTTTCCCCACGACTTCCTCTTTAAAAAGACCACATTTTCGACGCGGTTAAAAGAGGATTCGACGCATTCCGGAAGATCAAAAATAGAAACGGCAACAAAGTTCTCGCACGAAACGCACTCGAACGTTCTTTATTCTACCACGAGTACTTTTAAAGCGATCTGATAACTTCAAGGAGAATTCCTTCCTCCTTGTTTTCCTTAAACGAGCTTCGGTTTTACGCGTATCGACGGTCACACGTGTTTTCAAGAATATTACCTAGGCTGCAGATCGACCGTCCATCGTCCGGGATTAATCGTCTCCACTGAAACAACACGAGAGATATTCTATTTATTGCAAAAGCTATTTTAGCGAGACGAGCGTTAACTTTAAATTAGAAGATCGGCGTAGATCGGTAAGCGTGTACGCCGTAAGAATTTCTTTCGCGGAGAAACTCGAAGCTCCGGCGACGTCGAGCCGTGCGTGCCGTCACAATGGCCGTTTTGAAACGATCGAAATAAGACGCGAATCCGATATCACGCGATGCAAGCATTTTAATGAGAGCCCACATGCTAGTAGGCCCGTATAATGTAATCGACGCTGGGTCACCAATTAAAATGCTAAACGAAGGATCGAACGCGGAGATTTTTTCCTCGCTTTTAATAATTTACTTCTCGGGGGTTATCTCTTTTAATTTAACTTTTTCTTTCCGTTTATAAAAGCAAAATTATCAAATCATTAATGTATTTCGAAATCGAGTGCGATCATTTTCTTTTTTTTTTTTTATCTTTGATCGGGAGACCCGGATCGGTCACTTCGATATTTCGGTACCCGCGACTGTATCAACAACAACGGGCACAAGGTTACGATCTTTACCTCTCACCCTGCTGTCCCAACCGGCCCGTAAGGTCAAATTAATTAGGTAAGAAGTGCGTGAGAGAGCCGTGTCGAGAGAGTCGGCAACTTCTCGTTCGCGAACTCCTTAGAAAGCGCGCCACGATTGTAAATAATCCAACGTGGTTTACCTTCGTATATAAAGCGAGCGTCGGTGTGAACCGAGAAAAAATATATCTGGGAGGAAGAACGCTCCATTTACAGTGTACAATAACGCATTGTGACTAAATTATTCACCGTGTATGCCGTGCGTAGACCGTTAACCGTATAATTAACCAATTGCTAATTGCCAGAGCTCGCATGACTCTCTACGCCAACGCTTAATACTCTACTATCTTCGAAATTCATTACTCGCTTGATTCGCATCGTTCCTCGTTCGTTATTAAGATGGGGAAAGCAGTCAGAAAGTTATAGAGAGTCGTTGTACATTTGGATTTTCAGGTTTTCCATATTGCGATAGCTTAGAACGTTGCTGTTCGAGAACTTTTTAAACTTTGATGAAAACTACGGTTAGACTCCAGTCTTAAAATTCTTATTTCTATGGGTAATGCTCGCGAGTCTTTGACTAGAAGTTTTATAGCGGTTAACGCGTTATTTACCATCATTCGTTTCCCTTTCGATAGGAAGTAGCAATACATAGAGATAAATCCAAAGTATAATTTTGGTATAAGAGACAAAGTGCCTCTCTGTCATTAAATATTCTAAAAGTAGAATCTTATGTGCCGGATGAAAGGTGGACTATAAACGTGTAATCACAAAGACACGTATTATAAGACTTTGCTACATCGAGCGCTTATGATGATAGAATTCTTATGATTACAAAAGACTCTGGTTAAATATCATGGATTTACAATGTTGGTGGATGCCTTTACAATACTTTCAACGCTATTACAGTATATTTAGGTATATTTGCTTGTCTATGTTGTAAATAGTATCGCGTACCAAGTAAAAGATGCTTGAAGCTTGAACCATTGCGGGTAACGAGTCGAAGGAATGGAAAATACAAACTATCCGCATAAATTTCTTAACAGACGTACTTTGTATGCTACGGTGTGTGCCATTTAAATAACGCCCACTTATACTCCAAAGAAATAACACACCCGGTATAATCCAACCATCGAGCGTGGGCCGACGAGCACGCAACAACATTATCTATCAATCCTAACACGAGAAACGGTCGTTTTGGACGCTTCTCTTAGAAGTATGCGAACGAACGTGCCGAAGAAATTTTGAACCGCGATACACAAGTTTTATCGTCTGCGCGTGAATGTAACCAAAATATCGGACTCACCTACGCTCTCAGCCAACTTATTTCCACGGTAATGAAAACAGACATAGAGAAAACACTGGCACTGTGTCACACAAAACAAATATTTATAAAAACTACACGAAAAAACGTCACAAACACCTTGCGAAACGTCACACTCACTTCGGGCGGGCGGCCATTTTGCTCCACACGAATCGAGTGAAGAGTATCCTTTGCTCCACAGAAAAAATGAGGGTGGAGTTGACTTCAGGGCGATACGCGTTCCTCCGCAGGTGCGACAACTTTCGGAGTTAATTTCGTTCGGTTTGTTTCGATGCCTACAGAGCGTGCTGCGGTAACCGACCGATGATCTCTCTTTGATTCTACGAGCACCGACGAGATACTGCTAAAGACTGCCAGCCTTATGGGACTTCGCGAGCCAGAAAAATTATCCGTTTTCGTGACGCCCTCTAGAATATATTGCGGTTAAAGTAAAAAACATAAACTGAATTTCAGTAAATCTCGTCTGTAACGTGAGTAAATGGTGCAGTATCGTAGGTTTAATAAGTTCTAAAGCAAAATAATATGATTACACGCTTGAAGCGGTTATATAATCGATAATATAAGAAATATTAAATGTGTTTACCGACGGAGCCCAGGCCCACCGGGCCCACTTGCTGGCTCGCCGGTTTACACGGGGGCTGACAGTCTTCAACAGTATATCGTCGGTGGCTAGACTGCAGTGCTGCTTAAAACCTTGCGCGCGAACGTGTTAGATTTTGAAAGACGAATTCTTTCGGATAATAGTATACTTTGTAATGAAAAGTTTTAACGATATAACAGGAGTAATAATAAAAATATTCTTGGTTATCTAATTATACTTAAGAGAGATGTAGGAAACAGAATGGGAATAAAAAATATAGCATTGTTCATTGATTTCGAATATTTCTAGCTTAGGCTTTACACATCGCTGTTTCTTCGTTACATTTATTTGTTATAAGTACAGAATACATAAAAGAATTCCAAATCGAATCACTGTAGGCCGGATGATCGTCTGAAATGAGCGGAAGTTGCAAATGGACTTTCTTCGGTCAATCCAGTAATCTCCTGTGGTATTATAGCATATTCTTCGACACTGGTGCATGGTCTGCACATGCATTCTAAAGGTGCTTTGGTAATAACCTATAAAATGTCAGAATAAAAGTATTTAAAGTACGATATTGTTTTTACTACGTCACTTAGTACATATTAGTCAAGTGAGCTGGAAGGATTCGGGAATATATGCACCTAATTTTGTATAATAATATTTAGAAAAATTTGTCTCGCAGCTGGTATCAATAACAAGTATTCGTATTTCCCGCGATCGTCATCTCCTCGCGTTACTGTACTAGCCGTTTATACACGAAAACAATATGGCGGTGCAAAACTCGTGGTGTTAGACGGCTTGCTATTAGCATCGATGTGAAAACAAGACGACGCCTCGGATTTTAAAAGTTTATGGTGCTGCGCGGAAAGTTTTGAAGTTTAGTACGAGATTTAAGAAAATATAATCACCTTTCGGAATTTTCTTTCTCCCGATTTCGCTTTCGGACAGAAGAGCGATACACTAGCCTCCCTCTCGCCGCTTTCTTGACAACACATGCAGCTTCTCTCCATTTGCCAAATTTTTGACCCGGACACCTGTAGCGAAAGGTAATTTAAAATGTGTCTTTAAAATCGTTTATATCACTTAAATATTCTCGGACATTATGAGTATACATTATATGCATTCGATATTTTGCTCAGCGGCATCCAAAACAATGACTCGTTTGAGGATACATTTGTATAAATTGTTTTTTTTTTTTTTTTTTTTTTTTTTTTTTTCTTGAAATAATGCACTTTCTATTATGTATAACGTTTTTGGTATAACAAAATAACAATGAAAAGTTTGTTGAAGTTTCAAAATGTTATCTACGTTTTTACTTGTAACTTCTTGATATGGTTCGCTGTAAATAAATAAGGTTTGATTTACTATCACAGAAGGTTAGAATTTATACTACAGGATTGAAGTTTTCAGAATGTAAACGTGTATGCCATATAATTGAATATTACTTGACAATTAGATACTGTATCAAGTAACTGCGATAACTTTGTTATTCTTTCAAATGTTTTATAATTATAATATAGGTAAAATTTAATTATTTTTAAGTGTTTCTTGGTATTTTTAATTATTTAATTAAAACATTCTATATGTTTTACCTGTAGGTAACTGCTACAGCGTCCTCTACAGGCATAACTAGGGATTGTTCTTGGAATACATCCTGGATATTGAAGAAAGTGTATCACTGGAGTTGCTCGGCATTCGTCGACTCCTACGATCGCTTTGGCATTCTCAGATAAGGTACATATCACCAAAGTTGTTATAACTACGCAGTAAGTGATAAAATGCAACGTTATTACATTTTATTTTCATTTTATGCAAATAATTTTTTTTAATACTTTATATTAACTACTTGAAATATTGTTTTACTTATTTACCAATATGGCACAGAAACATCTTCCTATTATGATACATTCTGCTTGCCCTCCAGCACTTTACTGTGCTTGTACGTCCTATGCTGTAAGCTTTTATACTCTGTGGGTGGCCATTTTTCCTCCCTTCTCTTGACTAGTTTCTAGGTAATATTGGGGATGTATATATATATCACGTGTCAAAAGATTATCAAATGTATAGATCAAAAACTAGATTAATATTTGAAATGTTTTAAAAATTGATTTTAAAAAGAAATATTTTACTATCAAATTTTAGACTAGAAATTTGGTATAGCAATAAACAAATTATTATACATGAAACTAATCTAGAATTTGAGGAACAATTTTTAATTTAAAAATAATAGATAACTTAAATGTTCAATACGTGTTGTTATAATAACTACAATATATAAATATCATTTTTAAATTTATTGTATACTTTACATACACATAGTAGAAATTATTTTATGTTAAAATATCTTTTAAGAAAATTTTAAGAAATGTTAACAACTTCAGGTTTTTATTACTCCTTCAGCATTTGGCCAAAGAATATAAAAATCTAATATGTGATAATAATAATTCATATTTGGTAATTCAAATATTTAGGAATTTTGAAAATGAGTATCATTACAACCACATAAAATTTTTAACTATTTTTCTAGCTAAAAGAATATATTTTTTAGGAAATAATGTTTGTATTACTATACATAAGTATATGTAGTTATAAATATTGAAAGATATATGCTAAAATATGAATATTTGGCATTCTTATCTTTTTTAAAACATTATAATAATATAGTCATGTTCTTATAATTATCTACTTTTATTACATATTCAATATGTTTCCATTATTTATTTCAGTCTGTCATATTATAATATAATTATATTATCAGGATTTTTATATAAACTCTTATAAAGAATCATTACTATATTTTCAAGGAAAGTCACATTACTATTTCTAGATCAGAGCAAACTAAGCAGTAACAAAAAATACATGAATTCTCTGAATTGTATTTAAATGTATCATTGAGTTGTTATATTATTATTATTAGAGCTTTAATATTATTATACACTAATATAGAAGTTGATTTTATTCTTACAAATTCATCTAGTTAGTACAGAAGAAGAATATGACAAAACTTTGCAATCCCAACTTTATTTTGTTTCTTATATAAATAACTGTATAGTATTATAATTTTTTAATTTAGAGTTAAGTACCATCGAAAACTAGACAATTTCTTTCATGATAACAAATAAACCAATTGCATATGTATATGTCACTAGTAATTTACTAATAATATTATTATTAACAATGCAATTTATTTATTATGGCTCACTAAATTTAACATTTGGGAAAGTAAAACATGCACAGGAAAAGTATTTTTATGAATATAATTTATTGTAAGCAGTGATACAAGTATCTTTACATTTTTGATTTAAGTCATTTTTATTATCACAAAAATGCTTGCATTTTGGGATTAATTGATTTCCACTTCTTTTATTTAAGTTTCATCTTGAAAAATTTCCACATTTGATACACTTGCATTCTGCTGGTTCTCGTATTTTTATTTCCATAAGTCCATCTTCATCATTTATTAGCTTTATCCCATCTGCATCATAGCATTGATTCAAAATAACAAGTCTCTCCTTCAAATAACTTTCACGGCAACAGTAACATTCCTATAAAACAGAAACAGCATATACATATATGTGTATTATTTTCTTCATTCACTTTTATGTAATGTATTGTTATAATTGACACATACTTTGGAAAATCCAGTAGCAGTAACAACACTTGGCTGTACCTGTGAAGTACAAAATCCTTCACATTTGGTGACTAATATATCACCACTGCATGTTCTCTTTATACGTCCAACTTCATCATATTCATCTATAAAAACAAGTAGTCTAATTATATTTTCTTTAACATTAGTTATATACTAAAGTTTATGGTACCATACCTTTAGTAATGTGAATTTCTGATTGCAATGTTTCACAATTCTCATCTTCTAATATTTGTGCAACAACACAAAGATTGTAACAGGATGTAATAATCAATAAAACTGAAGTAAATGTTATCATTTTTAAAGTAATATTTTACTATTTTCTTCTATCAAGATTAGTTCAGTTCTAGCCAGGATCTGGTCAAAGTACTGAGGTGAAATGAAAGCAGAGAAAGGGAAACACTTGCTTTTATAAGAAACTATCCCTCCAACATATAACACCTTGGGGTGTTGAACCCCTGCTAAGACTTAATAGCCAGTGAAACACCCCTAGCTTTTACGCTATAGCGTGCTTGATTTCCTAGCATGATATACTATTTTCAGTATTTTGCATTATGTATCTAATGGCTTTTTTATGTCTTTGTACACGGTAGGGGTAAAAAAAACTTGCCTGCTTTTACTAAAACATTTCATCAACTTGTTTGACTCATATTTATATGCAGTAACATTAAGGTACAGAACAGCTCGTGAAACTGTAATATTAGATTTATTATTAATTCTAAATGTAAAATCAAAACGATATCTTTGATTTACCGAAATCACTTTAATAACTTTTTAATGATCATTTCTTGTACATCCAGGGCAATTATCTCTTAAATCATCTTCATCTTCATATAATACACCACACCAAATACAATAGAAGTATTTTTCTCGCAAATACTTTGTTAGTATATCCAATTTTTCATTAACAGTTAGTTCTTCCTCCTCTTCTTCTTCTTCTTCCTCCTCTTCCTCTTCTTGTTCTTCCACAATATTATCTTTTTCTTGATCTGTAGATTCATCTTCTTTCTTATCTGTATCATTTAACCAAAACCATGATTCAAATGGCTTTTCTATTTCTGCTTTAGTATCTAGTTGCTGACAAACTTTTTGACTTTTATATAAATCTGCTTTCAGCATTTGCTCAGATTTTCTCTCTGCCATTCTTCCTCGAAAATCTGTCATATGTGAATTATCTAACCTTGTATCTATTATTTTAGGTTTTGTTTCTTTCTTTTTTGATATCTTGCCTAAGCCATGTCGATCTGCCTTTAATTCTATTCCAATTGGTTCAACAATACCAGATTCTTTTTTTCCTATACCTTGTCCTGGTTTGTATCCCATTTTCATGAGCAATGCAAAACCTACACAAAGCAAAGAAAATAATAAATAAAGTTAACCTCACAAATTGCCTATATAACTTACCTTTATTATTACTGGTAATGGCATTAGATAAGCCTTCTTCTCGTTTCTCATGCTCTATGACACGCATTGGTTTATTTTTTGCTTTCATTTCTGCTTTTCTTTTTTCTAACTCAAACTGTCTCTTATCTGTATGTCTATAAACAAGACTCGGTGCAGTACACTTTTCTGATAACTCCAAAAATTTATCAGACATATAATCCTCATCATCAGACATTTTATTCAATTTAATTACTTCTATGTCTCAATATCAGAAAAAATCAAAATATTTTGTATAAATTCACTTTAGGCAAATAACTGTTTATCAAGGTGGGTGGCTGTCACTTTTAAACTATTGATTAAGAAATCAAGATAATCGTAAATTTAATATAAAACACTTAAATATTTATTCATCGATGAATACTCAATATGTACGTTCATGTCATTATCAAGTTTAAATGCTCATCGATGGAACAGCATGCATTAAAAAATATTGTTACTGCGACGTCGCGTGTAGAGGTTAGAATATAGACCCCTGCTTTATAACGTATACTAAACGTACAACAAACATAAACCTCTCGACCATTGGTTGCTAAAAGTGACTGCATCAAGATGCTTTCCTCTTCCCTCTCGAAGCTCTCAGAATATAAAACTATTTTGTTATTCTTCCTATACTTTATCAAGCGTAATGTATTTACAAAATATACATGATAAATGAAACATTACACGTAAGAAAAGAAGGTACTTTGCGACCTACTTACTCATGAATAATAAAAATTGTCTGCTTACGAGGGAATCGAAACGAACAATTTAATTTCTAGTTTGATATTTTCGAAACGGTTCTTCAGTACATTTGCGTTTAGCGAATAAACGCGCGCGCGTACATTTAAAATTATTCAGAGCAGCTTGGAGCTAGATCACGTGATCTATTGGGACCCGTTCGCTCGCACGAAACGAAGAGGACACAAAAGTGAAAGGATCAAATGATATCATGATTCGTCGTCTTCCGTTCGCATAAATGAAAAGGAAAAGTTCATGCCTAACGACCAGGTTTATTATTAACCTTTTATTTTACTGTAATTTATACAACTGGTCTTTTACTATAATCTATTCAAATGAACTCGTCCTATTATACGCTTTTATAGATACATACATACATCTCGATTATATCATCATCGACGATTACTCATTTTCATAGAATTTCTAACAAATCGAGATGAAGTTATTTTGGAACGCTTGCTTTTAACTTTATGTCCGTCGACGGATATAGCATTTAATGAACGTGACATCATTCTTTTGCAATTGATGGATTAAGCTCCCCGCTCCAAATTACGTTCCATATTCTATGCAGCATCCAAGCTAGAATCGCAATGAGGGTCTGTTTGTATTTAGTTAATTTTCTCCTTCCGATATTTCCCACCGATTGCGAGACAGGTTCTTGCTATGTCGCTCTTACGTTCGCTTACTGGTTCTATAAAACATAACCTATAGCGCTTGCAGGTTGCGGGCTGCAGGTATATTCGCTGCCGTAAGCGATATATGTATATATAACGTATACTCGTACGTATGCGCGTATATACGTGTATATTCGAGGATGTGGATGGTGATTGGCGGTTTGTAACATGGCCGACCGATGCGCGAATCGAGTTGCGCAGCTGACAAATTTCGTCAAACTGCTCCTATACACTCTGTTATATCGTGTTACGAATCGTTTCGTCGCTCGATTTGCTTTGTTCTCAAATTTTTGAAAGGTTTATCTTTTCGGATCGGGTTAACCCTTTCGTCGTGCGAGCCTCGCGAAAATATATATAGGCGTGTAGCGTAAAAGCGAAAGGTGAAGGAGTGAGTGCGAGAGAGAGAGGAAAGAAAGGTGGCGTTAAAAGGAGGACTCGTTCAGAGGGAGGAAAGTGCTAAAGTGCAGAGAGAGAGAGAGAAAGAGGGAGGGAGAGAAAGGGAAGGAGGAAGAGAGAGAGAGGACGGCGGCCGATCTGCTTATTTCGAGAAACATACCTTCTATCTCCGACTCCGTACAATCATTGTCATCGATTTGAGAGGAGACTCGTGCCGTTCCTCTTTTATTAAGGAGTCGTCTAGGAAGAGAGCGAAGAGGATACGATCCATCTTTTTATTTCGATTCGATCACGACGAAAGAAAGTTCGAAGGGAGACGAGACTATGCTGGGAAGAGGATCTCCGTAAAGGGGTCGAGGAATAAACAAGAAGGACATCGGCAGGTCATAATAACGGAAAGATAGTTTCATTTCATCGCAAAAACATGCCAATTCGTCTGTCACGCGGAGGCGTGACGAATCGTTGGTCGCATAAGTTCGGAGTACGGAGCTTCTTGTGACCGAATTCTGAGGCTCGGGTGTGTACGACGTGCACGGTGTGCGTGCTCGAGTACGAAATCGAGAGAAACTATTTATCGAACTTTTCTTCGATGGACAGTACAGTAGCGCGTGCGAGTTTATATCTTCCTCTTCCGCATTTTTTCTCGACGTTCTATCGCTAACTGATATCATTGCATCCCCAAGGCTATTTTGGAATAGAGTTCGCACTGTCTAGTTCGTCAAAGGTATTCGGCTATGGTTGTAGCCAGTGGTGGATGGGTACAAAATGCCAATTATCCTGCTGCTCAGAATAATACCAACCTGAGCATGAGCAACATGCAGGACAATAAGATGGTTCCGAAAGTTGTCCTGATTTGCCGGGACAACTCTCATCCTTTTCAAGAACGTACGTTGACATTGGAAGAACCTGTGAAAATAGGTCGTTCCGTGGCCAGAGTCAGAGCAGCTCCGAACAATGCGATCTTTGATTGTAGAGTGTTGTCGAGGAACCATGCATCCCTTTGGTACTCGGGTGGGAAATTTTATTTACAAGACACTTGTAGTAGCAACGGAACTTTCATCAATAATAAAAGGTTAAGTTCTTCTGGTTTGGAATCTACGGCCGAAGAAGTATGTTCAGGAGACATAGTTCAATTTGGAGTAGACGTCGTAGAAAATACGAAGAAGGTCACGCATGGTTGCATAATCGCGACGATAAAACTTTATCTACCGGATGGTAAAGAAGCTAAGGCTAGTCTGAGTACATCTGCCACGCAGGTTGGAAGTAACGTATCGTTGGAGGACTTGTATAAATTGTATCAAGTTATACAAGAGGCTTCTAGGCGGGAGAAAGCGCTTCATTCTAAGTTAGGACATCTTCAGCAATTAGTGGAAAATACTCGGAAAGTTGCTAATCAGTCTTGGAAAGCATTGATAACGGAAGATCGTCTATTATCTTGGGTTGAAACTGTGGAGAATCAACTGGCCGTTTATTCTAAGAATTACACGGAAGATAAAATTAGAAACGAACTTGTGAAACTTCAAGAGGAGAAAGCCCAATACCAAAGTACGGCAAAAGAAGCGTTACAAAAAATTTTGCAAGAGAAGCTGGAAGTTATTACAAGGCTAGTACACGTAGAAACTCAGTTAAGCGAAACGGAAGAAGAAAATCAGAGTTTGCACAGTGTGTCAAAATATACTCAAAACGAACTGCAAGAACTTAGTGTCAAATATACAGAGGTACAAAAGGTACTTCAGGAAACCACGAATAAGCTTTCAGAAACCGAAGAAAAATTAAAAGTAGCAATGCAAACTGCGGAACAAGAGAAACTAGCTCTTTTGGATACGGTCGAACGTCTGGCAGAAAGAGAAAGTATCTTGTTGTCCAGATTGCAATACCTTAGATTAAATTCTGTTAATATTTCTAATCACGTCACTGCCTTAAAAAATTACATGCAAACTTTGCAATATATCGAACCAAAATCGGCAGCAGGTGAAAATTTGGTTGCGAAAGATGGAAAGAATCCTTTGGACGGTATCAATGCTATTTTGAATAAAATGAAATTATGGAGCGTGGTCCATTTTGATATGGATATGGAGAGCAACCTTAAAGGAGAACAAGATAATCAATTTAATTTACAGGATGTAGATTCTAATCAATTGAAAGCAGTATCATCTGAATCATTTAGTTCAAAAGAAAAGTTAGACGACGGTGTAGTGGAAATTGATCTTACAGAGTATATTCTACCACCACAGTCTAGAAGAACATTAGTAAATGGGAATGCCAATATAGATAATTCAGATATTTCGGACGCCGAAGTAAATTCGGATGCTACGGACGAAACATGCGACTTCGATAGCGACGTCAGCCTGAAGACTACCATAGAAAATAAGAAAGAAGATAATGGTTCCGGAGAAACAAAAGACACGTTCGTATCTCATAAAGTTGAAGTTAGATTCGCATCTAGTGAAAACAACGAGCAGTTGGAAACTTATTACGAGCCAACGGAACAAATGGAAAAAGAGAATGATTTATCGGAAAGGGCAAGCGATAACGTAGATTCTGAAAAATCTTCTAAAGAGACAGAGAATGTAATAAAGGATAAACATGAACAAAACGACGAACAAGATATTAATGAAAAAGTTGATCTGAACAAAGACTGCGAGGGAGACCATTTAGAGGGAGATTATATTAAGACATTAAAGCCAATGACTAAGAACGATAGTATGCAGCAGAGTTTCCATTCAAAAGAATACATATTGCACCCTCTAATTGGATCTTTAGATTCTTTAAATAGTGAAGACAGCCTGGAAGCGCAACAAGTGGTCAAGCAGGAATTAGAAGAATTAAGAGACTCGTTGATTCATGAACCGACCGAGGTCATTATGGATAGGTTGAAGGAATTGTATTATCGTGCAAAAAATGAGGCTCAAAGGATTCAAGAAGTTAACGAGGAACTAGTAATAGTGAAAGAAAAGTACAATGCCTTCCTTGGGGAGAGAGGAGAACTATTAAAAAAATATACAACATTAAAGCAACAGTGCGGTGATCTGCTAAATGCAACCTACACTGTGCCAATACATTACGTCGTTCCCATTGTAATAGCATTAGTGTGCATGTTACTAGAGAAAATCTTCTAATGTTTTTCTTTTTTTTCTTGTTGTAAATAATTTTCTCTGTGAGAAGTAATATATCTCCTTTTTAATTTTTTATCAACAACAATAATAATATTAATATTAATTATAATATGTGGTGCAATCACAAACTCAAGCTTTATTCGGTATAACTGTAGAAGTGGATTTAGGTCTGGACAATGCATAATCTCTATTTGAGAAACTTAATGTTTTTTTATACGATTAAGATTTAAAGAATTTGTAAATAGTATGATATACGAATGAACGTATCCTTAAAGAACCAAATCCAGAAACTCATTCGTTAAGATTTCTTTCGGAGGAACGAAAAGAAGTTAAAGGCAGTATTATGTTCTACGGGCATACGCGTTCTATCGAAACGAGAGTGTATGAAAACGAGATTACGGCTAGGTGGAACGTATTTAGAGAAGAAACTAGACAATACCACTGAAAATGTTCAATATGCTGCCAATCTGAATAATCATATCTCCTTAAAGTTGTGGTGTTTAATATCGGATTACAATGCCACACGCTTCGTGTTAACACGTCGTCGCGATTATTTATAATGCAACGTCTTCGCTGGATCGATCAATGAATGGCAAGTGGCTATACGACACAAAATTAACTGCGCAAAGTGTGTCCGTCGGTATATATCGTTATTCTTTTTTTTTTTGTTATCGTATGCCTCTCTGTTTCTGCCTGCGTGTTATAAAAGAAAAAAAAGAAAGAAAGAAAAAAGAGCGTAATTTTATAATCGATTGTCATGTTGTACTTGCGCATGTGAACAAATTTTTATATAGGATCTGATGTGTGTGCGGCGGCTGAAAGGTTTTCTCTTCTTTATAATTTTATTTTTAATCTCAAAACTCTTCTTACGCAAGTTTTGTTCCACACGACGATACATTCGTGCACACACACACACACAAACATATACACACATAGTTCTTGTAATTTTTATACGTTTCCAAAGTTTCCAATTATTTTAAATATTTTTCATATGTTGATTTATATAGTTGGAGTATGGTTTCACAATTATGGCACGTGTTCAGTTATTCGTACTAAAATATGTTGGGTACGTTTTCACAGCAAGCGTGCTTTGCACAAGCATGTTCTTATTGATTGAGTTGTTTAAAATAAAATTGATTTTGTAACAGTTCCGTAAGTTCTATAGCGGTAGCGTATAATTACGATTACTCTCTTTAATCTGCTCTATCTGTTCCTTGGCAAATAAATGTTTTACATGTACATGCATATGCAGCAGCTTCGAGTGCGTGCACCGTTTCAAATTTTCATCGTTCAACGAGAATCTCTCTTTGGAAAGATTGATTCTTTTAGAAAATTTGCACGTTCGATCTTATTTCGTTCGTTTGGCATAGTCTCCATCATTAGAAAGCATATCTAATCGACCGACCTAATTAATATTATTAAGCAGAGTACTTCTACTCGTAGAATTTTTTAACACTTTATCGGTACACGGATTTATCGATCCTATTAGCGATATACTATGGCCTAGGCATCTACTTTAAAAACAAAGAAGGAACTAGATAAAGACAGACACATTGTACAATTTTTCATTTTCATTCTTTTTATACGAATGTGATCGAATTTAATCGTATTTTCTTAATTCGTTAGTTCAAATCAGAGTGCCATTGCTCGATCGACATCTTCCGCGTTTAAAGTATAAATAGAAGAAAGACGTAATCGTAAGAGAAGGGCAACAAATTATTCGATTACACGTTAGATTCTCTTTTTCTTAATGAGAAGGGGGAACCAAAAATAGTCGTTCACGGTTGTAATGACTCTCTTCATAAATTTGAAAGAAAAACAAAAAAAAAAACGATAGGAGGATCGTGGAAATTTATATAGTAAATACTACTGTACATAATATTGTTGATATAACCTTAATACTTATGTAAGTCATCAAAGTAATAAAAATTAACTTAATTCAGAACGAACTCTTCCTCATTTTGTAAGAAAACCCGAGTAAAAAGTCTCCAGTAAAGTGATAAATCTCCATAGAAATAAGATAAATTCAGCCAGAATACAAATTAAAAATTACATCACCGTTGGAAACATATGGTACATAGCATGTAAATTACTCATCACTCTTATTCAAACCTGTGTTGTCGTGACTTGCTAATGTTTCAAATTTCTTCTATATCTTTTTATTGTGTTTTCTCTATCGTACATCTTTATATATATATATGCATAGACATTTTTACGAGCGAAGGAAATTTATGCACGAACGATAAATCGGCAAATCCGTATAGATAAATAGATATACAAGGTAATCAGACGAGAGAAAAAAAAGAGAGAGACTGTACGATGCAGATAAATTGTAACGCAATCGATTCGTGCGCTATTTTTAACAGCTACGTTATGGTACAGCTCGCATATCGTTATATTTCGCATTCTCCTGATAATTCCAGTCTCTGCGTCTCGTATCAATTGGCCATATGCCACTGAAATATAACGTTTAACAGCCGACTCATGAATGAATCTCCTTCTTCGTTAACGTCGTCTCTCTACGACGCGCGATGCGAGAGATTATATAATCTAGATATGAAAACACTCGCTAACTCGTATGCATCGCGCGATTTGAAGGATCGTTCGAATATAAAGACGACGTTATGCTTTCTTAAATGTTGGTATCGAAAGATAATACCCAAAAGTTACAAAATTTGATAAGATTTGTTCTAACGCTACGTTCTTTTTTTCTTTTCATCTTCATTTACAGAGAGTCCGGGACGTAATCGTGCGTATAAACGAATTTCCACTGGATAATATCCTGTAATGCTGATGTCACAGCAATGAAGAAGCTGAACAAGAAGGTGGAAAATTCGTTGAACGAACATAACAAGAATATGTCGGATGGACAGATCACGAACGGCGACAGTTCACCAATTCGTATCTGCAGAGATTTCCTTCGGAACGTTTGCCATCGGGGGAAACGCTGCAAATACCTCCACGAACGTTCGGACGATGATCCGATCGAGGGTTATACCTTCTGTCACGACTTTCAGAACGGCATGTGCAATTGGCCGGGTTGTAAATTTTTACATTGTACGGAAAGCGAGGAGAAGCGTTTCCGCGCGACGGGTGAGTTACCCGCGCACGTTTTAAATAGGTTGAAGAGTAACGGTGACAAGTCCGAGTATCCGCTTTGCAAGGATTTTATCAAGGGTACTTGTACAAGGACTCAGTGTAAATACAGGCACGTGAAGAAGGAAGAACCGCAACACAATTTGACTCAAACGCCCCTTCACAATGCATCGAGACCGACGAATAACTTTAGCAGTCCTAGCAATACCGAGAGTCGTCGATACGAGGAGGATAGAAAGTTAGTACCAGTAAAATCGTCCTCGTTTCTTCTAACGGTATTCGATGAAGATTTTTTTGTTTACTTTGATTATATTATCCTTGTAGCTTCCATTGGCCAATGGAGGAACAACACAATATAGTAGCGAGTAATGGTTATAGCGCGTCTCAACATCCAACCGATTACATAGGACCACCTGAGCCAAAGCGACGAATAGTTTCCGGTGAAACGGTCGTCCACTTCGAAACTTCTCAGATCGTTGGTCAACATACCGCCCAGCCGGTTACATCGGGCTATTATTACCCGGTAATACCACGTAACGAAGCAAGGGCTATTGTTTTGGAAGATGAGAACGCGCTATTACGAAAGAAGATAGAAGAATTAAAGAAACAGGTTATTCCTCGTTCATGAGCTTTACGTGGTAACATCGTGTGAATTCGATTTGACATTGTTATTATTGCAGGTCAGCGATTTGACAGCGACCAATGAGTTTTTGCTGGATCAAAATGCTCAATTGAGAATGTCGGGGAAGCGTACTACGAATGTCACAGCCGTAACCGTCCCAGCAGTTACGATTACAAATACCGTTCCACCGTCTCAGGCTCCCACTCCTCAACAAATGGTCAATGCCGCAGTCGCGGCTGGTACATTACGTACGGTTACAGCGAGTGTAGCCACTGTTCCAGTAAGCATAGCCACGGTTGCACCCGTATCCATTGCAGCGGTATCTATGGCTCCTGTATCTATCCCACCACCTATCGTGACCATGGCACAGCAGACTTTAACGATGAGCGGCTCTGGTCCACAACCAACGAATCAGCAAGCACCTAATACGCAACAACCTGCCAGTTTACCTCTCTCGATATCAGGTGCAACCGCACCTATGGTTTCCTATCCCATCATGACTCAAGAGCTTAGGCCTGTTTTGCAGTAAAAGCATCGATTGTACGAACACGTTCGTTAGGTGAGTCAAAGGGAAAGGAGAAAAAAAAAGAGCTTGTTGCTTTCCATATTCGTGTGATCTCGGAGTTCGAGCTTCCTTTTCGACTCCCTTCTTTACGACGGCGGTAAAGAAGTCATGGAAATGTAGAAAGTAGCGAAAAGCATGTTATGTACCTAGCCGTCTTGTACATCCGGAAGATGACTTTAAAGAATACCAAAAATATATTGACGAGACCGCTGTTGTTCTTTATATCAGCAAATTTATATAATTTATTATGCGGGGTTAAGGTAAAATGACTGTTATATAATATATATATAGCGGTACAGTGCACTCCTCCAAGATGTCGATAACATCTTCGCACACGACTATACTCTGCTTCGTTATTCGGTTATAATTTCTCTTCGAATATCGCATTTTTATTTTATCAACTTTAGACATTTTACTCTGCAGAGTTAGTACATGGGGATTGTATGGATATAATCGGTATACAGTGTGCTCGAAATATGAATACTTTGAAATTTATTAATGCATATATATATATATATATATAATTGAATATATATAGGTTGGTAAAATAGAAACTGGTTATTGATATTTCTCACGTGATAACATCACAAAGATATTGATATATGCGTGTAGTCATTTGCGAGATAGCTAAGCGAATCTGTGAAAAAAATTGTAAAGTAAGGAATATGTACGGAGGAACTCATCTAGATTATTAAATTAATGTAAGTACAAAATAGAATGAAATATATTAGGTAACAGTGAAGTTTCCTCACTGAGTTAAGGTAGTAGCGAATCCTGTAACTGTTTTCTGTATGCAAGGCTGTAAATATTTGGTTGCTTCACTGTTTTCCAAAAAATGTTTATACTCCCATTTTCAATAAATAAGTCGACTATTCTTATAAAATAGCAATATTTTAATAAATTAAGTATACATCAAGGCCCGTTATGTATTTATAGAAATTTTTGCAAAATCGTTGTTTCTACGTAAGAAAAAGAAAAAAAAGGTAAGAGTTCTAAGCGTAATTCGATCGACCCGAGGGTATATGAAATATGAATAATAAATAATAGAACATAGTTAATGTTTCTTCAATTTCGTATAACTACGTTTTCACGATTGGATAGCGAAGGTGAATATGTAGTAGGCAAAGTAGCGTGTAGTTTTTATAACGGAGACAAAAGTAAATGAATTTGTACCATACATTAGAATTTAATAACTCGTAGAAAACAGCTTTTTATTTGTTAAAAATTCCGAACATTTGTATATTTATGAAACATACCATCACGTGAAATATTTTTGTTTTTCAGTTATACGAATAAAGTTCATGATAACATTCAACGTAACATGGCATAAATGCAATAAGTAATCGAGTATAAAGAATATACCTCGCATACATAAAATGAAGAATAACGCGAACAAATTTATTGTGCTACAATATTTGTTTCATCGAAACTACAATTTCAATCATAATTTCTTTTAGATAATTATGTAAAAATAAATTTTATACGCGTAATGCAGCGAGCGACATTGCGAAGTTACCCTTTTAATCTACGTATACCTTTCGGTGTAATAGTCCGTATAATTTCTGTCGTTTTCATATTTTTAATTATATGTAAAATGGAAGTTACTTTTATTTTAATACTACTATTTATGTACGACGATATTTTTGGTTTCTTAAATCTTCTTTGATACGAACAGTATTGCAACCGTTTATTTTGAAAAACACTTGCGTTTTTCAATAGATAGGTATATTTGGTAGTGGATGAGTCCAATACATTTAATCTTTTACTTCTAAATATATATATAAAAGAAGGTAGCAGTGGTTTAATAGCATTGTTGGGCCAAATATGTACGCGATTATTGCATTTCCTTTAAAATTGAGTAGAATAAACTAACACATTTGGTTTAGCGCATGCCCCCCGTATCCATCGGAAACAGTCGTATGTATCTTTCGTTAGTTTGTATAATTCTATACTGCTGTCGGCAGAGATTTAAAGGATCTGTTCCTTAACCAGTATGCACCGGCCAGAAGGACGGTGCAACAAAAACCAACTATAAAACGTAACTTCCAATGGTACTTCGAACATCTTAACACATTAATTACTTTAATGGTCTGTTCTCTACTATCGCGCTCGCTTCCCGAGTTTTCAATTACAAAATTTGCCATTTCTGCTTTTTTGTCCAGAGACATTTGCGCCGCTATTCGAAGCTTGGCTTTAGCTTCCGTCAATCCTGTACGTTCCATTAATCTTTGCAATTGTAGATCTTCCTCGCTGAAGATAACACATACAATTAGAAACAATGTAGCCAATCTAAATTTGAAAAGAAAACTGTAACTTACCAGGTAACTACAATGATCTTATGTAAGTAATTCAACATATGTCCAGACTCGAATAGTAATGGCAATTCCAAAACTATGAATGGATGACCTTGCAAAAAATATTTAAAAGTCTGCCAATATATTTCTCTATATATATCAGGACGCGTAATGGCATTTAACTTTTTTCTTTTTTCAATATCATTGAATATCACATCGCCTAGTTTAGGTCTATCAAGTTGCTTATTGCTCAGGGACATATCGGGACCAAATTCTTTTAATATTTTATGCCATGCTGGCTTTCCTGGCTCCACGACTGTAAACATAAAATATATAATAATTAAGAAGTTGAGTCCTTGAATTATAAAGAAGCAAAATTTCCATTTCAAATAAGCCTACTTAATAACCGTACGCTTTATATATATTCACAAACTTCAAATTCATCGTCATATATCGTTGGCCGATGCGTTTTATCATATTTGCTATAACAGCGAGTCATTTCGGACATTGATTCCTACATACGCAGGGACGTTTATAAATATAAAAAATTGATTAGGCAGTTTGTACGCACATAGGTAACATCACGGGATGACATTTTTCAAAGGAAACTTTTACCGTATCATTCGATCGTGACGAAGATAAAAAAAATGTGAATAACAAGAGTCAAGAGATTTTAATAACGGTCAATGTAGAAGCGTTGAATATTTTACGTTGTTTATTAGACCAATCATTTTGCTAACTCACTTAATATTCAACACGATACTAATATTCAACAATGTATGTAATTAACACGTATCTAACCTTTTCGAGCGATCGCATCGGCATCGATGACAGGTATGCCATGTTCGCGAAATATAGCAGCAACGGTACTTTTCCCGGTGGCTATTCCACCTGTCAAACCTACTAGAAACATTATAAAGGTGATTCAAATATAAGAAGGTTACGACAGTCAAAAAAGTTAACTTGTCACGTCAACATCGTCACTGTACTGGGCATGAACTTTGAAAAACTATTCGATACCATAAAGATGGAGTTTCCAAGAGCGAAAGTTGACGTCAAATACTTTGTAATATCTTTAAAATTACTATATTGACAATGGGTGAAATATCCCTAGTTTCGACACCGAGATCAATGTAGTCGTCCAACCGCGAAATTCGAATTTAAATTCTTTAACAAAGTAACGAGGTGATCTACCTTTCCATAATTAATTTTTAATATAATCGTCGTATAATGTATAAATATGTATATTTAATTATAGGCTCAAGTACGAGAGAAGTATTTAAAACAATAATATATAGTATTAGTAGGCTTTGATCAGATGAGATACAATAAATACAACAAACAATAACATAAACAAATTTCAACCAGGAAGAAAAATAAAAGCTTGTAAAAAATATAAAAGATCCGATATAATTCACATACACCATATATCAATCTCCGCATAATTTTCATATATCAAACGAAACTCTATTGAAAACGCGCGCATTCTCTTAACTCTCATACATTCTCAGTTATTTATCGACCGGTATTTTCCACTTGGCGTCATTTTCCCTTTCCATAAAACGGAAGATAAGTAGTTATCTATCGGGTGGTCGTCTCCCTACCACGCGCACAAACGGAAGTGGTGGGAGTATTAGCACAGACGAGGTATAAGATAGACCAGACATGTAATGTAAATTTTTATCCCACGGTCCGGGGGCTTCGAAACCCCCCTATCATTTTAGTGTCGCACACGACACTATCGATTCAAAATAGAATAAGGCAACAGCGCTACTGAAACGGTAGGAATTATAACTAAAGATAGCGATTGTTAATTATTTTTGACTGACACGAATTACAAGTCGAATCAATCGATAGAATCGAAATTTAATGAAATAAATCACAGTAGCCGTACCATATTTATTATACTATATTTATAAATTAATAACTTTTTTGCTATATATGTTACCGTAAAATTCTGAAGTCGCGATACTGTGCATTTCCCGGTGAATACTTTTACCTCTCTATTCGACGAGTACATTGGAGGAATATTCAATGCACATTTCCTTCTATAAACTAGAGACAAGTACATTGTATAGAAAATGAATAATTATTTGTATGACGCTAGATGAAACCAGATGCCATTCAAAGCGAAGTTTCGAATTTTCAGGCCCGCCGTGCGCGAAGTAGCGTACTGCGCATGCGCGTCGCTGTCGTCAATTGTTTCGGCAGCACGAGTCGACGCCATGCTGGTTCGGCGGTTGCTATCAAGTTATGGCAGGTTTCGCGGTCTCCTCGTTAATTGCAGGTAATTAGCATATTTCTTCTAACTTACACCTTTCTATAGTACATCAAACAATTGCTATAGACTCGATCTCCATAGGAAAGTGTAGGCAAAACGAGATATCGCCTCGTTTAAAAAATATTAACGAAAATAAAATCGGCGTCTTGGTGATTTTTATTTTCGCTTTCGATTTTTATTTTATTATGATTTGTGATTTTTATTTTCGCGATATCGATAGTTTTTTGATATTTCAGTGTTATAGAAATATCACTGATATTTCTGTCACACCGATATATTCTGTAGATAATACAATATATCGCGTGACTTCGTATATATGGCATATGTATGCACACATACGTACACACATATACATATACCTGTACCATCGTTATAAAATTGGCAAGAAGGCATTGAAGGTACACGATGTCGTATTTGCTCGTCAGTAGCTCTATTGCATGCGTAGTATAGTAATGCATGCCTTTGAATTTTAACATTATAACTAATTCTGTTTTCTTTTTGTTTCAGACGATCATCGAGAGTCGACAACTCATTCCATTTTCATATTTGTTAATAGCACCTATATTGGCTACTTTATATACTTTTCAATTTGTTATTTGGCACAACTTTAAAGGCACAAGCTATTTTATTAGTAGCGACAGATCTTTTTCTATCTACATATTGATATTACCGACTTTGATTACTCGGTTGAATATGATTCATAAACTCACCGTTCCATATCGTAGAGGGCGTAAGAAAACGTCTGTTTCTTCGCGAGATCGGTATTTCAGTACATGGGACACGAAATCCCATTGTATGTCCGGTCTATTCTTATATCTCGTCCGTGGTATCAGGTAGGGTTCCCCCACCAAAGTACCTCCGTCGCACGCCGGCCTCGTTCGGCGTCTCGGCCGGTAGGCGGCGGGCCGTTCGCAGCGTCTCGCGCGCGCGCTCATTATCCTAGGAACTTTTGCCTCTGGCGTACTGGCAGACCCCTCACAACAGTGTCTACTCTCAAAGATGGCAGATCAATTTGTGTTGTATTATCATGTGACGGTGAAAAGCTCTCGTTGATAAGGCGGTACGTGCGTAAAACTGTCGTTAAATTTTCCTCCTGTGGAAGGACCGCGTTCCACACCGTTAAGGATCGTCGCGATGGCGGACATGAAGAGTCCACCGTTCAGTGATATTAAGAGGCCGGAGGAGGTGGTGGCGATGGCGATGAACGACAGCCTGAAATTCGCCGTCCTGATCGGGCTGATCGAAGTGGGACAGGTGTCCAATCGGGAAGTTGTCAACACGGTACTTCATCTGGTGAGTGAATTTTAACCATGCTGGACGTCATTTTTTTTGAGGTGCCGCAATAAAACCGAATTCGTATTCGCGTACGACTTATACCGTGTGCCCGCCGGCACTGCGAACGGGGGTGGGTTGGGGGAGGAGCAAAGTAAGAGACAGAGAGAGAGAGAGAGAACGTATCTCCTTCCCTCGCTCGCCCCCTCGTACTACCCGTCGGTCAAATCCTTGTGTCAAGGTGAGCTGTCAAACGCGCGCTACCCGTCGTCGTTGCGTCGACGTTTTTCCACCGCGCGGTTCGCACGCGCGATCGACGACGATCGTACTTTCCGATACGCGAATTTAAATTTTTAGAAATTAGGATCCTAACCTTATTCTGAAAAAAGAATCGTTTAAAGGATTACCTCAATTTTTTTAATATACAAACATCGTTTCTTTGATCATCGTATTACACTTGATCACAAGTTTATTTCTTTCATTCTATCGAGGTTATTTCCTCGGTTTTCATCGAACCGTTCGATTTTACACCACAACTCGGTCTCTAAATCTTTTTCTACATTCACGGCAACGGCATTAGTTCGCGCGATCCGTTTAGCAAACTTTTCGACGTGTCCGTCAGCCGACAAATTGGCCCGGAGCGTTTGTTACCCTCCACCTGTCGAAAATTAATTAACGATATTTGACGGAGAGCGAGAGACGGAGCGCGCGCGCATTCTTCGAAAGCAGGAATCGATCGAAATATTAATCAGATTTGCTCCGGGACCGACGCGGTCCTTTGAAAAACGTCAAGTCTGTCGGAGGTAATTCGGTTTACGTGTGTACGTACGTCTATGTCTCTCTTATATACGTGGACGAGGAACGTGCGTCGAGCTTACACGTACGCAGTTACGGACACACGCGAACACGATGTAGGCGGATCGTTCGGAAAAAAGGGACAGCGAGCTAGCAAAAAGGGTCGATGTAATACCGTTTTCTTTTGGACGAATTTCTTTCACTCGCTACCGTACATTATCGAACGAAAATCCTCTGTTTTAACAAGCTAAGGAGGGGAGAAGAACACGGTATTAGTACCGAGCGATGTTTTATCTCCTTCGTAAATTATTAAAATCTATTTTAGGATCGGCAGTCTTTCGAAACGTCGATGATTCGTATCTCTTAACGCGAATAGTTTTGTTCTCTGCACTTTTTATCTAATCGTTTCTTTCGTTTTACGCGTTTTTTACGTAGAAATAATAAGAAAAATGTTGATCCTATCTGAATACTAAACGAGAAAGTCCAACGACCGTAGAAACTCTCGATAATGAAGACACCTGTCGTAACGTTATCTACCATACGATAATTCAGTATCGGCTTTGCGAGATATGCGGTAAAGGTGTACTTACGCAATACCTACATACTATATTCCTTTTTTTTAAATGTCACGACGAGACGGAAATTAACGTGTTTTGTATATCTATATTTTTCTTCTTACGTGTTTTCATACATGCTAGTGTCGTTACGTCATGGTAAAACGTTTCGAGCGAAGGCGTGGTGATCCTTCGAAATACGCGCCTTTTTTTCGAAGGTCGCACGCACGAACGAACTAACAGATCGGTTTTCACCGTAGCAGACAAATAACGCGTCGCGTGAAGCCAATTAATCTTCGACGATGCGTCCTACGTGTCGAACGCATTTCTTCTTCCTAAACGTCGCGCGATCGTTGACTAGCTTTTAACGGAAGCTTTCGTTACTCTTTTCAAAAGGGATTAAGTTGTTTAAACGAATCGAACACCCGTTAGTCGCGGACTACCTTAGTTTCTGTTATTTCTCGATTATTTATCCCCTCGACGGACGGGGTGGACGGTTAATTACCTCCGGCTAGAGAAACGTCTGAATCGGACAAAGTAAATTACACTTTGCGAAGTAATTAAAAAAATGGTAGAACAAAAAGTCTGGAGGGAGAAAGAATCATTCGGTGTAAATTGTCAGAAGCAAACGGGTGCAGTCGGTAGGATTAATTTTGTGAAAGAAAAACAAACTTTATTGTGAGATCGACTCTCAGCGTAAAACATAGGTATTATTTATTCAGGTATTTACTTTTACCTTGTGTCGTGTTCGAATGTGTATTTAGGAATTTAAACATTTCTTTTCGTTTATGTAATTGTTTGTAAAGTATGGACGTTGCTCGTCGTATAAAGAGATACAAATGACACATTTTTAGGACACGTCCGTATCTCTTCCCAATGATCCACTTTCTCTCAACTTCCCGTTCCATTTTTCTAAGCCTACATATAAATGTCGAGCAAAATTCGTACGGTCTCGAATTAGCGTTGGCGTTGCTCGAAATTACGAGTCTATCGTGCCGCCCTTGAAAGCCTTTAATCTAGCTATTGTCCAAGGTGGGTTACCGTGGCGAGCATCGGATCGCGTGTTACAACGCTAATAATCGAGCTTGCGTTCCTTCCTTCTGCCTTTTTTCTCTCATGTTTCCTATCCCTTTTTTTCCCTAAGGGATTTTCCTCCGTCGAGAGGTTCATCGAGAAAAAAGAATAGGGCGATCGTCTTTTTCAGGGTAGATTTTTTGAAAGAGAACTCGAAGCTACGAGAGGATTGAAAAATACAAAATATAGACAAACAACGATAAAAATTTCGCGAGATTGGTTTTCAACGGTGCTTAGTCTTTCTCGATCGAGATAACTACATACTTACGGCGATTAGTTTCAACGTACGTATCGATATTTATAGATAGCAGGTAATTGCATGACAATCGTTCCAGTTGTTTTGAAAACAAAATTAATATTTTAAAATACAAATAATACAAATTTAATATTTTAATAGAAATAATACAAAATATAACCTTTGTTTTAAAAACGACTGGAACGAAAACCAATCAATTATCTAAACTATCTTTAATTCAAGTACAGTCAATAATCTCTTATAATATTTCATAGTAATATTTCGTCGACTTTCTATCGTCGTATCGATGTAGATAAAACGTCGGCACAACGATTAGATAAACGTTTCGTTACAGGAGAAGTAAAACGGAAGTTCGTTTTATCGTAAGCTCGGAAGCTTCGAGTCGATATCCGCGTGAACGGAGTAGTCAATCGTAAGCTTCTCTCGCGCTCTAATTATTCTACCATCTTCCATCGTGTCCTCAAGTTCGCGCTCCTTCGGAAGAGAAAGAGAGAAAAAGATTTCGACCGATCGACCGTGATCCAATTTTGCGTTTCCACGCTACTTCGAAACTTTCCGCGCGTCCCCTTTTCGCGAGTTAGCAATAAAAGAGGCGACACGACCGTTTATTCTTAATAAGATTTTTAAATAACTTCGAATTGGGTCAACCAGCACGACTTAAAATCGTTAACGACGTTCAGAGAAAATTTGATAAAATCGACTCTCGTTCACTGAAATTTCCGTCGACGAAGTGTCAAAGTTCGTGTCGAACAAAATCTCGAGGAAGTAAAAGCAAATCTTCATCCCCCCTTTTCGATCGATATCAACGGTTTTCCCTTTCGAGCGAACCTTCCGTCTCACTTGGAAACTTTGAATATTTATCTGCAAAGTTACTTCGTCATCCGCCGTATTTCACGAGCCGCTTCACGGATCTCCTTCGTGGATTTGCCGTTAATTAGCGAGGATAGACAAGAATATCGTTCTGTCTTCCAGCCTTTCACGCGTTACAAGACTTTTTTTTTCTTAACGTAGAAAGATAAAGAGAGAGAGGATGAAAGAATTTTTAGTCGAACTCTTAATCGGATATACCGAATATCTTGTTATAAAACACGGCACGGAAGCGTGAGATGTTTTTACGATTCAGCTTCCTAAATGCGATCTAAATCAAGCTGGGAAGTTTTTATATTTAATACCGGTGTGCACTCTCCGTGACGATTGCAATTCCAGTCTCCCCTCTTGCCCTCTATTCACTCTTTTTTTATTCATTTTGTCATGTAATACAAGGATAAGTCCGTCGTAATAGCATCGCTCGTGTTACTCCCGGTATTATGAGCTCTATCACATTTATTTCCAGTCCGACCAAAAGCGTCCTTACGTATAATAATAAACAGGGTGTCTCATTTTACTTACCCCAGGTGAAAACTGCATTTTACAGACACTTTACTCAAGTCAGTAATGCGCAATTATCGACTCGAGTAAAATGTCTAATAAACTTTTCGATTCAAATCATTGATGTACGCATGCAGTTTCGAGTGGTGAAAGTCAACTGAGACACCCTGTATAAATGCTTCCTATCATGGATTTTCTCGTATTAGCTATAGTTTATTACGAGTGACACGCGTTTTGCTCTCTTTTTCGAGGGAAGTGTAAACTCGGGCGAGACAATTTTTGCACGGCTCGCTGTCCGTTCGAACCTTTCGGATCCTTTGGATTTTATCTCACTTTTATCTTTTCGCTCGTTTACCGTTTTAACGACGCCCTCTCGTCCACGCCACCGCGATTTATTTCCTACCGCCATCGGTAGGAGACACTAGATTCGCGAATTATTTTTATCATTTTTTTTTGGATCCGTACAAACAATTCCGTTCGTGGCTTCGATTTATTTAAATAGCAAAGTGAGATACAAGAGAGAAGAGGCGAGGGAGAAGGATGGGAAACTCTCAAAGCCTTCGAGATTTACTTGAAGCGTTAAAGGGAAGAAAGGGGACAAAAATACGGGGACGAAACGAAAAGCACTTAAGGACAACGAAAGAGAAACTGCGTCCTTTCTACGAGATACCCATAGCGATTACCTTTTAATTGTACTCTTATTTATTAGAAAGGATCATTAAGCGGCGTTTCGGTTTGCGTCGAGTAACGAGTGTCTCATTGTCACGCCGACAGGCTTATCGATCATCTCGACGATCCTACGAGACGGTACGGAAACATTAGCGCGCTACATTTTTCACCAGGGAGTATGATTTAAAGCGTAACTTTTCCTTTCCTTCTCGCGAAACGACACGCGTTGGAAAATAGTCTCATCCTTCTCTCTCTCGTTTTATCTCACTTTCCAACGTTTTATTTCTGAAAAAAGAATACAAAATTCTCTTTTTACGATGGTAATTTTCATCTTATTGTTTGTACATGTACAGAAACGATCGATCAAACGTTTAATCGATCGAAATCGAAGTTACCGTTTACGAGATTTCCATGTAAATAGAAAATGCAAATCGATCACACGGGTAAATGTAAAATAGAGAGCGAATTCGTTCTGTATCGTCAGAATTTGTTACTGTCCATTTGCGTGGATGGATTTAGGCAGAGTTAGGATAAGGTTGGAGCATTGGAAAAAAAGGGGGGACGCGTGTACGTACATCGATATCCGAGGATGACAAGAGGTTTATTCTAGCTATCGCACGTTGCGTTTAGTTTCGTGTTTGTGTTCCGTTTCTATGAATTTTTTTAATTTCCGTGACTATGAATAAAGCACTTTCCCCGGTTAAAATAATTTCTATACGTTCTTTCATAATTCCGGCACGAATTTTGTCCAATTTTTGTATCTTCATCGAATCTTTTTAACATCTGCAGGGTGTCCGCTTCCATGTAGTCAAGCGGAGGACTACATGTACACATTAATGACTTGAATCGAAATGTCTAATACCATTTTTCGAAATTCGTCTCAGTTAAATAGTTATTAACTAACAAAGATCGGCCAATCACGGCGAGTAGCGACACGTAACGCTGTTTATTGTGGATTGCTCCTCCTACCGCTTCATCTCTTGTCTAGCTGCGAGTGAACCGCCTTTCTTTTGCTAATCGCCGTAATTGATCAATCTTTGTTAGTTAATAACTATTTAACTGAGTCGAATTTCGAAAAATGGTATTAGACATTTCGATTCAAGTCATTAATGTGTACATGTAGTCCTCCGTTTGACTACATGGAAGCGGACACCCTGTATATCGGTTACTTAATTATAAATAATTTTTCTTTAATTTCCGTGCCCTCGTTGGATGGTATAGAGCATCACGGTATCTCGGAGAATGGGTTTGCTTACTTTGGAATTGGCTCGTTTTGGAGGAAATTTCGACGATCTTACGGTAGCAGAGAGAGGGAAAGTTCGAAAGGTTTACAAGTACGGGCTAGGAGTAGTTACCAAGTTTCGTACGTATACGAGAGAGAGTAGAATAGTTCTGCTTTATAGGAGAGAAATGGAACCGCGTACTAAGTCCGTCGAACCGTCTCTTTAACCTAAGTCTATGCGGTCTATTTATAAAGTTACGCCGTATTGTGTTGCAATCAGCTGTTTGAAGTGCTTCGTTAGTTTTACGTCACAGAGTCCTCCGCATCTCCCAGTATTGTAGGATGTAGTAGCTCGAGCAGGTGTGCGAGAAGATAGTTAACGCTTGTTAGAATATTTCTAATTGCGAGTGTACCCTCCTGTCGTTCGGCCATTATTTCCGACGTAACTTTCGTCATCCAGCCATTATTTCAGCAATTAGTTCGTACCCGTCTTCTCGGATAATATCGCTTTACGAGTAGACACGCGGATATGCGAGAGTTCTAGGACCGTTTAGAACTAAAGCGACCTTAGGTTGCTCATCTTAGATAACGCGCAATTACAATCTTCCTTCAATTCCCATTTGTTACTCTTTGTTACGATCGATTAACCTCGTAGCAAATCCCCTTTTCCTTACCATACAGATTCTAATTATATCTTTGTACCATCCGCGATACGATCCTTTCTACAACGTCAATGGATTCTAGCAATTTATTTGATTTACGGACAGCTACTTTCCTACCGAATTACCAACGATGCTTTCGATGCTGGTCAAACACGAGTCAAAAAGTAGGAAATAATAAAACAGGCGGAAAGCGAGGCACGCTCGCGTAGACTCGCGAACGGTAACAAAAAAGGAGAACCGGAAAAGCTTGGATCGCTTGGTTTATTAACCATCCGACGTTCTCTCTCTTTTTTTCCGTGTGTTTTCACATGAAAGTTCTCTTTCGGGCTCATTGAAAATGAACGTTACTCGTTTCACGATAGTGTTATAAGTACGTAAAAGGTCGGCGATGTCGAAAGGACGGCTCTCGTGCTCGTCGGACAGGATACATGGTTTACCTCTTTTCCGTGGGTAAATGTGTTTTAAAAGAAGAGAAGGGACAACATGAATGGGAGAAAGAGAGAGAGGATGATAGGCAGCGAATGCAAGGGCTAGCGGAAAATAATTGGTTATCAATTTAAATTCATGGAAGCGACGCCATTTCGCATCGAGACAAAGCTACCGAGGGATACTAGCCGTTGGGTATACTTGTTTTTCTTCGTTATATATATAAAATGAATGAAAAATAGAGAAGAGACGAGGAAAACAAGAACGTACTTCGAAATCTAGGCGGGAACATCGATATCAAGTGGTTCTACTTTTTCTCTTTGTTCCTTTCTACTCGGTCGGGTGAAATTTTTTCTCTTTTTTTTCTTTTTTGTTTTGTTTTATCATTCGTTCTGAACGTTTATCTGTAACTGGCTATACCGTTTATTCGATATCTAAAAATATATGGAACTCGCAGAGAGAATCGCGTACGTTTGTAATCGTAAAAAGTCATTCCTGGAAGACGCTAATGAGTTGCAGCGATAGGGTAAAACGAGCGTTACCCATTACTCTTCACGTTTATCGAAGATAAGAACGTCTTATCTGATTTTAATTAAAATGTGAAGATCTTGGAGGTAATTCGTGATTAACGTAGAGGACGTCGTTAATTCGTGTAAATAAAAGAGACACGAGTGTATGTTACACATATGTATATGTACGTAGTATATATTTAGAAAATAAAAACAGAAAAAATAAATAAATTTCAGAAGAAAGACCAGGTACGTGGCGGTTGAAGAATATCGCGTGCGCGCTTTTTGAATGCGTTCGGATGGAATAAAAGGTCGCATTATTCATCTCGAGCTTTTTCCAAGGTATTCTTTGGCCTCTCTTCGCGCGCTCTTTCATTTTCTCTTCTCTAGGCCTACATCCACCTCTTATTCTCTTTCGCCGGCTCTCTTGCGACGGAATACCTTCAGGGCGTTCGTCGTTTCTTACTTATTTGCAAAGAGCGGATGCTCCTACGTTGCTCATCTGCGAGTTACGGAGATTCCCGTTTGCGAGCGAGCTTCCGGAAAAATATTACTGCTCTTTCAAATCTAACACTGGCATTATTTTTTTTTTACAGGTGGATGTGCTTCTCGCATATGTCCTTCACTATTTTTTTGCAATTTTCCCAGAGTTTTGATTATTTTCAAACTTTGTCTCTCGAAACAACAATTATTTTTTTATTATTTCGTTAATCTTTGTATCACAACACGTGGGTTGGAAACGTTTACTCTCTCCACTCTTCATTTTTTAAATTTTATTTATCGTGCCAAAGTTTGTCATTATAATCTTTAATGTTTCGTTAATAAAAAAAAGGCTTTAAGTAATAAGTGAACAAAGAATTATTATCGAGAAAATTTATGTTGCGTTTGGAAGGTTAATTTTAGAAGACATTTGTCGATCCAATGAAATTTTTTTCGACTCGAATCTTCCTCTTTTTCTCTCTCAGCAAAATCCAAGTATTTCAATGAAGCGAGCCGTTCGTCCAACCAAATGTGCTTTTAATGAGAGAAAGATAAACGCGACGCATTTAGCCGTATCGAGTGGAAAATTTAGCGTGGTCGCGTGCTAACCGGTATGTAGGTATCCATGTAGGTACGCAATAGGCGAGAACCCGTAACACGTTCGTTTCGTTGATGTGACCATGTAACAAAGTGACCGATGCGAGCATACGCGCTAACAAACGCGTCAGGTTGTTATCGCAATAAACGAATTATATGCCCACTGATAAGCGTCATTTTGTTTATCGCTTTTTAACCTTGCACGAATTTTTACAACTTTATTTTTGTTTCGATGCAAATTATTTAAAAGCGCATAACGTAATTATTATAAAATAATATAGTTATGTCTATGATAATTCTAAACTTTCTGACATGAAATTAAAAATGTATTCCTATTATATTTTATCAAGCTCGTTAAAAAACTACAAACGAAATAGAAAATTTGTCGTTGACATCGTTCGTCGTGTTTATCACAACTTCTGGAATACAATCGACAAACGTGCGAGAGGGAACTTAAAGAGTATTCAAAGCAGAACGTGTCACTCGAGATCAAGACATATCGACGGAGTAGGTATCGTTGCAAACAGGATTAGCGAGATCCGATAGGAGGTACATAATGCGGCTGATTCTAAAGCCACAGTCGCGTAATTTGTCATATGTATCGATGCCCGTGCAGACGCGAGAACGTATGGACTCATAGAGACACACGTATACCTATCTATATACGCATCTATGAGATATTCTATATATGTACGTAGGATATCGCGTCTAGCGCGAACGTACGCGATGAATATCGGTATTCGAATTAGCGAGAGTCGGCCATCTCCTTACATATGTATGGGCATTCGTTCGTAGGTAATATTCCGGTTGAATTTTCGTGCGTTCTCCGAAAATACGATCCTAAGCTTCGTTCGTATTCCATGACTATAAATTATTCGCACGTTCGGTACGATTTCCTTCAAGATTTATATTCCATCCTCGAGTTCGTTCCTTCCGCGTGGATTCTTTCTCTCTTTCCATTTTTCCTTTACTTTCGAAGAGAATGAAATTTTAAAGATAAGACGGAAAGAAAGGAAGCACACCATTACTTCGTGTATATTTTTCGATCTCACGGTAGATCCGATCTCACAGAGAATAATAATTAGCCGTTAATCGGATCGATCGTGAAAGACCGTCTCGCGATATTTTAAGTAAAGAAATCGATAAGATGGAAAGTAAGTCGAAGCAGCTACCATGGCTCCGAGGTGCGACGTTCCCGCGCTTAATCGTGATAATCTCGAGACTAAGGAAGGAGCGGAACAAAACTTGGCATTTCGAGGTCGCATGTCTTCTCGCGAACCGCGAAAAACGTGACACGTTGTCGTGTCCCTAAAAATAGTTCTTTTTACTGTATTTAAACGGTGTATTCTCGCGTGTTATAGTGGAATGCAATTTCTAGAGTAAATGTATTACTCTCGTTGTACGGTGTACTTCATTCTTATTAGCATTGAAATTATCAGAACGGTCGAGTCGACTGGTTGTGTGTTTCTTAATTTCTTTTGTATAATGAAATTACCTTTGCAGAAATATATCGTCTATTTTATTTATTTAATATTACTTTTATAATCATATTGAATGAAATGTTTCTCTACTTGTTTTAATGTTAAAATCAGATTGGTCATACGTCAAAATCTTTACAATTTGTGAGACAGTTAAGTAGACTCGTACGTTCATGCAATTTCACTATCATGAATAATTAATATCTAATAGCAACATTTTTGGCTCCCACTCGAGAGATTTTGCTTCTCCTTTCGCTTCAACGATCCAAGACGATCGAAGTCTCCCTCTTTCTATGCGTGGAGATTGCATAGTCGGCGCGAGAGAAAACAAAGGACGGAGCTATAGGGTGAAACAAGATGCAAAGAGGCCACTTTTCCGAGAATTATCGTGCTTTTGAAATGAAAATAGCTTTTCGTGCGTTCGCTTGAAAAAAGAAAAAGTCTTTCGCTTTGATTTTCTATCTTAGAAAAGTTGGAAAGAAGGTGAGAGAAATTTTAATAAGAAAAAAAAAGACATTCTCATTTCGCGATGATCGATGATGTTCGTCTTCCTTCCTATTTTTCAAGCTCGATTATCGAGAACTTGGATTTTGACCCTTAATCATATTCGCGAAGTTCCCTCGGACGCGTTCTCCATTATTACATAAAAACGGAAGACCAGGTTGAGAGAGAAAGAGATAGAAAATGAGTAGGAACATGCGCGAGGAAATTTCATCGTGAATTCATGTGAAGTATCGCGAACTCGCTGTGGCGTATTACCATCCTACAAACTTTGTTTGCTCCGTATTAATCGGAGAAAATTGTTTTACGGGGTTAAGTGCGTTCCATGTTATTACATTACTACCTTGTAAAAGAATAGAAAAAGAGTCTACGGGGAAATGATATCACGGAGAGTGAGGGAGAACGTTTGGTACGAATCCAAATGCTTTTACTGGTATAGTTTTCTTTCTGTCACGCTCATACACGTGGTATATATTCACATTTTCTGTCTTTTCCTTTTTTTTTTTTTATGTCGCCGGCATCACCGGTGGGTCTGGCATGGAGAATGCGGCCAGTCGAGCGTCGTCGGGTTCGACGCGCTATTGAGAATCTTATCTAACAGGAGTTCGAAAGAGTTGGCGTAAATGGGTCAAATTCTGTTATGCCAAAGCAAGATCTTTTTTTTCCGAACGTAACGAAATACTTTTCCAAAGACTCCTTTATTTACTTACATCATACGATATTCTCGTATAAAATATAATGAACAATTCGAAATGGATAGATTTCCCTGATCGTTAACGAAAAATGTTTTATAATATTTTCCTTAAATGAAACGCACCTCTGTATCGGAGAACTTGAATGAGCATAGAGCAGAGTAGGTGCCTATCTCCCGGCACGATCATTATTATTGTCGATATTCTATGATAACAGGGAGCGGGGAACTCGATCGCCCTTCGTTATTGGAAAAACGGCACGACCCGTTAACCGTCTCTCTAACATCATCGTTCCAGTTTCTCTTCGCGAGAGAAGCTCCTCGAGCAATCGGACTCTTCCACGCCACGGACATCGTTCTAAAAACCCACTCGCTATTTTTCCTTTCCCCCGTTCCCTGCTCGTAGTTTATTCCGACTTCCGAGTACCTACCAGTAGAAGCAAGAAAAATTCTCGTTTCATTCGCGCCGTGACTGTTCGAGCAACGTCGGCTTGGAATCTTTCTTTTTATATTCAGTCTTTTCGATCCGTCGCGTAGCATCGTTTAATCTTTTAGGAAAATGGGAGAAAAGTAATTAGGCCGATATTAGCTAGTAACCACCACGGTTGTAGTTGCCGGCTCGGATGGGTCAATAAAGGCCGGCGCCCTCCTTCGCGAGACTGAAAGGACTGGACTTTCGCTGATGCAGCCTCCCGCTTCATTTTCCTTCCACGCGAGCCTCGTGTTTTCGCGTATAATCCGCCCTCCCTCTTCTTCTCGTTCCCTTTTTCTCGCTGGCTTTCTCTTTCGCTGTCTTGCTTTTAGTCTCTCTCTCTCTCTTTCACTATCCCGGGCACTCGTGCGGTATCGAGCCAGAGCTAAAGGCAATGCCGCAACCTCGAGTGGCAATTATACTGGAGGAGCCGGCGCGCGCACACGCTGAAAAGATACGGAATACTTAAACGGACAATAAGATCCTAGCATATTCCCTAGCATGGAACTAGCGCGCACACGCTGAAAAGATACGGAATACTTAAACGGACAATAAGATCCTAGCATATTCCCTAGCATGGAACTAGCCGTGTCCAAACATCGATCGTGTATATGTGAGAGAAGAGTGTGTGGTTGTCTCTGTCTATGTGTGTATAAGAAGAAAAACAAAAAGAGAGCTAGAGAAGTCGCAAACTGTGTGAGAATTTCCCAAGAGCCGATCTCGCGTCTTTGCATGGTAACCTTCTTATAAGTCGATCGTATGTACAATGTCGAGACGATCGAAGAAAGATACTTTGGGTGCATCTCGAAAGTGTCTCTAACAAGACGAGAGGATCGAATGGAACGAGAAAATGAGTTTCTAGTGCATTGGGATTTTACTTTGACGTGTGACACGTGCTCTTATCTTTCGAACGATCTCGTGCGAATATTATCGTTGTACTGTTCACTTCGATGACTCATTGAATAATCGGAGCATCAATGTAGGATTTGATCTTGTTTTCCGTTAAATTATGTATATCCAGAACTGTTTTTTTTTTTTTTTATGATTTATCGAATTTGAATATATAGTGCTGTATGGCGATAGTAATTAACATAGGTAGGTGATTATCGATTAGAGATATGGACATACTTTTCCTTCTGTGGGTCGTTAATAATATTTTCGCAGATAAGGCTCTGCAAATACATTACAATCTTTCTCTAAAAGAAACTAATCAATCTTTCTACACTTTTGCACATACTTTATTATACATTTGAACAATTTAAAAAAAATTTTCATTGAAATATAATGGAGAAATCATGTAGTTCTAGGGAAATCCTCATGACTTTGACATAGGAAATATGTGAAAAGTAGTCGGATCGATTTATGTTCGACAATTTCGATTCGTAGTTTCGCGAAGGCACGCGAGCGAACAGCTCGATAAAGAAGAGTTCCTAGTTGGATCGACGGATTTCGAGGGCAAGACTGGATTTAATTCGGTGGAGTGACGGTGGGTCGGAGAAGAGACAGCAGCGAAGACTAAAAGGAAGAAGAAATGAAAAATGAGAGGAAGCAGCGAGCGGAAGAAAGCGTTTCTCGAGCTAGGGAAGATGTACCTATATAGATACATAGTACGTGCGAAAGGAAAACGTACGGGATCAGCTCGCGCAAGATTTTTTCGATGCACTTCGTGTTTCGACTTACTCTCGCTCATAAAAGTTCCCGTCTGAAAGGATAAGACGCTTCGCGTTTCTTCCTTTCCACTTACGTTCGGCGCTCTTTGAGCGATTTAAACTTGCCCAAGCCGATCTCGTCTTCCTTTGCCTTTGGAGAAAATTAATTGGAAAATCGGGATTATTACTTTTCTCTACGGAGAATTCGAGCTTTTAGTGGTAAGAGGGTTGAAGAAAAGGAAATTTTTTTGTATGTACCCTCATATAAAACCATTTTACGTTTGAGTGTTCCTAAGAATTAATTTTCTTCTTTTCATTTCTTACAAAATAAAAATGAACAATTAAAAATCAATTTACACATTTAGCCGTTCGCGCTAACAAACGTCACGAACGTCGATCGTATAATTTATTATCGTTAAACAAACGACCGCTTTCTAGTTCATTTCGTTTTGAATAATCGTTCTCGCCTGATTACGAGCAGCATCGCTGCAAGGTCGAATCGTTGAATACTCAACGTAGCAACATCGATCAACGATCGGACGCAGGCTTCCCGTCGTTGATCCCTCGATGGTTCCACCGGATAATGACCAGTAATTAACGGACGTTCATTAAGAAAGACAGATATCGTGGCTTACGAAAGCGTGAGAATTTTCGAGCGAGGCAACGTTTCCCTATCGTATTACGTTGCACGTTACGAGATACAAGACGTTTGTCGAGGTGGTCGATCTATCGATCGGTGCCGGTAGTCCGTGTGTGTGCGGACATACCAGTGGCGTTAGCTACTCTGTCTCGCACAAGCTCGATGACTGACTAGTCGAACGGCATCGCCTCTATCCAGTCATTGTAGCGTCGCCTCGGTGATATCACGGTTGTTGAAGCAACTACTATACGATAGTTACGTTCTAGAGGACAATATAACTTGATTCGAGCCGCTTAGGCATACCCCACGTACAACGTATCTAATCGATTTCCTTTTTTTTTTGGTAGACTACTGAAATTAATCGATTTCCAATAATTTTTATTATCGTTTTCGTCGGTGCGTCGAATGAATAAGTACGAGATTAGAAGAGACAATTTCATTTTGATATTTAATTATTTAAGTGTCTGCGAGATTTCAATTTTCTTAATATTATTAAACATAAGTAATACTCGTCTTGGTACTCGTGACTCGTTTCACGTAGTTACGAGAATAAACATAATAAAAATGCGAACCGCGTTCTTTTTTCTCGAGTACCGGGTATAACTCTTAAAGCATGTCGCATCCTCGAGTAGAAAGACAAAGAGAGAGAAAGAGACGCACAATATTCCTGTTTCTTCTTTCTCGTTTTTCTTCTTTTTTTTAACATTTGCGTCATTCGTGACAGCGCGAAAAACGCATAAGCTCGAGAGGATAAGTGGGAAAGCGGGTTGTGGGTCCGCTGTTTCTTCTATCTCTTTCTTTCTCCGTCGAGAGACTTAACGTTGTCCGAGATAAGCGACTGCTTTCTTTATTTTTCGTTTTTGTTCCGACGTAAAACCTACGAGTGGATATGTGTACGTTCTGTAGTCACGAGGATTACAGTCGAGTTGCGCGCTACCGGTGCTGCGAGCGGAGTCGATCAGCCGAGTTCCACGTATCCTTCCTTTTTCTTCGTCCTCGTATTTTTATACCACCTACGAAATTCGTCGTAGCGATCGACGAGTTCGGTTCCTTCTTTCCTTCCTTCGATTCTCTCCAGCTGCTATTTTCTGACGGAAAAAGTCTGCCTGCGGATTACGTATCACGCAATTTCCACCGAGGGAATCCCGTTCGAACCATATGCAATTCTCTCCTTTTTCTTTCCCTCTTTCGAATTCTCTCCTTTCTCTCGTCGCGCAATCTCACTTTTTGTCCGGCAGCAATGAGGGCAAGAAAGAGTAGTCGTTCCGTTCCGGACCTTAAATCGTTTCGACTTCGACACCCTCGCGACGCTTTGGATTTTTAGTCCCGATCGAACGAACTTCTTTTTACCTCGTACCACTCGAAACCAACCCTCTCATCCCCTTTGTTTCTTGTCGGCTACGAAAACGACGAAAACGATAGAAGATAAAAGTCCACCGCGTACACGGATTCTATTTCACAAAGTTTCTCTCTATCTCGTATTTATAATTTTATCGTCAAAAATATCAAATATTTTATATCTATCGCGAACCCGGTGTATTCGATATCGTGATAGTTTAGAAATTCGATATTAACGCGTTGGCTGATACGTCGGTTATTCGTGACCACCATATATTTCTGCAGGGAGACTGAGGTGATCCTGAATGACTGGGTGTGATATAAATGCATTATTAATAAGAATATCGCACACCCAATTCAGTAGGGACATCCCCTACAATATTTAATATATGTTGTCTAGCGTCAATAAACAAGAATACTGTCGTATGTTCTTAAATTCCAGTTTGGTAATGTTGCACTTGTTCTTATTGAATTGGATGTTCGATATAGTCTTATCTAGTCATACTACATATAATTTATGACAACGCGTTAATAATAACAATGTTAGCGTACGAGAAACAATTTCGACATTAAAAAAAACATCCCCATTCGTATATCTCTCTCTTTTTTTCCCCTTTTACGATGAGCAGTAAACTTGAATCGACGAGCATAATCGATAAATTCTTAGAGTCATCGTCGGAAGCAACGGCGGAAATAAAATTCGATATAAATGTCTTTATTTAAATTCATAAACTCCCGGTTCGATTCGCTGTAACGAAGGAGAACGACGAGCACGAACCGACCTAGGAACGATTTACCTTTCCATTCGCGATTCGACTCGAGTCTATAACGAAATAAGAAGAGGAAGGTCGAAACTGAGGTAGCCCTTTCGTGCGAGAGAAATGATTTTTATTTCTTTCTCTTCTGCTTCGGTGGAATCCGATTGGATTATAAACGGATTATAAATGGACGAGTTTGTCGTGAAGCGTCGAAGGGTGTATTCGGAGAAAACGACCCCTTAGGGCTCGTTTTCCCTCTCTCTCTTATTCATTCTTTCTCTTTTCGTTCCACCCACGTTCGGATATCCGCGACGGTAAAGTTCGTTTTCTACTTAATAACGAGCGATGTTAGCTCGTGGTTTTATTCGATCGATGAGGACCCTCTCCTCTTACCCTTTTATCTTTCTCATCCCTCAGTTTCGTCTTCCTTTTCTTTTTGTTCTTCTCGATAACGGTACCGTCGATGTCTTTATCGCGAGAATCAAAACGGTAAATAGATTCTTCCAAGTGGTAACTACTCGTACTAGTATGCTCGGGTAGTAGGTCACGAAGAACACGGTTTCGTTGTTAAAAGTCAATAAGCTTTGCTGCTGTTACCATTTCTTTCTCTTGCTTTCTTTTCTCTTTCTCTCTTTCGTCGTTCAACAGCGATAAGCATACACGGTGTACGATCGATTAGAGCACGGTAATGCCGTATTATCTTTGTTACGCACGACATAATCGCGAGCCACTCGCTGCGATCACGTTTCCAACATTTAGTCATTTAATACCGATAAACTTTTATCGAAAAGGGATGGAGGGGGGGATGCCAGATCGTGTCTTTGCTTTTGAGGATTAAGGAACGATGTTTTCCGTACGCGTCGAAGCTCCAGTTATTTCCTGAGATTACTATAGTCTCGCGTATCCATCTACCGTGTTCTATTTTCGATACGTGCGCTTTTATAACACGCTAGCCGTCTATAGAATCCTCGTTCCATCTTCGTATTACTATATTTTATTTCAAACGTAATAATATCATAGCGTAAAGTACCGGTTTATACGCGCGGTCGGTCGATACAAACGAGCGACAAACGGAGATGCGAGGACGAGAACGCGATAAAATGTTTATTCGATCTGGACGTTAGGTACTACTATCTACCACTGGATAATCGGGTGGACAAATTTTCTCGCCCTTTATACGTGTTTTCTTCCCGATGGTTATACAAAAGCGAGATTTAAATAGATACGAGTAAAACGTCAACGAATATTCATGAAGGTAACAATATTTTCCACGAGTGTGACGAATCTGAAACGGCGGAGAAGCCCTCGGGATGATAAAACAAAGTTACGAAGCAGGGGCCGCGTTGCCGCGAGTTAATATCCGCTCGAAAAGTTCGGCCTAACCGCGAGCTTATACGCTTAGAACGTTCGCTCTGTTTATTTCCCATTTTCGTGACCCCCCCTCTCCGTATTTTCGACCAATATTTGCGGACGTTCGGCTTTCTCGATATCGATCGCTCGAAACTCGTAATCCGTGGGGAAAGAGAGGGATGATACTACGCGAAACTCATGGAAAATCGATCGAACTAACGACCGATACGTTTCCTACTCCATTTCCGATTTTGCGACTCGTGTATATATAAAAAAAAAAAAAAAAAATAGTGACTGCGATATGGAGCGTAAGAGCAACTGCTGTTTATCGATTAACATCGACGATACCATCGCTCGTCGAGAGATCATTCCCATTTTCGAACGATTTCGCTAAACCGCACGCACGCACGAGTTTGCAACGCGTGACGGCACTCGTTCGCTTGACCTATCGATCTCAATCGAGCGATAATAATATCATTGCCTTCGAATTACAGTTAATTCCGATCACGGTACTTAAGCACACACGTGTCTGCTTCCGTCGTTTACGCTCGTTCGAGACTTGATCTGGGTCAATCTCGTGAAACGAGATCCACGATTTCTTTATCAATTTTGTATTTTTTTCTTTTTCTTCGTTACAACGTAATCCTGTTTCATTAATAATTATAGGTCAAATAAATCTGTTATATTGAAAACCGTGTTACCTGTCTTTTCATCGTGAAAAGAATTTTATCGAAAAATTGGACAAAGCTTCTCTTACCTAATTCGTTTTCTAAGAGTTAATACCAGAAGACTTTCTCATATCGCATAACGTATGACCCGGTCATAGATTTTTTCCTCGAAGGGGAAGAGAAGCGAGACGAGGCGCGGCCCGTTTACGCGACAAGCTATGGTCGGTTCTAGTTTGCTGTTAGCGTTCCTATCCAAGAGAGAGGAAGAGAGAGAGACCGTTCGATAGAATACGTGCCAGGGAGCGGCACACGAGTCTTATTGATTTCGAGTGAAGCCTGTTCGATCGGGTCTCGAGACATTTTAATTTTACGAATATATATATCTTCGTCTCCCTTACGAGAAAAGTACCAAAAACGATATTCAATACCTACCAATCCTTCGTACGTTATATACGCTTTCACGTCGTTCTACTTTATGTTAAACTGCCACGACGACGGTCAGTTTGTACGATCGGTTGTGAACAAAGTCTTAAGTAGCTCGAAGGCCTTACGGTGTGTGTCTTTTAGTAGCGAGATTAGGGGCGTGTCACGTACGTTCTAGGGTAGGGAGTCATAAGTTATAAGTACGTGACATCGATGGTGGTACAAGATAATGTAAACTCTTGGTAACGACCGTATAAAACGTTAAATTCGTCGTTTTACGTTACTCCTTGGACATTTTCGTGGCCTATCGACGATATCCGCGAGTTGATTTATTAATAATCAACTGTAAATTTATCGTTCTCCGTGTTTTTCCTTGTTTCGGTTCCATTGTCGTGAGTAAACGCTGTTATCTTCGCGAGAAATTCATTAATCGTATTTGTTATTTATTTAGAGGAGAAGCTCATCGACTTTTACAATATATACGAGCGAGGGATTCTGGGAGATAGCTTGAATAATTAACACAGGGAAGATTCACGAAGGGTTCTTGTTGCTCGCTTCTGCGGCCGTGCATTATTCGATATGATTACGCGTTTATAATTAATAACTCGATGCATAGACGAGATGCAACGCATTCCGTGCCACCGTATTGAATCATTTCATCCTATCTTCTTGCTTTCGTATATATCTACCGTAATACATTAAATTTCTCAAGATAACGAGGGATCCTTCCAGCGTGCTTGGGAAATTTGCTTCGGAACGCTTCTTAGCGCGCTTTTTCACGGGGTATCGTAAAGGAGAATGATGGAAGCTGTGTCAGGAGGGTGTTAGAAAGGAGATATCGCGTGCGACGAGAGGGAGGAATCGTTTTTCCAAAATTTCACGGACCGCTTCCGTTGAAGTAGAAGGAGGTATAAGCCATCTTTCGATTTCCTCCACGAAAAGTTGATTCGTTTTCACGTGACGTGTAACGCCGTTGCTCGCCACGGGTTTAGGAAACGCATTATCGATGTAAATTCGATAGAGATGGATAGATGGACGTAGGAAGTTGGAAAAAGAACGAGAAAGAGAGGGAGAGACGATGGGAAGATGGGGAAATGGTGTGGCTCGCGAACCATAGGTTATCTCTTCTCTCCTCGAAAAAGGGGGAAGGATGAGGACAAGCGTTATGAGATCCCCGTTCACGAGGTATACGACCTCGCGGATACTACAAAGGTTGAATGTGTATGTGCCATTTGCTTTTTCGAACGTGACTCGATCGGGGTCGAACGTGCAAGCTTCTGACTTGCTGCGAGAGGACGCGGATACGCGACGAAAGCTTTTCGATCGGATCACGCGGAACCGTGAAAGCGTGTTTTCGAATCTCTTTTCTAAACCTTGCTTCCTACTCTTTCCCTCCATCCTTTTCCTTCTCGTAGCTCATACGAGCGCGTGGCTTTACGCGGAAAGACCGAGTGTGCTAGGGAAATTGAAAGGAGGTACGAAAGGATTGCGAGAGTGTGGAAAATACGAAAATATTTCTCTCTCCTGTTTATTTTTTTTATGATTTCTCCTTCGGGCGGTACTCACTTCGATTAGAATTTAAAAAATGAAAATTCGAAGGATGGCATTCCTCGCGAATCATATCTTTCTTTTTTTTACACGTTTTTTTTAAAGGTACTCGATAGTATCGTACGAAGGTAAATCAAGTTTCGAGTATTCCGAGCCTCGTTCGGGGCAAAAACTACCCTTTGCAAGACTGTTTTTTGTAAGTGAATTATTGGGAAATAGCCGAGTCGATACTAACCCGGTTACAATCGCCGGTTTTAAACGGACACCCCTGGTGCTTCCCTAGCATTTTTTTTTTCCAATTTTTGTTGTTCGCAGGTATTTTCGTCCGACTGGGAGTAATGGTGGTACAACTGGTGTAATAGCGTCGATCATACGATGAGAGTATACGATTAGCCGAATCAACGACACTCATGCAATTTTCTCGCTTTCGATCGCGTCCCCCTACTTTGACCTCGTTCTATGTCAAAATGAAACGATGAAACGTTGTTATACCGGTCTTTCTAATCTATTTGGTTTTTTAATTATTGCTGAAGGTCATGCAGCATCTTTGGAAAAAAAAGCAGCTTGAATTCGAAGCTAACACGACCTTAACCCGACACTGCGCGTAACCTGTTTTCTAGTCACGGAGTATACGGACGTGTCACTTTGTAAATAGTTATTCGAAATCGCATAATCCTCTTCAACGTTCCCGCGCACGTACATACCTACGCGGGAAAAGCGAGAGAGAGGGAGACGCGGAGACGAAGATCTCGGAGTTTGTCGACGGATTTGTGGTTTACTTCGTATTTCGTCGCTCGAGTACGCGTTTCACTGTATTTTGCGTTTAACCGCCGAACTTTCCGAGCTTTTGCCATACTGGTATATGTAAATTGAGACGTGTCTACTTTTTGATCTTTTGAGTAATCTTTTTTTTTGTATCATTTTAACAGAAATTCTAATAAAGATAGAATTAATTCCATTGTTCTCCATTTGTTTCGAGAATCATTTCTCCTTGCTTTTACTTCTTTGTACCTATTCTATATCTTTAGGTACGATTCCAGTAATATTATTTCTAGGCTTTTATTTTTCATATTGTACCAATTCATTTAGCGACTGTACAAAATTTGCCTCGCGTTATACGCGTACCGTACCCATTACAATTTTATAAAGTATATGAACGTGCGTTAGAGAAAAGGTTCGTTAAAGCGTTCCGACAACGACCGACGAGTTTCCAATAGTTTATAATTCTCCGGAAATGTCATTCGAGAATGAGGCAGAAGGAGGGGAGAAACGAGAAAGAGGGAAGAACCGTACCTACTCGAAACGAAGAACGAGACAGTAAAAATATCGAAAAAGGCTGAATGGAGAGGACAACGGCTCCTTCGTTAATGTAACCATTTTCATTAACGATTCATTTAAGAGTAGACAATGCCACCATTTTTTTTACTCTCTTTCTTCTCCTCCTTTCTTTTTCTTAAGTCCTCCCGTTTCCAACGTAAATGGCATTACATTATTATTCAGCGAAATAGCGCTTGCCTCGAGCATTGCACTCGTAAAAATAAAATTCTGGAAAGGGAAAGAGAGAGCAAAATGTACGATTAAAAGATACGCTCTAGTTTATCATTTTTTGCACAAAAAGGAAATTATATACATCCAGCATGCGTGTACGCTGTATGGAATTTTCTACGACCAGGTACGACTTTAATGAGAATTTATGTCTGTGGCACTAGCAAAGAGAAAGAGGGAAGGGAGATGAGACACTCGTGAGAAAGTTTCTCTCACGTAGAAGAGGAAAGGGGTGTATCCATCCCAGAGGGAAGATCAATCGCCGGAAAGTTTGTCAGTTTTGAACGTAATATCGATCGCCCACTTTACCGAAGGCTACACTCTGAAATTCTACTTCTCATCGACGACGAGTACGAGAGAGTGGATATATCGTTATTAATCGCGTAGGTATGCTCGATGTTAAAAATCCTATCTAGCGTGTGTCGAAGTATCCTTTGAAATTTGATATCCCATTCTGTGTCTCTTTTATTTCAACCCTTTCAATCGGATTCGTCGATACCCGAAGGAAAAATAAGAAGATACGCAAGCCGTAATAAAATTGTCCTCTCCCCCGCATTGGTTTGCTCGTTTTTCGAGGGAAAACACACAATTGAATTCTCTCTTGGAGTATCAAGGAAGAGACGTCGCGGTGAATCCGGCAAACGAAGCCATCGAAATTCGATCGAAGTGAGAGAGAGAGCGGTCCCTTGAATCCATCTAGCCGGATTCTAGCTGATCTCCTAGGTGGATCTTCTAGGTGGATCTCTCGTCAACAGGAAGCGAGGACGCGAGCCAGACATCCGTTCGTTCGCGAGGTGCGACAGGGCTCGCTTATCTGGTATTAAATCGATCCCGGCGTACCTTTGGGAAACAACGAGACGTCGGCTCGCCCTGTCTCCGCTCGACGTTAACAACGAACGATAAGGGTTCGCCATGTGTGAGAAAGAGATAGATCGAGAACAGGACGAGTATAACGATCTCGATCGTTTCTTCTCTTCTATATCGTTTCTTCCAGTGACAAAAAAAGAAGGGACGAATTGACATTCGACGTTGACCGAGCTGACCCAGATTCGTCCGGAGAACCCTTCCATCTTGCCCTGACTCATCCCGTTTCCTCGCGGAAATAGAGAGAGTCGGCCTCGGTAGGAGTTTATCCAATTTTTAAAAGGGCTTCGAGACATACGGCCCGCTCGAATCCGGCCGGCCTCTTAAATTTATTAAACGTTTAGTTATTTATTTTAGTCTCCTCGGAGTACCACGTACTCGTGTTGGGTATACCTACGTGTTTTACGATCGTCAATTTTTCGTCTTGCTTGCGAGAAATAATTTCGTTCCTTTAGGTATACCCACTTGTTATAGAAAAAAAAAGTCCGATTGAACAGCGCGGTACTCTCTTTTCTAACGGGTACAACGTTCCTTCATGGGCATTGAAATGGAGGGAAATTCGATTAATATCGATAAAAGCTTCATTATAGATTCTTCCAGAAGAACGAGTCACGGGATTGAAATGTCAAGACAACGAAGACGACGGGGGAAAGAAACGTTTAGCTCGATCATCGGGAGAAGAAGTATTCCTTCCGATCGGATTTACTTTCCATTATTGACGCATTTTCTTCACGCTTTCAAACGACAGTTTTATATGAAATCGTCTAGAAATGACAAATAATTATACGTCTGGGTATTCGATAATTACGAGAAACTGTAAAAAGAGAATTTTTTCTTTTTAAATAACTTCAACGTGGTATTAGAATTCCATGATACACGTATCAGCCGAATTCGATTTTGAGGAAACGGCGTGGATAAGCGGACCAAGGGTGGCCCACGTACCGAAACGATCTTTTTAGAAGATAAAGGAAAAGGAACGTTGGAGAGTTTCGTAGGTTGCGCATTCCTTTCGAAACTTGCTATCCTTTTCTTTTCTTCTCCTTCCTCCTCTTTCATTTCTCACCATCGTTGAAAGTACCTTCGTAGACGGAAACGATGGTCGGACAAATCGAACTCACCCTCCCACCTCCATTTCACCACCCACCCTTTAGCTACACATCGGGCGTATACCTACTTTTGTGTTCTTTGGATTTCCCGCTCGCGAGGATTGAATTTCCCCGCTGCAGCGAAACGTGGACATTGATTCGTTGCCGTGTTGCATTCGTGCGCGCACACCACTCGCCAGGTAGTAGATACATATATGTATAGCACGGGGTTTCCTACCCGTTATACTACTCCTCGACGTGGAATCGAAGCGTGGAAACGCAGACTGTGTTTGTAGAGACGAGACGAAGTGTACAAAGTCATTATACTCGTACGCGATATCTCCTGGTTGGTCGTCCTTCCACAGAGTGCATAATACCGAATGAAAAGCCGCGAGGATCGGTACGTGTCCGTTTCTTCTCTTATTCGTTTTCTCCTACACGTGCTGAGAATTTTGCCTGGTTTGAATATTACATTTTTGTTTGTTTTGTAATCGATGGTAATTTCTTCTTTTGATTTTGGGAGTCCTGCGGGTGGGTGGAATACGTGTACTTTTAGAGCAGTTCGATTATCGAGTTCATTTTTATAGTTTTATGATTGCAATTTTTCCAATTAAAATACTTTCCTGTATTTTGAAATTTCGTCGATTTTAACTTGATTATTGAATTTTTTATGATCGATGGTATTTTCGTTTTTTAATTTCGGGGGGATGGCATCGGCGTATAAAATTTATGTAATTGGATTTGATCGATTCTCGAGTTAATTTTTATAAAGTTTTACGATAGAAATTCTTTTAATTAAAATATTTTCCTCTATTCGGGAATTTTGTCGATTTTAGTTCGAATATTAAATTTTTTATAACCGGTAGTATTTTCTTCTTTTCATTTCGAGAGTCGCATCGGCGTACGAAATTTCTGTACTTGGACTAAATCGATTACCGTGCTTACTTTCTATGAAGTTTCGCGATAGTCATTCCGTCGATTAAAATATTTGCCCCCATCGGTACTCATCGGTACCGTCTCACGGTTCGATGGTTCACATCGACTCGATAATAAAATCTCTTTTATCGGAATCTCGATAGCGAGAAAGATAGAAGGAAAAGCCTTAGAACCATTCCGCGTAATGCTCCACAAAATGCTCGATTTTATCTCGCATTGCGAACTCTTTCTCTCTCTCTCTCTACAGGAGAGAGAAACTTCCACTTCCGTTTCCGTTTCTCCGGAAAGGAATCTTTTGGCTCTTCTCTTACTACTACCATGCGTCCGTTCGTTCTATCTCGATCATACCTTTCCCCTTTTTACTTTTCTTCTCTCTTCTCTTTACTTCTCGATCGCTAAGACGTTGCTCGCTTTACGAGATGCTGCCTGACGTTCGAGGAACGTCAGAATCCGATAAATTCTCAGGACACGTTTCTGCGATCGTAAAGCAGGTTTCATGCGAGAATTCTTGCTGTGCCTGTTACAGTACAAAGAAGACTCAGCCCTCCCCGAGCTTAGTGTAGCAATTTCTCGTTCGTCGATAGTCGGCTTCTTTGGTCCTCTTTCTCTCTTAAACACATATTCACGTTTGCTAGCTTTCAGAACGGACGAATTTTCAACAGGGTTGAAAAGCGACCTCGAATCATGCAAGATAATTAGAGCGAGCGGAAGGTAGCGCCGTTGAGTAGAAACAGGACCGTAACGCAGCATCCACCACTGAGTAGCTAGGCATACCTTCTCTCACGAAGACCTTAATGGCTACGATGCATGCCTACAACGCCATGCATCTTGCCAATGCTCGCGAGATCGTGCCCTGAATCACGCCGTGCTCGCGGTTGCGTTTAACTGCTGTGGAAAGGCGCGTGAGCGTGAATTAAGAACACCTACGAAGAGTAGGTACTAGTGGGAGTTGCCACGGTGAAAAGTTGAAAAGAGTTTCTTTAGGTTCTGTCTAACTTTTAAGGAGATTTGTAGAAAATTTCATAATTCATCGTTTCTCCTTCACACTGTGATCGGACTAATCTATTAATCTTTTAATCCGTTCACGGGAACCACCTGGAATAACTCATCCACGACTGTTTAATGAATTGAAAGATATTGATGTTGTTTCTGAGCTCGTTAATCATCCCACGCAACTTTCACATTATTGTTAATTAATCTGAATCGTAGATAGCGCATGCTCGTGAGTCGAGAGAAATAGAATTGTGTTTTTTTTTTGTTTTTTTTTTTTTTTTGCGATAGCTGGACTGGTTGTTTTATCGAAAGTTCGAACTTTTGACCAGACCGTCGACGATCGATCGATTTAAAATATTCTGTCTCGTACGGTGACGTGCGCGCATGCGCATGGCACAGGTGTATCTTTGATCCTTTACCCGTCAAATAAATATCACTGGAAACTTTATCCGGTCTAACGCATCGTGGAAAATATTCTTTATCGTGAGAATATATTAATAATAGGTATAATATATCTGCGACGGACGAGTGAATTTTTCAGTAAATACAAAAAGCCTTACATAAATATTTTATATCGCATTTTAGACATCCCTGATACGCAGGCATCGCTCTTGAGTATTCCTTTTAACAAAAATGAGACGTTCCTCTATCTCGTCATTTTTGAAAAATATTTTTTTCGAATAAGCACTATCTTGATACGTCAAAAGGTATTTCTCGAGCGACTGGCATATACCTCGGCTGAACTTTGCTCAAACATCTCGAAGGAGAAGAAATTCTTAAGAAGGCCGTGAAAGAGAGCAGCAAACACGTGTCTAGGGGGTAAGGTAAACGTCGCGAGCATATTTTCCAATCGGCTTTCAATTCAGCCACGGTAGCGCGCGTCCTTTTTAATACGCGCGAAAACGTTGGATCTTTCGCGTTCGACGGTAGTCTTGCGTTAAGAAGAGCCAAATTAAAAAGAATTGAATGGATTTAGGGAAAATGAATTTATATCGGGCGTTGCTACGTGCGAGAACCCATTTTAGCGAGCGCTTTTTACTTTTTTTATTCACCCTTTTACGAGGAAACGAAAAAATACGCTCGTAGATCATTCCAGCGGCAGTGAGCACTCGTAGAGCCTTCCTGAGCTTTTGCTAGGAGCTTTCTACGGATGCCTTTTCACCGTGTCGCCTCGGTTGTCTAGTCCGACGCGCATATAACGCATTACGCGTTCCAATTCAGCGCTAAGCCATATCGTGCTAACAGCGAAGCTTTCTCTTTCTGTGTTCCTGTCTCTCTCTAGCTAACGGTTATCTATGTCGTCTCATATGAGAGGCGTAGTTCCTCTGTTTTCTTCTGTACAGACTCATAGAATGATAGATGGATCGGTGCTTCGGGTGATGTAAATTATAAAGAGACGACGCGTTCATTGTTTCGAAATCTTGCTTTTGTTATTTACAAAGCAGAGATCAATCTTTTTGTATACTCTCTCGAGATCAACGAATTTATACACAAAGAGAGATCTCGACTAAGACTATTAATACCTAAGTAATTTATTTACAAAAGCTGAGATCTCATCGAAACGAATTATCCAGGGAATATCGAATGGAAATATTTCGAGAAAGGAGATCCGTGGTGATCGACATTCGTGGAAGGAATCCAACGGTGAACTACGTTTCTTGGGAATCTAACTCGTCCCAAAGTCTCGTCGTAGCGTGAATGAAAACGTCGAGAGGGAGGGAGAGAAGTTGGCACGAATTTTCTGTCTCCTCGGTTGCTCGACTCCGTCGCCTTGCTCTTTACACTTTATGACTTTCGTGGTCTAGCTTCTATCTCTCTTTCTCTCTCGTCCTATTTCAGTACGCGGTCTTGCCTCGACAGTCGTGCGGATGTAAATGTCACATGGTGTAAAACCACGTACGTTGTAAAACAAAGACATTGGTCTTGTACGTTACCTTTAATAGACACGAAAAGTCAAATCGAAGAAGCACGAACGTCGATGAACTCCCGCTTGGTCTTGCCTACTTGGCACGCGATCTACCGATTCGAGTGTTTCCCTTTTGCCTTTTGTGTTACGTCGTTCATTATTATCTCACGAGATGGTTGCGCCATCGTAAGACAAAAGGGAAGGTGTAACAATGATAAGAGACTTGGACCGTTCTTTTTGTTATTTTTTTTTATTCATTAATTAACAACGTAGTTTTGATACAATGGTCGATAGGAAACAAATATTGTTGATAGATTCTATTTTATTTCATTAGGTAGCATCAGAATTTATTTAAATACGAATTTTGAGTAAAAAAGATAATATCGTACGATGAAAAGTCACTTTGCAGCATCTCTCTGGCAGCGTTCGCGTTGCTTCTTCCTTATCTTATATAGCACGGATCAGGTGTGACGGCTGGATTAGGAGAATTCGCGAAAAGTCACGTTGCATCGCGATCGAACGGACGTTACCGCTAGGTACCCTCGTTTAAACGCGGTGGACAAATTGACGAACGTTTCGAAAACCATCGATATTCTCGACGATAATGGCGAAATTACGTAATCGCTCGATTAATTTATCGCCGATGTAATTTGTAAGTCTAGCTTCTCTCACTCTCTCTCTTTCGTATGTTCGAACTATATTGGCCAAATCGAATTTCAGACAGTAAATGCAATTGTTAACTACGTCGGGGGCTTCAATTACGCGCCGTGGCAGTAATTGATAATATGATGCCATTCAATCGTGCTTTCTCATTTAATAACCGGCTCGCCTTTTCGTCGTGGCTATTAATTTCAGCGTTGCATTCCCATTGTGGAAGTACATCCAGCGAATGCTAGAGCATTGTACGGTTGTTTCTGTTTGGGATAACCATCCAGAATTTCTCTCGAGATGCAGCGATCTCGTTTAGTCAATATTTGGATGCAAAGAACATAAATTTTGTAATTTTAAATTAATACTTACTTACTTACCATTGAATGGAACATATTTAAAAAAAAAAATTCTACCAAAGTTAGCGACCGGACGGAACGATAATCAAAAGTAGGTAACAACGTTATTTTCCTTTTTTACACTCGTGGTTGAAAGATGAGGCGAGAGTAAAGTTGATAACTTTCACCGTGTTGCCAGTGGCTTCGAGCGAAAGATGGAAAAATGTGTAGGAAGTAAAGACGGCTGACGTTAAGGGAAGACGCGCGAGATGCGCAGCCGGTGTTTCGTAAGTCATTAAACGCTCGTACGACGAAAGCAACGCGGAGTTTCTCTACCGAGCTTTACTAGCTTTTCTTCTTTTTTTTCTTCCCTCGTCGTCGAGAAAAGCCGAGGCCACGACGTTAAATCTGAAACTAAAAGTCGCCCACCGAGAAGTCTCTTTGTGCCCCAAAAAAAAAAAATTATTTCATAAAAAGAGTATAAACTTCTTCTATTTCTTGATCCAACGATCTTTTCTTCAGTTTATACAATAATCTAACCGTGTTTGTACGCGGTGAAATAGATTCTTCATGGAACCTCTATGAAATAAACATCGATTTCATTTTGATCCCTTCGGCGAAACTGTTCCATACGGCTTTTTCCATCGCCATAGAATGTGCAACATCGAAGTCTGTTTCTCTTCCATTCTACGTATCTTCATTTCCCTCTGGATCCGTCGATCGAGCACGCTGTATTCACCGTAGAAGAGGGATAGAGACCGTCGAGGATAATCGAAAGACACGTCACTGGAATCGATCTCGCGTATTCATTGCTGTTTTACAAGGTAGACGGAATATGTCATAAAATGTGTACTTGTATCCACGACAGTCGGGTACGATTCGTCGAGCGCAAACGTGTAAATCTTGCCTGCAGGGTCAATAACAGATTACACGCGCGAGCTTTTCTCTCTCACGCTCATAGAACACAGTTACTCGCAGCAGGAAAGTAATCTCGCGCTCTTAAGTTATCAACTTTTTGAATCCGGTCGGCGTATTGACTCTTCTGAGCTTTTCAAATTTATGGCGTTTTAACTCTGAATACTCCCGGGGAGAGTACATGCTGTTTGATACGATGAGAACTCGACTGTAATTGCACCGAGGGTGTTGAGAGAGAGAGAGAAGAACGAGTCGACGGTCACGAGATTTAGTTATTTGCGATCCGTCTCTTCGACGTATCCTGCCGTCGACTGAGTCTTCGCATGAGAGAGAAAGAAGGTACCTACGTTGTCCACGTCCCTTTGACACTTCCCTTTTTCTCTTGTCGAGGTCTCCCTATCGTCGACCTACGCAATAATGTATTTCTTTCGACTCTTCCCGTCCTTTCTTTCGTCCAACTACGCGAACACTTGCCGTGTAAAATATTTCTTTCTCCTTGCTTCTATTTTTGCCATTCTCGACGCGATAAAACGGAGAAAAATTATTTAAACTTTCTCATACACGAAGGTTCGGACCTTCCAAAAGGTATTTTCTCCGGAAGATCGATGCGTTCGATACGCCTTTTCCTCTTTTATTTGTTCTATTCTTTTTTTTTTTATTTTTCTTCTACAGAGCCAGGAAAGAAGGGCCATTTTTCACGCGGTCGAGGTTACGCCATCTTATTGCACCGATCAATCTCTCGAGTTTTTATTTTTCTCATACCTTATCGCTACTTCCTTCTATACGATTCGTAGTATTAGAAGCTGTCGGCTCGCCGCGAACCCGTCAGAAATATTTAGTGAAATTTTGAAAAAAAGCTCTCTGAAAAGTACGCACGAACGTTCCCAGTCGGATAAAAACTCGCAAAAGGAGAGTCGCGATTTTTGTTCCACAGTTATTTCGCTTCACCGGGTTCGCCCTTTTTCATGGGTACGTTGGGGGGCTAATATACGCGGAGACTTTAAAAGAGCGCGTCGGGCCATTAGCATCGATCGAAATTAGCGCGGGCGTGCGGCCACCGGCGGGAGTTCGCAGACGAGCTACGTTCTTTTGATAACTCGCCCTTCGATCTATCGGTCGATCGATTCCGTTTCTCTTTCCCCGTTAAACCATCCCCGGATTTACGGTATGTCCATTATCCACGCGTATTTCTTTCGGATGTATCGAGTTCGACTCGGTTCGCAGACAGATTGGACCGACCGAGCTGATTTTTCTATCTCTCTTCCTTCTTTTCTATCTTATCAATTATTTATCGGATTTTAACCGCTTCGCGCGAAAGTATCGGTGGCGCGGACGGTACGGCGACGTTATTAATTTAGCATAACGAAATTTCACGGCAACGCGATCTCGTGCCAGTTGATATAACTTTTTTAGTCTTCCATTTCTCCTTTCTTGAATAATTTATCGATAGTTCTTTCGAGTTTGATAAATTCGTTCGAAATTTATTCGGAATTCGTTGCTCCTGCGTTATATAATATTCATAAAAGAAATAGAGCAGGGAATATTACGTATCTAAGTAGATGTACGTTTGCGATAGCTATATATGCCTGCGATATATGTATGCCTTATTCGATTTCGATTCGAAACTTTTCGTCGGACGATATACTTAAGTATATACACGCTAGTAGGTACTGCTAAAGGCACTAGTCTAATTATTCCGCGCCCTTGACGATTCGGCCACTTGGGCAGCCACTGAAAGAGCCACGTTAATTAACTCTATGCACTGCCGGCAATCTCGCTAATTGCCTCGTTGCTTATCGCCTAATTAGCGGGTTACAGATAATCTTCGACTTCTCCTTCCGCGTCTTCGACTGGAATCCTCCACGTCTTCTGTGACGATTATCGTCGAACTTGATAGTACACGAAGATGTCGACGACGATCTCTCGATAGATTTTCATCAAGGATAGATAGACGGGTATAGAGAGGTTAGCAAAACAAGTTTCGTACGGTGAAATTTCGAAATAGCCAAGATCGCAGCTGGGTTCCTCCGGATTTCCTGTCTCCTTCGACGATAACGCTGGAGGGTTTAAATGAAATTCGATGGAACGAGCATAAACCAAGATACAATACGGCGAACTTCCGTATTTGACGGCTATCCGGAGTCTATTTCCGGCAAATTCTCATATCTATATTAACGTTCTCCGTGTGGTGGTTAATATTTCGAAACTGTGTCCTCCCTGCCCGACCAATGAAGCATCGCTAATCGATAATCGCACGGTCGTATTGTCCAAACGTGATTACGTCCTCGTTCGTTCGCACGCATTAGAATTTTTTGAGTTTCCATATATCTCTTTTTCGATCAAAATATCGGTGGCTCGCGTACGAAAATTTAATTACCTCTGTTTCCTTTATACTAGGCGTTGCTCGGTGAACGACAGCGATCGATCGCTGGAGGAATATTGCCATTTTCATGGAAGTTCCATTCATGGATATGGCTCGACCAAACACCATTCTCTTTTTCACGCTTTTTCCTCTTGTCCCTTTTTCGTTGTTTCGCTTTTGCCCGCGAACTTTTAACGTCGTGCATTGGCCCTTTGAGTGGTGAATTAATTTAAAAAGAAGGTTCGGTATAAACGTGTCACGACGGAGGACGGTCTCGATCGAATCGTCATTAGAGAACCGACTTCCACATGCTAGACGCGGAAGAAGGTAAAAGATTTGTCCATTGTTCGTTCAAACAAAAGTCCTACTTCTCGATTAATGTCGCTTTTAACTTTCGCGAGGAGAGCGTAGCTACGCGCGATTAAAAGCGCGCGGGAGAGCGTGCCCGGGTGGGCGTACTACCGAGCGTTTTGTACGATGAAGAGTCCGAGGAAGTTTTTTTGCAGCATCCGTTTTCCGCGCTTTTAACCCCGTCGACGCGTTCTTACTTTTGGATGTGCACGAAAGAGAGAGGGAATATGTATATTAAAATCTTTCATCTCGCGTGGAAACTAATGTCATCTTATGGACCCTTTGTTTTTAGTCTAGATACGAAGGTGATGTGTTCGTTTATTTTTTTTTTTTGGTAATTAGCGTACTCGTTTCTTCTGTCGGAAATATTAATAACGTTTCTTTGTACAGGCTGAAATAACGATTTTATATAATTTGTGAGATTTCCTCGTCTATATGACGCTATCCGGAGCAAGAGTGGCTAAACCTACGGAAATAAAAAAACTGTAGAATAATTATATTCGATGCCCATGTTAACATAAAAATTAATTTGTACTATTGAGAGAAGAAGTCAAAGAATTGTTGCAATAATAATATTCAATTATCTTAATTGAACAGACGGGTGGGATTGTCTACGCTTGCTTCGGTAGACTCACATGAAGAATTACATAATTAAGTGCCTGTCAAATATTAAAATTCTTTTTAAACTATGCTCCAAAAAACGCACAGACCAAAATAAAACCAAACTTATTTCTTTCTCTTTAGATTAATTACCTAATTCCAGCAAAAGTCTACAAACAGAAAAAGTATTTGGTTTATACAGATATATAAAGAACCGAGTATTAAAAATTGGAATATACACAAAAAGATTTGGAATACAAAATAGACCGAAACCAGAAATCCTAGAATATAAACCAATAACTGGAGCAAGGAGACGATATTTTGGGGAAAGTCGAGAGAGAGAGATGGAAGGCGAAGCAAATTTCGCAAAACGACCGCGAATAACGTAATTTGATGTACGTGCGGTGACGCGGTATTGCGCGAAGGATATATTCGGATTCCTGACGCGTAGTATATGTCCACATAAACACACGAGTATAACGTCGCTATGGGAGTATAGACGGTCATATATTTATGTATTCGCACTCGACACACACATCCAGTACCGACCGATTCTCGGTTCGATTCACCTCATCGTACCGTCTGTGCGCTTTATTAAAATTATTCCGTCTCGTCTCGTTTCATTCTTTATTAAAATTGCCCCCCCTCTCTCGGACGGGAGTCGTCACGAAGGGCCAGCGTTTGAAAGGGAAAACTTTAAAGGGTCGCTGATGTCGATAGCCGTACTCGCGGAAAGCGAGGGAGAGAGGGGGGAAAAGGATAAGTGAACTTCAACGAAGCTTTTCGAGTCGGAAAAGGAACTTCTAGACGCGCTTCTACGGGTTAACGTCTTTCGAGTGGTCGGTTGCTCGATCTTTCTCGCTGCACCAAGAAAGTTCAAGATTGAGCTTGACGTTCACGTGGGCGCCCACGACGACGAAACGCTTTTCCTTTCTCTCTTTTTACTTTCACTACCTTCGATCATATCGAAGGTATACCCTTTTATCATCCTCCCAACCGCGTCATCGATAACTCGACGAACTCGTCGTTGATTTTTAATTAGCCCGAGCATGCGTTTTGTCTCGGCTGATTCCCAAAAGGGTTGCAGGGAAAACGTATCGGGTTTCCGCGCCGATAAGGGTCGACAGTCGATTTCCTTCTAACAAAACGCGCGTCCGGAATATCGCGCGATTTTAACTGAAATTCACGAGCCAAAGCTTCCATCTCTTTCTCTCTTATATGGTATATCTAGACACACGTACGCGCTTTACCATGTTTGTCCGTATACGAGAGGAAATGCATGACGCGTACGGGAGCGGGATCTGATAATTAATCAGCGATGCGTGACGTATCGACCTATCGACGTTACCATTCCACTCGGTGAATCGAACTGTTTCGATGTTTTTTCGTTTCTACGGGAAAATGAAAGAGATGAGGTAGTGGGAAAGGCGTATACGTACGGTATCACAATTTTTCCTTTACCAAGTTACTTCACTCTCTCTGCGTAATATCGAATGTAAAAAGAGTTTGTAGATTTTTCGGAATGAAATAATTTCTCGTGTCTTTCGGATGTTGTTCGGATGTCAATTTGTTATATTTGTTATTACGATATTTTTTCGAGGAACGTTGCTTATTTTGTTTTAGAATTTCATGTCGTAACTGTCATTTCAAATGGCAACGTTCTTTTTAAGTAAATTAAAAAGTTTTTTCATCCCCATGTGGCAACGTTGAAAGCAATTATTTACGAATATAAACATAGAGTTTTTTTCATATTGCATTATACATTTAAAGAGTTTAGAACATAGGAATTAACAAACGTTTATCAGTTTAAAAATAATTTTGGTTAGAAAAAGTTAATATATTTGATATATTTTAAACTCGTTCACAATTTTAGGGTACTTTGCTCATTCGGAAAAGACATCCCTTTTAAAATATTGTCTCTTGATTTTATCTCCTTTATTGCAACGAATCGAAAGAGAGATATGACAGAGAGGTCGTCTAGACGACTTCCGAGGACATCTTCAAAGTCGAAGGACGTTAATCGCGTTCTTCTTACAACCTATCCATCGTTCGTCGTCCTTTTTCTTTCTTTCGAATTAGAAGCTGCCGGAGGAAGGTATCCGAGAAAAAGAAATCAAAGAAAGAGGTAGAGGGAGACACTTTTTCGTCACGTCGTCGTCGACTCGTCTTTGATATCCGCGACGTGAAAAGGGAGCCCCTTTTCTCCGTTCGTGCGATTAAAGTCAAGGGTCGCATTAAAAAGATCGCCGTTTAATATACTTTGTCTCTCACCCTCCGAGGTTCTATCGGCGTTCATCGCAGAATAATTCGATTCGTTGGAATTAGCTGGTGCCGGAGAGTTATTCCGGCACGTGTACCTACGTAATCGGCGTGCTCGAGATAACACAGATCGTCCGCCGACAGTGTCTCTCAAATGTTATCGCTAATTATGCCGAACGGATCCGGTAACGATTGGAAATTCGTTTGAAAATTTATCAAATTATCTTTTCTTTATTATTCTATTTATTTTCCTTTTGGTATAATTTATGGATTAATTTTGTATTACGTGCTTACGTACAACGTTTATTAAATTTATATTTAACCACGTCTATTAATTTGTAATTTAAAAGTATCCATTTAATATCGACCGTACGCATCTACCGATTATAATGCATGCCTCAATGGAAACTTCGAAAGAGCTCATTTCGAGGCTCGATTCGTACGATCGATCGAATTCATCACCGACAAGACACACATTTCTAACGCGTTAACGACCGTTTCAAAAGCTTCAAGCCGATATTTGCCACGTTCATGGAATATTAGTTCGTACCTACCGACGAGAGAGAGAGCAAGTCAAACGCGTACTTTTTAATGAGGATCCTCGCGATGCCAAGTTAAGGGAATGGAGGGGGGTCGGGGTTTGGGCACTGAACCGGAGTGGAAACGAGATCACTCGTGGTGCTGTATACACTACTCTATCTATACGTTCTCTTGACTCTGGTACGATTCCTTTGAACGATTTTATGGATATACGATTTAGTAGGATTTCCTTTTGCTCGAGTCTAGCGTGAATAATTATTATTTACTCGGGTATTTTTTTTTTGAAAAATAACTACATTTCTTTTACCTTCTTTTTGGATTATTTGGAACGTAAACATATTGTTTGGAATTATTATCCCTGTTTCTTATGCATGATAATTATTGAGACGAAAATGTCTCTCATTCTTGCGAATTAACAATTTATTCCATCACAACTATTCATCCTCTCAATATTATTCAGGCAAACTTTCGTATATTTTGACGATCTATTAACATGTTATACGTATATCTATTCATGTATATATTTGCTGTTAATACCCGCAAACCGTATGGAGGTATACCAAGCACAAAATCGGTTTCCATTCGCGTTACCCTCTCTCTCTCTTCGTTGTTAAAGCTAATTATCCTTGCAAGTACGTCGACACTAAATTGCACGTGTTGGTCGTACACGCTTACGCTCGAAATATGTTTACCGTTAGTTACTAGCAACTGAAATATGTTGTTATCGTATTATTTCGTGCGAACAACAGCCACAGCGTAAGCGATCCTTTTAGCTTCGCGCTAAATCGTGAGCCATGGGTATTCGGAATTTGCAAATACTGTGAGAGAGAGTTCCCTACGTGTCTGTGTGCTTCGAAAGTTTTCCACCCTTATTCTTTACTCTAATTTTTTTTTATTCTTTTATTTTGAACGAAGTAAATGGAACCCGGTAGAAGATTAAAAGATGAGATCCGTGGAAAATGGAACGGGGGTGATATAACCGAGAGGACAAAGCAATAACCCGTTTTGTACGATAACGAAATTACTGTATATCCCGTGTCATCTCTCTTTCATTTCTACGTATCTTTTTACGTCTCTTTCCGTTTCCTCTCATTCTTTTTCAGATTCTTACGTATATTTCTTTCCGGCGAAAAGATTTCTGCTCATGGCTCGTTGAAACTAATTTGCCATCGCGAAAAGGGGAAACAATTTAGCTTAAGAGTATATAATACCTTCGCATTGTTCCTCGTGGTTATTCCGCTCGTAGAAACGGATTAGCTATATAGAAAGACCGCGATCGTTAGCCCGACGAAACACCACGTACGTGTATGTACTATATCTCTTTCTTTTAAGCCAGTATTCTAGGTTGTGTTCGATCCAACGCGTGCTTAAAATTACGAAGATCATTCTCGCGTTACAAGCTCGTTTCATTTACCTCGTGTACGGTACTTAGAGATTTTCTATCGATCAATAGGATCGTTATTCGTCGATTAATTATCACGGCGAATTTGATCGAATACGTAGTATTTAGGTTAATCGATAAAGTGCTCCCGTGTGTAGCGATAAATCGAGTCCGAAGCGATTAACCCCATAAATCTGGTAAACGAAATCCGCATCTCGCAGCGGTCCATATGTTATCATTTTACTTTGACTGTGGTCTCTTAATTAAAAGTTTCACGGATCCACCTAGTGAATTTACTCTGATCTTTTCAATAAAAGACAGAAAATACTGAATATTTATTAAAAATATATATATACATATAAAATTGTTTTTTTGTACAAGGTTTTGGTTAATCGAATAGTTACCAAACGCTTTTAAAAATGAAATACTAAATTGGTTGTGATATATTTATTTAATACTTCACTTTTAAAAGTTTTTACTAACTTTATACGAAAAAATTGTAAAAAAAAAAAAACAAACTGTTAGCTTTTCGTCATTCTAATAATAGTTTTAAAGTTATTCTAATTTCTAGTGACCGACATGCTAGAAGTATAACGCAACGTAAGTAGTTGTTTCCGTATGAGTGACTTTATCGATCTCGCACGATTCCACGCTCCTCTTACAAATCTAATCTACGACACGAGCTACGTTTTCTTCGTCGAGTGGAAGGAGTTTTTCTTCTTCTTCTTTCTTCGGCTCGTCGAACCGTCGTTAAAACTTTCGCGTAGAAGATTCGCTCTTTCGTTCCTATGGTTGGTTCTCGCGAGTGATATTGCCTCGAACGCGAAGTTACCGCGAAGTAGAAGTCAAGGCTAGCTTTCGTAATATCCACGCGCTTTTGGAACTTACTTTTGAGCGTCTTGGCCACAACGTCCGGAGAGATTTTTTGATAACAAATCTTTTGAAGGATTTCAAATGTCAGCATTATTTTGGGGCATTTTCGATAAGGGCAATATCTTCGTTATTTTATTATCTCTCGCGTAATATAAAACATGTCATATTTTTAAAAAAATTCAAAAAATAGTCTTGTCATGTTAAACAAATCATAAAACTATAAAAAAAAGAAGCTTATCTCCATAAAGGATACAGGGTAACTGAACTTTCCCCAATGTATATTTTTTTTAGTGCAAGCACACATTTTTTGTTGTCCAAAAAAAAGAATCGAATGATATCGCGTGTGTCTTCACCCTGTGGCGGGAAATCGCGTGGTGTTCGAGGGTTCGTCGGAAACTCGCGTAGTCAATGGTTGATAGAGATGTGTTGTAGGTCCTGGTATTGGTAGTAGTAGAGTCGAGAATATGCCGGAGGCACGAGCATGTATAGCTCGAGCTGGCTTTGGCGACAATGCGGCGTCGCGCATCGACCATGCGTCGTCCCTATGACACGTGTCAATTATTCCCACGCATTGAAAAGAAACAGAGAGAGAGAGGCCTCTGTCTATGAACGCGCGTCACCGTGTTGTATATACGACTCACCCGAGACTCGTCTCCGAACGAAACGCGACGTATCAGCCGCGATTCCATTCGAAACTTTGCGTCTACATATAATTCACGACACGTCGAACGCGTATTAACGATTTTGAGCGATGTTTCTTTTTTTCTCTCTTTGAAAGAAGACCAGACAACGTTTTGTCCTTTTTATCTGATAATTTTACACGCTTTTACAATTAGCTCGAGGTGTTTAGCTACAGATCGTACGAAGAAAAGAATTTCTAATTGCGTGCTAATTAAAGGCCAGTGTCTATGTCTACTAAACAGGGATTAATTGGTGGTAATTACAAGTCGAGCTAGGGGATGGTAGATAAAATATAAATGAAAGGTCTTAAACTCTTCTAAGGAACTTACTGTAATTTTTGTAATACCTTGCAGTGATTTAGCTTTGACTAGAGTCGTCTCATGAATACGTGCGAGTGTAGTTACATTTATACGAAGTTTCGGAATCACTGGAGCATGGTCGCTTTAATTTCCACCAAACCAGAACGAACTTTCGATCGACGCGTTCCATAGTGTAATTAGACGGATCTAATTTCTAGAATCGAAATTAAAAGGAAATGAGGGACAAAGGATAGCTGAGAAAGAGACAGAGACTGCAAGTACAACTACGTACACGTTCGCTGTCACGTATGTACGATTCGGTACGGTGAATCTAAACAACGGGAATAAGGTTAAGGAGAGGTACGGAGCACGAAAAGGAAATAGTTTCGCTGCGTTGGCAAACGTTCGGTATTTCCCTTGGCATCCCGGTGACACGCGCGAGTCCGCTGCTCGAAACTTTTCTCCGACTTCAGCGAATATTTCCTGGTCGATCGGCAGGCCGATTCTCAGCTTACTCTTAATTGCTCTTACAACGGAGACAACTGACGAAAGGAAGTGACGTTATTTATTTTTTGTTTCAATTGGAAAGAAAAGAATCACGATTTTGATATAAGAGCAATAAGAAAAACAATTGCTTTTTTAGTCGTTTCGATTCGAATTTCACCTTTACAGTCAGTAAATTTGTATTTCACCGACGAACGTAAATAAAAACACTATTCTTCGCCACGTTTATCAACGAAAAATATAACCAGAACCCGGGGAAAGCTTCCAAACGAACATTTTTGGATTCGTTCGATCGATTTACATTAATTAAAAAGTTATCGTTCGAGTGCTCTCTCAAAAAAATTTCGCTTCGATATCGACGGAGGAGGTCAAGATTACCGTATTTCGTATTCGAATTAATCTTTGTTTAGTATCGTGGCCTGAAACGAATCGAAGTGAAATTAACTCACCCTCTCGTGAGTTCTTAAACGTTGGTACTTTTTCTCCCAGGCATGACTCGTGCGCTTTAAAGGGGCTGGCGAATCTTTTGGTGGGACGATGAACGCGAAAGTAAAGTACGACGAGTAAAGAGAAAGAAAGGGGAAAAAAAAATAGAAAAAAGAGAGAGAGAAAAATAAGAGAGAAAGTCGAGCCCATGGCTCTTCATAGCAAGCGATGCGAAGTAATTAAAAGTCGATAAAACCCACTGCCCTGCTTCGCCTTCTTCATTTTCTTTCTTCCCACCCCCAACCACCCTCCCGCACGTCAAACGAGACGACGAGATAACCGACATATATATTTCAAAAGATACGACGACAATGTTTCGCTCGCAAAATTTCCTTTTATATTCTTTTCTCTTTTCTATCTCTATTTTTGTCTCATTCCACGCGAATCTTTTGAAATTTGTAAGCATCATGGAGAACGAACGAGAGCAAAAGGTGTGGTCCAAAAAGCAGCGACCTATCGATTTCTTTCGCTTATATATGTAGTGTAAGTAGCGCTTACGATCGGCTTAACCTTTATCGTCCGGCATTTAACCCCCTCCTGGTATTCGAGGACATCGTGTATACGTACGTAGAGTATATTCTATAACGTAGTTCGGAATTTAAGGGACTGTTTAAACATCGCACGGTTACCTCGTCCACAACCTACCGTAATTTTCTCGTAAACTATTCGCGTTGGAACGATCCGTTTGTTTGTATATGCGTGTGTGGTATGTAGGTATATGGATATGTGTGTAAGTAGATACGGGCACGCGTTAGTTCGGCGACATCGTTTCACAGTCACGGCTTATTTCGTTTGCCGTTAGCTCGGGAAACGAGAGAAGACATATTTTTTTGAGAAAAAAAAGAAAAAATCGAAATTCTTGTTGGTATCGACTGTACGGGTTAATCCTGACACATATCGGCGATCACTGGCGTAGCTGGTTAAATCAGTATTCCAATATTATTCATTGTTTGAAAAATTTTGTTTAATAAATCTGAAAAGGTTTTCCAATTTCACTATTTTTATCGACATTTTGTAATTTTTTGAAACATTTATTTCAGCTTTAAATAATAAGAAAAATATTAAAAATGATATATATGTTTTTGGTATCCGTGCTGTACATTTTTCGACATTGATTCACTAGTTACGAAAATGTTTTTCGTTAGTTTGAAGGATAAACGACGAATAACATAAACAACGAAATATGTATTTTAATCCTCAGATCTAAGGATATCGTGGTTTCTACATATATCTACTCTCTCAATTTCCTCGTGCGAGGGTATCGTGCTTGGAAATAGATTTAGTGTTTGCCGAACGACGAGAATGAAATATTAGTAGGCCGAGAGAGTTTAAAGTGCCATCGAGAGTGTGCGCTCGAAATTTATAATGTAGGTACATAAAAATGTGTGCCTTTGGCTCTTTAAGGCGCTTTACTTTCCGTGCTCTCGTTATTGCACTCTGGGAATCTAATTTGCATCGGGATTTGAATATTTGGTGATGAAATCGCTGCGGTTATTGAAATACTGTGCTATATGCGGAAAAATAATTATATCTTCTTTGTAGAAAATGATGATTAAGTTAGGTTGAATTACGAGAAGAAATTTTAGTTACGAAGGAAGACCATTCGACATGGTTTAAATCATTTCAGCTTGTGGTACCTATGAATCGTTCGATTAATTCCTATCCCAATTACGGGAACATTTTCTACGAATAGTTCCAGAAAAAAAAAAAAATTGTCGTCACTAACAAGTAGAAAATCTTACAATTTTGTCAAATGAACTTCCGTTAAATTGTACGAAAGGAATCTACTTTCTCATCCACTTGGATCCATCTTTTTTCCTCGCCCTTCATTCATAAAAAGGGTTCTACTCTTTCTCCCTTCTCGTGAAAGGAACCAACGGCACCTACCGGCGACTGTTTTTTCTCTGGATTCCGAAGAAGGTCGACGGCACTGTGTGCGTGTGCCGAAAGATTTCTTACAGCTCTGCACTCGTTGTCACGAGCTTTTCTTTTTTTCTTCTTCCCAGGAATTTATATAGCCCCGTGTTTCGTTCGCAAGTTTTACGTAGGAAGTTCTCTTCTACAACTTGTCGGGGAGTTTTCCCAGCATCGGACTACGTCTTCTCGTGAAAGGTTTCACTTCTCGTTGCTTCTCCTACGTAAAGATCATAAAGAAATCTTACTCTTATAGGGTTAACAACGAGAGTGTTCTCTCCGTGACGATCAAAGCGATAATTATTAAGAAAATGAGTAGAACATGAATATAAAATAATTCATCGAAAATGTAAGGGTTCATCGAAGACATCCACGGAACACTCGGTTCGCAGCATAAATATTTGACGTACGTATGCGTAGGGATATTCTCGGCTGGCCGAACGCCAAGAATAAAGTGGATGCGGCGATGCAACGAGTCAAGGGGGTTAATATCCTTGCGTTCGAGCGTTTTATCGCCATCGAGAGATTTTTATTTCGCTTCGGTGGCCGTTCGTCCGCAGGAGGATGAAAAAATATCTCTTTACTTTTTTTTTCTCCTTCTTCCCCCCACTTTTTTCAACATTTCCTTTCGCGAATATATTTCTCTTGGAGCGAGGCAAGCTCTCGAGAGCGTGTGTTCCTCGAGCGTGGGCGGATACACCGGGTCGGTGTAGCGTGTCGCGCGCTTGGCTATCGATTGCTCGCGAGGAAAATGTCCAAGGCCGGCCAAACGTAGTACGTGCGACCGCGTGGACATCGAACGCAACGCTCTCAAGCTCAATCGATATTTATTCCCAATGCGCTTAACGACGTCCACTTACTATTTCTCCCCCTCCCATACACCCCCTACATCGGTCTCCCGATGCCAACTCCATCGGAGGAGATATTTTTTTTCCCGGATATACGCGTATGGATGACCGACGAATGAAAATGGGAACGATTTTCCACATTTTTCGAGAATACGTTGAAAAAAGAGAATATGTAAATATTTTTCTACTTTTTCTAATAATTTATTTAATATATGTATATTATTGTAGATATATAATAAATACGTATACTGTAATAATTAGAATTGAATATACATAAGTAAATAATGTATATATGCAATATATTTTTTTTTCATATGTTTTTGGAAATTATCAGCCAACCGAACAAAGTTCATTTTTGGTTTTGAGATAATACATTTAATACGATGCTCGGGTAACAACGAGGAGTTTATTAACGGTATCGAAAAATAACAATGAATATTTCACGGTAGGTGCAGCGCAAATCGATAAGCAATTGCTAACATTGAATAAAAAGGATAATAAATGTGCCGGTAGGTACATCGAGTAACAAATTTCATGAAAATAACGAAAGGAATTGTAGAAAACAGAACGCATTCGCGTGGGTACATCGAGAATATATAGATAAACCAACGCTTTTAAAGCTCTTGTTTATTTGCGGATAAAGTTTTCTATGAGAGCACGGGTTTTATTATTTGATTGAAAAAACTGACTGTCGCGGGTAATAAACGAACGATACAAAAACACACACAAAACGAGAAATGTCGTGTCATTCGTTGTAAAAACTGCACGCAAGACATTATCGAACTTGACTTCGGCCGAGGATGATGGATTTTATCGTTCGAAAACAATCATTTTCCGGTGGGTTCATCTCGATCTTAAATGCAAGAAGGGAACGTACGTAGGTTGGTAGTCGGCATATGCGATGATGTATCGGTGCATCGAGGTTAAAATAGATCGTTCGTTTGAATCGAAGTATTCTGAAGAACGACAAAGAGAGACTACTCGTGGTCCTGCTTCGTTTCCATCTTTCGGTAAATTTATTCGTCGGATAAATCTATACGGAAAATCGGGTCACGTGTTCGCTGTGGCGTCGCCGGCGACGATGACGATGCCAGCGAGAATTTATTGCAACCGGAAAACTCGCTTTTTCGGGTAAAAAGAGCCTCGCTGCGTAAATAAATCTATCTATCGGCTATTCTATTAATCGAAATTACGATGTAACCAGTAGCGATATTTCCTTTTTTTTTTGTTTAAATTCGAAATTACGTACCAGCAACAATTTACTTCCAACCGATGCATCACGATGGCACGTTTTTCTTTCTACGAACGTTTTTATTATTTCATTCAATTTCATGCTATTCCTCGTTACGAGGATTTTATCGATCTTACGAAACTCATTTAATAATTCTTTTTCCATGACACGCGCACAGACGCGAGAGTACATCGACATGGACGATATCGGAAAGTGTTAAAGCCTTCTTTGTTCACACGGTTATTAGGATTACGAGGTCGACAAAGGACGACGAGCTTTCGAAAGCTCCGGCCTGGAAAACGCGTGGTGGACGTTGATGGCGTCGTCGCGTCCTTCGTTCGCAAAAACGCCCCTTCCACTTGGCCCCAAAATTTCGACGCATCCACCACCACCGGAGCTCCGTCCAAAAATGTGTGATTTTTTTCTTTCCTTACCCCCTTTCATCACTGACCATGCAAAAAATTCGATGCGCGCACGTGGCCTTTACGCGCGAGCTTACGAGCTAGCTAGCTCTTCCATTCGATGACGGTGAAAAAATTCGCATTTTTTCTGTTGGACCTCGTCCTCTCACCCACTGGTACTACTATTCCCCTCTCTTTTTGTCCTCTGTTCCAGCGTCGCCGTCATTTTTATCGATTTTTCAACGTGAGTAGGTGTGCCTCGTTATAGAGTTTCGAGAATGCCTCGAACGAGACTAGTCTCCGTGGCGAATGTAATCAGCTCGAAAATGTCGACGAACGTGTTATATAGACCAGGTGGTTATTAGAGTGGTCTACGATTTTTTGGTTCGAAGATCTGCCACACTTGGTTCCATAGAGACATAAGTGAGAAATAACAAAACTGTTGATAATTAAGAATTAAAATTTTAGGGCTTTTTTTACAAATATTTGCACCTCTTCGTTCTAATATGATTCAATACAACAAAAAAATGTGAATTTGTGGTGGTATGCATTAAGAACCCAACATGTTCAAGATTAAAAATACGGCGATATTGAAATGTCTCGTTTTCTTACATATTTTAATGTCCCTATTGAATTCTTGTGACAAAATATTTCATAAACCTTTTTCTAGAATGAAAATATGTTTAATAGAATCTCGAATTACTTGAATCGAAAAAGAACAAATATTTTTTAATATCCAAACATTTTTCAAAGATTTCATGTCGATTTAATATAAATTCTTGGATTATAGGTTCCAATGTAGCACGTTAGTTTAATGCAAATCGATAGGACGCGAAATAAATTCGTGTCTGACTTAGCTCTCTTACGTAAATCAAATTCTCGATTAATTCTCTATTTATATTCGACAGGCAATAGAAAACAAACGTGAAAAATATATATCTATCGATAATGAAACTTGTTGATCTCTCCAGAATCTATAAATGGAATACGATTTTGCTCGAAATATGGTTCGCTATACACATCTCAGGTAACCTTCCAATTACTTTCATTAATTGGCAACCCAATAGAAATTCTAGCATAGTACTCTAAATCACGTCGAAGTGGCGAGTGTAGTAACCATGCCTCAACTAATTGTAAGAAGAGGTTATTACCGCGTGTTCCCTTATTGGCGGAATTACACTTTCCAGTAGCCAGCTTTAATGCCGTACAAATGCCAGCCGACATGTTCGCCTATTCGACCATTCGTCCGTCTTTGCATCGAACGGACTGACCTTCCGATATATAGTACATGCCCTGAGCTTTGCGCGTACGGGCTCTACCAGTTACCCGTACGCGTTTAACGAAGGTATCTCGAATCGCATGATGGTTGTTAAAAAGTCGTTCCGGTGTATCTTTCAAACTGGAATTTCCCATCCAGCTGAAACAGCAGGCAACGTACACCTCTTGGGAAGAGCTGACCGGAGATTGAATGAAATTCGTCGAGCGGAGATCTCTCTTTCGAGAAGGGCTAATCATCGAAGTGTAATCCCCTGGGATTTAAATTATAACTCTAATCCACCCTTTCTTTCAACCCTTTTTTTCATAAGGTTTAACAAAGGGATACTAAATTAATAGAAGCAACAAAAATCTCACGAAGTCATAGAAGAGAAAAAGTAGGAAATGAAAATATAGAACTCGTGTCTCGAATCCTGAGTCGATCTCTCTCGAGACACGTAAAAGAGCGTAACGCGCCAATGGACCTTCGGTAAATGGCTACCCCTAGGAAGAATATAGAGGAAAGGATTCCTCGAGGATAACGAGCGAGGAAGAAAAGAAGTTTAAGGGGGCGGTTGGTAAGACGAGTCACGAAGCATAAAACTTTACCTTTGATGGTGATCTTTTATCTTTCGAAATATAATGCACCTTGGCGTCGTTATCCAACGTTCGAGCTTTGTCATTCTCCTTTAGTTGTCTCTCTTATAACGCCACTGGGAGTTCGAGGGGGATGAGGGCTGTGAAAAACGAGGCCGAGCAAAGTGTTACGAAATAGAATGAAAAAGAACTTGGTGAAACGGTCGAAGGTCAACGTTACTCTCCGTTCGTTGATAGTTTTCAAGGTTGACGACCTTTGCCGATCGAATTTTTCTTTTCAAGAGACAGGATGACGTTTTTCATCGTGGAAAGTAAAATTAAAACCGATGGATTTGATTGCTTCGTAGGATTACTACTTCGACCCTCCGAAGATTCATTTCCTGTCGCTCACGTTTTCGATACCGCTTTTGCGGTTTTCCTAGAAGGGGTTGGATGGGAATCGAGTTTCGTTCGTGAGATAGGTCGCGTGCGTGGTCTCGAACCGCGCGAAAGATACCGGCGCGGGGATTGGTTTTGCGGCTAAAGTTTCTTTCATTGTTCTTTCGATTGGATTTTATCGTGAAATCGATATCGTTAATTAATGTCTTCCGGTAATTTATGAATGATTTGTTTCAATCCTTTTTTTTGGAACCGGCAAAAACTGTTTTCGTCAAAGGAAAAAGAGTGTCGAATTAATGAAGTAATTTATCGGTGGAAGATTCGATTAGACTTTTTTTCATCAATTTCGCAGCATCCCGTCTTCCGTTTAATTAACGTAGGTCGTCTCATCGATGCTCCGTGCACGTGGCTTGAGAATCTTGATAAAATCACCGAAGGTGTCGCTCGGTGCTCCTTCGCCCTCTATTGCCAACTGCTAATGTTAAAGCTATTTCGAGTGGGTAAGTCCATCGAGTCGGTATAGTAGGAAACCTTTACTTTCATGAAAGGGAAGGAAATTGTAATTAACGTTTGTAACGACACAGAAAATTATTATTTCACGATAACATACAATTTGCATTCCTGAATCGTTTTAAAATTTAATCCATTAGTGACAAAGAATGTTTTGAAGATGATAGTTGGAATTTTGTTCAGTTTTATTACACACACACTGTGTGTTATTTATTTTTTTGGCTAAGAGATGCATTATATACACGGTGTGTAATTTATCTCGAATGGGTTAAGAAATTTATTGAAAAAAATAAAAAATTCCCTCTTTTCCGCTAGTTGGTAATCGCTGAGAAAACAGACCAGATACAACAGGTAACTGCTTTTTCGGTACACATATGGTAAAGAAGATTAAAATTGATCTCGTTCACCAGTTTCGTTTCGGTCCAGCAGCTCTCGGCAGATGGAAGCAGTCGTGTCGAAGTTTCCGGACGATCGATACACGATTCTCTACGTATGGAAGGTGGGAAATACGGAAAACCTGCCTGGAGTAGTAATCGATCTCGCGGTCTCCGCCGCTGTTTCTGAACATCCGCGACAGATGGATGCTGTTTTCGATGGAAGGATCACGAAAATCCACGTAATTTGACTGAGCGCAGATTATTTGAGAATTTAGAGTAGATACATTAAACGATAATTCTGTACCAAATATACACGTTTATATAGCATCAATATCTAAATACGTTTTGAAACATAAACGATGAACCAAATCCAGAATTTACTATAGTAACTATTTCAATAGAAATGTATGTAAACACTTCAGTGAACCATTTTACATCATCTATCTTCCACGATAAATAAAAAAGGAGTAGCTAATTAATCATTCCTACCCTTCCTTCCAAAATTTAAACCCCACATAACTAAATATTCATCTAATAAGTTTTTAATTCCTTTTAAATTTTTGAATTAATAAATAATAACGCGTCCCTTAAATTTTAATACTTCGTTTTCAATAAATAAAGGAGATATAAAAATCGAATTAAATGATTAGTGACACAGTAACACTAAATTCCATTTAACGATTCATCGTTAAGGATAAAAAAAGGTTAGTTCAAAACGAGCAACGGAGTTACCTCTGCTAATTAATTATATCTCTACCATCTACCTTCCGGCATTAAGTGTTTTCACTTTGTGCAAAACGGCAAATCCCTACCCAGACTCTACCCTATAAGACCCAATTAACGAGATAATTATCTTTGTTGCAAACGAATTTCAAATCATCGATTCAATCGGTTCACCATCGTGCGTGGGTAATTTCGATCTCTAACTCGTAGGAACGACTACCACGGTCCTGCATGCTCAACATTAATATTTAAGTACCTTGGACATGGTGGTAAACCCGCGACAAACCCTAATTAGCGGGAACCCTTGGGAGAGGGTGAAGCCTATTCTAATTCGGTCGTATCTCGTCCAACTTGTATGTCTCGTTTGTCTATGTATGTGTGTACATGCGTACAAACGAGTACCCGCGTAAGTACGCGTCGCGGCCGATACGCTCGATCGACGTATTTTGTGGGAATAAACACAGGCGTGCGCAAGCGTACCAATAGGGTGGTTGCTGGAAAAGGGGGATGGAACTCGACTCGCTAGACGATTTTCCTCTCTGTAGAACGCGGGATGTATTCGATGGTCGATGCTCCCGATATGTACCTATTTAACATACCTACCTTGCTTGCGTATGTACCACACGAGTATCTTAACGCTTTATCTAACGACACGGTTTTTTTTTTAACCCTTTGTGTTAAAAAATATCCCAAATATCCGTATTTTTTACATTTTATTTCACCAGCAAAAATGAATGGATTTTTGTCTGTAGTGTGGTACGTGTATGGGTAAATGCATACACCACTGTAACTTAAAAATGTTTAACCGTTATTTTTAGAATAAAATAGAAAAAAATTGTTAGTTTATATCGGTAGTTCTATTTTTCTTAAATTTACGTTACCTCATTTTTTTGTAGCCACGGAATAAAATTTGACTGATAGAGGGTTTTTAAAAAATGAGTGTTAAGAAGCGAATTCATGAAGTCGAGGGTGGATAAATTGAGACATCGCTCTCGAATATATTAATATCCCCGTAGTATTCTTATTTTATAAGAATGTGTGCTAGAAAGTAACCGATCGATAAGCGTGTCCGAAAAAAGCTGATTAATTTACTCTCGGTGGATACGGTGTCAAGTATGTGAAACTAGACCTTGAAATAACTCTCCTGTTCTTTAAAAAGTCCTGTTAATCAAAAATATTCCAATAATTTCCTCGTCTGTGAGACTTTTGGTATCACTGGGAAGAATGTTAATATTTTAAGGTCTAATCTCGGGTCAGTCACCCGGGATATATACATATTTACGTACATACCACGCATGGTTGGTTATGTATTCGTGTGGCAAACGTGCCTTCGCTTACATACATATGCATTCGATGGTAGAATCGAGCCACGATCGAAAATCGGGGCTCGCTAGCCCCGGTTGCTATCGGATAGTGGCCGTTTATCGTCTTTCGCGGTTGAACTGTCTCGCGGTGAACGTTGTCTCTCCATTAGATCGATTAACGGTGATCCGCTTTTTCCCTAACAGAAAAATAAATATCCTACCGTACGATTGGGTATACCTGGCTACATACCAACCGGACGAAGCTCGAAGCTTCGAAACGTTCCTATGACGTTCCCTTATCGAGCTAACGGAAAAGCTCTCTTTTTGATCGGCTACCGCGATATTCTCTCCGAATCGGTTTTATCCGATTCCTTTGTTATGCTTTTCCAGTCGATAAAAGTCAGCCATTTCCTCTCGATTAGGTTATTTGTTCTTATATTGCAACGACTATACATCTACGTGCACTTTTAATTTCCCTCTTTCTCTCTTTTTTTAAAAAAAAAAAGAATTCCAAGAAAATGATTTCTGTGGAATCGCTCTAAGTTTATTCCTCGAGTCGGTAAATAAACGAACATTTTCTTGGAGCTAGGAGAAGATATTTCAAGAACCGATCCATGTTCCCCTTTGGCAATTTTTCGTTGCTGGTACGTTACCTGTATATTTGTTTTCTCCTACCCTTCACCCCTTTTTCCTCGAACGTCACCTTCCACGCGATATTCGAAAAATTTGCAAAGTAACGAGTGGAACGTCGGCATCTTACCCTCCCACCTATCTCGGCATCCGGGCCGCGTCATTCGTTGCTCCAATTCCACGGTTACTAGTACGATACACACACCACTTTTACCCTCCTTTCCCTCTTGTTTTTTTCATTGCTAATGATGCTAACGAGCAACATCCACTCTAGAAAGTGCTGCTTGGTATTAGCATTACTCTCTTGCCCAACCTTGTGGTAATAATTACATGCAAATATAAACAATTACTCTCTCTCTCTCTTTCTCTCTCTCTTGCTTGTGTGGCTTCTCTCTTTCTATATGCTTCGAGTACGCGCGCGCAGGCTCATTCGGCGAGAAGTAGTCGCCGAAACCATAAAGTATACCGGGGTTATTTTCATTACCGAGATCCCTTTCGCGATAAACAAATCTATCGCGTACGAATAAATTAGTCTTGGTGTACCTAAAGTATTCCATCGTTGAAATATCTTTTCTTTGAATAATATTTTTCGACAAAAACGCGATCAATAACCGTAACTTGCTATTTTAGGATACAGTAATAATTTTAAACTTTGTACGTAGACAATCGTGAGGTATTACATAGCGGGATTTTCAAGACGGTCGGCGTAGGTAAATGCGAGATTCAAAGTTGGCTTTAATGGCTCTTTTAATCGATGCCCGCGATTACCTTCTCGCAACTTTGGTGATATATCAGGAGCCACTCCGGATTACCAGATAATTCTCTCCGCGGAGTGCGTGTATACTCGGAGGTCAAATAAATTGTACAGTTATTGGATATACCATGTGCAACGATGGAACGCGTCCTTTAATTTTTTTATTATTATCTTTTTTATGTTATGTAGAATCTTTATTAACCCACGATATTCGAATATTCACGTTGTACGATCTTTTACTATTAATTTACAAGTGAATATTATTATTTTTTAATATCCTTAATCACTTTCAACGTACTTTTAGTTATTTAATCGCTACCGATTAATAATGAATAACGCATAACGTAATTCTACATCGTTTCTCATGCTATTTGCTTTATTTGTAAAATATGCCTGATAATTATACAGATTATTATATTATTCTCGGTAAAAGAGTTAATTTAAAAAGAAAACATTTGGATAGATAAATTTCGAGTTAAAATCCAAGTTCGTGGATCTGCTGCCAGCGGACCAACGGATTCGCCTGGTTCTATAGACGTGTCAAGCCGTCTGACATTTTCGAATGTATGCTGCGACACCGAGCGCGGATCGCTGGAGACTCTACGGTGCGAGACAAGCGCATTGTTCCGCGGTAATCTATTGTTTAATACGCTGTTTCTCTCTCTCCCTCTCTTACATACATATACAGAGAGAAGTACACGCGCTTATATACTGCTACATATGTCCAAACATAGTACCTCGCCCAGTTATGACACTGTCGCATTACTTTAACGTGTACCACCGTATAATGCGTTTCGTGTTTCGGCTTAAACATTTCCTGGAGATCGGCTTGATATTTACTAGAACTCGTTACAACGTCGAAGCTTTTATCTCGTCTCTCTTTCACTTAAAACATTGGCCTCGTTTTACGTCATTTTCAAATTTGTTGCTAGTCACAGCTGATGTACATTTTAACCCTTAGAGGGCCGGCATGACGCCATATGGCGTCAAGGTAAATTTGACATCTATTTGTCCCTAACTTGGGAACTTTCAATACTTTTTCAATGGAAATAATGAACTTTTTTATTTTTGCAATCCTGGCCCTCTGAGGGTTAAAAATAACAATATTTAGCGAGTTGGATAAAAAATGTGATATTCGTTTGGTACCATAACGTTTTAGGTTACATCAGCGACAACGCGTTCCAAAGAAATTGTATTCGATTGTATACTTCGGTTCTCGGTGTGTTGTATCTTGTTACATGTTGCCATTGATTGAGAGCTGTTCGTAGAATGATGTACGATCGTACGTGTTAAGCTTACAGTTTCACTTCGCTTTGAATCTCGATATTGTGTGCTTCTGGTAACTATAGTATACGCATTACACGTTGGTATATTTGTGTGTACGCATTCGATGCGAACTTTCTGTCCGTCATATAAAGCTTTCCGTGGAAAAAGTCAGTCGAGTTGGACGTCCGTTGGACGTAGCAGGGATGATGAATGGACTTTGCAACGTTCCGAAGAAAACGATCTCTCTCTCTCTTCTCTTTCACAGCAACCATTTTCTGTTTGTTACGAACGCTAGACGTCTCGTTGGATTGATTAAAATTCTATTCTTATTAACAAAACCCTTGGTTATATATGTTTAACGGTTTTTTGACATGATAACACGAACGTTTTTATTGGACTTATTGTTATTCGAGCGAATCTCGAGCACAGTTACAACGAGGATATCCACGTTAACGCGAGAATAGAATTTTCTCACCTCGGACACCGTAAATCTTCCTTTACCGAGGAACGAGCCAAGATGAAGAAAGGGATGGTGGAAAATAAAAGTGCTCGGTGGATTCGATGTCTGATTCATGCTCCGACTCTTACTTACCGTCGTTTTTCAATGATACGTGAACGACAATCGAACGATCTTGTTAAAAGAAAACTGCACTTTGTTGCTATTTTATTGTTATTTAAACTTAGATAAATCTTCTTGTTCCTCATTTATAACAATCGTTTAGTTTTCTCTAAAATAAATTAATTTCTTTTCCTTAGGATCTTAATTCGAGTTTAAGAATCTTTTCACTGTATTAATTATTTAATATTCATAACTAATTAATCACGATAAGTTTCTTGCCTTTAGTCTAGTTAGAAGATATCAAGATACGAAGCCCGTGCGATATATCCGGGATATAGAGGAGTAGTATCCCGCAGGAAGCCAAAGAGCAAGCATCCGGCTCGCTGGTTCGACGAGAGACCTTATCTCCTACGAACTTTGCTTGGCTCTCTCGGTCAGATCGGCTTAAAGCCCGGTCAGTACTTCCTCTTGACACGGCTCCGTGCGTTCGCGTTATTCTCTTCCCTTTTTTTCCCCTTATAAGTTCCATTATACGTTATAACGAGATTGATAACCTTGCCTATTAATTAATCCTCTTATTAATTAATTATAACAAAATATACTAAATAATTATTAACCATAAATTATGGCGTAAATGACGTCAATTTACATGGATGGCTGCGAATGGATAAAAACGATAAGCGTAATGAGCTTATCCTAAAAACGAATGTCCAGATAATTTCTTGTATATTTTTCCTTATAATAGTGATTCAACGTTATTAGACAAATTTCTTGCTGTTTTCTCTTTTAACGAAGAATCTCGAGGAAAATATCTTCAGGACGTAGTAACGGGAAGAATGGCAAGCTTTCGAAGAATGTCCGATATCGGAGGGAGAGATCACCGAGGTGGCGTGTTGGTTCTTCCCATAATTTGACGCGATTTTAACACCTTGTCCGTGCGCTTTAAGCGACGGAAGAAAATCTTGCGAGAGCCCTTTTTTCCTCGGGTACGACGGGGGTATAATAAATCTTCCTGGTGTAGCGGCCCGTCGTTCGTGGAAACTGGAGACCGAATATATTACCCGATTTTCCGAGGGAAAAATGTTCGCTCTTCGCGTCCCTCCGGTGTCCTCCCCTGTGTCCCAGGAGTTACGTGCGAGAAAGAAGGAGGGATAGTAGAGGGAGAAGGACGAAGCTTGACAGCGCTTTTAGCTAATATGGGCTAAATCGTACAATGACAAACGACGTTAAATGCGTCGGACGTTTAGATCGCGTCGACTTTCTTTTTCCGCGACTTCCGAGTTCCTTTTATTTACCGTTCTCATATTTTCTGGATCGAAATCATTTTCCGTAAGTATTCGACGATGTTTTTTGAAAATTAATTTGTAACGATATTAAACCGAAATACTTTGGGTTATTCTTATTTTGTTTTTATAAGAAAAAAATATAAAGGATTTATCGAGAGAATCTTATCGTCAAATTCGCAGATAAATTTCGCTTTATTCCTTCTTGATTCGGTCGTTCGAACGTTTCGACGGAACTCGATAGTTTTCCTCGCATCGATGAAATCCTTAGCTTCTCCGAGTCTCGCGAGTAAGAGAGACAAACTCTATTTTGCTCGGTGAGTTGGCGAAAACAATGGCTCGTTGGAAGATTCGTTCCTCGTAATTCTCTCCATCTCTCTCTAGCTCTTTCACCTCTTCGATGTCTACTTCTATAGAACGTACTCTTTTGAGTGGGAACCTTTGAGATCGAGAAAATCGGGCATCTAGAATGGAAAGTCGATGAGTCGCGTCGAAGCCTCCTCCCCAAATTATTGTACACGAAGCAACGAAGTATTCGATAACTTCGACCGAAAGTGATTCCGTGAGTAAAATGTTTTCAATTATTTATTCGATGAAAGATGAACAAAATATTTGCAAATTATCGAAATATCGATCGTACTAGCTCTATATTCTCTAACATCGTGGAATGACTGGTATTGACACATCCGATTAGATACTACCGAAACAGGCATCGCGAGACGAGACGTTACATGTTTAGCTTTGCTTAGCTTTGCACGATCAAGTAATCGATATTCGATAGTTGTCTCGTAGGTACCCCAAACTGTCAGCTATCCTGTAGTAGGAGTAGCAGTAGATACGAACGATCGAATGTGGAATATTCGATGTAGAATCCGTTCTCTCCCGAAAAGTAACTTCGGTAGAAACATAATATTCGCTCTCGTAAGGATCTTTTGGTAATCCTCTTACGATAAAAGATAATCCTCTTATCGTAGCCGTCTTAATAAGTTCCTTGGGTCTTCTCAAATGATAAGTTGGGGTAAATGAAGCTGAAGTATGTACATCGAAAATAGGAATTTTATTGGAAGTAAAATAACGAGACATCCGTTAACGATATTATGCAATTATGTCACGTTGTTTTTCGTCAACATATAAAATTTCACAAGATATAAACTTAATGTACGAACAATTAAAGATCATGTAATTTTCTAAATCGTTGGACGAACGATATCTCGTTCGATCGAGTAAGCACGAAATCCCTGATTCTCGAATCAAAGAAGATATAACTTTATGTATTCCATTTGTGCAAAAAGGATCGACTTGTTAAGAAGTTCGGTGTACTTAAGAAGGTAAGGAACAAGTTCGTACTAGGAAGAAACGAAGCGAGACGCGCGATCCAGGTCGCTTTGTCTTCCCATCGTGGCTTTCAGTTCGTTCCCGGTGGAAATCAAGTTCTACCGCGTCTCTCGTCCTCCTTCTCTTCATCGTCGATGATTAGGATAAATTGAACCTCCGAAGGATGCCGAATAGGTGGCAGCACGATAGAAGCATCCGTTCCAAACCATGACAGTAGACATACATGGTCCTTATTTTATACTTAATTTTCCCAATATTGTATAACGAGTTTCCTCGACGTGTTTTCTCTAGACGTTCTTTTACAATTATTCTAGCATCGATGTACCTCCCGAGGCTACCAGGGATATTTTTACCGTGCTCTGCCATTTTATTCCTCTCTCTAACGACCAACAAGAATGGTGTCGTTTCGATCCAGACAAAGAGAATTCGGTCTCTCTCTCCTCTACTCTTTGGGTAATCCTATCGACGATCGAACGACGACGGATTTCACCTTCCCCTGGAGAATCGAAAATTTCGTCGGGTTTCCATTTTGTTTCATTTTCGTTGTCTGTTGGTAGAATTTCTCTTCTTTTTTACTTTTATTTCACTCGTTTTCTCCCTCTTTTTTCGTATTCGTCGAACACGATGTCGCGCGTGACGTCAACGGGAAGAAAAGTCCTCGTAGTAGCTAAACCGAGACTCGTTATACATAAAAGTAGTTACCATCTCGTCCGTATTCGTAGTATTCATATCGCGTTATCATCCTTTGGGAGCAGACGATTGCCTCGTGCATTATTTTCTCTATCTTCCATTCAACGATTCGATGATACGACTCGACTGTTTCGTCCAAGTCATTAGCGAGGATAACGTTTCGAAATAATAAAAATTAACCAAACTGGCATCGGGGATTATCGTCGATCGATTTCGGGTGGATATATTTCGTTCGTTCGGTTGAAAAAGGTACGCCGGAAACTCGAACGTATAGCTCGGGACGACGAGGTCGACCTCGTTTTTCAAAGAGAGAGAAACGTGACGCAGCCGTCACCTCGTTGGAATGCAACGTCTCGTACGACCGATCGCGGGGAGATACGTTAGCGATTACTATTTGAAAAAAAGGGATATCGAGATATCGTATCTATGAAGATCGATCAAAGATGGTTCTCGATTTTCGTACTTAATTAATTCCTGAAATGGGTAGATATGTAAAAGGAACAACATAAAAAAGTGTTTTAAATATATTTATTTAACGATACTTGAAATATATATTTTACAATTATTATTACAACTGGTATTTTCGTACAAAAGTCGAGGAACTCTTATTTATTTAACAAATGTTATAACTCTAAATTTGTAAAAAAAAAAGTGTCAATAATATTTATGGTTGTAATCTGAATTTGTCATAAAAAAATACTTATATCATTTTCGAGGTACGGCTCATATGTATCCTAGCACTATCGTAACTGCTTACATCGATAGGCAAAACACTCGTCGAGTTGACTAGCTATATCAAATATCACGATGTAACTTACACGCGAGTACGGATATACGACTACTACATCTCGAGAGAGCGACGACACGAATACGAGCATAGTCGTCTCGCCACGGGGCATTTTGGAGCCCAGCCGCGTAATCTCATTCTCTATGATGTCGTCGAGACGAGAAGAGAGAGGGGATTACTTTGCCCTTTGAAGTCGAACAATCGTGTTCCCTTGATCGATCTACTCCTTCGAGATCGAGAAAGAATGAGAGAAAGAGAAAACGTGGACTAGCGATGAGCTAGAAGAAAAAGGCTCGTTACCTAACCACCTTCCAACCCCCTTTCTTCGTCTTCATTTTCAACCCTTGTTTGCCTCGATACGTTTCTCTTTGTCGTCATCGTCAATATCTTCTCTTCGTGGTAATATCTCGGGGCTAGGGGGTATAATTATCATCTTGGAAATTCGATATAATGGCACGTAATAATCGCCCTACTTAAAGAAGGACGAACAGGGGGTGGTTGGGGTGGGGTAACTATTTCGTCTACCTCGTATCGAGTTTCACCATTCGCCCCGAGGTTGAAGTTAATAACGCTTATACGCCCGCGCGTTCTCGACTCTGTCACTTAATAAATTTATTCTCGTTCGAAGGGTTAACCCTCGAAAATACTGCTATTACGAAATATTAAAAAAAAAGAAGGAAAAATATAATTGATTTGTCAAGATTTTTCAATCGAGACGTCGTCATCGGAAAGCTTAAGAGCTTAAATGAATTTCGTGAAGTTTGAGAATCAGTGGTACGGGCCGATACGACTGATCAATGCTCGACTTATTCTACTTGCCGCGTTAATTTCGCACACGTTCTACCATTTTCCCAGTCTTTTATCCCGACATAATAATTTCAGAAAAGATGTGCTCGATACAAATATTCACGACAAGTTTAATAAGGAGTCGATTTAACTTTTACTTCGAAATCTTAAAGTAAGTTTCACGCGAGATTAACCTAAGAAGTTCGCTTAGTTATAATTGCGATACTCGTTCGTTACAACTATTTTACAGCGATCCTTTGGATTATCTCGATGATAATGAAGTAAGAGCAACGCGTGAAAGGTAAGCCGGTGTTTCTTTTGTACAAAGATTGAGAGAAAGAGAGTGAGATAAAGTAAGTGTGAGAGAGATAGAGACAGGGAGTTTCAGTGGCGTTAATACCCTAAAATCGATATACCTACCTACCGGTTGACTCTACGGCGCACGACCACTAAGAAGTTAGGTGTGCACCAAGTCCATACATGTTTACTAATACGAAAGCGTATCTGGAGCCATCGGGGCGCGGTTTCTATTCGCGTACTGCCAACAGGATAATTGTCTCGGTGATATGCACGAGCTCTCCAGTCGCGAGAGACTCGTTCTCTCTCTCTCTTTTACACATACGGGTATACAAACACGCAAGATACGAATTTAGCTCTTGTTTTCGAACGCATGCGTTCGAACGAAATAATCTCGCTCGTGGTTACTAGTAATTTCGTCTTTTTAACTTCTTATTACACTGTAATTATTATCTGTGTTTTTTTTTATACGACGCACGAGCTTTAAAATTACGAGGAGAGATCGAGTTCTCGGTAGTTTTAGTTTAAAATTAAAAGAACCTTCAACATTGTCCGACGGGTAAAGTGGGAGAGATTGTCCATTATAATCACATTTTAATTAATTCCAGTCGTAGCAGTTATCGTGGCTCTCAGTTTGGTCCACGAGCAGACGGTAAGCACACGCGCCCCGATCGATGTGATAGATTAGAAGCGTGGAAAAGGGTACGAAGGGTAGGAAGGATTCGTTTGCCCGAGCAAACGCTTTTCGATCGGAGTGCTTTCAACGACCAATTACCTTCTCTCGCCGCTAATATCTTCCGGCTATAATTTATCGTTACCCGTTCTCTCTATCCCGTTTCCTTTTCCTCTCGGAATGCATATACGTCCGATAGCTTTTTCTATTCGAGGATAAAACCAGCCGAGATTCTTTCAAGCACACGATTTCTACCATTTTCAACGATTCGGTTGGATTTCTTTCTCTTTGTTTTCTTTTTTCTCTTATTCCTACTCTTAAGTCGTCACTCACGCTCGTCTTGTACAACATGATCGATACGACGACGGCCCTACAAGAGCGGTTGTCACCGGCGAAGATTAAGGGCGCGTCGTTCGCGCAACGGGGAGAAACCTTCTCCTCGATTCACTCGAATAGAATCCAACATCCCGTAGGAATATCGCTGTGTATCATCTTGTTAACCGACGAGTCGATATATTCACGCATCTTTAAGAATAATTTCAGTAAATTTTCGGATACCTATGGTAGTAGATTCGATTGACTCAATTTTCTCTTCGTTCTCTTACCTCTTCCATACGTTCTCTCTTTCTCTCGAGTTTATTTTATTATTGACGCTCGACCCGTGCCAGCCCCACCATTTCTCTCGATCGCACGAGATAAATGGCACGTTCGGTGTCCTTCATTCGAAACATCCCTTCGCGTTCGATGTTAAATAAAAGAATCGTTTCGAACGATCGAGATAAATGGCGTAAATATCCTGCATAGAATTTACGAGCTGGGCGTACTCTTCTTTCTTTTCTATTTTGTATTTTACATAGACAGAGAGGAAGGATAGAGATCGTTGAAATCGTAATTGGCGCGAGTCCCGAACGATGATCCAGATTTGTTAGCCGAGTCTTTCCCTCAGCTACCAGCAACATATATTCTTGTCAACGGTCAATAAAGGTTTGCACCAGGGAAGGTATATCCTGTCAGCGTGGTAACAGTTATTGGATTTATGCGGAGGGAGGAACACCCCTCTCGACCAAGAACGAGTCTTCTTTTCTCTATGCTTTCCACCGTGTCGACACTTTTGACAGACTCCTATAGCATAAAGCTTCTCCTTATGCCTCACAGATATCACCAAACGTTTCCGCTTGTCATTTGACCCTCATTCTTTATGACGTATAAATAAATAGTACGCGCTCGTCGATCTTTATTATATCACTTTTCTATGAGCCCTGCGTGATTGAATTTTCTTTTAGAGTAAGTACACTCTTTTCATTTCCCTTTTTTCTTCCTCGATCTCAGAAGAGAATATTACGTTATCGTGTTTAAGGATCGAAGGCCGACGGAAGTTTTATCGGGGGTCGATGCGAGGTGGCTTTAAGTGGGCGATATATTCGCGGAAATTGTGACCGTAACCCATAATCGTTATTCCCATAAATCTGGCCTAATCCAGGAGATTTGTAGCGCGCTTCGTGCGTTTATACGGGTTAGTACGGTGCAGTCGCTTGACGTAACGCGATATAGGGTAGTGCCTTTCGATCGATACGTGCCAGTCGAATTTCTTCTTTCGAGCAACTAATTTCCTTATACGGTTTGAAAAGTTTTCCAAAAGATTTTTAAAGTAGGTATCACGTTCTTTCGTTTCTTCGTCGCCTTTGCATCGAAATAATTCCTAGTCATCTGATATGAACGTCATCTATTCCGACGGTGCTTCGTTAGAGTTAAATGCAATTTTAATGCGCGGTTCTACTCCAGGCGCAATGTGTGGTGAATGCGCCGCGAAGGGAAGACGTTTGCCTAATTATTCATTTGTTAGAGGTTTCCTGCTAACGTAGTAGCGGTAGCAGCAGCCAGCGATGACAGAAGTAGTTTCTCTAAACCTAGGAACGTATCCATGCGATAGTAGTACGCAATGTGTGAAAATTCTCACGTTTGAAAACGAACTTTTTAACGACAATTTCGTTAATTTATTCTTCCATATGAAAAAAAAAGATAAATATTCGTTAGGAATCTTTTTAACATAGATATCTGTTCAGTTATTTACAGATTACCGGTAATTAATAATAATGATATTTTGGGTAACGATTTGAGTAGCACTTTGAATAGGTAGGTATATATTCAAATTTATTACCTTATTGAAGCGGGATTTCGTAGAAAGCCATACGCATAAACAAATATAATCAATTTCAATCTCGTGTATTTCATATACCGGGCACGATTAAATTGATACTGGCGGCCGATTAAATATTTGTACATTTTTCTGTTTGTCATCTCTCTCTCTCTTGCGCTCTTTTGAAGTAAAGAGAGGGTGTTTGCGTTTCGCGTAAAATTATAATTATCACCAGTACCATAATTTATTGTTTGAACAGGAATAACGTCAAATAATATCCTTTGTTCGAAAGAATACCAGATACGTTCGATTTCGTGCATCCGCTTTAGGTCCAACCAGCCAGCCAGGCAGCGAAATTTCGAGTACGTTAAATACGACGGCGTATAACGTCATAAATAACGTTTAATTAACGTTGGACGTGGACGTAATAAAATTTTAGGGTCCATCACGGTACGAGCTCGTTTGATCACTAGGGTTATGGGAGAATTAAGAGACGCGCGTTGGTAAGGTACGGTTTATTAGATTTAATGTCCGCGGTCTCCCCCCGGTAGGTATCTGTATGCGCACGTCGTTAATTCGTGCCATTGTCCATTGGGGAAAACGACGTGGTCTCTTCTTCGACTCGATAATAAAATTTTGCGTTTCTTATCGCGACGAGCTCGCGAGCCACGAAATACGACGGCTGACATAGTTCCACGTTATTCCAAAATTTGTAGCCGAATGCTGCTGATGTAAGTAGTTCAAACGCGTTGGGTGCATTTCATAAAGAAATATTATTTATTTTTACTTATATGGCAGGTAATATTAGAATCCTGCGGTATTTGGCTATAACTTTTTTTGAAAATTGTGATCAGCATTCTAGTAAAGTTCTTGCAAATGTGTTTTTTTTTGTGGATCGATTGATATTTATTTGAATAATATTAAAATATGCTCATTTACACACACACAAGTACTACATGCAACTTGTAAGATAGAAAAGACAGTAAATTATGCCAGAAGGTGGACCGAACAAATGGATTTGCCGCAGAAACGATTTACATAAATAATGAGTCTATTATTAATTTACAATATATACATGAGTTGAACAGATATATTCAGATAAATCAGAATCGTTGAAAAAATCTCAAATTAATTGCAACAAGGATAAATCGCTTTACCATTCGTTACCACTATTATTCTTAACCTACATCCCGTGCCAACGAAATACAATCGCAGAAACTCTTTCCATCTCTCCCTTTCTCTGCTGTCTCTCCGCGAGCTCGACGGAGGCCTTCGATTTTGCATATCGAGCGAATCTCGGGGAAAGTTGCTCGAAGCGCGGTGAATAAGAAAAAGAAGGAAGCCGCGAGTCGTGGTCGCGAGTCGTCTTACTTTCGTAGGACGAAGCAAAAATCAGCGAGGAGGACTTCCGTGACGGTACCAACGTTACTATTCATGGGAAAAGTTTTAATTTGCGTACCGGACTCTCCTCCTACCGTTGCTTCTGCTCTCTAGCTACCTTCCACGGTATATGACGCGCGCTATTCACGAAACGAAATCGTTTTGCCGTCGACCATCTACCTTTCCCCGTTTGCTTTTCGTCTTTACTTCGATCAGTCGATGCTACGTCCAAAGTTTCACCTATAAGAGAAAGATACTAAAACTGTCAAGGCCTCTAGAAAGTTCACGATCCGTAGACGAACACGATGGAAGAGAAATTCTACGTTTAAACACGTTCGGAACGATCTTGTAAAAGATTTCCTTATCGCTCTTTAATTCGCCAATGTCAAAACTTTTGCTGTACCATTTAAAGTCATCCTCGATAACAGGTAAACATTTTGTCATTTCGTTAAAAATAACAAAAACTACTTTCCAGAATAGAACTCTGTTACCCAGTCAACAGAGTGTCCGCTTCCACGTAGTCAAGCGGAGGACTACATGTAGGGGAGACCGGGGCTAGTTGTCCCAATTTTAGGTTTTTTGTTTCTACAGATTTCTGTAGCTTATATTTTCGAATTTTTTGGTGATCATCATAAAGTTCAACTTCTTAGCAATACATAGAAATCTTTGCGCTTGCATTGAGAAGTTTTTAACACATTTTTTTCAATTTCAAGCAAACGAGTTTTTTGGGACAACTTGCCCCGATGCGGGGTAAGTTGTCTCACGCCGTGGGGCAAGTTTTCCAAGGTTTCCAAGGAAAAATCCTGATGTATGCATCATGATTTTTGCTAAAATGGTCACCACCGCTGATTTCAATGTTTAATGGCTCATTTTAAAGATAAAAGCATGCAGAATAATGTTCCGTTGTCCGTTTTTCGATATCGTTAAGCAATGATGAGAAATTAATCTTTTAAGTGTCGGAGTATGGGTCGTTTTCGAGCTTAAAACTGCTGTATCTTTCGAACCAGCCATCCTATCGAAACGCGACTTGCATTTTCGTAAAGAGGAAACTTTCCCCTTTCGAACGAGTATTTGATCGGGCAAATTCGAGATGCATCGATTTTTGACAAAAATCCTGATGTATGCATCATGATTTTTGCCAAAATGCTCACCACCGCCGATTTCAATGTTTAATGGCTCATTTTAAAGATAAAAGCATGCAGAATAATGTTCCGTTGTCCGTTTTTCGATATCGTTAAGCAATGATGAGAAATTAATCTTTTAAGTGTCGGAGTATGGGTCGTTTTCGAGCTTAAAACTGCTGTATTTTTCGAACCAGCCATCCTATCGAAACGCGACTTGCATTTTCGTAAAGAGGAAACTTTCCCCTTTCGAACGAGTATTTGATCGGGCAAATTCGAGATGCATCGATTTTTGACAAAAATCCTGACGTATGCATCATGATTTGGATGGGGAAAAAATGAGGGTGGGGCAAGTTGTCCCAGATCTCATTGTCGGGACAACTTACCCCGACGTGTGAGACAACTTGCCCCATTTTCATAGGTTTGTTTCTCGGGTCATAGAACCGCCTTCCTTTGCTAATCGCCGTAATTGGCCGATCTTTGTTAGTTAATAATTCGTTAACTAAATTGAATTTCGAAAAATGGTATTAGACATTTCGATTCAAGTCATATATGTGTATATGTAGTCCTCCGCTTGACTACATGGAAGCGGACACCTTGTATATTCGTGCCATAAATGAACACTTAATCGTCTCCCAACTCACCTAATTCGTATTCGGTCAACTTTAAGGATGCCATACGAGTGCGTAGGAGTCCTCGCATAATTTCCCTACCGCGAAACGTATGTACCTACGTCGCTCGATATCTGATACATTATGCGCTAGGCTTCCAAGTAAAGCTTCTCGCATCACCGAGAATTTCTCGTGGCTTTATAGACGAAACTCACTCGTTCTCTTCTCCCTCCATCCATCCATCTCTCTATATCCCACACTCTCCGAGACTCTTCTCGCTATGGAAAATCATTTTCGTAGGGACGACAACGCTCGGCATCTTACCGATAACGTCTCTCGTCGAGTTATAATAGTACATGCATTAATAATGCGCTGGTTGTAAGTTTCTCGAAGGACGGAGGATACGTGATAATTACAGAAATTGATCCACGAGATACGAAAGCACCGAGATATACCCCCTTCTCCCATCCCCATATTCCGCTTACTTGTTGCTATCGCAAAGAGAATACGCCTTGCCGTTCGCTATAATCACGTACGTCATTAAGGACACGTGGGTGCTCGCGAGCATTGTCACGAATATTAATATCTATCTACGTGTGATTAGGTACATGATTTGTTAGTATAGAAAGGGTCTATGTAAACGTTCCTAAATTTCGTTTATTAATTTCATGGTACGAAGACCCGAATGGTAACTACAACGAACGGTATTAGTAGCTATAAATTAATGAGCGAAACGGACACATCGATTATTCTTCGACTAAATTTTCGTAAACGATGGAGATAAATCAAACGGTAATAATGCTCCGCGAATCACTTAATTAAACTCACGGTTTAATTAGAAGCCCGAGTAAATTTGGAATCTAATTTTCTTGGTTTCTCTCGTTGTTCGACTCGCCGATAACTTTTTGCGAAGGATTCTTTGGTGGAAAAATTGGAAGTAAATTTTATTTTCTTCTTGTTCTAGTACTTTTCATGCTCTTTTTTACCTTCTTCCTTCTAAGCCTCGTAGGGTTGGTCGATGAAGGCACGAGATAATAAAAGGAAAGGTGTTGCGCGTCGTATCGAGCAACTGCGAAATTTATGAACATAACTCGACTGCTGCAAGGCACGGAGAGATTTGCAGTATTTTGAGTCGGTAATAAAAAGAGAGAGGAAGAGAAACGAGAGAACGCGTTCGCATCTTTAGAGATCAAACAAGAGACTCCGAAGATATACCTAGCGAGGCTTTGCCGCATTTCCTGCATTTGCTGTAGCTCTTACCAGCTCACGTGAACTTCCTATCGACGTTTTGAACTTTCCGAGTCTGACGAATAGTTCCTTTAAAACCCCTTCCTCTTCATCTTGGCAGATTCCTAAGATCCGTTGGAGCAGTTTGCTCGGCAGATTCGAACGCGTCGTAAAGGCAAGGCTGCCCGGTACGTCGAACAATGACACGAAATGGCTCCCATTATCGGTTGGTTTCGAGTCATCGTCGCTAGCCACCAAATTCGTCCAGCGAAATGCTCCCAAGATCCATTGTTCGTGAGAAACGTCATTCGTCCCTTTAACAGCCTCGGTTGATCGTAAAGAGGACGCTCCGATTCGAAGAAGTTTTATACGTAGACTTATTTCAGTCTTAGCGTTAGCAAAGATAGCCTGGCGATAACTTTCTTAAGGATTCGATCGAGTCAAAGAGAGTGGAATCGAATATTCTTCGGTATAAAGTGTGTAAACGAAGTTTGGAAACCGTTCGTTCGCTGATAACCTATCCCTATAACTATATAACCGTGTAACCCTAAAAGTTTTGATTTAATACGTTTGACACGGTCGAAAGGAGAGTCGATAAATAGTCGTGAACTGCGGATAACTAAGTCCTCTCTAGGTTGAACTCATAGATTACGTCGAGATAAAGACGGGCTGCTGCTGCCTGTCTGGAGAAAGAGCTCGTGGTCGAACGCAAAAGGGGGTCAAAGAGGGCTAGAGAATGACGAGGATGCTTGCTAAGGGGGTAGACACGAAGGCAGCTATAGGTTTCCGGAGTCATCGAGAACATATGCGCTTCGTCCTCGTGCAGGCAGTTAAACTATTCGAGCCGCGGGTTAACCGGTGACCGCAACGTTCCGTAACATCCTCCTCGTAAGTATGTTAATCCGGGTATACGAGAGAGGAAGAGAGACTGAGAGGCTTCGAGCACTCTCGCCTACGGCTTAATCCTTTAACTTTGACGGTGCAACGATCGAATGATCGTCCTTACTCGTGCGGTACATCCTTCGCTTGGAATCTCTTAGAGTTCGTGTCTTCGAAACGGCTGCTTTAATTCATCCACCGGTCTTTATACATTAAATTGCCTTTTTATACGGATTCTAACTCGTTAATCAATTTCAGTTTGTCTTGTTTTGTTAATTTTTCTAGGGGGATAGTCTAACATTGTTGACTTTATTCAAATAATCAGACGAGATTGACGTCGATCCGTTACTGACGAGTATTTACATAGTAAATATCTTGTTTTATTTTCTAGGAATTTCTGATACATATTCCAGCTTTACTTTTCTATATCTATAGGAAAAATCTCACTCAGGTTTTTCAAGTCACCGGCAAGTATCGTCCTTCGCGTCGTGCAACGCGAGGCCTCGAGTGCTTGCTTACCGAAAATCGGTAAAACGCTGTTTGCCTTGGAAATCGCGTGTCAGCGAATTAGAACTCGAGGGCTCCTGTCGATAGGAGCAAACGTTGATCCATGATATTACGTCACAGCGACTTTACGTCGAATGGAGATCGAGTCGATTCCTCTAGCCGAATATTTCTCTCTCTCTCTCTATCCTTCCTTTTTACCTTTTACTTCACAACACTATTTCCTTCTCTATTTTCTATTCTAACGACGGAATAATTCATGAGCCGAGTTTATTACCTCGGTTTGCCTTTCAAAACAGTTTTGATAAACGTTGAAATTATTCGCAAAAACGATTTATTCGTACCCCTAACCAACTCCCGAACCACCAAAATTATTATTTTTTTATTATTCCTCGTTGTTTGACGTCGTTAACGCTCGCACCGGGTGCGAGAAGAGATAGGATTTAATTTCTCGATATTCCGCCTCAAAAATTATTGGATTAAATACAAATTTAAAGTGTACCGGTTTTATATATTCAGTATGAATAGCAATTGTATTCGGAAATATTAATGGATTAGCAATTTTCCACGATAGTAGCTTTAATTGTTTCCTCCTATCGTAAGGCCCTTTTGATATATACGAATTCGTCGATATGTAAACTGTCTAACCGGATAAACGACGGCAGCCTAGCGAGGAAACCTCACCATAATTCGCAAAGTCCGCCCTCTCTCCCACACCCTTTTGGTCCACGTTCTCCTTCCACTCTCATTTATCTATCTCCCTCGCATTCTATCGGCAAATACCTCAATCAGGATATTGGTCCGAGTCAATTTATTATCTCGGCGGTGAACGAGGAGTTACCAGTTTGTTCGAGATTCGTGTAAACGAGAGGAAAGCCGCACGAATTCGCTGGCAGCACGCTCCTATGTTTCGGGACGAGTAGTAAATAAATATTAGATTACGTTCTTTTGCTGCGATATTAACATTATATGGTTTAGTGTCATCCACTTTCAAGATTATTATTTTTAATTTAGTTTAAACGAGGGACTTAAATCGAAACCAAATATCACGGTTGTACCGATATAATATCCTTTGCTGGATGCTGGTCACAATTTTCAAAAATGTATCATAGCCGAATACTGCAGGTTTTTATAAAATATGAGTTAAAATATTAAATGTTACGAATTTTTAATTAAAAATTTTGTCATTTAAAAGAAAAATATTATATTCTTTCCCTCTTTGATTATTACAATATTGAATCGAAAGAAGAATAAACGTTAGGTCTTAACCTTGTACAAAGGCTTACGTATCGCTTACACTCGCAAATCCATAGCAAACCAATTCGTCCTTCGAGGCGAGAGCCTAATTGCGAAGGAGAGACGTCCGATCAAAATTTCGCTATGCTTGCGAATAAGCGTAGCGAAAAGCTTCTCATCCTATCAGTGTGATCACGTTACGTGGAAGCCGTTCGAGTACGACTGCAATATTTTTCTCTCGCGTAAGTGCTTCTCCGGTATCTTCTGCTTTAAGTTCGTTTACGGGCCAAGGTGTACGTCCCGCGATATCGATAACTTTAAATCCCTTATCGCCCACGACCCTTCGTGGGAAATTATCTCACAGCGGTGCGAATCCCACTCCGTTACGTCATCGTTTCACGTGCTCTCGAAAACGTGGAGAGAGATCGAGTTTAATATTCCTTTCATATCTTTTTTAATTCTCCAAATTAAATTATATGACTTTTGTTCCTCGTATATTATACTATTGTTTCTAGTATTTATATTCGCTAAAAGATTTTTTAATCTAAAAAAAAGAAACGATAGAAAGGTCGAGCTTAACGATTTTCCTTTTTATTCTCTCAATCTTTTTTAACTATTATCTCAAATAAATAAAAGCTTATAAAAACAGGATTATACGATTTTTGTTTTTCGTATATCGAACTATATTCCTTGTTTGTATTTTTACTCGTTACCAAATAGTTTAATTTAAAGATAGAAACCGAGTAGTGGACCGAAATATAATAAGAGTAGCGAATTGGAGCAATGTTGCGGGTAGTAACAAGAACAGTTATCACGGTAACAAACCTTGTTTGTTTCGTGAGATTCGAAGGCGTATCACGGTTCGAATTTTCGTTTCTCGATGAAACGTGCGAGATCGGCTTTCCGCGCTGGCTGGTTCGTTCGGCTCGCATATATGACGCATTGTTTTTCCAATCGACATCGCCGTGCTTCCCCACCATCCGACGTTATTCGAAATCTATCTCTTTATCTCTCTCTCTCTCAAGCGGAACGAAGCTATGCCTGGCAAAATGATTCGTCGAAGATAGGAAGTAAAGCCGAATTTCGTAAACAAGGATGCATTTAGCTAGCCTCCCATAGGTACGACCTCGAATAATGGTAATGGAGCATTCGTCGTCATCGAATGATTAATCTCCATTGTTCCAGGACTTTGTTCGTGGTGGTCGCTTTGTTCGCGCATGGAGTGGACACTTTTCTCTGGCCCTTTGTTCTCGATCTACCCGCGGGAATTCCACTTCTGAGAATATTATCAAACGTATCATACGAGAAGATACGCTTACATAGCTGGGTATTTCTTCTGTAGTCTTTCAACGATCGTACCTCGCGGTATCTTCTTTCTAGGTACTCCATGAAATAAAATCTTTTCGATGTCTTTTCAACCTAGTTCTCATATAACTCGGCAGTCCACCACTCGAGCCATTTAATCGGTATTATAACAATAGAATAGTTACGTTCATAATAGTTAAATATTTAATAAATGTTTACAAAAATGTTCAATGGTTTCAATGTTGAATCGTTAAGAATATTGTAATTTGATTAACAAATTTTTCTTTTAACATAACGATGGACTTGAAAGTCTACAACCCCTATGTCCCCACTTTCCGTTATTCTACGTTGTACCTACGAAGGGAACGTCCGTTGCTTGAGTGGAAAAGCCTGTTCCAAGAAATCATAGGGCGTGTTGAGTACCTACCGATAGATGGAGAATCACAGACGAGAACATCGTTGCTTCGATTTCGAGGGGACCCGATGATGTTCAATTTATGCCTCCGATACCCGAATGGCGGAAATGTCGTCGGGCGTTACGCCGTACGAGGGCTTTATTAAATTTTGAGAGAAGCGCGCGTTCACGAGTTTAGATTCGGTGCCGGATAATGAGGTGTTGGCTATTATCCACGCGAGACGCATTGTACTCGGATTCGGAAGACCAGAATGTCCCGATGACGAAACGTCTGATGGATTTACGAAACTGTTCCAGTAGGTACTTGTTTTCAAATCTATTTATTAATTTCGTCTGTCTTTAAAAAGTTTACACTCACTAATTATTATTTTTAATTTAAGTCTTTATAGGGTATAACTTTTTATAGTTTATTTTCGCTAATTAGGATTCAGGGAACGTGAATTAAGCTTTCCAAAAATAATTATAGAAGTGGTTAAATAAAAAGTGCTCAAATGGTCAATAGGTAGATAAATTTATTCACTTTTTATTTAGAATACTTGGATATTTACTAGACACTTTTATAATAATTTTTTTTTGGATTCGTGCATAAAAAATACTATTAACCACTGATTAAATTGTTTTCAATTTTGTTTCTTCGTAGTTCTATTTTCTAAACACCCTCTTCAATATTTCCTTTACAACGAAAGAATTTACTCCTATCAATTATTATCTGCTAAAGAAATATACTACAAGAAGTGAAAAAAATGGATTTTTCTCACTTTTAATTGCTGGTAGTTTTTACATTAACGACCGAACGAGATACCTTTGTTATCTTTAACCACAAAGATCATTCCATACTGCGACGATTATTCGCTCGAATCCGAAACGCATGAGGTTCTCTTCGGCTAATATTTTTCTACGGAGTTACGCGTTACGTAGAACGCGCGGCACGTGTCGAGATGTACGTACGTGCATGCCATGCTTTTCCATACTTCGTTTCTCGCTTTTCTGTGTGGAATTCAAACGAAAGAGGATGAGAGGAGAGAGAGAGGTTCCAGCGAACGCGCTTCAACGACATTGTTAGCTATCGAGAGCAGGCTTGTCTCTATATTTTCCTTTCGCGATTAGTTTCCATTTAAATTCGCATAGAGGCACGTCGCGTAACTCTCACGCTACGATTCACAAAAATCCACTTCTTTTTCACTGTGGAACAAGTCCCCTTCGTTATCGTTTGAAAAGGTAGGGAATATTAAAAAGAAAGTATGCGTGTTTCATATAATATTAAAAGTAATAATTTATTGCATTTAATATATATACATCACATTATACTACATTTTATGTATTAAATTTAGTTATAAAGAAATTCTTTCGAGTTTCTGATATTGAATAAAAATTCATTGACTGAAGAGTAAATGAATGTCGTCGTGTTTCTTTATAAATTGGTCTTGTCGAGTCACACTTAATACCGGGTATCAAAGTTTAATCCATTTGAGACGAAGAATTATTTTGAAGACGATCCCCAGGAAAGAAAGTTTGAGTTTTATTTAGTTTCATTGCACACCGTGTATGTAGTATGTCTTTCCTGCTAGGAAATGCGTTACACACCCAGCGTAGATTCTATCTCGAATGGGTTAATATATTATCCATCCTACGACCTTTTGTAACAATTTGTACATTCTACTCCACTTATTTTTTATTTGATGTACCTAGCATCGCACCATCGACGAAAAATGGTCCACTTTCTTTTCCATCTTGACGATCGAACGTGATAGTATCTATTCGTTCGAATAGATGGCTAGTCGAACTCATTATTCCCCGGCACGTCCGTGGCACGACGTAGACGAGGATTTGCTCTCGCGTCCGGTTTCACCGTCTACGACGTTACTTCGTTTTAATGGATTCTGCTCCCGTCACCGTTCGACGCTCTTCTCCGCTGCAATGCTCTAGTCCCCCCGCGTACATATCTACCGCACGTACGTGTATTTCTGTGACAGAATGCGGTGGTGGTATCGACGGGACTGCGCTTCTCGGTCCGTACTTAAACCTTGCAACCACACGATTTTTAAATATATATGCGGTTAAGCACTTCATTTCTATACTTTTTTTTTAACGATTTATTCCGTTTAATTTGTAAAAATTCCGTTGAAAATATTTCCATTTTTTCTGTTATAAATATACCAAAGTTTTATACTCAAATTTTATACCAATTAGAGGATCAACATTTGACCAACGATTTTCCTTTCGTATTATTTCAAAAAAAACTCGCAGTAAATTGAGAATATTTGTTTTTCCAAGCTTACTATGTACCCGAGTTTATTTAAAATGAATTCCCCGAAAAAGTTTCGAACCAGGTGAAAAAGAGAGAAATTATAAGGGTCAGTGCGCGGTTAACCCGTTGAAATTTTCCAGACGTATTAAACGTTGACACGTATTACTACTTTCGCGAAAATGCAGTAACTAAAATCCATGACGCGTCCTTATGAAATTTATACGGCTTGGTCTCTTCCAAGGCACGTCTTTCGAATATTTCGTTGCTCTTAGACGAAAACTCGTCGGTGGTAGAAGCAGCAGCAACAGCGGTGGTAGCAGCATCACCGCCAACTCCGGGAGCTCCATCTCGTCGTTCGAGATTTCCGTAGGACGTTACGTAAGAGATGATGGACGTTCGCAAGGGGCGTCGACGTAACGCCCTTCCTGATAAAATTCTCTCGGTGCGAGCGAGGCGGTCCGCTTCGTCCTGACAGCCTGTTTTTCTGCTCGCTCGCGCTTAGGTAAACGTCTAGCGCGAGTCTCAGTTCGCGGCTTAAAAAGGGTGGAGTAGTTGTTTCGGACGGAACTCGCATAAATTCGGAATTTATCGTGCCGAGACCTTCCAAAAACCGATGGTTCCAACAAAAAATATAGTAAGCTTGCAAATTTATAGTTCCCGACTTCATTTTTTTCAACATTTTTTTTTTATCTCGCTAATCCGAATATCTCGATAACAAAACGGACGAGGATCGTAACGATTAGAACGGTGTCGCTACATCATTGCGTAAAAATATATCGACTAAATACGGAAAGCGAGCGGACCAGTATTTTAAATAAAACTCATTCGGTGTTAAATCACACGTATGCATTTCCCATCGTCAGATTTCCTCGTCGTTGAAGTATTTACCAAAACGTGTATATTTCGTAACAATATATTTTTACGAACTGAGGTCCGGCAAACGATGAAAAATAGGTTGATGGATACGTTCTTCGTTTTTGGGCGTTGACGTCACGCCAGAACGTATTTTGATGAAAAAAAAAAACAGGAAGCTAGGAGGACTGTTGAACTTTATCCAAAATTTTGTCGCGTACATACCCGGTTTGCATTGACAATTTTGTTCGTTCTCGTTTTTTATTTTCTGGTTTCCGGCTGAACGTTTACCGCTGTCGTGCGCTCGGCGCGAAATTAAAGATACTTTTAACGTCGAATAATCCCGATCATCGAACACTCTCGTTATTTCTCTCGCTTCATCGACGAAGCCGTCAACTTTGACCTATGCCTCGTTATTCTTTCCAAACCTGTACCGCTGATACGAGATCGATTTCTGCAGAGGTATCGAGAGGGAGAAAAAACAATTGGTTTACGAAAAATCAGAGTAAAAAGAAGTCGAAGTCTAATTCTTTTTTTTAATCCTATCTTAAGATCGCGAGTTAAAGACGAGAGGTAGGTTTGTATAGGTGTATACGTGTATTTATAAAGCGAAAGCCCATCCCTGTCTTTCCTTTCGTCTGTTTTCTCTTTAAAGCCGAAGAGCCGATATTTTTCCTACCTTCTTCGGTTTCTTCTATTTCTTTTTCTCTCTTTCTTTTCCTTAGGGTAGGTTGGGTTAGTAGGTAGGCAAAGAGGGTAGCAGTTTCTACGGATATTGGATAGCAGAAGGAAAAGGTGTAAGACTGCCGGTGACAGAGGCTACTAGCACTCGTTCCAGCTTCAGTCGCAAGGAGTACGAGAGGTAAAGTGCGCGAGGGTAAAATCGAGGTCGCTTGCGGCTCCTTTGATCTGACCATGCGTTACCCACCTCAACTTCCTACGTATCCTGTCTATTTCTCTCTTCGTTGTACTCCTCATGCTTTTTCTCTTCCCCGAGCTTCTCTCTCTCTCTTTCTCGGTGACTCAATAAAACGAACGCCGACTTTATCTCCTTCGGCGCCACTTCGGTCTTCCTTATCGCCGACTCGTACTACTTAGAAGAGAGAGAGAGAGAGAGAGAACGAAAGGCGGATAAAAGCATCGAAATCGAGTTACGGATAGATTTTCAAGGAAGAAAAAAGAATCATTTCGAACGATACCGTCCACCATATTTCTCGTGTTTGTTATTTTATGAAAAATTGTTATAAAATGTCAACGTGATATTTAGGAACGAAATATGAACGAAATCTCTCGAATGTTTTCGAAATAAAATATAGAAACAAGTTGAAAAGGCTCGATCTAAATGAACATTTCTTTGATAGTTATAGAGAAAGAATATAGATCCGAGATAAAATTTTCTCGCCTGAACACAGAGACTCGCATTGTCCTTGTCGCAAAGCGAAAGGTAGAAAAGCGTTTCGTGTCTCTTTCGCGTAAAGCGCGCTCGACTCTCTTGTCAGCAGGACGGACTCGCGTCGGAGTTTTCTTACTCCATCTGAAACGCTTGACCCCATTTTAGAAAGGTACGACATGCCTCTCGGCAGTTCTTTGGTTCGCCACAAATGGAAACGCGAAGGTGCTGCGACGCGACACTTTAAGCTCGCACGTGAATTTTCCTTCTCTCTTTCCTCCTATTCAATATAACGCGTGGGCACACGTCTTGATCGCAATATGTGCCGAGAAGATTAACCCTCAAAACGCGTCGACTTTTTTCTCTCTCTCACATTTTCTCACTTTCTCTTTCCATCTTGGCATAAAGAGGAATGTCGGACGAATGAGTACGTAGGTAACGAGTACCAAGGTTTATTTCGGTCTTAATTTTCTTGGAAAAAAAAAAATCAACGAAGTAAACCGGTTTTCTCCTTAATTATTACTATTTAAAAGGGCGTGAAATTTACACCTGTGCCGTTAAAATATTCTCGTCGCTTTAATATAATTTAAGAATACGAATCTAACGATTACAGATCGCGCGACCACTTTTGTAAGCCGAGTAGGATTACGAGAGAATGAAAAAAATCTACTCGTCCGTACATTAATACACCCTTTATGAAAATATTAACCTTATTTCATTTTAGAGACATTTATGAGAGAACCAGGAACGTCGCAACTATTTTATCATTCTTAGCCTTGCCTTTTCGTCGTATAGTAAATCGCGATAAGCGAGCAAGCGATGGCGATAACCGTAAACGGGATTCGTGTCACGTTTGACTCGATGGCTTGGTAAGGGACATTAGAGAGAGAGAGAGAGAGCTTCTGCACGCTTTGATTTATGCACGTGGGCTCGTCGAAAGGTCAAGTGTGTCACGATATACCAAGTAAAGCAGCCAGAGCAGCTGGTGCTGCTCTAGTGTCAATGGTTGCCATGTTTGCGTGCTCTCCGTTGCACCCGAACGTATCTGTCACTGAAAATTATTCTATCGAAAAATATTCTGTATTTTATTTCTCAATTTCCCCTACATCGTTCGAATATTAAAATAACACACCTTCTTGATTAATTCGCTTTGATAAAAATTGTTCTTTCAATCTTTTCGCTACTCCCATGGAAATAATTACTTACTTACGATCTCATTTAATTTACGTTCAGGTGATTATTTAATTAAACACGTTACATTTGTTAATTAATACCTTTTCATTCGATAGAGGGATTCGTTTTCGATATCGGTCCCGTGGAATATACGTGATTTTTGTGTGAAATAGGTGGTAATAGATACGGGATTCCTTTAGAGGAGAATTGTATCGACGACGAGCACGAAATTTTCCAATATTCCTTATACTCGTGATCGTTCGAGATTCGTTTAAAAAGTCCGAATACGATTTGAAAATTATTGCGAAACGATTTCGTTCGTCGATGGCAGCGAACGATAAAACGATATAGAGAGAGAGAGAGAGAGGAAGGGGAATCAATTTCTTCGAACATGGCATTACGTCTTCGTTTTGAGAAGAACGGAAAAGAGGGGAAAGAACTGCTTTCGAAGTGTCGCGTAATGAAAGAGGAGGAGAGATGTTCCGTAACGTCATGGTTTCTCTCATTAATTCGTTTTCCAGCGCGACGAAGAGAGAGAGAGAGAGACTTTGTTCGCTTTTCCTGTCGATAACCACGGTCACTTGTCACGAAGATACCATTTCAAATTCGATAGCTCGTTAGTCGTGAAATCGTCGATGCGACTAAAGGTAAGAACGAAACGTCGATTTATCGAACTCGTTCGCGCGATATCGAAAATCTTGTCAGGGTGAACAATCGTCCGTGAGCTCGTTCTTTCGATGCTCGACATCTTGACTCTGATCGCGGGAATGAGAAAAACAGAAATGGGCTTCGGTGAACGAGTCGAGCGAGCTTTTGTTTAACCCGTGTACTGATTTACGACTACGATATCACGGTTTATCGCATATATTTCTCCTAAAAGTACGAACAAAACATTACGAATATAATACTCATTACGAGTAATGTCTGCAAAATTTGCTATAAATAAAAGAGATAAAAACTCGTGGCACGAGCTAAGCGAGAGATATAGAGACAGGGTGAAACTATTCCGATTGTTTTTTGACGATAAACGTGCTGGACCGTTTTCGAAGAAATGCAATAACTTCTTTGTCTTCCTCTGGCGTTCCTCGAATTTCGTTGGGACTTTGGTACCGGTACGTCTTTTTACTCGGGCACATAGTTTTACCCTTCTTTCCCTTTTTCTCTCTTACGTAGACTCGTGTACACGTAAGCCGGAACACACACTCGTTTACCAAAAGCAGGTACTAACTCATTTAAAACTCACGGACGAGCGTTTAATTGAAAAAGTTTATATCTTTAATAGGTGGATCACCGCATTAGAGCCACGAAATCGAAGGTAACTCGGCAAATAAACCATCACGCGCGCGTTCGTTCGTCCCGATTTCTTTTGCCCGAGGAAGATTCTTGAAAATTACTTCACGCTCGTTACATCCTTTTTCATTTCTTTTTTTTTTTTTTCCTATCGTCTCTGTAAAATAATTATCTCACGACGTAATTTACCTAGGGTTCTTTTTTTTATCATTTTTCTCTTTTTTTTATTCATTAACAGGAGAACGTCGAGGTCGTTCTCGCGGTTTAAACATTTTCCCTCCTTTCGCAACAACGGCTTTAAGGTCGTGGCCGGGCATACGGGCACGAAGCGTGTTACGTATTTATGACAAGGCGATTCTCATTAGTGATAAAGAGGAAGCTTTATGAACCATCTTCTCTCCTTGGCCAAAGAGCTGGAGATTGCGTTTAGAAAGTTTCGAAGCGGGCTCATGTTAATGGGATCGTCGTTACCGGCGATAGTACAAACGAACGAGCACTTCCAATCCCCCCACCCCATCTTTCGGCCCTCTCGCTAAATTTATGCCCCCTCGTGAATGATTCCGGTTGATGGTAATTCGAAATGCGAATTGCTCGTAGAAATTACGTTTGAATAATATTCGAATTTAATTATACTTTGCTTTTTTTTTCTTTACAAAAAAGAAAAATTTCTTCGATATCGAAAGTCATAGGTTCTTGGCAAGTATCGATTTATTCGACGCCGTCCTGCAACGGTCTTTCATACATGCCGTGATAAGGGAATAGAATTACTTGGATCCTTTTCTAAAGAGAAATCGAATAACCACCTAGCCATTAACGCGAGGAGAATTTCATTATTCCCTCGGCTGCCGTCGACGCGAAAGAAAAGGTACGCTTACACTTTGCTTTTCTTCGCGATGTACTTTATACATTAAACGGAACCTTCAGCGAGAAGATTTTTATGAAATAAGAACAGTGTATTTAATCTTTCTTAACACACGACCCACCGTGGTTACGAATTCCGACTTATTACTTTGTACAATTTTTTTTTAAAGCTTCTTTTTTCTCATGGAATTCCTCGAATTCTTTCGTTTCGTTCTCAGCGAGAAGATTTTTTACGAAATAACTACGGCGTATTTAATCTTGATACTCGACCCGTTTAGTCACGAATTTTAACTTATTACTTGGTAGATTTTTTTCTTGGAATTCTTTAAGTTCTTCTCTCTTTACATTTCTAAGAGTTTCTCAATGCTTGGTTTATAAAGAATGATATCGTTTCTTTGGAATATCATTTAACCGGACCACTGTTTCTGTATATTATCGATGAAATTATGAAGTACGTATACATTGCTATTTTCGATCTAATCAATTTCACGAGAAACGAGGCGTGGTTTGAAATCGATATTTACAAGTATATCGTATCGTTAATTATTACGATCGAGTTGGTCCAGAGCATTGACGCTTCACCATTGTCAGCTGCGTACAGAGTAAACGTATCCCTGAAAATATATATATATATATATATAGACAGAAAGAGAAAGAGAGTCATTGTTACTGGATGTATACGTGAATGCACGCCGTCATATATTGAAAGCCTCTAAAGAGAATAATATAAGCGTGTTTTGTATTCGCTGACATTTTGCAAAAGAGAGAGAGGGAATGCGTTGCGCACGCGAGCGTACCAGCGTTCTAAAAATCATTAAAGCTTTCTATCTGGTTTTTCCCGTTCACGTTGGTCGAGTCTGAACGAGAGTATTCAACCAATTTCATCCTCTATTTAGTTACTTATTCTTTCGTGTTAGAAGAAATATTCTTTAGTCTCTTGGGTAAAAGAAAATGAAAAATGATCTAAGTAAACGCTCTCAAAACGAGTCAGAATAGAAAAAAAGGGACATCTACGAAATAATACAATCTTTAAAATTATATTTCATGCATAAACAATATTTTAATAGAAAGTACAGTCTTCGTCAGCAGGAATGTAATAATCATATTTATGTTTGACCCAAAATTATTACCACGAGTCGTATAGTAATTCGTAAACTATTAGTAAACAGGAATTATTCATGAAACTAATTTATAATCAACATCCAGATTGTTTTACGTCCGAGAAAATATTTTAGCTTCCTCTAGATTAGATATCATTATCCTTTCGATGGTACCTGTTTAGAGAAATGTTATATAATCTGCCGCGGATATTCTTTTTTTTTTTTTTTTTTCGCAATATCGAACGATTCCGTAATGATAGAAGTTTCGATAACGACGAAACGTCGGCATTTCGAATTTCAAATTGTTACCGCGCTTTTACGCGAAGTCGCCTCCTCCTACTCATTCGGCGTTGTTATTAGCGCGAATTCTCGAAATGCATGAAATTTAGCGAGCTTTTACGCGCTCGAACGTTTCATTTCAGGTATTTCAATCACTCTGCTTTTCGCGAAGAGAGGGGGAGGCGAGTATTCATCGGTTCCGACGCGGATACGTTCGAATAGTTGTTACACGCGCTAATGGCCACGCTACCGTTAATACGCGAGCGAATGGGAGTATCGAGATTATTATCGAACGGGGGAAGGTGGAATAAAAGAAAAGGAACGAGTGGCATACGTTATCTCAATCTTGCAGCGATGAGTTTTCTACATAGATGAGAGATCCATTATCATATCGTGGTAGTAGAATACCTATTTATCAATTTCTTCATTTCTTTAATCCAGTCTACCTTTTCTTTAATTCACAGAAATTGTATCAGTGGAAAAAAAAGTATTGGGGAGAACGGGGTTTGCTTTGTGTCCAAAGCTTGCTACTCGATGAAACCTTCGTCGTTCATCATTCCTTACAGTTTCCATTTTGATTCTTCGTAAAGACGATCAAAGAGTTTGAACGTTTAAAACCCCCTGGGAGAGGTTCGGAGAGAGAAAGAAACGTTCGCGGTAGGAGATCGAGGATCGTAATTAATTATCTTTTCAGTTTCCCGTTACTTCGTCCTTTCTCACTATTATATAGTTTCGAATTCGATCGTTTCGAAGAGGACTATCAATCAAGATCATAATTTTATCTTGGTGATGTAGATTTTTTGCATTAATCAACGAGCAGAAAGATAAGAGTAGAGGGAGTAAGTGAGACCCGTTCTCTCTATATTAGCGAGCGCGTTTCAAACGTAGAAGGAAGTTTGTTAATTACTAGGAACAAAGGAACGGACCGTCGTCGAGAACTCGACGTTGGGACAATGGCTAAAGGAACTTGGCGAACCGACTCTTTTGCGATTTACGTTTTGCACGCCGATGACTTCCAACGACCACCTTCTTCAGCATCCGATAGCAAAACGTATTTTACTTATAAATTTTGCTTCAAGTACTTTAAGACTGGGATCAACAGTTTAAACTTCTAATTCATATTTTCGAAAATTCTACTTACTTGATACCGTTGTTTCCTTTCTTTTAACTAATTAACGAGTTGGAGAGGATAATATTAATAGTAGGTAATAGTAATAAATTGTTGCGTCAATTAATTATCCCGTTATCTATTGCCAATAGCACATTGTGGTTTCCACACAATAGTAACAAGTTCGTAGGCTGGTTTCGGAAAATGTCAATCCGTTTAACCGTTGACATTCTCACGCTCGACGAAACGTCGGTAATCAGGATGTCACGCGTTCCAGGTCCAAAAGCTTCGCTCATTGCTGCCCCCGATGCGACGCTTGACGTGCTAGCAACGTACCCGATGTTGAATTCCTTGTTTCTCTCGCGCGACGGGACTCGTGTCACTCAAGTGGCTCTTAGATAAGGCAAATTATAATAATTGTAATTTTTACGTAAGTTTCTCTTTTTCGTAAAAAAATAAAATAATTTTTATTACATTTATTGTCATTAAAGGGATACGAAAACAATCTTGGTAAAAGTAATGATCGAAAAAGTAGATGGGCAGTTAGCTGTAAGCTTGAAAAATGTTACGGGACCAGCTATAAAGGACAATTAATGAAGTTAAGCCACGGTAATTACAGTGAGATAGATTAAGGTGGGTAGCATGAGAGTAAAAACCATTATAAACAATAAACATATAAAAAAAAATAGTGTCGAAGAATTAGGTATTTGTTTAATGATTTTTCTAAGGATATTCGAAATATTAGTCAACGAGAGACTTAAATCATCTCGTGTCACCCTTTCGGCTGCATTGACAAAAATCTCTCTCTATATATATATACATATAACCATGCGCACCTGCAAACGAACGCTCGTTTCGTAAAATTTATCAACGTGCCGCGCCTCTTGATTGCCACGCTCGTGTCGTCGCAGCCGGTGCGCTTTTCCGGTCTCGACCTTGCTCGCCTTTTCTCTTTCGACGAGTCATCGTGTGCCTTTGGAAATTAAACGCCTCGGGCTGGTGCTGCCGAAATTTTCAACTTTTGGGAGTCAACAACTTTTTCCCTGGCCTTTTTCCATTCCGTCAAAACCAATCTTCCTTTCTTGTCGTTTTGCATATGATAAAAAATGATTTTACCGATTTATTTTTTAAAAAGTTTCATATAAAAATCGATGATTTATTTAGTAAAATAAGAATCTCGTGAATATTTTTGTTTTCAAAGCGAGTAAGAGAAGAGATACCATGGAAGGTTTAACGGACGGGTCATCGACGCTTGCAGCTCGAGCGTAGTCCAACGTTTAAACCATGCTCGATCGGTCGCAGGCGTCCTTGATGAAAAGAGCTTTTCCATAACGTGTACTTTCTCAATGGCTTCCAGTCGACTCGTCCAAGTCAGTCGAGCACTCAACGTGCTCTCGTATTTCCGTAAAACGAGTCTTGATTGTATCATTACCGTCAAATCGACGTTTTATACGTCCAGCAACGATGCACTCTTTCTAACGAGACCAATGCAAACAAACGTTACGATTTTCCCTGTGATTGTGCTACATTACTTGCAAGTACTCCGTTCGATTATTAATTAATTGCTATCGTAATTAATCGGTTACCATAAATTGGTTTCGATCAACCAATCGAGTTATACTCGCCAGTGGGCATTATTTGTCATCGATATATATTTCAATATACGTCGTAGCTTGGAAAATAATACACCAGGCTCGTATTTCGTTGAAGATGAATACCGATGGTCCGTTCAAGAAAGGTCTGAATTTCATTATTACCATGAAATACGCGCCAACATTTACGCATGACGCACCACGTCGCGATCGTTTTGTAATTTACGTTCCCGAACGAACTCGAATAACGATAAAATTATATCGCAGTATCGTTGTTGCGTTCCACTTTTATTTCCATCTATCGAGGATCGATACGCCTTTGATAATGAATCCTACCACAGCGTTATTACGTTACTTTCCACAGAGCGTAGAAATCGTTGGTGTTTGTACGAGGGGAAAGAAAAAAGATTAACACGGTGGATATAAAACGTCGCAAATATTTTAGCGAGTTTTAGAACGAACGAAAACCTCGATAATTTTTTTAACGGATAAAAATCTTTTATTTAACGATCGACGTTACTTGCTCTCTCTCTTTTTTTTTTAGTGAGGTTACTACAAATATAGGAACGACTTTTGGTCGAATTCACGTTCATAGGTACGCACGAAGGGTCAACAAGGAAATCTGCATGCAACGGAAACGTAGCCACCGTTTGTAGGATTTCGTCGATCGAAAACTTATCGCGACGAGTCAGTAGGTATACACGAACGGAGTTCGGAAAGCGAGGACCCATCGCTAAACCGTAGAAACGATGCAACGTCCACATACCCTGGTGAAAGAGGAAGGGGTTAAAATGCGCGCGAACGTGGACCAACGGAATTTACAATCCAAGTCTTCCCATATATTAGACGAAGTTGCTTCAAGTCGTAAACGTCGAAATATATCAATGGCCCTGGCAAGCCTCGCACACCCGCATACACTTGCGTATATATGCGAGTAACCCAAGTAAAACACACTCGTGCTTCCACCCCTCTGTAGTTACCTACGCGTTTCTCGAAATGTGCGCGAACGCGATCAACCGAACGTTTCTAGATAGTTTCCCGATCGACCTCGATATTTCCAACCATTCGATAGATCGAACGCGCCCGCGTGAGCAATTAATTGCCCGGAGCTTTCGTTCGGTCACCGTGGCTTTCGCGTTTTATTATTACTTTCGCATATGGCGTCACCATTTTCCGGGCACGCTCCAGCTGCGTTTCCCCCATTGTTTTTCTTTCATTTTCTCCCCCTTCCATCCATCCCCTCGCTCTTTATTTTTCCACCGTCATACATTTAATCAACGCGCTTACGAAAGATTCGTCATTAACGAGAGAAAAATTCATACGAAGCGGCAAAGAGAGACGTATTATCGTGAAAGCTTTCGATACGCTTTTAATCGCCTTATAGTTTAATATTTTAGCAGAGAAAAGGCTAAAATCGAATAATATATCCGCGAGTTGAAATTTGTTCATTTCCATACGCGTTTAACCTATTTCCATCAGCGATGATTGGGAATTATAGCTTGGGCTTTTTATCGTTACATTATTATTAATTTTTCCAAAAGTATTTTGACATCGATGGAAATATGGAAATGAGAGAAAATGAAGAAGAAAAAATCGTAGTCCTCTGTAGTCGTTTCGAAATAATGCCTAGAATATGGATAACAAGATCGTGAAGTAGACGTTCGAGTAGAAACAACATCGTTATTTCAGCATCCTCGTGATATCCCATTTTACTTCACAACAACAAATCACGAATTCTCGAGTTTCATGTAACAAATTCGTTCTTTTTCTGCGGTAGTGATCGAGTAATACGAATAATAAAGACAAAGAAGAGTTCGTAGTTCACCTATCGGAATAATCGATCGGTGAATCGGTCGCGAGTCCGTATTAATAGAGAGAAGCTATGCGAAATAGCGTGTAAACTGTTCGTAGAAGCGTGAGGGAGAGTAAGAGAACGAGGTACAGGATCGATCGAACGGATTCGAGAGTCGTGAGTCAAGAATCGAGAGCGCACTCGATCAAATTCATCATATGGAGTATGCTCGAGACCAATGCAAATCTTTGCCGGACTACTACCATCACTAGCTTATAGTCATGCTATAGAGAGAGAGAGAGAGAGGAACGTACTATCTTTCATCTTTCTCTATCTCCACGTGCAGCAAGCTATCTGTCTCTCGTAAACGCGAACTAAACAGGCAAATGAGTTTGCGGAACTCGCTTAGAAGTGCTGATTGGAAGATCCGCCTAGAGTCCTGTATTCCCGACTACGGGAAGGATCGCTCGAAACAGAAGCCCTGGCATCGTTTCGGGAGGGAACCGCTGTGAGAGAACTCTGTGCTGATGTTCCAATGGGTTTAACACCGGACGCGTAATCATCGACTTCGTTAAGTGCGTCCGTTAATCGAGCCCGTGTGTGCTATCACTGTCCAGATACGTTCGATCAGATTGTGTGTGTGGATATCCGTATACCTTTCACTCTCTCTCTGTTTTTATCTCTTTCTCATTTTCTACTCAAGAAAGAAATTCATTGATTCCTTTTAGCGAGAATGCCATTGATAGAGAATAATAACAATAATTCTTTTATTTTCGATACGGCTAATCCCTTTTCTTTTTTATCGTGCTCAAGTTGTGTTTATTTATTACCTTATATATTACTAATCCATAAATTGAATTTTACGATAATATAAAATATCAAGAGGAAACGAGTCTTTTTTACCCGGTTCAATCGTTCGAAAGAACGCTCGATTTCGAATTGTAGTAGGTATACAATTTGAAGGCGACGTCTTTTTGAGTAGCTTTTTTTTTCTTTTTGTCCAGATACGTCGTCATTTCTATTTCTTAGAAGAAACTCGTGCAACACGCTTTCTCGCGTGCGCAACATCGTCGTATCTGAAACGAGCTCGAAGAAAAATGTGAAGAAATATTCGCGCATATACCGTATCACGTTGGTACGTACGGCGAAGCTGACATATTTTCCTAGTACCTGGGGAGATCTCTTAAGTGATCAGTCTTTTCATACGCCGTGCACTCCCTCGGGTTTCATTGTTTACGAGTCGTTTCGCTATGCGACTCGACTCGTAAATATTTGCGTCGACGCGGAAATATTTGCATTAAAAACGCGTCCGTAGGAACGAGCGGGCCCCCTATTTTCTATCTTTCGCGGGCACGTGCGCGTCGATACGTACGTGTGTACGTTTATATGCATATAGACTTATCCCTCCTATGCGAGAGAGAGGGAAGTTAAAAAATACCGGAACAGATTCGATCCGGGCTATGAAAAAGCCTGGATAGAAAATTCAAGAACGCTGCGTTAATATTTGTGTTCTTATTTTTCCTCTTTTTTCTTTACCTTTTTTTCAATTATCGACCCCGAGATCTGCCAGTCGCCGTTACGAATTCTATCGGGAGGAGACGATAGCGCGTGGAAGTTTCCTGAAAAGTTTTTCTATTATCGCGCAATTATCTGCTTGAGGGAAGAGAAAAAGGAAGTTTCTAGGTTGGATCGATTAAAAATTTATTAGTACGATGAGTATTTAAATGGTAAGGATACTCGCAGTTTCTCTCTTTCTCTCGTTTCTTCTCCTTCCGGTCCACCCGAAATCTGTTTACAACCCACAAAATCGATAACGATATGGTCCATCGCGCGACCCGATGTATTTATTCGCACCAATTCCTATTGATCCGTACGTTAAGGCTTTGTTTCCATAATTAACTGCACGCGTTTCCGTGACACTGCATTAACATACGATTCGAGCGTGTAAACGTGGACCTAGCTTGGACCAATGGAATGATTTCGTTGGTTCCTCGAAGCAAAGGTCTTCGATATAAAATTGACTCTGTCTCTTTTATATTTGATACATTGTCTCTGTGAAATGAATATCATTAATCGTAAGCTTCGGATTTAAATGTTAAACAAATTGGACGAGGATTAGCTTTGCTAGAAGGTCGTAGATAAGAGCGACAGCGAAGCTTCGAGTCCTGTTTGCTCCGTGACATTAACTCGAGCGGCTATCCGACGGCTCGTTTGACCTGTCCATACCTCATTGGCAGGAGATGAGAAAGGGGGGGAGACGAAGGTGTAATCGTATGGTCGGGCAATACGGAGTAATTAACTGGAAGTTTCTTAGACTAAGACTGTAGTCGATGGTGCAGCGACCTTATCTGAGTCGAACAGGCACCAATTATCGGCTTACCGGCTCTAACATCCTATCCGGCCTACACGTGATTATCAAAGCTTACTATATCTTCCTAATGAAATTCTTGCCGATGACAATAGTACCATCCTTTTCTTATTACAATAAAATCATGATTCATACATCAAATCTTTAACTGGGTTAAATTTGCGAATATTCTCTACATTAAATTGAAAGCCATCGTTAAAAAAGATTCCATAGAAGATCGAAGAAATTCAGAGAAAATGGTCAAAGTACCGTGCAGCAAACTGTAAAAAGAAACCGAGCTGATATTTTCATCGTGCATCGTTTACCTTTCGAGTGGCATAAAATCTTTCCATCATTAGAAAGCTCGAAAGGGAAAAGTTGAGAAACTGCTATTAAATGGTCATGTTCCTTCTCTCGATTTACTTCCATGTCTCTCTCTCTCTCTCACTTCGTTTTTCAACGATGCACTTTCGAAATTAGCTTTTCCCCAAGTAACGTACGGTATCCTACGGATCTTGACGTGTATGCTCGAGCGTTGGTGCGGTTGTGGTAGAGCAAAACATCGGTCCTCCTCGATGGTGAGCGCCATAACGTTCCGTACCATAAAGGTCGTTTAACCGTTTAACGTATAACGCGACGAGACTGCCACGTAGAGGCGCGTTTAATTCTCTGACTTTTCACGGAGACTACGGCAGAGTTTATTAAGCCCACGGGAAAGTTTCTGAACGAACACGGTCACCGCCGTGTGACGTCGCGCTACCGTGAAATCGTTCAACGTCAGTCCTCCATCTCTCTCGCTTTTCTTTTACCTACATAGATTATCAGACACTTTTATAAATCATCGAAAGGTCTCGGTACTCTTCAACCTCTTAATGTACAAAATAGTCTCGGATACGTAATGTATTTTTTATGACATCGTAAACTTTTACGTCCCTGAGACGAACTTTAATTAATTTGGTTAGTAGTATCGAATTGAAGAGATTTTTGAATAAATGCAGATTTCCGAGTGCAACAACATTTTATGGTTAGTGGAACATTTATGGTTTTTTGTGGAAAAAAATAAGGTAACGTTTAAGCTGATTTTCTCATTCACTAAAATGTTATTTAACATGCTCATCTATTAAGGGGCTACATCTACCTAGAGACCCGAAAAAATGGCCAAATTCCGAATTTTTTTTCTGGCTAACGGTTGGTGAGAAAGAAACGCATTTTTTTTTAACACGAAGGTACATATATTGAGAGCCTTTGAAAAAAAAATTACCAAAAAATGCAGATAAACAACAAAGATATGGCCGCCGACAGACGATGAAGTTATTTTCGCGACGATTGGTGGTGGACACTCTCCAGCTTAAACGGTCTATCTGGATTTTAAAAACCAAACGGGATATTCAAGTCAACGATAAATACGAGTCGTTGACGATCTTCGATTTTTACAATCATTTTTTTAAATAAAATAGCGACGAATTGAAAGTCGAGCATACAGAATCTATGAAAAAGGCGGCATTTTTACGTAACTATTAACAAAATGAAGATCGATTTTTAAAAAGTGAGATCGTCAATGACCTTTAAATGTTTCTCGTCGTATCTCCTGTAAATTTGAAAACAGTCCATCAAGTGGTTCTCGAAATATCGTGTCCACTACCAATCGTCGCGAAAATAACTTCATCGTCTGTCGGCGGCCATATCTTTGTTGTTTATCTGCATTTTTTGGTGAATTTTTTTTTCAAAGGCTCTCAATATATGTACCTTCGTGTTAAAAAAAAATGCGTTTCTTTCTCACCAACCGTTAGCCAGAAAAAAAATTCGGAATTTGGCCATTTTTTCGGGTCTCTAGGTAGATGTAGCCCCTTAAGCCCTTTAATTATAATTTTTCTTTATAATATTTAATATTATATTAAAAAATAGGTAGATATCTAATATTTGTTGGTTATATTTCATTCAATTTATAATAAATCCATTGCAAAGACAGAATCGACATGTTTTGGAATATGATATATCATGATTAGGTAGACTCGTTAGAATCAAAGGTAGATTCCTCTTATTGCCCATTCATTGCTATCGTGATATCTCCTATTTCACCATGAAATTTTCGTAACGAGACCTCCTTAAGCTGCTTAAAGCCATTAGCAAATTATTATCTTTCAATGGGTTTGTACGATGAAAGACTCGACATAGGCATAGCGATTGGTTACGCCCACTAGTACGAGCCCTTTCAAACATACAATTCGCACACGTTGGTAATAACAACGGATAGAGAGATATGAAAGCACGCTCGTAATAATGGCAATTTTTCGGTAATGAGAGAAAAGGTTCAAAACCTATTCCCATGTTCTCTTGCCTTTATCAGAAATTCGGTATGCAACTCGGTTATCACCCAACGTAATTAAAACAAGGTTATCAAAAATAAAAAGTAAAGAATTCTTTAACTCTCTACAAGAAAGACATTAAAATCGTTGTCCCATCCGGTAGATCCAACGAGTTGCGACGGGGCTGATAAAGAAAAAAAAAAAAAGGATAAAAATATAAAAGGAATGAAAAGAAAGAAAAAGAATCGAGGCAGATAGTGCCCTTTTGAGTCGTTAGCGTAGGACGATTCCGTGTGCTCGAGGGGTCAAAGAATTCCGCAAAGGAGAATGAACGTAGGGATGCAACGGCGTGCAATAGAAGAAGCGAAAGAAGAAGGTTGATAGGAAGGAAGGAAGGAAGGAAGGAAGGAAGGAAAAAGGTCGGTGCGATACACGCTTCTCGCTAACTCTTCTCTCGTGCGCGCGCTCGTGCAACGAGGCAGCAGATGTAGACGTAGATTCTACGAAAGGAAAAAAGCGGCACAAATAGGAGAGACCTTTTGGGAGTGGTAGTCGCGTTGCTATAGCTGTTGGTGATGCTGGTGGTGGAAGCTGCTCGTGGCGGAGAATGGAAGGAGAAACGAGAGGACGAGATCGGGATATCGGGGCCGTGGTTGGGGGTGGCGCCGCGGGCCGCGCCGTCGCCCAGCATCCCTCGTTTCCCACCCGGCCACCCTCCTAAAGGCGTACCCTAGCACCGAGAGAGTATCTGCTAGTCATACGCCGCGCCGGCCCGTTGCGAGCACGCTCATACGCCGAGCGCGTCCGCTCTCGTCGTCTTGTCTCTTCCGATAAAAACTCGATCGAGCTTGATCTTCGAAGAACGTCGGCTCAAATTTATCGAACGGATTAAAAGCATTTCATAAACTCCCCCTCGAGGATGAAGATTCTTTGGTGAAGAGGAAGACATTTTTTTTTCTCCCTATCATCGGTCAAGATCTTCTTAAAGAGAATCGACGAAATTCTATCACGATCGAAAAGACACCCTTTTCTCTTCCAGGATTATTCCCTTCCATCGAGTGAACTTTTGCGAAGAAGAGAAGCAAGACTTCCGTGGGGTTCGTTCGGATCTCGTCGGCTTCTCACATGGTCTCTGTTTTGTTCCCCGACCCACCGCTGTGTCCTCCAGTCGTGGCTCCCTCTCGTTGCCGTTTCACGCTGTTTCTTGCTTCAGTGGCGAGGTTCGCTCGTGCCTAAAGTACACACGCAGCATCTTCTCCTCCTTGGGAGATATTCCTCGCGAGGCTGCCTATGGTACTTCGCGAGTAGGACGTGTTCACGCGTGGTGTCGTGGTTACCTGGATAACAGGGATAACTGTGAGTGCGTGGGACGATAGGAAGGTGGTGGTGAAAATAGTGCTGTTGTCGTTACAAGCTCTTTCACGTAACGAGTCTTGACGGGTCAAGTGGAGTAGGACGGGTTTGAAAGACTCGAATAATCGGCTCGAGACCCGGGGCTTCTTCGTCTTGCCGTGAAAACAAGTGGTCGTCCTTATCTTCGATACCTACTTTTCTAGAGCTCGAGAATCAAACCACCGCGATACTCGTACAACGACGACGAGCCTAGAGAATGGATACTTTCTTGATCATCGGCATCTGCTTTCTCTGTTACGAGATGTGCGACCTTATCAGGCGCTACGCAACACCGCAAAACACCGAACTCGCGCGTCGCTCGGTCCAATCTCCCGCGGCACCACCTCCTCAAAGGATTTTCTCGATCTCACGCAAAATACAGAATCCATCCGCCACCTGCTGCCCACGATAGACCGTTGCCTTGGACGAGACGCCGATTTATCAACGACGAATCACCCTATCGTCGCAAACGTTTTTTTTTTATGGATATTCGAAGACTATGAAGAGGATCGCAACGACTTGCTTCCTTTCAAGATTCGATGAGCAAGGAAGTGGGCTACGTACTTTGGATGTTGGTTCGACGAACGTATCGAGTTCTTTGCACGTCGGATCGATAGTTCTTCCAGTTTCGAAGAAGACCACTTTACTGCTGTGTTTATCGAAGGAATTCTAGCTCCGGTCGTGCTTTAATTTTCTTCGATGTGGATATGGGATAAGAGTTATCACGTTCTACGAAGAATAAATGTCTTGGAATCGAGATAACGTTGTTGTACGTTTGAATCGTGACTTTTAACTCGATCGACGAACTCTAGGTGTTACGAAATCGGTGAATGTGAAATGCGTGGAAACCGAAAGAATCTGCTGCCGACGTAACAGGGGAAATCATTTTCCTTTACGACTGTTTGCGTGGTACCAGCCAAGAGTCGTAAAAACTGCCACGTTGATCATCGGATCGCATCGAGGTGACAGCAACAAGAAAAATTTCACGTCACTCTCTCTCTCGTCGCTCTTTATCGTTGCGATACCGGCGAACGTAAACGTAGTTTACGACACTTCTTTTTCGATACACATACATACATCAGTGTCACAGGGAAGACTCGGTATACGCGCGAGAGTCCTGTTGCGTGCTCGAATTTACGAGAGTAAATTGTAACCGCTCGAGCTATGGCTGATTTATGCGTTCCGATTTTACGATAAGCTGGAGACAAAGCTGTCAAGGAAGATTCGACTGGAGAATATCTCGTTAAAAGAGAAATCTTCTCGAGAAGATATTTTCTTATCAAGATAACCCGAAGGACCACTCACGTGACTGCCGGTTCAAAGTTGGTGGTCCGAAAGAAGATCCAAGAGAGGGAGTTAGGAGAAATGGACTCGCTGGAACGACTAATGAGCGCCGGTTCCCACCATCCGTCCCTTACGGCAGCCACGCGATCGCAAAACGCCTTTGTGCAGGCCACTCTCTGCTCCGTGATCGGTCGTAAGGGTCGACACCTTACCGGCACCTTCTGTTTAACCGGAGACACGATGGAGGGTATCATTCAGTGCCTCGTCTTTCTTAAAGCCTTCTCGGTAAGTACCACGGACCCGACCCTCGATCTTTTACGCTCTTACTTCGGTCTAATCGAGTGCTAGCGGAGCTTGAACGCGATCGAGAGCTTTTCTACTCGAGTTTCGTTGTTTCGGTACAAAGACATCGATCCTTGGAAGGTGGAACGTCATTTTTATTAAAGTTCAGCAAGAATCTTTAAAATCCTTAACGGACTTAAAGCTGAGGGCTCGTAGTAAGATGATTCGTAGATTTTTGAATAGTTTTGTCCTTTTGTATATGGATTACACATTTTTTAGTTTAATTTGAAACTTATATTGAATTAACGTTTGTTGTTGAGTATTTTCGTTTTGGCTAATACTTGTACCAAATCGAGTTTTGGTGATTACGTCTAAGCCGCGAGGGTTGTAAAAGCTCCACGCAATAATGAGTTGTACGTCTAACGTATATGCTTTACAATATTTATAATAGCGCATAAATCAGAAACAATGTATAATCGATGCACTATAAATTAATTCAGTCATTGATAAAAAATTTTCCAACAAATTTTAGATTTCGTATACGCTCCACGTGGCACGTAAAGATCGTAAAGTGTTAATCAATGACACCAGAACAATTGAATACTATTTCGTTAGATCAAGTTCCATTGGATAAAATTCATTCTCCCATTCACCCCGAAATAACGATAGATATCTATCGAAGTAACGAAGAAGTATGTTTTCTTTCGTCGAAGAAGACGTAAAGGAGACACGAGGGTCGAGCGAGCCTTCGAAGGATATAAGGAAGCGAGAGGGGTTCGTACGGATGCTCGAACGGCCAGCTAAATCGTCGATAATGAGAATTCGGTGTCGAGTGGAATTATCCTGGAGGATCTTCTCTCAACCTTCCAATCGCGCTACTATGCGAAAACGGCTTTCGTTATCCGATTCGACGATGTTATCGATCCCAGGCAAGGAGGCCATATTCTCTCCGATCGGCTCGGGAGCGAAGCGTGAAAGAAAGTCGTTGCGGTGGTGAAATTATGATTCACTTCGAACTACTTTCCATTCGAACGAAATCTAAATGTACGATCGTCCAAGACGCTGCTGCTGGTTCTTTTCTCGAATACGATATTTTCTTTCTTCGTTCATCACGCTTTATCCTATATCGATCCCACCTAAGAACGCACGCTTCACAGCTTTCTTCGATCCGTCTTTACGACGTCGTAAAAAAGTTCTGCTCCGAAGTTTGTGGAATTCTTGGTAAAATCAAGAATGATTTCTTTCGGTTTGTATCTCGTGTTGGAAAGGTGTCCCTTTTAGTTTTTAGGATCGTCAGGTGTCGTAATAGAATTGTACCGATGACCGAGTCCACTAACCGACAATGTAATAAGAAATAAACTAATGTAATTGAATAAAACACGATATAGCTCGAAACGGAATTACACGAAGAAGTTGAGTACTAGCGTAATACCATCGAGTTAATCAAAGTAACACGAATTACTTCGAAGATGAGATACTCGGAAGAAGCTAGGAGAGATGCAACGAATATCTCGAGTAAGGAGATACTACAATAATTGCATTTAGGAAGGATCCTTTATCAGAACTTAATAAGAGATCGTAGGAAGCTCTCGTTAGCGTCACGTTAACACGAATTCGTCTAATTTCGTATCAAACTGACGCTTTTGAAAATAGGACTCGTTCGGCGAACGTAGGTACCCATCTACCTCGATATGGTGCTCTCTTTCACGAGCCACGATGACTCATCGACGATCCTTCTTCGAGGAAACCGCTATAACTCTGGGAAACGAGGAAAGCTTCAAAATTTTGATGCGTACGTCTCGTGTATTCCTCCTCATCGTGGTCTTCGTCGTCTTTGTCATCGTCGTAGTTGGTCGTGGCATCGTTGACGACGCCGACGTCGTTCTTGGTTCAAATAGCATGGCATTCTTCATTTCCTTCGTGAAGGAGAGGAGGGAGAAAGATGGAGGGTCGCCGCGCAACGAAGGAGACGATAACATCTTCGTAAGGTTGCCTATGAATTTTTATCCCGGACGGGCCTCGGGGGAATTGCGAATTGCTAGAAGGAAAGAGAGAGAAGCTTTAAAAAAAAACGTTCTCCTTCTTTCCTCTCTTACAGCTCGTCTCGTAGGGTGATGGAAGTTATCAACAGGACCAGAAAACGTAACGACTCTCTTTCCACTCTCTCGCACACCCAAATACCCGTCTCCTCGCAATCTCTTTCTCACTCTCGTTCTTGAAACGATCAACCTACAGAAAAATCACGGATTTCTTTTTTAGTACCAGCTTTTCGGCCGGGCTGCTTCGTGTAGGCGCGTATAATGCGGTTGGCGTTAGGTTGGAATACGATTTCAGCTTTGAGAAGAGACGATGAGATACCTACTACTCGCTTCCGCGGCCGAGCCACGTTCGCTACTACTCCATCGTGTCGTGGTAGTTGTCGTTGTCGAGACGAAGCAATTTATTCCGCGGCACGCAACGTTGCCTCTCCTTGAAAGCTCACCCCCGCGAGATTTTCGTTTAACGACTCTCCGAGTTTCCCTTCGTCTCCTTATCTTTTCTTCCTTTTTTTTTTTTTTTTTTTTTTTTTTTTTTCCATCACCGAGTTCTCTTCATTTTTGCATTAGCGCGCGATTCCATGAACGATTCAAATAATCGACTCGAGTATTCACATTTCGCTTAATAAATTATCACCGCGTCAATAATTTTTATCGCTGGCCGATCAATTGGACATGAATTTTCTATTAAAATTTCCTTCCCCATCGTATCAGGGAATATATTTTTACGTTTACCACGTTCGATTATTAATATCGATATTATTATCGAGCACGTCTATGCGTAATGGTGCTAATAGAAACCCTCGATACAAATTCATATATCTGTACGAGAGGAATTTAATATCAGCGGTGAGCACTTATCAATGTTCGTTGGAGAGGTCACGGATCTGGTATCGTGAAATAATAGAATATTAAATTTCGTCGTTCGCAAAACGAAAAAGCAAACGCTTCGAAGACCGATCATCGAACGTGGAAGGCGAGGGTATAGGTGTGTACGTCGAAAACGATCAATATTCCGAAGCATCGAACGGCACAAATTTTCTTCTCCCCTCGTCTTATACTCGAGGCTCACCCCCTTTACTTCCTTACCCTTAACTCTTCTTTTTAAGCAGAGAACCAAGAAAGGGGAAGAAAATTTTTCGATATTTCGATGATGAGGAGACGAGGTCTACTTGAGTTTGAGAAAAGTGAGAAATAGCGCGTATCCAGTTCAGGCAGCTCTTCGGGATTACGATAAAGCTCGAAAATAAGCTTACGCGGCATAAGTTTGGCTTCGGTGACGGTGCGAGAGAAGGAAGGAGGAGGTTGAGAGCTTGGCGAAGACGATATAACGGCTGGAAAATCCGTAAGAGTGGGGCTGCCGGGAACGTGGTGTCGGGAGTGTTGGGTGGGGGTCTGGAGTAAGAGGCAAACCACCTTCGCACCCCCGAGTCTCGATTTCCCGACGTCGAGACGAGATATGAGATTACACTTTCCCGAAAACTATTTCTATTAAGTCGAGCTTCCGACGTAGAGCACACCGCTTCTACTGACGAGAACGACGATGAAGAAGAAGCGAGCGTGGTTTTTCGATACGGCCCTGCGTGTACGCGATTACGTATTTTCTGGTATATCTACATGCTGTTTCCATATTACCGGTACGTCGAAAGTGTATTTTTTATGCGTCGTGAAAAGATAACGAGCATCGAGGATATTAATAAAAATATATGCAAGAGGGAATAACGAGGTCTCGTACGATCGTCGATCTTCCTGATATTTCTTTTTCAATTTTCAATTCTTTTTATTTCGCAAACGTCTATCTAAATTTTCGTGACACGCTTCGACGGTAAGAAGCTTCTTTTCTTCTCGAAAGATTCGTCGGAGTATTCTGTAAAATTTTTCAAAAGAGAGGAAATTATTTCTCGTTGAAAGATCCGAGCTAAAATTGACAAAGGACGGAATATCGTGAGAAAAGATTCTTGAGAGATCGATATGGTACGGTATGGGGGGGTACGTGACGAGAAAGACTAGTGAAAACATGTTGAGAAACGTGAGTTCGGCTTGTCTCCTATCGAAAGGTGTCGATCGTCGACCTCTCTAAAAAAAAAAAATATTTAAAAAAAAGTATCGATCGCTTATTTCCTTTGCAATAAATCGCTGACCGTGCTCCAAAAAGCTTTGAAAGTTACACGTTCGCGTGGAATAGTCCAGCGATAGGCCTACGCGTGTTACTATCGAACGTGTGTGGACCTAGAACGCGGGAAACGTGTACCGCTTTTACGCAAAATCAAATTACGTTCCAAAAGCTCTTTGTACCGATTCCCAGCCGTTCCAGGAAGTTAGGACCAAGGCTTCGGCCATTTATTCCGGCTGCCTTTAAAAGCCAGTGTAAACGGCTTTCGGGTTGAAGACGAGAGCCATTGCTCTGTCCCTCCCGTACAAAACCTCGATTTCTACGCGTTATTCCACGTTGAAATCTATTACCCCGTTTTCTCTAACTCAAAGCATCCCGAGTGAACCTAACCGATAAATCTCGAAAACATGTTACGCTCTATGTGGTTCTCCCTCTTTTCCTGATTTGTCCAAAATCTTTACCGTGGTATCCATTAAATCACAAAATCTTTTTGTATAACTCATGAAATTTCTCTGCAATATTTTTCATCTCGTTAAAATAATTATCAAGTAAAAAGCATAGCTATATACAAAGTTTGTGGTCCAACGAAATCAAAGATTCTTCGCATAACCGGTTCATAGCCGCGTGCTGATATCGCGTTAATTACTGGGTCGTTTCGGTCTTCCGGTAAAGGATCTCGTTCTTTGTTCGCTCTTCCTAGCTACAGGTAATTAGAGCAAGCTGTTTCGTCCTCTTAGTGTGGTAGATTGCGAGAGTTGCTCAAGGAGAATTAACCAAAAATTGATTTACCCTCTTCCGTATCACGTTCGTCGTAAATTATTTATTCGATAATAGAAGAGAAATATTTTGATTCGTCTCGGCTCATCGAGATGTCACGCAGGCGAACCAAACTATCGTTCTTGTCACGTAGGTTTATTGTTATCCAGGTTGTTCGCGATTATTCGATAACGTCGCGATAGCGTCACGAATTAAATCCGTTGACGCGCAACCGGATCCCACGGGAATATCGGATCGTGCTTTTGCCGCAGTTGACCGCGTAACGTAGAATATTTCCGAACATTCTCTTCTTCTCTCTCTCTCACCCACACCAACGAACTTTCTTTCTCTGCAACCCATTCTTTCGAATTTCGTTCATTTATTAGAAAAGTCGCTAAAATACGTAAACGTTAAAAAAGAAAGTAGGTCCACGTTTTTTCTCTCTCTCCGTTGGTATTAATACCGTAACCTTAATTGCGCAAATACGAAAAATAAAATATAGTGGCGTAACAATGGTTCCTTTAATTATACCGGGGGATGTCGTTAAATTAATGTTACTCGCATACTTTCTTAACGCGGTTAACCATAGGGAACGGTGGTTTAATGGCCTTCTCTCCACTTTAGTTTTTTGGCCCGCCGTTTCTTTCCCTTCTTTTTTTTCCATTTTCGAACGGATAAACGCGAAATCTCTGGTAGCATTAATATCCCGTTAGAACGTTCGGTTTTCCATGTAACGTCTTGGCTAAGCTTCGAGTACTCTCTCCTTGCTTCCTTTTTTTTCACAAAGATGCTCTTTAAAGTTAATGGCTCTAAAGTGCATGCACACGTATACCGAGACGCTATCAAAGGAGTTAGGTATCTATCTGCTCAAGTATTTAATATCTAGCCCTTGCCCGAAATATTTAATAATCACGTCCTGCCTAATTTGCAGGCTCACGTTCGAGGGAAGACATCCGGGCCCTTTGTATTCTTCTTCTATAATGTTGCAATACCTTCAATCCGTTCCTTATTTAACCTTTCATTAAAGTTGGTATTCATATAAAAAATTAAAGTCTAAATAAATGAGCTTAATAACAAAAAATTGGACACGACGGTTGATGATAGCAGAAGAAGAATTTCATAAACGTACGCGTATTTCATTTGTATCCTAATATTACCAGTGCGTTATTATCGAAGTAGGTACACATTCCACGACTCTTAATTCAATTTTCCTGAACGAAGAAATAAATTAACTTTATCGACAGGCACGAAGTTCCTGGAAGGGAGAACAGAAATGCCTTTTTTTTATCGTCGCGATTGGCAAAGTTCCTTTGCTGGAAATACCGGCTGTATTCCGTGAGAGAAAGAGAGAGAATAAAGGGACAGAAATGTGAGGTATCGTCGATGCTTGCTAGCGACACCAATATCAGCATCAGAGGCAGCACGGGCCTCGACACAAGGGAGTCACCATTTCATTTTGGTGAACGTACAAACATCGAGCTCGCCGCCAACAAGTATTTCCCCGGTTCGTGAACACTTAAGTATTCAATGCTCGGTTTAAACCGCTTCGCTCATGCTCTACCATCTCTCCCTCTTTCTCTTTCACGTGTGTTCGATTCCACTGAAATTTTCCGAGTTTCCTCTCTTTCTCCCCACGTATTTCACAAATTCCATGACTCACGAGAGAACCTCGCGAAATCAACCGTATCGTAGATATCGATTCCGAGATAATTATCAGATAGGTACGCGTTAATGGAAATCATCGTTCTATTTACGCGAATAAACACCCACACGTACTTACTATGTTTTATAGAAACCTATAGATATATAGGTGCGTGTGAATTGAATGCAGAAATTTAGCAAACGCGTCGCATGTTTTATTACCGCGAGTATTTCAAACAACGAATTCGTCGTCGTCGTTAACCTTTCGGTCCAGTATTAAGACACTTCCACCGTTACCACTTCATTTACCTTTCAACGCTATCGCCGCTATTACGTTCACGAATAAAAGTACCGCGAGGGAAGATTTAAAAGGTCCCTTTAACGAGCAGCTTCATTAAAATTTGAGAGGACGAAGAGTATTCTGTGGAGGAATGGAATGGAACGTATATATATATATATAGCTTTCGCGTGTCTGTGTACATTCGTTCGTGTGCGCGTGATGCACGAGTTTGCTTTTTTATTTTAGTGTTCCGCCACCACGAGTCACGAATGAATTTGGATCGTGAGCCAGGAAGAAGAGAGGATTCGAAAGATGAAAACCAAATCAGACTTCTTTTTTTTTTTTCGCGCGAGATGGAAGAGAAATGTAACTCTCGCGATTCCTTCTTCTTCTTCTACTCATTTTTTTTCACTTTACCATTCTTTTCGCGTCGTTACAGTTCGGCTTTACGATCGAGCTCGGATATAAACTCGACTTACGAGCGTCTGACTATCGCTACTACTTGCGGTTAACGTCGCCAGCGGATTGCCTGACTCTAACTGACAGTAACTACTTTCTCTCCTCGTAGCATGCCCGAAGATTTTGCATTCTTATCCTCATGGTTTTCGCGGCTAATGGGAAGAAGTTAGAGACGGTAATTCGAGAAGAACGTTAAACGGCACGTCGACGTTTTTATTAGGATATTCTCGACCGTTAACAAAAACATTTCGAAACACTTTGTAGTTGAATTTAACTCTGATAACGTCTCGTACCTACCTTCGTTCGATAAAATCGCCAACCCGAAAATACTCGTTGGTGTAACATTTTGGAACGGTGCGTGTTTAACGAGCGATGAATCTCGCCGTTGATGTATTAATAAATTATGCAAAAGCGAGAATACACCCGCTTAACATTTTAATAACTTTCCTACACCACTTTCCCATGCATTAATAAACTTCGAGCGAGGGTGTGCCGTGATTTTTGACGAACACGGTCAAACGTCATTCCTCTTTCTCCCTCTACATTCTCCGTCCACTCTTTTCCCCCCCTAGAATGCCATTTTCGCAGGGGATCTTGTTATTAACATGCAACCGATTTCTCGTTCGGCCATCGATCGTTATTTTCGTGGAAATATTCTGCCGCACGTGAAAGCAACAGCTATGGCCACCCACCTTCCTTTTTTCTCTCTTTCCACGTCTCTCTCTCTCTCTTTTTCCTCTCACTTTAGAAATACGGTACATATGAAAGAGAGAAAGCTTTCCATCCTTCTGGTGACTATGTATACGGCAATACGAAACCGTAGCTGCAAATAAGCCGCAAAAACCACCGCGTTATTAACCCTTGGATTATCAAGTAGACCGGCCTTGCGACCGTGGGAATGCTCGTATGAACAAAAACGTTATATGAAATGGACATGTGGAACGAGAGCCCTCTCTCTCTTCCACTTTTTCAGCTTTTTTTCTCTCTATTTCACGCGATCTCAGCTGCTTTTATACCAAAAATGTAGCCCGAAAGGTGTCAAGCGAAGCTCATGGTCATCGTAACCCACGCGGGAGTGAAAAATGAAACTTTTGTCTACGAGAAAGCGAATCGATGTTACGAGGGAGAGATTCTAATGTTCTCTTTTTTGTTGTTACACAACAGAAAAATGGATATCGCGTAATATTTCAAAAGGAACAAAATTGAGTTGCTTTGTTTCGTTGTTCCGAGCGATTCGTTGAAAATAAAAAATGTTTAATCTAATATGAAATCACGGTGCTATTTTCTCGAGCTATGAAGATTGACTACGCTTTATCGATACGAAGCTTCGAAAAAATATTTTCTACGAGTGGAGAGAGATGGTTGGGTGGAGATGCGTAACTCCCATAAATTTGCATAGCTCTCGAATGTTACTTTAATGAGAAAACACGAACGATATATGTGTACGTGGGCGAGGTCTGGTGAATGAATGTACCGGGTGACTCGGTTAATTTCAAATACTCGAGTATTCGCTTAATGCGTTAAACCGCGATCGCGGTTGGAGCTCGCGAGCATCGTGTAAATTAGCAAACGTGGTAGAGTACGGAAAGAAGCAAATAGCGCACGTCTACGGTTACGCTCTCGGGATTACGTATATATATATATACGAAAAGATTCGAAGGGATATCCTCAATACGATTTGCGAAATTACTTAGCGGAAGGAGGGGACTCTTTTTAAATTTCCCACGCAATGATATTATTTATAGCGAGATATGCTCTCGTTTGTGAATGTTTTTTTTACATAGAAACGAGATTTAATCTCATCGCAACGCGAAATTTACATCGCTCTAGCTCGACGAGATTGGACCGCCTTTAAACCGAAAATAAAGTTTCGAAGCGCGAGACTTTTGAGATCAAATATTTAGTCGGCGTCTTTCCATTCTTTCTTTCTTCCTTTTTTTTTCTTCTTTAAAGCGTGCAATTACACGCGCCATGTTCCGAACGTCGGAATTCGCTTTGCGTCTGTACATCTTCGTATAACTCGCTCCGCTAGCGTCATTATTTATTCTTTTAAAAAGCTGAGCACTCTTCTCTAGAGTTCAAGAGTACATTGTTCCTTCTTTTACTTTTCCAACACGGGTAAAATTCATCCATAGCTTCCTTTCATAAGAATAAGGAGGGATGGGAAAACAAAAAGCGATTGTTCCACGAAACGTGTGTTGAAATGTTCGAAAAACCGTGTACCGATTGTTTCAATCGTTTCTCTAAAATCCATCGAGGAATTTCTAATGCCCGGAGCGTATCGAATAATCATGCCATTTACCATCCAGTTGTACTATATCGTCAGCCTTTGCTGCGTCATCGCGATATTAAAATAAATTCACGAGGAAAATGCAAGTTTAATTGCATATTTTTTTTTATGTTTAAAATATGTACATGGATATGTTATTATTAAACTGCGATATCGATTTTTCTCTCAAAGAGATGCATAGATTGTCGAGGATTTTCAGCAAGGCCAAAACGTCGAACATGAAAATCTGCGAGCGTATTCCGGTAGAACGTAATTATTGTTCGGCACGATGTTGTATTTGATGGCTCGGTAATTTACATTAATTATTTCCCGTATACACGCGAGAAGTGATAACGATAGATATAATCGCATGATATAGAGGAAAATATATGCAGCGTAGGGAAAATTACTCCTTCCATCTCGATATAAAGGGGAATCGTTATATACGAGGTGCTGGTAGTAATGAAATAATAAAGAAGAGTTATATCGTCGTGTAAATATTATGGATACCGAAAAGAAATCTATTATTGTACACGGTAGTGTTTGAGCTTAGTTTGTGACCTGACACGGTGGAGTAACCATCTTCGTAAGTTTTCTCTTCCGTTGTACTATTATTTAACTTTAGTTTTTGTGTAATAAATTTTATTTTATTGTTAAGGATAAAATGTTTAGACCTACAGCAGATTTCTTTCCAGTATCTCTAATATTAGAAAGAGTCGTCGAAGAATGCGAATAATTGAATAGTTTTATATCTTTACGATCTAACATTATCTCACCAACATATAGGGTGGTCCAATAAGAATAAATACTTTGAATATTTTTGTAAACCATGAGAAGAAAGAAAAATTGTTAAATACTTTTAGAATATACGAGATTAATCTTGAAGATCACAACTTAAAAGATATTTATAGCGGTAATTCTTAATTGAACCACCCTGTATATAAATATACAACCCCTGCACCTCGTTGTAACGGCGTTCAGGCTGATTATTTTACGGTCCTTCAACTTGAGTGCCCTATTACAACCTATAAATATGCGTGGTGATAATGCGCTTAAAAAGGCTAGAATAGATTGGAGAACGGTTTGACGTTCGTATAAGCGATCATGCGAGCGATGTTTCATGTCGTCGTCCTGCTTGTCCGATAAAATAATCGTTAAATTTAAACGTGTTTATGCTCATTGTACAACGATCGTATTTAACGAGGATTTATTATTGGTTTATAATAGATTGTCTTTGAACTTATTCATTTCCCTTTAGTTATTTTTTTAATAAGAACTTTGAAAGAAATTAAAGAAGTTAAACTCCGATCCATTGTTCGGGACGCGAACCGATCCATAACGTGGAATCTACGGGAAATCCATCAAAAGGGGCATCATCGAAGTTTTTATTGGCATGGACGTCGACCGAAACCGAAAGAAGGATGGTAAACTGGGAGAGAATGTGCAACGCGAAGGTGTCACAGGAAAATGTTTCTCGAGGTCACCGACGAGAAGTATCGACGTTAGTCAAAGTTATTAACGCTGTTCAGTCTTCCTATATCAAATTCCCTAACGGATTAATTAATAGGGGGAGGATGGTAATTTCGTAGCGACGAATAAAAGCATGCGTACAAGTTCCACGAAAATGTTGAAGAAAGGTAATTAAATTAATAGACGGCTCGTTTTTGATAAAGCGACAAGTAGAGAACGAAGTAAGGTAATTAAAAAAAGACGATTGAATCGGTAAATTGAGAGAAGGAAGCGTTAATAAGTATAATGAAGTAGGAAGATAATTAAGTACGTAGGCAAAAGAGAGAGAGAGACCAGGACTTTTCGAAAATATCAAAATTACTGCAACTACTACCTGGATATTATTTTTTTTAGATGTTTTTTTTTTGTACGTTGGTTGGTCGCTTATTAGGAACGGTGGATCGATCCTCGACTTTCATTTGTCCCAGATACGTCGCTACGCATGCCGGTTATTACGCGTGACGCGCGATGAAATTGCGAGTGTCAAATCGATTCTTATATAATGAAATTCACTCATTCTCTTCGCTCGAAGTGGATCCCATTAAATGCGATTATATTTTTGTTTGTGCTTTATTCTAGACCGAACTGAGAGATATAACATATTTGCTCTTTTTATCCTTTCCTGACAAACGTAGAAAATTAGCGTCAAAATGACAGGTAATATGCTGCTTGTTTCACAATTATTTAAATAATACAATCAAAGATCTGTTTTTTAACCCTTTGCACTCGGTGTCGAGTGTGACTCGACAAGACTGATTTTGAAATTAATACGATGTTGAATGTTCCATGACACTCGATTTTTTTTTAATTCGCAGATTTGTCTTCGATTCACTTAATTAGTAACTCGAAAATATTTTTTTTTTTTTACAATGCACCCAGTAATATATTGAAGTGTAATTATATAATGAAAATATGTCGCCTCTGAGGCGACACTCGAGTGCAAAGGGTTAAGGTCTGAGAGCTCTAATAATAAATAATTTTTATTGCGTTTTTATAACTTAATTCTTCCCTACAAATTATTATTAGTATTATTGTTGACTTAGTGTGCGAATTAGCACGAAATATTGCTAAAAAAATAGTACTTAAAGCATGTAATAAATAACAAAAAAAGGGGGTGTTACCGTATAGGGTTAAGTTACTTGCCAAATATACATGATAATAATAACTATACGTTTAATGTCGGTAGTTAAAACGGTAAACAACATTTTCCCCACGCGACATCGTTCTTCGCGATATAGTCGATTAGATAAAGTCGATAAGTTGGAAAATATAAGGGAGACGTTAAATTCCCTGGTATCTACTCGCCTTATCTTCGCACGGTATTGCACGACGGCATCCTTTCTCTGTTTTCCCCCGATCTAATCTGCTACACGAAGCGTTCACGTTTCTACGAAGAAAATCGCGTGTTTTCTAACCCCCTCCCTCGTGAACTTTTACGTTTACCCTCACGTTTATCTACCCCTAGATACGATTTCAAACACTTTGGTTCGTTTCGACTGTTTATCCAAAGTACATTTCGGTGATTCGCGGCGAGACATTGCTTCTCGATGATTTGCATGAAGCAACCTCGTGCTCGCGAACGTACTATCGCGAATATAATCTAGTTAGCTTCGTATACATTTTCATCGATCAAAATGCTACGCGTTTTTTCCATTGGGAAAGAGAAATTGCTTTTCCTGTGGTATACGTTTGAAAACTGGGAAATAAAAAATCATTGTATGGATTCGATCGAAACAAAAATTGTGACGTTCGACGATAGTCCATTCTACTTCTTTCTTCACAAATTCACGAACGAGTTCGTCATTGTCGATAGGATCGAGCCCGAATCCCCGTTGATTTTATTCGAATGCCGTTACCATCGGTTTTCGAAACGAGTACGTCGAACGAGCGATAGAAGATTTAACACCGATAAAAGCGATATCCCTTTTAAACGTAATCATTTTCGTCGTCGTTATAGCGAACCTCGAGCATTCCTCGTTCTCGAGCAATTTGGTGATCGCGATAAGAGGAAGAGGGATAGGACAAGGGGGTAAGAATAGTAGACGTTTATCGACGATCGCTCGTTACGTCTTCGACGAAGGCATTCCGGATCGGCCAGCTGGAACGTGAACCCCTAAAAGAGGCATTTAATTTCGTTCCTTCTTGTCTACCTTCGTTTTTTTTTTTTCTTTTTTTTTTTTCATTCGAGAATTCTTTCCAGTAACGAGAACTCGATGTGTAAGGCGAGAAGGGCGGGTGGCGTGACGTGGAAAGAAAGAGTCGCATGGTCTCGCGACTTCCGTAAAAAGGGGCAGCGTGACCCAGTATTTTATGCAATTAAAATTAAACGAGGCTTCTTCCATGATGCGACACGGTAAACCTCGTTTTCTCGCGAGGGAACCTCAAAGTACAACCGTGGGCTTCTTTTCTCTTCGCCACCCACGCAACCGAGCTTTCCTAACGTCGAATGGATTCCGTAGGAATAAAGAAAGAGAGCTTTACCGGTGAGAAAGCAACGAAACAGGGGGGACGAGTTACCGAGGTAACTTCCGCGTCGACGCGCAAAATTTTTCATTTTTACGCCTTAATTCGCTTACGAGGAGTTACGCGTCGAACGCGAATTTAATCCCGTAAACTCGTAGATCTTTTCATTTTGTTGATATTTCTTGGATAATTAATTTTCGTGCTTACCTTTAAAGAATTTCTTTCGAGATATAATCGATTAGGTATATAACGAGAGAGAGACGAAACGTTCTACTTCGATTCCACGCACGAAACATATTAAGGTTCGATCGTGGTGAAAACGATGAGAAAGAGAGAGAAAAAGGAAGATAGACCTTCTCTCATTCTTGCTGGACGTAATCCGAACGAAATTGGAGGGTAGTGTCAGCCGGTGGAATCAACCGCTGACCACGATTACCATTAACAGCTCCAACCGTTGGCTCGTTACGCGACTTCTTCCTCGTTTCAAATTCCTCTTTCACTGAAAGCGATCTAATCGCTCCTACATGCAGTCGCTCCTAATTGAACTCGAACTTTTGGGGGAATGGAAATATCGACGGCAACGAGGAGTTTGCGGAATCGTTTCTCCTTTACTTTTAACACCTCAAATTATCCTGTGCGTCATAGGTATCACGCTCCATTTTGGAAAAGTTGATTAGAATTGTAACGTCTTTTATATAGAATAATTATCGTTTTGGCTACAGTAATTTTTGTTTATACAATAGCTTGACTAAAAAGCCTTTGCACTCGATTGTGACTTCAGAGATGACATTATACCATTAATTTTCTAATTATATATTGTGAATAAAAATATGTGCTAGTTTCTAGCAGATGAATTAAAGAGAAAATCTATGAGTATAAAAAAAATGAAAGTTGAATAACAAAATTAGCTTTCTCGACCCTTACTCTACTTCGAATGCAAAGGATTAATACGTCCTGTCCTTTTCAAGTTCAGCCTGTCCTCTGTATTAACACATACAAACCCTTTCTCCATATTCTAACATAAACCCAACCCATAAATGTTAATATCGATAGTATGTATCGATCGCAAAAGATCGAGGTGACGCTAGTAGTAACAGACGGTAACCAGTCAACCGCATCGATACGCGATCGAGCTCGGTTATTAATCAGAAACGTGCTTGGCGTCGAGTAACTGCTACCGACTACGGATAAATGGGTGAAAATTCATCAAGCCGGATTTACATCGACGGTTATTTGGTAGAACCTTTGATCGTACCGCCGAGGATCGGCGTAATTTCGCGTTACTGTTACATAGTCGGTCTGTAATTGGAAAATCGAATTGGTGGATCCAAGGTATGACGATAGGTAGGAAGGTACGTAAACTAGTTGGTGAATAACGCTTGAAAGATGTTCTCGAATTCCCTGTCGATACTTCAGCCTCGGTGGAAATACGATTCTCTCGTACTCGATGACGAGCACTTTTCATCGTTCGCGAACTTCACGAGAGGTAGGAGAAGTATATATCATTCGAGGACGTTACCATTCGTTTCGAATTTTCCGATAACTCTGCTTCGAAATTGATTTCGAGCCGATGGAAATATCGGTTACGTAATTATCTTCTTCTTGTTTATACTCTCGCTACTACGTTCGAACGCGTTCCAATTTTTCGACCGTAAAACTGCTAGCAAATGGGAATCGTCGATGGTCCAACAAAAGAATCGAATCTTTAGATTTCGATGCGCATTATCGAGACCCTCTTTAATCCAGTCCTCTCCAAAAAAAGAATCTCTCTTACGATTCCACGATCCTTGGGAAAAGTTTCAATGAAGATGGAAAAGGTTGATAACGGAATTTGCGGGACGTGACGTAACCTTCGTTAGTAACTACGTGGAAAATCCTTTCCGCGTTATCGGGGATCGTTCGAGGACGGAAAGAAGAAATTCTTTCTCTCTCTCTCTCTCCTTTTGTGATTTTCACGAAAGTCAAAACGCCTGTAATACGCGAAAGGGTTCTCGAAATGGCGTCGGTTACTTTCCCGTTGAACGTAGGAGAACTTAGCTCTCCGCCCGAAGGACTAATTACAGGGGTAGCTACGCCATGAAATCAATTGTCAGCCGCAATTTCCTTGGGCAGGTAGATGCCGGCAACTCCGTTAGGCGATTAGGAGGCAGGAGATACGATTCGGGGCTAGGACGGTTACTCGCGGAGTCCTTCGATCGGCCGTAAAGGGTTGCTTAATTACTCCTCCGTTGCCTTCCGCACAATTGGAATCGGATTTCTCCACGCGAGAACGACATAATGCCGTTCGAGAGCTTTTACTCCCCACCTCGGGTTTGATCCGTGCAATAATACGCTCGTGGATTCGCCTTAGCTTGCAATTAACGTGCGATTTAGTAGTACCGCTTACACGGCTATATCCTTGTTTCACGATCGCCTGAGGGAGCCTAGAGAAGAGAAAAGAAATATCCTGGGATCGATTCCAGCGAACGATTATCGCCGATGTTCCATTGTTTTCGAACGACGTTCAACGGTTGGATAGGCTTTTAGTAGGTCAATTATCTTTATCGATCGCTCACCCGTTGGCTATAAATATTCTCTATGCTATCCATTTACGGGTAAAAAGATTCCAGAGTGGCTTCCCAACGTTTACCTCGTGTCTCTGTCAATGGCGTGGCACGATACTCGCGATAGAAAATTTATTCCATCTACGGGAAATTCGGTATCGAGTTAAACATACGACTGGTAGGTAGGCACGTTGATATCATGGACCGGTACCCTAGGGCTCTGAATTAACTATTAAATCTCTCTTTCTCGCAAGCATGTGGCAGGAGGGTGGCAATAAGTATACGTTGAACGTATGTAAACGCGTCTAGGTTTCAACCCGGTAGCATTCTCGCGTGACGCCAACGAAATTGGTATACTTGCTTGATTCTAGCACGAAGGGGTAGAAGAGAGATATTTCCTGTTAATGCAATGTAGTATACCGAATGCAACTGACGCGTCATACGTGACAGTGAAAAATGGTCTGGATTCGGAATAACGAGTAAATTTAATATGATTAATATCAAACTAATGGAATTTCACGTCATCCTTAATTAAAATTGCTCACAATCATTTCTTTTTTTTTCAATATGCCTACCTACTTTTTATTCTCGTTAACTCATTCCACTTTTCGAAGTGTTCGATGAAACGCTTTGACAGCGTCCGTCGAGTTAGCGGACGAATGAAATTCGGTCGTGCGGTTAAATCGTGTTTGCGCGCGACAATGATACAAAGTTAGTCGGTTAACCGTGTTTCCCTAATACTCGTGCAAACTCTAGAACGCGCTATCGTACAACAATGTCAAAAGCATTTCGACGATTTCATTAATCTCCTAATACGAACGATTCTATCGATAGAACCACGTACCGGTAAACTAACATGACATTATTCTATATAAACACGGTATACAACATTTCGTATACGTTCTTCCATACTCTTATCTTTAAATTCGTTCCTCTCGTAATTAACGAGAAACGGAGATAACGTAAAAATACGAATGTAATTAATTTTCTATGACTGCAAACTAAAAGAAAGAAAGATAGCTCGTCGCTTCGTTCCGAGTATGAAGCTTTTTTAAAATTCTGGGAAAGAACTCTGAGAATTTGGACATGCGCATATTTTTCGAAGGACTCTCGCAGCTTCCTAGGTATTCCATTAAAGCCATCGTAACTGCGTTCCGTACACGCTGGCAGGGTGCGTCAACACCGAGCCACGTTGGCTGGACTCTATAGAAACAAGAAGAGCTTTAAGGCAAAGCTCTATACGTAACGTACAAGCCACTGTTTGCTTCGCGCACACGAGCGCGCGCGCGCGCATCATCAAAACGAACGCAATTAACTTCGTATTAAGGTGGTCGCAACGAAAACGCGCGCGAGTCTTCTCGCGACAATCGCGAACGACTCGCACCGTCGTTAATTTGGTGTCCGCGTGTGACTCTCTTTACGTAATACCAAAAAAAAAAGCATGTCACGTTAAGGTTCTTTTGTTTCTGTTTTAGGTATGTATAAACGAGAGACGATGGGGACTCTGGATGTCTATTCGATATGGCGTAACGTGAGTGAGCGGTGAAAACGTTGCCGAAAAAAGCGCGTTAACGCAGGCTCGTTTGTATACTCTGTAAACGAACGTAGAATGCAAATAAATCGTTTATCACACTACTCTATCTCTATCCATAATCTATTTATACGTATATATTTATGTATGTATCTCATTTTTCATTCGTATCGTTTTTAACACTTTTATCATTTCTCTTGTGACTCTTCTCTATCGCACTACTCTCTAATGCTTCTAATCTTTGTATATGTATATACGCTTTGGTTCGTTTGTTTTTTTTTTGTGCCAGGTTATAACGAAGATTTTAAAAGAAATTTCGAACGTAGTTGAATTATTTTTAAACTTCTAATAGGAAAGACAAAAAGTGGATAAAGATTTGTGTTCGTTCACGAGCAAGTACGAGGCGATCGAGTTATAACTTTTCTTTTTAATTGACACAGATGCTCCGTAACAGTTTTGTCTTTCCACTTTAATAAATATCGAGAGATTAATAAATATCGTTGTGAATTTTAATGGAGACGACGTTCGGGAGCGAAAAGTTTGAAATTTCATCAAGCTTCTTTCCCGATAGAATTCGAAACGCGAGTAGAACGGTGGAAACGTCGACGAAAAAATAAAAAAACGAGTGACGAAAGGAAGGAGGCAGCGATTTCAATCTCGTTGGTAAATAATGTACGCGTGACAATGAAAAAACGAGGAAAAACAGCGGTATCGTCGAGCTATGCTCGACAGCTTATACGCTCGAACGTATAAAGTATTCGATATTTACACGCTGAAAGCGCACACATATAGAGATATACGGATCGAGTTGTCGTGCCTTGGACGCGTTTGCAATTCAAATAAGTTGTGTGTACGACGGCTAAAGGAATTTAAACAAAAAGTTCGGCTTAAATAACGATCGTTCCTACCGTGTCACGTGCCATGTGTCCGGTATTTACTATAACAATTTTCAGTAATCGAAAACGTGGATCTCGAATGCCATTACTTCGACAAAATGAACGATCTTAACGAAGGAATAGACGATCGTACGGTAACTATTCGTTCTCGAGGTCAGAGTACTCAATAAAAGTCGAGAGGAGTTCGAACGTGAAATTACGACGTTAATTAGAGAAATTGCACAGATCGGAGGAGGTAATGGAAAATTATTAGGAAAGGTCACTATCGACGATTCGGGATACAAGAAAGGCTACCAGTAGGTATCATAAATTTATTGGTAATGGACCTGTGGGTGAAATCCACTCGGCGAATACATTCTCTCTCTTTCTCTCTTTTTCTTCAAACATAAAAAACATCGTTTCCAGCTGGAGAATGTTCAGAAATCTCTTTTATTTCGTATCAGAATAGCTTCGCACCGCCATCGAGAGCGAAGGAGCGAGAAGTTTATCTCGATCTCCGGATACGGTAACGGATAGCGGTACCTTAGAACGTGCTACCCTTATATAGTCCGATGATCGGTCCACGAACCTCCTTTTCTTCTTCTTCCGTAGCTCGAGGGTAGGCTGCGGAAAATAGGAAAACGCTCGGACCTCGCGCGGCCAATCTCGTTCGAATAAATAGAGCGAACGTGTGCCTTCCATGATGGAACGAAAAGGGAGAGAGGAAAATCAAGTGGAAAAGGGGCTTCGGAGACACCCGGTATATAAGGGCATAAGGGCTATGGGATGAAGAGAAAAAGAGAGAGGGTGGTAGAAGGTCGCCAGATTTGATGGGTCGGAATGGATCATTACCCTCTCTCTTTCTACATTTTGCTCGTTCACTTCCTACGCCCTTGAGAAGAAAGGGACGTTCGAAAATCCGGTCGAGCACCCGATCGATCTGATATCGATGAACGACAGAGGGCAAGAAGGTAGCTACGGCGCGGCGGTAGCACGGGCCTACCCCGTTTGACGGAGCATCCTTTTATCTCTTCTTTGGCATAATCGCGCGACTCAGCGGCTCGTACGGAACGATTTCATCCTTCGTTTGCCCCGTTGCGATGCCGTTGCGACTCTACTACGTTTTACCTCCCGGTCAAGATAACGAGCCAACGGCGAACCCTCTTGTTTCTCTCTCCGGCATCCCTTTTCTCAGTGTCGTCTCTTTTTTTTACGTTTTTTTTTATCTTTCTTTCCCCTTTACATCGTTACGGTATAATCGAACATTTCCGTTGCTCGTAAAGATAAAAATTCATCCTCGTATTCGTCTCTTTATATTTTATTGAAACGACAACAGTGATGGGAAGAAAATTGAATAAATTCATCCAATTTCCTCGATTTTTTGATTCTTTATTACTTTAGAAACGTATTTCGTTTTATAATTGTAGATTTCTATCATTTATAAAACTTACAAAAATATTAGTGGGAAGAATTACATAAATTTGTGATCATTTAGCTAAGAAATAATTTCATGGAAATGTTCTATTATCTCTTTAGAAAGTATAAAATGGATTTCGAAGAGTATAACTAACGATAGGTCGATTCGCACGAGCGATGCTCGAAGAGAAGTAGGGGTGGCCGTTGGAGATCGATGTCGTGACATCGAAGCCGAGTATCACGTACTCGACGCATCTCCTGCATTTAATGTCGTCCGCCGTTACTGTTACGAACCCCGTGAACCGAACTTTCGGTCCACGACCCTTTCTTCGCTATCCGTCGTCGAAAGATGGATAGCAACCGAAGAGAAGGAAGAGGAGGAAGAGAAGAAAAAGTATGGTACGAGAAGATCCAGAGGGAGAGAATTCAGCTCGATGAACACAATGAACACCGCGGTAAATTTCTCGTTCGGCCTTGGACGAAAGAATCCGTCTCACTTTTTTTCGTCTTCTTTTGAATTTTTGTTCATCGGTCGTACCGCCATCAACGCGGTCCTTTCCGGACCCTCCATTTCCGGCCACGATTCTCTGTCTCGCTTTCTTTCTTTCTTTCTACGAATGCTCGTTGCTCGAGAAAGCGATTTATATTACGTTTTACGAGGCTCCTTCCGGAGAAAGTTATATAGCTTCGCGAACGGGCTGAAATTTCTTCGATCTCGCGTTCGTAAATTAACTGCTATCTCTATATCGAATTTTTATAGTTTGGTAGGATACTTGTTTCGTTTTAACATCTCGATTCAGTTCTCTCTCTTTTAATATATTATTTTACTTATTTATAATCTTGGAACATAGGTCAGGGAAAGAACCAATTCGATTCGCTTTCTTCTTTATTTCCCTCGTTCTCGTAAGAAAAACAGGCTCAAAGGGACCAACATATTTTTACGAACGAACAGCCACTGCTTGTAAATTAGCTGTGCCGCCGGTGTTTCCGTGCCATCTCTCTCTTTTTTTTTTCCTCTTTCCTTTTCTTTTTAGCCCATACAAAAGCACTGCCGTGCAACGTCGCGATAACTAGCAAGCTACCAGACGCGGCCCGTTGAATAGCGCTTTTCCGCTCATGGTGGCTGACGGCTGTTTATAAAAATGACGATACCGCGACTACCTACTGGAAAGAGAACAAAAAAAAAAAAAAAAATTCTCTTTCATTTTATTTTTAATAACCGCCGTTAGAATACTACGGTGCTTCGACCGAGTTTTGGAATCGTAAGCGTAGAAGATTGCGAAGATCGATTAAAAAATATTTTTTCCGGCCTTTTTTCCCGTTCTTTCAACCCCATTTCTTTTTATTCGTCGACCAAGAGAGTAAGACTCGCGTAACTTCAAAGACTCGGACCGTCATCGGTTCTTAAAAGAAAAAAAAAAAAGAATTCGATCAGCGAACTCGAAGACCTCAAATAGAATTCGTTAAGAGGATCTCTTCGTCGTATCAAGGATAACGAAACGAATTTCGAGATTTCCATTCTAATTCGTAAAAAAGAGAATGGAAGGGAGGAAGATTTCTTCGCGAGGATCTCGTTTATCGTCGTCCCAATCTTTTGTACTTTAGACCCAGCGGTCTCCAGCTTGCATCGGACAATTGGATTTTCCGCGAGAGGACCTGCTCGGCTAGGTCGCGGTGAAGTTCGATTAAAACTCGAACGAGCAGTTTCCCCGGGATAACTTCGGAAAGGAAAAATTTCGTGCGGCGTGTAACTCGCGCTTTTTTTTCCTTCTCGCGTCGCGCGTTTCGTAATTTCGCGAAGTTAAAAGAGGTCGATGGTACATAATAAGCGCACGCGCGCAGGGCCCGATCGAGGGGGGGATAGGCAAGCAGGGGAACCTCTAGCAATGACAAAATTTGAAAAAAGAGAAAAATAAAAAGCAATAAAAATGTTAACCTTGTTGAAAGAGCGGTCAAAAAGTTGGTAATACGTTTTGAATTTAATATTATATTACAATTGTACTAGAGAGTTCGTACCCATATTTAACGCTAAATCTACCACGATTCTCGATTTTTTTGATAATAAAATTTAATTCACAGTCATTTGTTATCAATTTTATTTATTAATGATAGCAGCAGATAACATGCTTTTATTTAAATATTTTTTAAATAGATACATGCATTTAGCGTTGGTAGATTTAGTGTTAAAGATCTAGGATTCGTCTCATAAATTTTTTTTGGAATATAGAACTTGACAAATATTTCTCTCCAGATCGTTAGAAGAGTTATATCGGACTCTGCATACGCGTAGATTCTGTTTATGGAAATGGAACGAGGGTCTCTATTTCAAAAAAGATAATTCCAAAGCGATCTAATAATACTCGATAAATCGTAAATCCAAGGACACCCATCGGAGAAATATCATCGTGAACTTTGTCCAGCGGATTTACCAGCGTTTAGAAAGAGACCGAATCGAAATGGGTTTCTCGGCTTTGCGTTTGCGGATACCACGAGAAATAAATCGCACGGAAGAATTTCCTTCGAAAGTGGATATATTTCTGATCGGAATTTATATTCGAGAGGCAAAAGACCGCGCCCAACCCTCTCCTCCTATTTCTGCGACCCCCAGCCACCGCGAAACGTTCGTTGGCTCGCGCACGCGTAAGTACGAATCTCTGTGCGAGCCGAGCTTCGAATATTTCCAGGGACAAATGGATACGCGTATGCGAGAAGAGGATCGAGGAGGGATAGCGACTAAAAATGAAAGAGAGAAAGGGAAGATACGTTGAGAGCGATGAATTCGAGCGTAAAAGGACGAAATTATGCCGCTCGCGATAGTATCGAACGAGATTCCTTCTCGGATATGCCACGACAAAGAATCTCGAGTTTCCGCATAAGACGATCCTCGAGTAAGTATACCTCACGTAAGACGCGAAATCGAAGATGGATCGATATATCGAACTTTGCCTGTAAACAGTGTACTCTCGAAGAACGGAAATAACATGGTGTAGGAAACGCACGGGAGAACGAGAGAAAGGAATGAAATAAGTTTAATCTCGTCCTCGAGAGATTACGAGTAGAAAAAAAAAAGGATTCGAGAAAAACGTATCGACATTCGCGCGGAGAAATTTAATTGTTTGTTCGAAGCTTTTAATAACTCGTTTCGATATTCACGATCGGGTTGGTATTTATTTATTGATATCTGTGTAATATATAAATGGTGGATCGATTTTTCGTGAACGAGTGTAACGTAGATTTGTTTCTAATTGAAAATAAATTGAAAAGCAACTTACAAAGGTTCCCACCATTTCGTATCCTCGACGTAGACAGGAAAGACGGTCCTAATATAAGCCGGCTAACTCGATTTGCTTCTTTGTCGGTGGACTTCACTCTGGCTTCCACTCGTCCGACACGTCCTATCGAAACGTCAAGCTTTTCCCTTTTTTCGGACGGAAGCAATCAAACAAAGTGGATCGTTGGACGAACACACGGAAATCGTTAAAAGCGGATACTGTCTCCGTGCTAAAGGAGAGAAAACTCGTGATACTGGAAAAAGGGAGGGGGAAAAACGGAAAAATACAAGAAGGGTCCGAAGGTACGACGTCACGTCGTGTCTCGTTCGCTACCGAGTAACCATCGACCGTCGCACGTTCGCGTTTATTTTGACTTCGGGCAGAAATCTTTTCCACGGTGACTCGAAGTAAATCAGAAAATGGGAATTTAATGCGTCGAGTCTCTTCGAGATCTTCTCTCGTCACGAATATTAAGCTCGCGAACGCTTGCTGTTACCTCGTCCACGATACAAATTTTTTTTTCTATATTTTTTTATTGGAATTTTTAATAGCTGCCTTTATTTTTATTCAATTTTCTAAAATTTACAATAATAATACATAATAAATAATTTTAGTTTCGTTTTACTAACTTAATTCTTCTTAAAAAATTATTATCACTATTATCGTTCATTTAGTGTTGTAAAAAATAATAGATTAGCACGAAAGATTGCTTCTAAAATAGGGTGTTACTGTGTAGGTTAAATATACAGTCACTGTTTAATAACACAGTAATCCTACTTTACACCCTATCGCATTAATGCCAGAAAGTCTCTAATAACTACAACGAATCTCTAAAAAGGATATACATTAACCATCTTAATAAGGACACACTTTTGAAAGTCTCGTTTCATCCAATCGTAACTTCATATTGTATTCCTCCTTTTACCACCCTGGAAACTTTCATGATCTCTTTTCCACTTCCATTACCTTTACCACTCCTGCAACTGTCTTATCACATTATCCTAACAGGTTTAGACGCCATTTCGGTATTCCGACTAGCGTTCGGCTCACGTGGATCGTAATAATTATACCTACGTGCATTTGGTAAAAAGAGAATGGAAGAACGAAAAAGAGGAGGAGAAAATAGGAACTTTTTTTTCGTAGCCCTCGTGCCTAGAGATATAAAAACGTGTATCGGCGCGTTCGTAATTACGTTTCGCGGAGATAAACAGGAACGAGGGAAAGGTTGGTGGTATCCGTGAAAAGGAGGAAACTTCGTTGCAGCTTTCCGTTCGTCGTAGAGCAAAATTGAAATCCATCGGTGCGCGAGTAATATGAGAGTAGAAGAGAGAGAGAGAGAGAAGCGGAGAAATAGAAAGAGGAGCGATAAATTTATATTTGGATCTCGTTGAAGTAACAACGAATAGAGAGAAAGAGAAGAAAGAGAGAGAAAGAGAGAGAGATGGATGGAATCGAAAGGATAAGCGACAGAAAGGATTCGATCGTGGTAGCGTACGAGTCTTGCAAGAATTAAATTGCATTTTTCTCGTTCAAAAGATGTGCGACATTTTAGAGACGAACGAGTATCTCTTTCTTTCTTTCATTTTTTTTTTTGGGACACACTATATATACAGGGTGTCCGCTTCCATGTAGTCAAGCGGAGGACTACATGTATACATCAATGACTCGAATCGAAATGTCTAATACCATTTTTCGAAATTCGACTTAATTAACGAATTATTAACTAATAAAAATCGGTCAATTACGGCGATTACCAAAAGAAGGCGGCATGTAACGTTGTTTATCGTGGATTGCTCCTCTTACCGCTTCATCCTGAACCGCCTTTCTTTGCTAATCGCCGTAATTGGCCGATTTTTGTTGGTTAATAATTCGTTAACTAAGTCGAATTTCGAAAAATGGTATTAGAGATTTCGATTCGAGTCATTGTTGTGTACATGTAGTCCTCCGCTAGACTACATGGAAGCGGACACCCTGTATATGTCGATACTATGGTTTTGTATCACGAAAAGCTCGTGGACCAGGGAATCATGTATCATCGAAGACGACAGGCGGCGCACGGAACGCGAAGCTGTTTCGTCTATCGAAAGTTTCGGATGAAAATGGAAAAAGCTGGTGGTTTAACGTTTTCGCGACCTCGATTTACTCTCGGCACGTATCCTTTCTTTCCTTACACTCACGCTCGTTCTAAATGTCCGTTGAATTTACCCTGTTTTTTCCTCTCTTTCTAGCACGCTTCCTTTTCACGAAACAAAACGTGCTGTGAATTACGCGAGTCGCGATCTACGATACTCTTGAGATGACCTCGAGCACGAACTTTTCAGAGATGAAAGGATGGTAAGAGCTACGTAGCTTTGATATCGTCTTATTTGATTTATCGTTTCGCAAACCTCATCTTCGATTCGAATAAAATATTCGATATTATATGGTCTTGGTTGAGATAGGAACTTTATACAGCCTTCGTGTTACAGCACCATCGATTTTCGCAATAGTCTTCTTCCTTCCAATCCGATCTTAATAACCCTGAAAGTACTTTATTTATCCAGCCACTCTCGTTTTATCGTACTGCTAATACCTACAAGCCTCTCGTACCTACTCCCATATCCTAACACACAGCGTTCGTTCGTTCGTTCCCTTCTCGCTTTATCTTTCCACCTTCTCCGGTTTAATCCTTTCTCCGACGATAATACGAATTATTTGCCATTTTCTTTTCTAGATTCGTCCCGTAACCCACCCTCTTGGTATTAGTCCTGGAATGACACCTAATCCACTTTTCTCGTCCTTCGTGGCAGGAAGTTCGAAATTTTTCTCTCATTCAACGAAAGTTAATACGAAGATAATAATTTAGAAGATTTTTATTATTTTTTTTTTTAATTTCATCGTTGTCAGGCACTCGATAACGAAAAAGTCCGTAAAGTATCGAGGGAAGGAACTCGACGCGATTACGCGCCCGTTAAATTGCCTGCCATGTTTTCGTCGCCGTTCTTCTCGCATCCGCCTTTCCACGTTCTCCTCTCGAAAAGCGAACCCGTCATTCTTGTTGTTTTACGTCGCGTTCATTGAACCCTCGGTAGCTAGATAGACCTTTGACAATTTTCCTTCGACTAGGTGCTATTTTACCCCTCTTAGCTTGAATTTACCAATGGCAAATAGTTTTCAATAAATTCTTAGTCTTATTTAGAAAATAATTCTGCAATTTGTTTAAATTGCATGGAATTCTATTTCGTGATAGCGTTTATACGGCTTCCAATCGGAATTTCCACGTAAAAGGGATACAGATTTTCGCGCGATCTCCGTCGAAAATTGGATAGAGACGATACGTTGGACATCGAACTTCGATATTCCCGATAGGTAATACTGGTTTCTAGGAGGATTTTCGTGTATTATCGCGAGCAGGACGATCGGAAGGTTCGCTGCGGGGTTCGGGTTGTAGGATATCGAAGTGAAAATGGCACGAAATAACTCGTGCACCAAGGAACAGGTTTATTTATCGCATCGGGCTGCATTTGAAATTCAATATAACAGAAGCGGCACTCTCCCCTACGAATTTCTCGAGGTGGCGGTTTGCATACATTCGCTCGGCTCGAAATCCGTACTAGGGTTGGAGTCTTCGTCGTCGCATATTTGCGAGAATCTACGATTCCCTCTCTCTCTTAAATGTGTACGCGGGCGACCGTTATCGTCGCTGACCCTTTCCTTCGACCCATTCCGAGGTCATTTCGAATCCCGGCTTCCCTTAAATTTAAATATTTAGCCGGTTAATCCCACTTAAGGCCGATGAATTTTCGAGTGTCCGATTTCAAAACGATCCGTACGATTTCCGCTCTCTGACTTCTTCCAAACCCCCGTTCTTCGTTTATATATCCTCCATTCAAGTATTATTCGTTTCGATCTGAATACGAAGCAGCAACGAATTTTATTTATCGTGGGAGCAATGTAAACGTCGATCGGAGAACGATACGAAATCTTTTCAATCCTATTTACGTTTGGTTCTCATTGAAATTCAATGTAGGAGGGAGTTTTCTTCGGTCAAATTAATTCAAAGCTTAAGGGGGGGTCGAACTCTCCCACGTTACGAATGCCATGCCACGCTCGCTTAACCCTGATCGAAACAAGATTTCGATATTCCGAATTTTCTTCGTGGAAAATGGTGAAAATTCTTATTGGAACGCGAAGGTGAGAATATCAAAAAATCTACGATCGATGGTGAATAGAAGGTAACGTTTCATCGTCGAAACATTTTTACTCCAAGTTTCGAGATATTCTCTCGCCAGAATCGGTTTGCAATTCAACCCTTAAGCGTTTACATTCGAGGTCTTCGGGTGCGCTCGTCTCGAGTACCTATGGCACGACGTAAGGCGTATTACCATCCAGCCGAAATTGCACCGAGATAAAGTCAATGAGACAAGAACGAGCGACCGTTCCTTGTTTGTCGAGTCTAAAAGTTGCCGTTTTGATAAGCGAAATTTCTTCCTCCTCTACTTCTTTAAAAGTTTCATTTAAAACTTCTCTACCTACTTAAGTACCTACGTACCTAACATCTTTTCATTTTTATTCCCCGTAAAATCACCTCGCTACTTTATACTCTTACTCCACTTTTTTTTTTCCTTCTCGTATCTTCCTCATTCGTTAATAGTCCTTTGTTATTTGCTCCTGCCCCGTATCGATATTAAACGTTACACGTTCGTTAGTGCTCTCCGAAAGACTACACGGAAAAAAAGGCACACTCTTGTATAATTTTAAACAAACAGACACTCGTTTCTCTCTTTCGAAGTTGGCAATTAGCAGAACAGAATCGAATAGCAAATACTTCACATACTCAATGTAGTTAAAAAAATCCTTTTGTATTCCCCTCTTTCCCATTATCGACTCAAATAACATTCTTATAAAATCGAAGAGAAAAGGATAAGGAGAAACGAAAATCGAGAAAAGAAGGGTAAAACGTCGAAGACTTAAAAGACATTTCAATCGTACACGGCATCCGAAACTTGCTTTATAGCGTATAGTTTTCTGTTCCTTTTCTTTCTTTGTCCGTGTAGGCAGCAGCTTGCTCACTTGTTTCGGAGTGCTTTATAAAGGAAGGGTAGAGAAGCAAAGAGAGAGAGATATACCCCCGATAAAACCTTCTGCCGCACGTATAGAACTCTCTTTCCTATCCCTATGTACATAGATTTTCTGATGGCGTCGGCGTCGACGGCGACGTCTGGAAAAACGGGAAGCGCAGCTGGCAGCCTTGGTGCTGCCCTCGAACGCGCCACCGACCCAAGACGAATTGCTCCTTGCAAAACTACCTCTTCGCCATTGGCAAGACCTCACGGTTAACTTATTTTCTCGCCTCTCGCGATAGACTTCTTCGCTGCTTGCCCGCATTGCTCTTTTCTTACTTGGTCTTTCATCAAGAAACATCCCGTTTAACTACTCTCTTTTACTTCGCTTGGTAGAAACGTTTCTATTTCTCGAGAGAATAATTAAAAGATCAGTTTCCTATGTCTTTAACACGTTTTATTTCGAATTTTTTACTATTAAACCTCCAGCGGGCGCGCCGGTGAACTCGGTTCGCCATGTCGCGTTTTTGTTTGTTTACGTCGCGAAAAAAGAAAACAGTTGTTCCACGCGCTCGTGTTATGTTCCGAGCATCCTCTACTGCTTGTGCCAGTTTACTTTCAGTCGTACAATCGAGCTAGTGTCTGTGCTGTTTTAATCGTTGAAATTACGCAGGTCGCAGTGTCCAATCATGTACGTAATTCTATAATTATGTTGCAAACTAAATTTTACTCTATCTGTCTCACTGTTATTCATATACATTCAATTATATAAAAATGGATTGTTCTTTACAAATTAATATCTTATAGTACGAAATCTTATCACATTTAGTGAAGATCCTCACGGTATTTAACGTGTTTATAATGTTCGTTATTCTTATATACATTCAATAAATATTCATTTATTTATTTGGCTCGTCACTAACCGTATTAATCATAAATTCTGGACGTTTCGTGCAGCAATTAGAAAGAAACTTCGGACTTAGCTCGAAGATCCAGGAGAACGGTCGCTTAATCGTCATTTAGTGGAGGGACTGTAAATTAATGTATAATTACGTGGGTAGTTAGCTACTACCCTTTTGTCCTATACAAAGGGAAATAAGCTCATATGAGTTGCGTTCAACGCAACCATGTCGAACGCGTTATACCGAGTAGCGTTTAGTACTTACGCTAGTTTTTAAGTATACTCGACTGCTTGAAAGAAAAAAAAGGGAAGCTGAGAATGAGTGAAAGGTTTTAACCTCTTTTTATGGGCCACCGAACGATTCGGTGGTTTTGTGGTATCCATCGTTTCGTACGAATGTAGAAAGTGGAAGCTCAGGAAGGATAGTACTATTTTTAATCAAATAATGGAATATTCGATTACTTTATTATTAATACGAGTAGTATTAGTATAGCTGGATCAATAAAAATAAATTTCAACTCGTAACACTTCGTTTCCGAGAACGTCAGTTGGTTTACATTATTAATAAAAGTTGTACCAGGTACGATGAACTTTTTAGGAGTAATAAATTAATGCGATTACGATCTAACTTCGGCCTTCCTCGTCGTGGGTAGGTAGTACTACCCACTCGAGAAAGGATCGATAGTTTTTCCAAGAATTATTTCTTCCCCCCTCTGCCGTTACAAAATCACAAAAGTTAAGGTTCACCGTCGTGGGATAGTTACGAGGCAAGTTCGAGTCTTATCAGTTCGATCTTGAGTTAAGAATGAAATTCCTGTTAAAGTTACGGCTTGTGTTTTGCAATAGGTATTATAAAACCATGACCTTTTATCTGTTTTATCGAACAAATCGTATTAATTAATAAATCAAGTCGTACCTACTGCTAATTTTCTCGTACCTTCGTCATTCATTTGGAAAGGTGGAAAGGAGTATAAGGTGGGGCAATTTAATGCGTTTTCATTGTTAGACGTCGGCAGTTTTAGCAGCGTTGTCCAACTCATCGTGACATAACGTAACTTTAGTTTCCATTTGATAACTGCGACGGAACTTTATCGTCCAGCTTCCGTCGTAAGCAAATTAACTATTATAACGTACAACCTACTTTGACATTGCAGTAAAAAAGAAATAAAACGAGTCGTGCAAATATCTTTGGTAACCACTATTTACAGTGAAGAAACATCGATAGTACCGAAATCTTCGATTTGGTCTACCATTTAGAATTGAGAGACACTTTCGCGTCCTCCGCCTTGGATATTGATAAACTAAACAAGAAAAAGGTAAAGAAGAGAGAAAAGAAAAATAGAAAAAAAGAAGCTGGGCAAGTATGCCAATCCTTGATTTACTCGTATTCGAGTATAGCTCGAGGAAGAAGGATAAGAAAAAAAAGAGAAGGAAAAAAAAAACCGGCAAACAGGTTATCCGAGACATGGGATTGTTCGATGCGGAGGTGGGAGTAGCTGGCGCGTGACGGGAATACAGCTTTCGTAGAAGAGCTCTGAACTTTTTCTTTCTCATCTCTCTCTCTCTCTCTTACCTTTTTCGAACGGTGACTTTATTCTAGCTCCTCTCTTTCCTGCATGTGTCGAGAAACACAGCTTCGATCAATGCGGAAGCATTGTTGCACCGCACTGTACGGCATTGCTGCCGAAAGCAGAGCTTTTATCGCCACTTTCAGCAGCAGCACCCCCAGAATCGTTGTTACCATCTATTATCTTCGGTCGACCCTCTGGGAGATGTCGCGCGTCGTTTGCCACGCGACTACTTACTCGTCGTTCCGTGTGTTTCGAAAATTTCTTTTTACGATCGTTCATGGAATAAAACGAAAGGTATTACCTGATAAAATCTTTTAGTGGTAAACCTCTCCAATTCTTAAGATTTAAAGTGAGACTGGATTCTTAGGGATTAGTCAACGGTCTAATCGTCTATATTAAAAAAGTACAAACTTTCCAAAGGCTTTACGCATTTTTCTCTTATTTTATTTAATATCTTTCTATCTTCCTTCTCTCTTTCCTTTCTTTCAAGAAATCGCCAGATGGTTTAAGCCCCGAAGCTCCCGAACTTTTCGTCGAAGCGAGAAAGTTTTGCCAATGCCGAGAAAACGACCTTCGATGCTCGCCTGAAAAAAAAAAAAAAAAAAAAAAAAAGTAATTTACCATTTGGAAGGAGGGAATGGAGTAGATGTCGGTGAAAAATTCGTAGGCAACTTTTTAGCGAGTCGGGTCCTTTAAGTTTACACGCTTCGAGTCAAAGGCCATCCTTACATTTTAATGTCGTTTAAGGATACTCCAAGCGCGGGATCGTTATCGCGTCTCTCCTCATTGTCTCTACCGTTGTTCGGAGTTTTCCAAGCGAATATATAATAACGGGAAATAATTGCGATCGTTCCTGTCTATTCGGTCGTTCTCGTTAAGCGTATTCTTCTTTTTAATAGGTAGCTCCGGATATCGGAATTTAAACGATCGTATTGCATTTGATTCCTCGTCTCTCATTCATTAATTATTCCACATCTTATATTGTCATCGTAATTTCGGATTACTCCTACAAACTCTCTCTCTCAACTTTGCGTGTTCTATCGATCGCCGAGTCTAAGGTCCGAATAACAAATTTTTAGGCCACGACCCGTCGCGTGACGGGGTGCGACGGTTTAAACTTTTTGGAAAGGGGATAGAGAACGGGAAATTTAATAAAAGATATTTCGTTACGGCGCGAAGTACGTGCAGGGTGGTCCAGCGAAATGCCGTGCTACTTGGCAGCAGCTACGGTAGCAAACACGAGGAAGACACACGAAGAAGGCATACCGTGAGATTCGCTCACGTCGTTCCACTCTCCTCCTCTCCGGGGAATCCTCTTTGGTCCCTCCGCGGCCTTCTACCTCTTACTCTCTTTTTCTTCTCCCGCTTTTACCTCTCCTTTACTCTCTTTCTCTCTTACACCTTTTCCCTCGTTGCAAGTGTTCCGAGCTCCACTTGTTTGCGAGTCCTAGCGTAGAAGTAATTAATTCCAAGGGCACAAAGGAATTAACGGACGTGAAAATGTCCTTGGTCTGTGTGCCTGGTAGAAGGGTAGACGCGAAATTCCATCTCCTCTATCTTTTGTAATATGTATTACGCTTGTTATGTAAGTGACGGTACCGTGATTGGTCAAACACGAATATATTTAATCACAGAAGATTTCAAATTATATTACGCCAAACAAATTTTAATAATTTCTCTATAGCAGAACCTTTTTGATAAATGAGTCAAAATTCAATCTACTTTTTTACTCAAAAAAACCGTGGGCCGGTTATTATATGAGTATGTAATTAAGAAAAGGTCAATCTGTGACCCGTGGGTCATAAGTTCGCCATGGTCTATGAACACTCGTAAAGAAAGATCATACATCATTTTTCCTAACAACATTAACTTCAACGACGATCCATAATTTCAAGCAAGTGAAATATCAAGACGGATAACGTTAGCTAATGATAAGATTACGACAGGATCTTCGAGGTCGGCAGAAATTTCATGTTTGCGGCAAGGACGGTATCTACGTAAGACCTGCTGTCTCTCTCTAACTCGCACTGCATTTTAGTGTTACAGTTACGTTGTCGAGAATGCGCCGGCATGCGCTCAAAGTTCGCTACGTGATTCGCTAACGAGATTAGCTTACTCGGCGTGATTTAACATTTGCGCGAGCCAAGCTACCGTTCGAACCCGCTTTTACGTTATCCTTCGAATGGAAGTCCAAAGTTCGCGAGGACAAAGGGCACCTGCGCACGAAGTACCACCCCGGGTGAACCTTTCCGAGCTTCGTCGAATTCCTCGAGCGTGATGAAAGTTTCTTTCGAAACGACGAACGTCCTTTGCCCTTTGTATCTTTCGAATTCCACTCTATGCTCTTCTCTCTATCGAAAGGACGACGATACCAGAAGCTTTGGTAACCATCGACGGGACACGACTAACTTGCATCGTCGATTTCTGGCACCAAGGATACTCGAGATGCTTCGGAGACGTTTCTTCAAAGGAAGGGTACTGAATTTGAAACGCTCTTCGGAGAATCGGGAATACCTACTTTGTATCACTGTTGAAGTTTTCATATCGAATTACATAGCGAATCTACGATGTGAAATTCTACTTAGAGATAAAGAATTTTTCTTTTTATTTCGTAAGTAATCGATCGTTCTATTTTCAAATTAGAAATCGTCTCGATACCGATCGTTGGTAGAAAAAAGGGGACGTAAAGTTTATCGTTAGAGAGAGAGAGAGGGTGGAACGTTAATCGAGAAGTTTTCTGGATAATCGATAAGTCGAGGGTGCGAACTTATGCTAAGGAGCCGAAATCAGGAGTAACGACTTGGAAAATTTAGTGAAACCGTTGGTTACGGTAGCTGACCCGTTCTAGGGACGGATGAAAGAAACTCCGGTGAGATAATTTCTTTTGCGGCGAGGCAAGATGTTTGTGGGAGAGAGAGAGAGAGTCTAGAAATTACTTGGGAATTCTTCGACGAAAAGCCGACGAAGTTCGGCCGTTATTGAACCGGCGAATTCGCCGATATGGCGGATGAGAGCTCGACGCCGGTCATTTATGAAACTTTTTTAAATGCAAAGATTCTCGTTCACGAGACTCCGCACCGGTATAATTAAAGGGTTTGAGATGGATAGCGGCGACTTGCATTTAAAAAAGCCGGAGTAGGAGGTACGACGTTCGATGAATAGAAAAATATACCCGAGGAGTATTTTAAAAAGGCACCGAGAGTTTTATCCAATTATGTATAAACCTGGGTATCCCTTCTTTCTTTTTTTTAAATGAGCCGTATATATTTAATTAATCGTGTTTCGAACGGGTGTATCAGCGACTGGATGCAAATCCAGCTTCGTTACTATTCATATCGTTTTATCAAAATCGAGGGTGCCGGTTCTTTGACCTCGGGTGTTAAGAGGTTTGTTCGTCTCTAAGGATAAATAGAAAAATTAGTCGACGATCCGCATAGGGAGATTCGAAGAAAGCTGGCGAGACCTCTTAAGCGGCTATCCACTCTAACGTATAATAGACTCGGAGTACTCGTTCGTTACACAAGAGTCTGTCGCTTGCCACGATAACGAGTCACGTTAATCAACGCTCTCTGGCTAGTTTATAAAGTCTACGTTCGTATAGCACAGTCGTATATCAAAAACATTTTCAATCTCGTGATCACGTTAATTCCGAAAATTGACTGTAACCCAAACCAGCTAGGAGTTACAAACTTTCCAAACAGATTCGTCTTCCCTCCTATCGATTTTTATCAGATCGTTATTAATTCGACATCTCCATCGAAGTCTAGAGTTTCGCTCGATTTTGGAACGATCCAATGGATAACTGGGCCATATCAGCACGTTTGGAATCATGAGGGTAGATGCTAGCCGGGCTGGTGAGTTTATCGAGTTAAACGTGGGCTAACATCACGGGTCACCCTAGTCGGCGTATGCCTTTGGGCACGAGCGATATTCGAAGTCGAGACAGAAACATATATATAGTATTCGTTGGTGGGAAGCACGAGTGGAGAACATGCTAGCTAGGAAAAGGTTTTCTTACCGGCTTTCGTGGCGTTAACCGAGTCGAAGAGGTAATGAAGATAAAACCTCGCCGCGAAATCTGCAATTAAATCCGATCGCCCTCCATTTTACCTCCATCTCTCTTTCTCCCTTTCTTCTTCTCTCTCACTAGGGTGATTTTCACGAATCTTCCCCCAGCAGCTCCCATTTTGAAATTCCTTTGTGCGTCGGGGGTTGAATTTAGCGACTAATCAGAATGAATTCGCGTGTAAAATACTAAAGCGTTTAAGAGGATTTCCTTTCGCGCTGGTTGAGTCTCGATTGTTAGTAGCAGAAATCTCATAGTTTTTTTTTTTTTTTCGATGGACAATGAGGATGAAAGGAAAGCTAGAAACGTATCTCTAATCGAATTATTTTCAAATTTCCAATGATATAATAATAATCCAAGACCATAGTTTCGACTTCGTCCAGATCGAAGTTACTATAGCAACCTAACGCAGAAAAACAATCTTACAGAGTGTTTCCTCTCTCTCTCTCTCTCTCGTAGTCTAGATCGTCCGTAACGTTCGAGCAATCGGTTTGATTCATTCGCTTTTACACGATCGATTCGAAAACTGTCTCTTATCGATCGTAACTCGATGGTTTCGACGTTGTTCCTAAAATCAGTTTATCCCTACACCCTGGAATTCTGTGGACTATTATAGATTGACAAGAAAGAAAAAGGTAAAAAACGTCACCACTCGAGCTCGAACGACTGCCACCGTTTCGATATAGAGAGAAATAAAAGTCACGAACGAGAGTACGTACTACCGTAGCTGCACGTTCATAGAAGCGAACGATGCTGGGGAGGGAAGAGAAACGAGCGAGAGTTCCACGAGATAGAGATTCGACGGTGACGAAAAGAGAAAAAGGAAGATAGATGGAAAGAGAGTCAGAGAGGGGGTGGGAGGTAGGTAGGGCAGGATGGTATTAATCGATGCTGCAGAGCGAACGTAACGAAAGAGGGCGGTCGTGACAAAGGGTGACTTCGTGATGGCGCCCGCGCGCATAACCCAGTCGGATTACCGAGTGCTAACGAGTTAACGACGAAGGTCGACGCGACGTCGCCACGTCGTCGACACGGTGCACACCATTTCCCGTGACAAATATCCCGTTATGACGTTTGTTCTTTCTTATTTCCTACACTCTTGCTACTCTCCTTCTTCTTCTCTTTTAAGTGTCCCTCTCTCGAGTCTACTTTATAATACCCTCGAACGTCATGCAATATTTTGTAACTATCCGATGTCCGTGTTGTTCCTTGGGAGTGTCTTTGCAAACCAAGGGAATGAATTTTTCTTTTCAGATATTAGCCAGGTATATATCTTCCGTTTGTGTAATTCAAAAGAAGAATGGAATCATGGCCCAAGGCTGGGTAGAGATTCCTTTTAACTACTTCGAAGGAGAGACTCGAGGGATTCCCTTAAGGGAGCCGATTTTAGGACTATATTCAGAAATGACTCTTTAATAACCGTAGAATCTACACTTTTTCTAATGATAGACCATCACAGAGAAAGGAATGTCAAAATATCGTTCGTAAAGTATTAATGAATTCTTATACGATAGAAAGGATATCAACGAAAGAAATGAATCAAAACTATGGGTTTGTTCTCTATAACGAGTAATAAAGCCACGAAAATGCTTGGCTCGTATCTAAGGAAGAAATTCGCAAACGTAATTGCCATTAGCGTCAATTAATAGTTTATCCGTCGTAAGGACGAAGAAGCCTTCTCTAGCACACACGCCACTAACACCACCGTCGGCACCACTAGCGCTCCGAGTTACCGGCTTTCCGTTTATCGAGCGTTACACAGCCAAGAGAAGTTCCGTCGGCATACCGCGTACATGCCGAACCGCAAACTCACGAAACCGCGAGCTAACGAAACGAGAACGATCCGAGGATGGAAATGCAGCACGCTTTAGAACCTAGAGCTCTGTTAGTAAGAGTAATAGCGAAGTATAGTTGTCAGATAGGATGAGAGAGAGAGATTGAAAGTGAATCTGTGTGTCATCTCACGCGAGGAGGACACGTATGCTCGAAAACCACCGATTCGATCCCCTCTTAACCAACGCTCACCCACTTGACCAGCCAGCTTTCCTCCCAGCCGACTAGCCACCCACCCACCTTGCTAGCCCTTGCCAGCGGACAACCCTTCGCGACCCTTCTCCATCTACCTGTCTCTTCTGTCTGTGCCCGGGACTGAGTAGGGAGAGCATGATATAAATTGAGTTGCGGTAGGTCTTAATTGGCGCGTATTAACCAGACCACTTGAGGCAATGAGACTTTCGACCGGCGCTCCTCGACGTTTCGCACTCCGCGAAGGAGAGGAATGGGCAATCAGGGATAGTGGAATAAGGAGGATGGGAGAGAGAGATGGATGGATGCGTCGAGTGAACGGAAGAGAGAGAGGGAGATAAGGGTAATTCGTATTTCTTGTTTCGCGTTATAGCGTATACGGTGGGATAGGATAGTTTCGTTTCGCTGTTCTCACGAAAATCTCTTTAGCTTAGTTCGTTACCATTTTCTTTAGCAAATACGTTCGTATCTTTCTTGAGTCTTCCCTCCACTTTCTCTATTTATTTCTCTTCGAGGTTTATCGTCTCGCATTCCCAGCTTGTGTGATACTCTGTAGACCGAGAAGCTAGTCCCGTTTTATTATTTTCCCGGAATCTCTTTAGCTCACTTCGTTACTATTTTCTTTAGCAAATGGACCTTATCCTTCTTTCGAGATTTCTCTCTCCTTTCGAAGTTTATCGTTCAATGGCTTTCACGTTCATTGCTTCCACGTTCGTGACTATCGAATCGAGGAAAGTGCGGCTAGTTTACCTATTTTTTTTCTTTCACCAACGGTTCATTCAAGATTTTATTCCGATCGTTCGCGCGTGGGTCTACGATCTCCTGGCTAAACGATCGTCCGTGGTAGAAAGCGGGGAGGATTTATTCCGACATCCTGTCGTCGCTTTGCAGTTCCTTCCGCGAAACATCGGCAAAAGGCTAAGAGATATACCATCTTTCATCCGTTGAAACTTTCTTTGGAGCTTTTCTCCGAACAGCCGGTACTCGTAAACGTTTCCACGAACTTTTTAGGATCTCTCTCCTTGGATAGGAGTACACAACTGCCGAACGCGAGATGAAAAGGACCGATAAATCGGATAACAGGAAGATAGAGGTAAAAAGGAATGTGGCTATCTTGGAATATCTTCAAAGTTTTTGAAACAAATTTAATCAATTAGAATCGACGTTTTTACGTTGAATAATGATCTTTGAAAGTATGTTTAAAAGAATATGTTCTCGAAAAGAAAATCATGAATAGTAAACGATATCGGCAATGTCGTTATATTACTCGAACGTTTCACGCTCTATGCGAAGTTTACGACGAGTCGCATACGTGAGAAGATTTCGAGCGAGTAGTCTCTAAGGGTCGATCCACGTGATCGAGATTCGCGAAAACTTAAATCCTTCGGAGTTTTAATGACGAAACTATCGCGCGTTAGCGGTAGATGGCTAAAGGGGAGGCTGGGAGGTAGAGAATCTCGAAGCAAAACACGAATCTGGTTTACTAGTCTCGTTCTATATACGATTTTATTTCCTTTTTTTCGTCTTTTTATCGCTACAACACGGTTTTGAAATATAAAAATCGTCGATTTCTGTCATTTTTATATTTTTGTCGAGAATCTCGTTCGATAAAAGCGAGATAAAGCGTCCGCATGAATGAAAATGACTCCCTATCAACGTCCATTGAAATTCTGACTTTTTCTCCGCCCCCTCGCTAGGAGCCCTCTCGAATTCACAATTTACACCCTTTTTTGCATCTACCAAGAGAGAGTTTCGTTCGGACGAGTTAAAGAATGCGCTTCGTTACGTCGTCGGGGAGACGATAACGAATAAATATTCAAACGTTCGCGAGACGTCTAGCCGATTCGTTTCTCTACCGAAGGAAACACCTTTCTTCTTGCTAAGAAATTTACATTAATTGTCAAAGACAACCGTGTCTTTCGTCGGGATATAGAATTCAGACGAGAAAATGACTATAGGTTGTTAATAAAAACAAACTAATTAGTTTGTATACCGATAGAAACGAACAGCACCGGATTAAGTTTCTATCAACCAGGGAAGTGCTTGTTCTCAAGTAACTAGATTCTTGTAGGTATGATTTCATGGATGAAATTGAAATATGAAAAATGCCTAGCGAGACAACATAATTTTGAAATTTCGACAATAAAGGAATTTAAAAAGTTTCACAAGCACGAGGATCGATTAAATCCAGGCTTCTTCTAATTACAAGCTTTAAATCAGTGATGGCGAACATTTTTAAAAAGTGGATCAAATTTTGTTAATTATTTTTTTAAATACTAGCCCGAGGGACACTAAGTCAGTGGCGTTACTTGGAAATATTTGTTTTTATAAATTCATACTTTAATTTTTAAATATTTGTGGGTTCTCTCTTTTGTAATAAAAAAAATAAGTTTCGTGGATCAGTGTCTGACCCTCGGGTCATAGGTTCGTCCCCGCTGCCTTAAACTTTTCTTTTATTTGTCTGCTGGCTAATCCGACCTTGGTAATGGAAGAGAAAAACATATTTCTCGAAATAATATTTTGTCCGGTTAATTCTCCTCGAGGGTTTCCGCTATTCTTCGTTCTTTCTCTCTGGGATACCTACGCAAAAGTGACGATGGGTGGTCCAGAACAATTCGTAGTTACGGTGAGCGCGACAGGAGAACGCGAGGAGAAAAGAAAAGAATGAAAAGGGGGTTGGAGGTACGTGGAGGGTGGATCGAGTCGAATAGAACGTGTACGAGGTGCCCTCGTTGTATATACCTCGTTTCGAGGGTGTAGGAGGATGAAAGAGGATCTCGCGTTGTGGCAAAGAGGAGGTACAGGGGTGAGATAGGGGGGAGGGAGGACATTGGATGTATTTCGAGGCGCGTGCGTGACATTCGTGCGTGACGTGCATGCGTGCGCGCAGCACTGAGAGGAGTCATCATCGACCATACGGTGGGACGCGTCGAGAGAAAAGCGACGTGGAGCATCGTAGCCAGGGGTGAAAATAATATGAAATAAAAATAAAGTCGAGTGGAGGAAAAGAGGCCGAGGTGGAGGGGCCAACTAAGTCTCCTCCTTCTCTCTTTCTCATACTTTTTCGCGACTTCTTTATTTCTTTCCTTCGTGACAGGTCGGAGAAATATGCGATTAGGATATACGGAGATATGTTTCGTGCGGAAAGGTGAAGAGGAATGAAGTCGAGGTGGTTTTATATAAAGAAACAGCATTTTTTTTTTACAGCTTTCTTTATTCTTACCTCGGTATTTGCATTAATTAAGTGTATGTTTACGGAATTAGTATTTGAAACCAATGCAGAATTATCTAGTAAATCTTTTAATGTTGTAGCACGTTGTAGTACGTATACAAAGTTGAGGAGGAATGTACCAAGAGGTACGAGACGAAACAGCGCGAGGAACTTCTCTGTCGTTAGAAAAGAGTATTAAGTAGAAGGTTGGACAACCGAGCCATTTAAGTGGAGAGCTAGGATCGTTAGTCGGTTAGAATGAAACGTCGTTTGTAGGTGGAACTCGGAGAAAGAGAAGAAGAGGGAGAAGACTAGTTCGCTTTGCCTCGTTTCTATCGTGGCTGGAGGGAAGAATGTGCGAGCTCTGCAACGAGAAAGTTAAAAGACAGACAGAGATGGAGAGAGGGAAAGAGAAGGAAAAGGGGATGGGAATGCGAAGTTCGCAGGAAGGAAGAGCAACTTTTCAAAAAGGTGGATGCGACCTACCGTTTCGTTTGATCTTACGGCGCAACCAAACCTTCAGCCTTCGGCTTTCCTTCGACTTCCATCCTAAAACTCATCTCTCTTCCTTTCCCTACTCTCCATCTCTCTTTTACATTCATCTTCATCTCTTTCTTTCTCTAATACCGCTTTTTCTACATTCTATGTTGTCTAAGTTAACAAAATCAGCCTTTTACCTACAACAAAACTGTTTTTCGTCCAAATTCTGAGGGAATAATTCAATGATTATTTTGAACTTCTCTGGAAAGTTGTAAATTTTCTGAGGGAAAAATAAACAATCCAAGGGTTTTGTTAAGAGTTACGGAGAAGAGAATGAGAAATTCCGTAAACGGTACCCGGTGAAATTGGAGAAAGGGAATCATTGATAAACGCGTGCTTTAGCTTCTGCCAGCGTTCCCAGGTTATCGGGACGTTGTAAATCGTTGCTTCCATGGGCTTTCAGCGGAGATATCGATTCTCAAAGGACTTCCTAGCGCGAAGTAGAGGAGGTGGAGGACAAAGGAACGCGTAGAAGCCGGTTATATCACGAATCATTAACGCGCCACGTAATTGTTCCCTCTAGCGCTCGATTGTCTTATCGATCGTTGATTTGACTTACGGCTCGCTCTTGAGAACGGATGGAGCGGTCCAAAAATAATTATCGACGTTGCTTGACAATCGTTTTGATTAATATCACATTCCTATACATTACAAAACTATGTATTTTGTTGATAAGGTACCAATATGTTGATAGTTAATCCTTTCATAAAGCACAACTTTTCACATAATTTTGTCCACTTTTTATAGTTTATTCTCCCTAATTAGGGTTCAGTGAAGATGAATTGAGCTTGACAAAAATAAGTATCAAAGTGGTCCAAATACAGACCAGTGTTCTATAAAGGGCTAAACATCAATTCTTTATTTTACAAATTACCTGTTGGAACCACTTCAAGATTTACCATAATTCATTACGGCAATTACTTTTGTAACCATTGTTATATAAAAGTTAATAACTATACTTTAAAGACAGAGAGAGGGAACAAGAGGGAGAAAAACTCCAACAACGAGACAAAACGTTGAAGGGAATGGTGAAACACGTGCAACTTCATACGCACGCTTTACATCTTTTGCCTTTTTTACACGGAGCAAGTTACTGACAGAATGAACTAACGCGCACACTGCACTGACTAGACCGGAACCCGGTTAATTAGCGCTCTTGCCGGATCTAGAAGAAGAATTTCATACGCGTTATTCCCACGAGCGAAGTCGGTAATCCTCTTTGTCCTCGACTTCGGCCTTATATTCATTATTATCAGCGCTCGAAATCCGGTCGACGGATGGAATGGCTGCCTGGACTTGAAAAAAAGGGGGTTGGTTCGGGGGTAAAAAATAAGGACTCGTGGGAGATCCGAGGTTTTATGTAATTAAAAATGTGTGCGTTAGCACACGAAATGAAACAAGCACCGAACCGTGCGTACGTATGTAGCCCATTCCTCGTTTCTTTCTCTCTCTCTTTCGCCTCAAACGCCGGACGTTTATAAGCTTCGACGTTAATAAAGTCGCTGCTTGGGAATTAGTAGTAACGTAGCTCGTGGCATTCGTCGAGTTTCCAATGTTCACAATTTTACGATGTTCTTCCGGGATAGGAAAATCTCTTTCTGTTGCCTGTTAAACGAGACGTCGAGAAAAGAGTAGAAGGATTCCGTTTGAAATAATAGTAAACGGGAAAGAACGCACGCGTTGGAGACGTGTAACTCGATTTGTCTCTGTACCATGATTTTACTACACTGAATTTATCGAGGATCTTACTCTCGAACCAAGAGAAATCACGAGAAAATATTTTCGTATTTCCGTTAAGGATTTCTCGATTTTGGGATAAAGTTTTTCGGAAAAAATTTCTTTTTGGAATTGTCGGGATAGGATCGGAGGCGTGTCGATCTCGAAATGTAATAGACGTCACTATCGGTCGATTATATCGTTTGAAACGTAACAATGTCATTAGTTAATCGATCATCATACTCTGATTAGCTAACCATATAATCCTTTTAGTCGACACTCATCGTTCAAACCCTCATAATCGTACCGTAGTCGTTACTGGACGTAATATTCATCGTCCGACGTAACCGGTAAACGTGATTTATCATTCGTGAAACGAACGGGGATTATATATCCTGTTTTTCTTCCCTTCGCTACGATATCAATTTTCTTCTCTCATTTTTACGCTCGATCTTCTTGCTCCTTTCTCCTAGAAAGAGAAGCCTTTAAAAAAAAAAAAAAAAGATAAAACGAATTCATCCAAGCGCTCGATAATAATCGACGGATCGTTCGGACGCGAGGATCTCGAGAGAGAAGACGGGATAGGGTAACTGCGTTTGGAACGTTTCACATTCTCGATCGAAATCCTTCGATTCCTCGGCGAGTTCGACTATGCGATAGTACGCACGATTGCCCTGGATTAATGCCTCGATCCTCGAACGGTTCCTCTCGATCCTCGACCGTTCTCTCTCGCTATTGTCATTCTCCTTCCTTCGTCCTACGCCCTTCGTCCCTCGTGTCACACGACTTTACAAATTACTGGCGCCTGCCTGGGACGAACGAGACGCTCTCTCGTCGCGACATCAAATTACAATCTCCGCCCTCCTTTTTTTTTTCTCAATTAACTTCTCGCTCTTTCTCTTTTTATATCACTTTTTTTGTTCTCTTTCTAACATTCGTTTCTCTTTTTACTTGTATATCGTTTCTCTCTTATTTTTTTTTTTCCTTTTAGTTGGAAATATACTCGACTGTTTTTTTTCTTCATTGTTTTCCACTTTATACCTTCGGACAAGATAACGAAGATTCGTATCGCTGTAAAAAAACGGTTAATTAACTCGCGATATATCACGCCCGATGATCTTGTTAAAGAGACTCGGGTTAAGTCGCGAGATATCTTGTAATTTCTTCTACACAGTTCGTGCTGTTTCCTCATAATTTATCTTTTCGAAACTTCTGTCCTCGGTTTACCTTTCATTTCAACGAGTCCACCGTTTTTATTGCTTTTAATCATTACACATTGATCCTCCGTCGTAACGATCTCCATTCGAAAAATGAAATGACTCATGGACACTGCGGATTCTTGCCAATTAGCGTTTTACGATGGATCGAAAGAAGTCCCGGAAGGATGAAACTTTCGTTGAATGGAAACGGAAAAATGAATGAAGCGGATGTAAAAGAGCAAAAAAGAGTGCAGGATTCAGGAAGGAGAATGAAAAGGGTCCTATGAGAGTTTCGACGTGAACAGGGACAAAGGGTGTAGGGTACCTGTCGGCTTCCTTCGAGCTGAGTCGAGGCACTACTAGATTTCACTGCGTCGAGATGAGCCACTTCAGGCAGCGCATTCGATCGCTAGCAAGCCACTCCTCTCTCTCTCTCTCTTTCACTCTATTGGAGACTCCGCATCGCCTCTTCTCGATGTCATTATAAACTATGAATAACCGTAGTCTCGACTTTCACCCTCGAAATGCCGTCTAATGCGATATGATATTTTCAGGAAAGTACCAAACATCCTCATTCCGAACTCGGATCCTCCGTTTCGTTCATTAATTATCGAAACGTTTCTTTAATTTATAAATTACATTTTTATTTGCTTTATAAAATACCTCGTTGAACTTCGTTGGCCCTTTTTAAGCGTTACTTCATTTTAGCGAAATGTAGCTCTCGTGCTAACTAGCTTATCGAAACGAGTTAAAGTTGGGTAGAATTTCTAGTAACGCGATAGGTACGTAACGAATACATTCAGGTAAAATGTAACGACGTTGTCGAGTTTCGAATAGATTATCAGTTACGAACGTTTAACAGTGAACATAATGAAATTATAAATTCTCGATAGATATCTCGGTAATAGAATGGAAAAATCGTTTAAACTCATCTTTCATTTCACGGTAACGCCTCAATCACGTAGGAGGTATACCAACGATCCAGGGAATATTTCGAGTAGTAACACGTTCGATTCCATTTGTAAAAGGGATACCCATTTAGGAAATCCATTTGACGTGCGCTATTTGTATCCTTAACGATGGCACGAGGATGACGCATCGTTCGCCGACTGTGTTGCTCGAGATCGAATTTGCTTGAAAGCTTTTCGAAATTTCACGTATGAGTGGCGGGCCCGCGCGTGCCAAACAACATTTTAACGATTTTAATGGAATAACAGACCAGTGGTACATATGATTTCGCGAATGCATAATGAATAAAGCGATTGAAATCGATGGAAATGTCGAAGCCGTTAATCCTTCGCGCTCTCTTGCCGGATTAAGCGATCGAACAGGTAGAGTATGCCGTTTCGCTAATAATCTCTGAATCCGTACGGCAAATTCCATGCCGCGGTGGTATGCTATCGGTAAAATCGATTAACGAGCTTCGCGTTTATTGATTTTTAATGGCCTCTTTGGATTCCTTTCTCAATTCGATGCTTTCGACCTTCTTTCGATCGTACAAAAGAATTTCTACGACGATAAATTATTGAGGATAAAATGCGAGACTCGCGCGTTCCGGACATTGGCGAGGTATCTTTAAAGATTTTCTAAAAAGGAATCTCGAAGAAAACGAACGAACGCGAATTAACATCGAAAATTCCGTCGAAAATTTAAAGCTTCGTCCTTGTAAGCTCATATTTCATTCCGCGGGCCGCGTATATCACGTTGACAGCCTTTTTCGATTAAGGTGACCCGTACGTATGTACCAGTGATGTCGGGATTGGAAAATGTGAACGCGATGACACGTCGTATTCGTCGCTCGTCTAGCATTCGACGAGGGATCGGGGGGGTCGGTGGTTGTACGGAGCGTTAAACGATCCTATGGAATTTCTCTACGTTCGCACGGTTGGTTATCGATACTGGCCTACGGAGTTAAATTGAAAATAACGCGAGGCGGGCAGAACTCGTCCGTGAACAAAATAAAACGGTAGATCGCCATTAATAACTCATCTTTTATCTCTCGATAATTAAGGACTCGTTATTTGTTCGAAATATCGAATTACCGTTAACGCCCGCTTATCTTTCCGATTCACCGATTACGTAATGTTTATTAAACGTAAATCACTAAAACGTACGCGTTCCGATCCAATTTTACCGAGTTTGTAAATTGTTATATAGATTTTGTGTGCGAGAAATGTTTCTTCTTTGAAATTCTTTTTTTATATGTGCAATTATATAAATTCTCTCCTGGTTCGTATAACAATCGGTTGGAAGAAGTTTGATAACTGTGAATGCTAAAATCCACGCTTGTACCGCTCGAATTGCATTTCTCGACTTTGGATCGAGGCATATGTGTATGCATATATATATATATATATATATATATATTATTTGAAAAGTGGGACGGTCATCGTTCCACGAGTTTACGAGAACACAGGACTGGCTTCGAAAAGGCAAAGCAATAGCTCGACCACCATCTCTCTCTCTCGTTCACTACATGATGCGCAATCAATAAGTTCTGTTGCACCGGTCCGTGAGTTTTATACGTTCGACATGCATCGCAAAAAAGTTTTCTGCCGAATAGCACTGCCAGCTTCGCGATGTAACATTTCGCGACCGAGCGAACATGGAAAATGTGCAAAATTTGTTCTCTCTCTCTCTCTCTCGCACTCTGCCTTCTTTTTTTTCTCTTTCTTTGTTTTAAATCAACAAACCTCTTTAACCTCGGTCTATCTCTACCTCGCTCGAACGTCATCAATGGTATTGTCGTACTTTCGTTACGAAAGGAAATCCTTTTTTTATATTTTTCTCGTATCAAAAGTCAGCAGTTCGACATCGAAAATGCAGATAAACGCGGTACTACCTACGTGTATTCAGTTTTTCGGAATTGTCCTCGCACAAAGGAATATGGGATTTTGTCGACAAAGTTTGAACGAACGACCGATGAGCATATTTTGTTTTTTTTTTAAAAGCATGACACGTCAAAAAGAAAAGACTCGATCTGTTTAAACGATATATGTATAATAACTCGATAGGAATAATTCGGTTGAGCGAAATAAATCGAGTAAATTTCAATGATTTCGAGCGGAAAGTCGTCAAAGGCTTCCAAAAAAGCATGACTCGTAATACCTCGTCGAACGTGCACGAATACAACAGAGAAAGAGCGACGTTTGAGAAAAATACAGTACGCTCGTTTTTCGCCAACGAAATTCCTGCTACAGCAGGGAGGAAAGCTCGTACGATACTTTTCTGTGGTGGTAGTGGCGCACGGGCACTCGTTTCGCTTTCCGCTTCCTTTTGGAAGAGCGTGAAGTTTTGTAGGTCATCCAGGAAAAGAGAGAGAGATCGAGGAAGTTAGAAACGATCGTATAACTACTTTCTGCATCACCGTTCGATTCTTCTTTTTCACTTCCTCGCACCTACAACGTTTTGAAGTCTTTTTGAAGTGAAAAAAGGGCTTGGCCGTCCTTTTGTAGTTTGATGACGCGTTTGACTGACAGAAGGTGACGATAAGAGGAAGAAAGAGAGAGAGAAGAATAGAAAACATTCCAACAGAGAAAAAGTATGCGTGTGAGAGAGAGAGAAGGAAAAGCTCGCACAACCCTTTCGCCGACGTACACTCGTTAAACCTTGAAGCCACCACGCTTTCCGCCGGCAGCGTGACACGAGTTTCATTAATTAAGCCAAGTGAGGTTCGTGGCCGTCGTTTGTTGGAGGGGGGGTCGTAGATGAGGAGCAGAAGAAGGAGGAGACGACTACGCCACGCGTCGGAAGTAACACGGACGAGTAGGCTTGCGAAGGTGAAAGCTATTGGAATCGGGGATGACGTAGGCGGTATTCCGAAGGAAGTTGCTTACTAAAATGTTTTGCCTAGGACAAAGATCTGGAATTTATCTTGGGGAGGATAAGGTATTGAAATATATCAATAATTTCCGAAAGTTCTTTACCGGTAATTAGCGAAACTCGGATATTAATATGCAAAGATATTTACTGATAAATATAATATAATATTTGCAGGGTTATAGTTTATCGTTAAAACTCGATTACATTTGGTTGTTACGTAGATAATGACATTTATTTATGCATTGACCCATTATATTTGGAATTGTTCAACGAGGAATTTTCGGGTCGTTAATTGTTCAGTACGTTTTCTCTTTATATATTTTATTGTATAAAACGTGTCAGTATTTATTTACAAGTTTGGTGACATCGTTCTATACGATTTTCGCATGAATGTATTTCCAAGTATTAATCACCAAAAAACGTTCGATGCACAAGGTAATTATATCTACCATGATTCAAAAAGCGAATCAAAGATAAGTTTCTTCGACGTGGAAAGCTCGTGGACGGTCAAAACGTCGAAGTCTTTAAACGTTCGCGAGTTCGAGAGTCGGTTCTCGGTGGTCGTGAATACTGGTCGATAAGTTGAAAGTTTACTTCGACCTTTTGCTCGGCAGTTCGAAATGAGATGGTAGGTAATTAAGCGCGACGAGCCGAGAACCAGGCGTGTCTTGACTCTACTCGACTTTCGAAGGAGAATGGGGAAGAGAAAGGGGGAAATTTGACGACATTAAATTAGAAGATGATTCGTCGAAACTTCTCTTTCCTGGTGAATAGCCAGCTAGCTATGTAGTCGTAATAAGCGATAGGGAAAAAATGTCTGTAATAAGCTTAACCCTCGAGAAGCTCGTTTTACGCTTTTACAGCCAGTTTTGTCCGATTTCACAGAGAAAATTTTTGCTTCGCGCATATGCAGCAAAAATATATGTACTTCTTTTTTTCCCCTTTCCTTTGGTAAACTTTTTTCTGTCGAGTAAGTACCAAATATTTAATCCAGCCTAGAACGTTAATATTTCGTGAAAATTTCGCCAGTTCTATCTAGCCGTTCGAGCCGAAGCTCCAAATGAATTCCAATCGAGGGGTTGGTTACTTTAATGCGAGTTATAGTTGAGAAGAGGGGTCTTAAGGTCGGCTCGTGTCTGGATTATATTTCCACGACGATGGACCCTCTGGATATGCTAGAGTAGTAACCCGAGAATCGTGTAAACCACTTGAGAACGTTCCCATCAACGGTTGTGGTTCGCTTTATGGATTTTAAAAGCCGCACGTGGACGTAGTACTCGGTTTCCTCCACTCTCCCTCTATCTCTTAAGGTTTTAACGTGACCATAATCGATCTGTTACGACAGAGAGGATTCCCTTTGACATTTTCTGTCCGAGTTTCACCCTTGTCGAGGCTATCGTACGACCAACGAAGAAATTAACCGTTACATGATTTTAATCGAAAATTCTAAAGGTCGAAGCACGTTATAGAGAAGTTACATCGGTTAAATCCACATAGAGAAACAAGGAATACGGTAAAATCGTGACTGCGAACGGTTAATAAGCAACGGTACTCGTTATCCAGATGTACGTTAACTACTCGTGTCACGTTCGTAACGTAACGATATACGTAAAAAAATTTTATTAAAATTGGAGGTAGAACAATGTTTGAATGGAAAGAAGAAGATTACAGGAATAGAACAAAAAAATTGACAGACCAAATACGCGATCGTTTAACTAATTACAAATTTGTTTAATAAAACGCTGACATAAGCGATTCACTTTGACCGTTGGCATTTACGCACGGGGAACGATGGAATACAGGGAGAGAATACTAGCGTTCGAGTTTTGTTTCGTGAAAAAGTAAAGAACGAGAGAGACGAAGAGAGAGAGGGTGGTTGGAGCCGAAAATGTGAAATTCGTGGAGCTCGAGTTGACTGAAACGGCACGAAAAGCACGACCTGGACGAGGGAGAACAATGCTCGTGGATTTCGAGTCCGCCAAGATGGCGGCCTAATTAGGAAGAACGCGTCTTAAATATGGATGTCGAGCTGGCGGAGAAGGCGAACGTAAGAAAGAACGGAAAGGTAGGAAGGGGAGAGAGAGTGAAAAGGAGAGGAAGACGGAAGAGGATAGGAAAGACTCGCGTAGAGAGGGTTCCTTTTCTCGTCTCTTTTTCTCATTTTCCCCTCCTTTTTTTTCTTTTCTTCCTTTCCCTTTTCTTTTCTTCTTTTTTATTCCTACATCGCGGGTAAGGAAACTCATCGAGCGCGTTTTAATATCGTTCCTCTTTCTCTTCCGCGAAATCAGGCTGTGAGTCTTTGAGCTTCTAGGTCCGTGCGATGGACCGTAAAGTCGAGCGGACTAATTAGCATTCCGAGAGCTTACTTCGACCGCATGGTTTCCATGTTACCATCGAGAGTAGCAGTCCGTATCAAGGAGACACAAATTTGTATATACATATGTAAGTATGTATATACCGGGTGGAACTTTCAAAGATGTCCGAGATATGCTCGAAAACTGGAGATGATTCTGTAGAGATGTATTTCACCCGTTTATGCCCTTTGTTGCGAAAACGCACACATTTTTTAAAGACATTTGTCTCGGCTCAAGTGAGACGATAAGGGTAGTTTACTAGAATATTGTTCGATAATTTAAAAAAAAAGTAGTGGGTATAAATAAGATAAAAAAAATTATGTGTTTTGACCAGTCGTTTCAAGCGAATTCGATTTCGTTCGAAATAGTCGTATCGCGAGGTTGATCGTTCGCGCGAGATAAAATTTTGCAAGAAAGGGCGACGAGATAGTAGGGGAGGAGTCGAGGCTCGATCGGTTTTCGATAAAGTTCGATATTTAAATTTCCCGGTGTTCTTCTCTCCTTCGTGCGAACGTGGACGACTAACGGAGATTCCAGTTAGCGCGGGAAAAGTGGAGACTTATTGGAAGTCATCGAACGGTGATAGTTAAGGGAAAGAACCTAGCTTCTAGATTTCGCGTCTTCGTTCGAGACACGTCGATTCCTTCGATGGAGAATATTCTTCTCCTTTGTTATCGAATTGTTCTACGATTTTCAGGGTAGAAACGATTTCCTGTAATTTCTCGCGTAGAATAAATTTAGTTCTCTTTCTCTTGCTCGCAACAAAATTAAGCATTTTTTCTCTTCACACTTTTATCTCTCCTTTTTCCCGCTCTATTTGATCAAGAAACAAGGTTTAAACTATTTCGTTGTTCCACTCTCTTTCGTCGTTTCGTTTGGAAAATCTATAGAAGAGGAGTTTCGAAAAAGTCCAAAAGAAATACCAAGCCGTCGTCTCGTAGCCTGGAGAGAAGTCAAACGAAAATAGAGACGAGGTCGTTGTTAAAGGTCGTAAAACGAGGAAAGCTGGAGGAAAAGCGAGAGCAAAGTGGGGACAAAGAGGGTGGGTGGAAGAGTTAAGTCGTGGAAGTCGCCACATTGAAAAGGACCACCGTCGTGAGCGAGCTAGAGAGGGAGACAAGAGGTATCGAGAGTACGTCGAGTGAAATTCCCGGGGATGCCGTTTGCAAATGTCCCCGCCGAAATAACCCACGGCTTATAGTCCCAGGGAGAATCCACTTTGGCAGTTTCAGAGGCCTCGAATCCCGAGGAACAATGTACACTGGCCGTCGCTTCGCTCGACCCAAATAGATTTAGCTACCGAAGCGTCGTTACGTTACGCCGTATCCAGTGCTTTTCGAATCGCATACAACCTTATACTCCTTCGAAAACACATGGATCGTTCCTATTATCGAGCGACCATTAAAGCCCCAAAGAAAACACGTTCGTTAGACGCGAGACGGTCAAGACATAATTTGTTAATGGATTTAAAATGTCGTAGTTTTACTCGTTCCTTTATTTTTTCTTCATCTAGCTAATTATACTAGAATTAATTCGACATCTTCAAGAATATATTACATTAGTCGCAGGAGCATCGCCGTTGTAAACAAGAGAACTGAGAAGACAGAACACAGCGATGTTTAATGTCGCGGTGCACGTTCGCCAGCTCATTGTTCGCGTAGCCGTTGGAGACATCGAGTCGGGTTTTAGATAGGGTTTTGTCTCGTGGTCGAAGTAGCGGTGATTATGTAAAATACAGAGCTGTAAGATACAATAGCCGAAGTAGAGAAGTGAAGGATACAAAGACGTAGTTAGTCGGTAACTTCGAAAGGTATCCATAGAACATGATGGAACGAGAGAAAAAAGATAATAAAAATAAATGAAAGAAAACGAATAGAGAAATGAAATATGACGAGCGTGAACGTAAATGAATTATAGTCACGAGATAAAATAAAGAGAACAATAAGAAATTAATCCAACGGACGATCTCAAAGCTGGAAAGGAAAAATGATAAAATTCCTATTTCTCGGTAGTCTTGAGTGGAACGAAAACTCGAGGATAATAACGTGAGACGTAACAAGCGATGCATGAGAAAAGAAAGAACATGAGAGAAAGACAGACGGAGAAAGAGATAGAAATAACTCTTCGAGCGAGAAGAGACAAATTCCTTCTTTCTTCACGGAAGAAGGAAGCGAATTTTCCTCGAAGCTATTACGGTCACCGAAAACGAAGATCCCTAAGAAAAGGACTAAAGAAAGAGAAAGAAAGAGTAGCGAGAAGAGTGATCCTCTTGGCTCGTCGTTCGCGTCGATGATGTAAGCAAAAAAGTAGCGATAAGGCGAAAGATCGGGGGGTAGCTTTCTAGGTGGGTAGAAAGATAGAAAAAGCAAAACTGTGCTTGAGAGAGAAAAAGAGAGAAATTCCATTCGTCCTGGAACGTACTAGAGAAAGAAAGAAGTAGAAGATAGGAACGAATCCATATGCTTCAGGCATGCATTACGAATTCGAATCGATCGCTCTCTTCGTTTCCGGTTATATCACGGTCCCTTTCGCTTGTCAGAGAGTCAGAGATTCGTGAAACAAGACGCGTATTCGTATTTCTCGTGTCAACATGTAAATACGTTCAAGACAAAATCTCGACCTCGCGACCGATCGATCACGTGGTTCACTCTCTCTCTCTCTCTCCGTTCTGTCTCACGGCATGCGACGGATCTCTCAATGCGGATCGACCATGTCCCCGGGTAAATACGTCGTGCGGTTGAGATCGCTCCGGTATACGTCAGCAGCATCCTATCTATCCTACCAGAAACGGACCACCAGCTTGTCTCTCTCTCTCTCTCTCACGTACATACATACACACAAATACTATCTACCTATCTCTGTTTCACTTCTATCGATAATACTCGATTCCAAACTGCGCTATCCAGGCCGTTGTCTTTGTCGCGCCACATCGCACAAAGGTCGAGTGTATCCACGAACTCTAACTCGTTTCCCACTGCTCGTTCTTCCTATCGCTCGTCGAACCGTAACGAAGATTGCAAAGGATATCTCCGAGAGGAACGCTCTTTCCGTTTCGTCGGGCATTCTTGCGTATCGGTGTTTTCGATAAAATGGTAATGTGAACCGAAAAACGGTCATTCGAGTACTTGTTTTTATTTATCTAGTCAGAGATCGATGTCTGTATTTGTCTCCAACGCAATGAAAAAGCTGGGGTATTTAAAATTTGTTAGTTCAAGTAGAAATGTCTAGCATATGTCAGCCGAAACAGTAGAAAGTTCGTATATCGATCAGACTCACGACGATCCCCGTGAGATAACAGAAAATTTTTCTCATGAAAATGTTCTTTTTCCTTCGGGATCTTGCTAAAGTAATGATGTAAAATTCTAATTCATTCGTCTCTGTAATATATCATCTCTAAACTTCTCGCTGTTGGGCAATGCTTAAGACTATACTAACGTAATGTGGACTGCATTTGGGAATATTAGCAATGTTCATTAATAACGTTACAGGGCATGCGAAGTGGTACGTCAAAGGCAGAGGATCGTATTACGGAAACCGTATGTTATCTATATACATATATCATATGCGACTATAGTGTACTATAGCTTCACTTGTGTTAGGATTCAACCTAAAAGATGATATTGTCTCGTAATTTTCCATAATGAAAATATAACGTTACCAAGAAACTCTTTATCTATTTCTATCTTTTTCAATAAACCTTTTCTTCTCTCAGAAAAATGAAATTCTTTTTACTTTCTCAGGAAAGTACCGATTAGTTTCGTCCCGGTACTTCGAGAAAGCCGTTTGTTCTTCGATCTCGAGTGGCGTAGGTATCGGTCGAACGCAAGACCTATCGTGGATGACACTCGAGACGGAAGAAAGAAAGCGTTACCCACTACCGGGCACTTTTCACGACAGTTATGGCCACGAGTCCTGCGACGGTTGGGATTTGCGTTCGCTGCTGCGGGTTCGGGTGTTATACATTCTCGAGAGGCAATTGAAAAGCTTTCAAACCGCGCAAACAAGCTGCGAAGCGCCTTTGAAGTAACTCGATCGAGACTTTCCGCGTGAACAGCGCGAACGGAGTTTCTATCGGTTTCCAAATACCGCCGGGAACTCCTTCGAACAAGAGGCATATCGATTTTCCGATAAACTTCGGCTACGCCCTTTACGCCACGAACTCGGATAGGGCGACTGGATCTTGTCCCGTTATCCTTAAGATGATATATCTGCATATATTATTTTCTTAGGCTTTGGAGGATGCGTGGGTGCCGAGCTCCCGGGAACTTGGTGAAAGAGATATAACCTGTTCGAGGAAATCGATCTATTTAGTCTTTGAAGATCTTTGTAAATCCATGAGATTCTTTAAATAACACGAACGTAATCTCGTGATATAGAATTCTAGTCTTGGATATTTTAATAAATCTTGATGATCCTTGTTCAATCTGACGTAATTCATTCTTAATAAATATCGTTATTAAAACATTCATAAATCCATCCATAAGCAAGTACGTAATTTTAATGACGTCGTGAACTCCCTTCGGAAGTACCACTTAATCTGTTCCGGATAATTAATCCTACGAAGTATCGTTTAAAATTGTAAATCTTACCGGCCACAAGTAGCTCGCTCGATAAATCCGCTTTCGTTACAACGTAAACAACGAAAGGATAAACGCCTTCGAGCAAACAAGCAGCGATAACCGACACGTTGGGATTTTGCGAACTTGTCTATCCCCATGGTTAGTTCGCGTAAGTAAACCCGTTTCATCTGTTGCTTATGTCGAACCTGGCTATGTATGTATGTCACGCGAGGATGACATTCGATTAGGGACTCACGCTTTAACTCGATCTATCTTTACTTTCCATTTAAACGTTACATTTATCACAGAACGGTATAAAAGTACAGAAGTACCGATATGAAGTTACAATCGTTGCGATAATGAAATAAAATACTTATTAGTATTTTATTTTGACAAAAAAGAAAATGTTTGCTATGAAAAACAATGAATTTACTGTCTATATGTTAATAATTCCCTCCAATAGCAGTACCAATTTATTACGTATTACGATTTCATACCAACGGATGAAATTGAATCGAATTACTTTTCGACCCCTCGAAATCATCGTTCTTTTTTCCATATGAAAAAAATGACACCAGGACGATACTCTTCTCGTACGCAGGAGAAACGCGACAACACCCTTTATTTTCTCACCTAATCATAAAGGCGTCATACTTTCGACCCCTTCGTAGTCGATAGGCGTTGACCCCTCGCGAGACGAGACTTATTTCACCCAAGGGGATGAAAGATTTTCACAAAGTGTACCTACGTGACGGCGGGGATTCTCGAAGCACGCACGCACCGGCATCACCCTTCGCCGGCGGATTTGTCCTCGAAATCCCTAGGAGCCGATTCTTCCCCAACGGTGGCTTTCAGTTTCTATGCATTTGCCACGCCTCGTAGCTCTATCATCGGTAGAGTCTTGCCACGCACCGGAAAAACGTACGATCGTATTTCGGATCGATCGATTTGGGAAGCGACCTAGCGAGTGGATTTTATCTCGAAATCGGCGAACTTTGTGATTTGAGCATATATGGGGAAGAACATCGAGAAGTCAATTTTAGTTCGAAGTTCTAACCTTCGAAATCTCTCTATTCTAACTTTATCACTTATTACTTTCGATGGAACGTATACAGGGTGTTCCACGAGTCTAGGTTCTTGAGAAAAGTATAAAAAAGAATCATCGGTTTATTATTTAACATATTGATTGCCATAAGATTTACTCGATTTTTTATATTACATTTGACCGTTTATAAGTATTGTTTGTTAAGATTTATGAAAATATAATCATTAGTAGTGAAATCTAATAAGAAGAAACTTTATAAAATTTGTTAATCGGATAGACATACGAGTTTAATCACTGTGATTGTTGATCTCACGTTAGCAAAGATTTTGGATCGCCCTATATATTTTATTATGTTTCTCAGTGCATTCTCGTGTTATCAGTTGTGAGAGTTTCGAGAATATCTTTTTTTCAGTCAATTCAAACCCCGATAGGGACGAGTAGCGAAACGAAACGACAAGTCCGAAGGAAATAGAACGTTTGGTAGTCTCGATAGAGAAGATGAGTGCAGTGATTCGAAGAGGAAAAAGCAGTGTGCCTGGTTGTTTCAGCTTTGCCCTATCGCGCCACTCGAAATTATCGTTACGAGCGTTCGTTCCGAGGAGAGATGACGCCGTTACCATTCGTCGTCGATCGTAAAAGCTAGCGGAGCTTGCTCGTGGGTGTCTCTCTTTTCTGTCTGTGTCAGTAAAAAGAGAGAGACCAACATCGATGATCGATACTGTTAGAGAGAGGGAAAGAAAGAGTGAGATAGGACATTCGGCAGAAGGCCCTGTCGTGGAACAAAGGAAAGGCACGAGATACTTTGCCGGAAATTACGGTCTCCTCGTCGAGGTAGCACTTCCGGTTCAACGATATATATATAGATACTACATAAGTCATTTCGAACATAAAAGGCTCAGAATCGATCGAAGGAGTGCAATAATGATAAACTTTTCGGAACTTAAAAAAATTTTGTTTGGATTCTTCATTGTTTCTGTTAGCTCAGATCCTTGAATCAATAATGGTAAATGATCCCGATGTGTCAAACGAATTTGATATAAATCTATACAGGTATTTAATGACTTTTAAATGAATAACACATACCTAAATATTATTTTAATGAATAGTAAATTTATTCAGAAAATAATACACATTTCTTAAATTATTACATTTATTGGGTTATACAGACTCTGGTACATCGAACGGAGATACTTTCCGTAAATTTATCTGGAGAAACGATGTCGCGATGGATGGATGGTCCGTACCCAACGTTCCGAGCTTGTTGACCGTGAAGAGAAATATAAACAGAGGAAAAAAGTCGCGTCCAAGTTTAGCGTTATTGCTCCCACGCGGAAGGATCGAGCTAGCTAGTAAGGTTCTTGCTTTTTTAAGAGTCCTCCGAGGCTAAGAGAAATAATAAGGGTAGTTGCGGAAGTAAGGCGAAGGTTCGACCCTTCTCTTCCCCTTCCTTTTTTTCTTCCCATCTCCTAGATTCTTTCCATTTATCGCAACGTAGAATGGCGTTTCTAGAACGGACGTGTTTTTCCAACGTCGTGCTCCATTGAAAATGGCGGCGATCGCTCTCGTATTTATCTCCGCTTACGCGTAGCCGCGAGTTTTATACCACGTGTATTCCTTCTCTCGCTTTTCCCTTCGGTGTCCTCTCCATCTCCTTCACCTTTTTTATCAGCGGCCAATAAACGTAAAAGTCGTCGACTTTCATCCTCGTAAAGTGTACCACGCGGTTGAACCTGTTTTATTTTATCCCACGACAGCCCAACTCCTGGAACGACTCGTCATAAAGAATTTATACACGATATAAATCTTTAATTTATTAACGACACCGAGTGAGAGGAAAAGAGAACAAATCCTCGATGAAATAAAATCTGTTTCCCATAATTTCATCTCTTATCCGTCGTATAAAAAATATGGTTTTTTTTTCTCTCTCTTTCGATTCTTTCAACGTTTCAGTTATGATTTTAATAGGATTAGTTCCAACGATGTTCGAATATCTACGCTGGATTTGATGCCGAGCCTTTTTTTCTTCTTTATTTGACGGAAAACCGCGTAGGGGACCGATCGAGCGAGAAAACACTTTGCGCATCGCTTCGATCGCACATTCGCACGACTTTTAACCCACCTTCACGCGTCACCGATACTGGAAAATTCTTTATAAATCAGTTTACGTACGAGCAAGCCTGGAGATATAGTTCTCTCGGTCTCCGAATCGGACTGGAAACCGACTGACGTGCGATACGCACGCAAGACCGCCTTCGAATTGGAGCCTGAAAATGCGCTTTTCCGGGACATCCGATGTATACGGAGAATTTCCTTTGCGAAAAAAAAACAACTTTTTGTTTTCCTCCTCTCTATACCCGCACGTTCACGAGAATTATTTGTACGATAGATATATCGTTTTTCTCTCTCTCTTAAAAAAAGAGGTAGTTGGATATTTTTAAATTAATCTCCCTATCGCTCGTTTTCACAACCAATAATATATCTTCTTTATTCATTCGGTCATTATTTATTACTAATTCCCTTCGTTTAACTTTTATGCGCAGCTCGTGGGCGGGGAGTTCGATATGGAGCTGAACTTCGTGATACAGGACGCGCAGAACATCAGGCACATGTTGGAACTTCTGGATCACTGTCCACCTAATCTCCAGGTAGGTGTACCATACCTTTCACCGCTTAATTTGAACCTTGGGTAAATCCAATCACCGATGGATGGAAATTTCTAAATGGCTTTCGTCACGTTTAATGACATACGCGTTATAATCTTACTTGTTGAACTCTCGTTTAACGTTCCCGTATTATTTATACAACACGGTGCAAATATTCGACTATTTATCGCGGTATAAATTTGGTAGCGATTACCATTTAAAATTAGTCCTTCTCGTTACGGTATTCGTTAATTCGCTCTCTCCCAAATATTAACAAATATTTTCGATTCATCGTCGAGTTATTTTTCGGGATTTATTTTTATACAGATCGATCGAAAACAATTTGTTGATTAGGTGAAAATAAATATTCGAGAAGCAAGGAAGGTAACTCCAACGATTAGATTTCTCGATTTCATTAGAAGTAATTTGATATTTCGGATTTATTTAGAAAATGTATATTTCATATTTCTAAGAGCAGTATTCTTCGAGAGAACGTTAATTTTAATTTCTTAATCGACGAAGTAAAAGGAATGTGATTATACGATATAGTATCGATCATAGGCGTCTCTTTTTTCCTCTCCTACAATTTTTTTTCTTATTCTCCGATCTTATGAAACAAACGAGGGTATTGTGAAACAGAAAAGGATTAAAATTTATTAACGAGAGAATATTTAGTCCGAGTTTGTTCGATTCGGACGAGATCGAGTGCACTTCCGTGTGCTCTTTAAGTAGAACAAATCCATGATTCCGCGAAGCTCTCTCATACTTCGCGGGAATCGATTTCCGGACGGAATTTTTTTGTACCCTGAAAATTTTCCACCTAAAAAATACGCTGTAAATTCGCACGAAGCTTCAACGAAATTATATTAACATTCTCGCTTGTTTTACGTTCCTTTTTTTACTTTATTCCTCTTCCTTGCTTCCGTTTCGTTGAAACGAGAACTTTGATAAAAAAATATTCGCTCAATGCTCGATATCGCGTGCCACGTTATCGAGAATATCGCTTCTTTAGCGATAGTTTTTAAAGCGTAAAATGTTTTGTACAATTATTTCATCCTATGCGCGTATGAATTTCACGATAGTCTTTCGCGTATCTCGCTCAAAAACGTCTTTCCAATCTTTTGTTCGCTTTCAATCGTTTTTTTTCCGTTTTTTATTTTCTGTCAGTTTGATAAACGTTTCATACATAATTCGAAAAACCTCGTTGCTTCGTACCATTAAATATCGACGTAATTTCAATCGTTGAAATAAATCATCAAGCGCTTCCACGATTTCCCCTTTTCATATTTTAAAAATCATGTAATCCCTTCGGTTTATATCAAACCCAACTTTTTCTCATCCTTGGAACCGGTACCATCCGATAAATCGAGTTCATGGCGAAGGCACAACAAATTTTTCGTTAAACATCGACGCCGAAGTATATAGTAACACTTTTTGGCGTTTATGGCTTCGTAGGAAACTGGAGTTTAGCCAGCACCTTCTTACGAAAGAAGATTCGTGAAATCTGTGTTTTTCTTATCGACTTTCGTTCATAAAGTTACATCACCAAAAGGCCACTTCGTTTTTTTTTTATCTTTAGGAACGATAAGCCATCGAGTTTGGAAAGTTGTAACGAGAACTTAAAAGTAGGGTCAACTTTGAACCACGTTTAGAGAATGTTTATTATTCATACGTTAAAAAATTAATCAATTGGGAGGAAAGAAGAAAAAGAAAAGAAAATTATTTTCTTCTCCTTTACGTCGGTGTAAAATTGATACGGAAACGGGACGACGGGGGAATCTCCAAAGAGATTCGAAAGTAGATGCGGATTATGTCTTTCTCCCGTCTCGATTCGTCGGGAATGTTACCGGTACGCAAAATCGCTCGTGTAGTTGACATGGTAATCGAAAACGAGATCTGAAATTTTCTTTGTAAAGCGAATAAATTGGATGGCGCCGTTGCTATTTCTGCCCGAGCCAAGCGTTGGTCGGTTTTCTATACATGCATGGTACGTATTCGTCTGTGTGGAGGGGGGAGGAAGGTGAGTTATTGAAAATACAATATGGCCGTGGAAACCTTTTCCATAGGGATGCATATAGATTTGAAAAGGGAAAAGATCTCGCGTAATGTCGGTACCGGTGTGAAACGAGAAGAAGGAATGAAGAAAAATAGCTTCGCATAACCTACGCTATATAAATGTAGGCATGTATACCTAGCTACGCGAGTTCGAGCTTTCGACGACATTCGTTATTACGAGAGTGCACCAAGATCAATAATGATGAGTAGAATGTCTGCAAAGAAAAGATAAGGGAGAAATCTTTTCTACCGGACTTTGGTTATAAGGAAAGATTTTTCCATAGTATTCTTATTCTCATAATTTTATTTAAATCATTCGTAGGTACGTACACCTAGTGCAACGATCGCGTAGTCTCTTGATATCGATTGAGTTTCTACGTGTAGGAATATCTACAATAGTATAGGAATCACATTTGATTTAATGATCGACCGAATCGTCGGGATTTCAGGAATCAAAAGTTTATGCCTTGTGTCGTCGAGATGTTCTCGTGGACTATCGAGGTTGTAACAGTTATAGCCTCGATATCGCAACGGGATCGTTCGACATAGTCTTCGTAAATACCGATCGTGAGTTATGAGTAACAGTTCGGTGTTACGCTCGTAAAACTGAAGGGAATAGCAGAGGCAGGTGGAAAAGAGGACCGCGAGCCGTGGGTTTCCGCGCGAATCTGTCGTTCTTTTTGCTCTGGAAAAAAAGGTAGAAAAACCGAGTGGAACGGAGAGAGAGACACTCTGGGTTCCGTGTTATCGAGTTCCCATTTATCAAGCGCCCTTTAACAAAAAGGAACGAAAGAAAACATAGTACACGCGAGAGTCGACTATATGAAAAAAGATTGAAACGAGCGTGCTCACCCTTCCGCGCTCTTTGTCGAGAAGTTTATTGATTTTACGTGAAAGTAAAAAAGATGGAATTCAAAAAAGTGAGTCGAGTAGCCAAGGGAGAGGTCAATCGACGTGTTTTGATGTTCTATTAGCGTTCTATTAACCGTATACTTTTTTTATCCTACTTTTTCTTTAGGATTTACAATGACAGCTCGCTGTATCGAAACGTTCTGTCAATCTATTCGATGCTTTACAAATAACTGCATCAATTTTATAGACTATTCATACAATCACGCAAAAGACTACAAAATTCCTGCGAATATTTGTCCCGTAACGAAATAAAAACGATTCAAGTATGGTGGCACTTCGATCAATGAGAAAATACCGAGCAAAGGACGGAGGACACGATTACCTTTGACAAATAACTACCCATTTAGAAATTGAACGTATTCTTCTCCGATCGACGAACGATACTTTACGTATGCAAATGAAGAATCCTCCTTCTTCAACGGGTACCCCTTCGCCCGTATTCCCCCCCACTACTACACAATTAAATGTCGAACGTTAAATCGACTGGCTTCGAACCGCCGTAATGCAATTAAGTAGGGAAAGGTTTCTCGGAGCCTTTCCTAGGCGATACATTAATTCTGCTTCGTGAATTACGCTCCGTCGAGCGCAATGCGCATTTCATTTACGTCGACGACAAATTCATAGCGAGAGTTCAGTTGCACGCGCGATGTTCCTCTACGTTTAAAACGCTCCGTTGATTTACAAACGTGAAGAAAAGGCTCGACCGAACGGTAACGCGGTCGGACCTTTTCTCACTAAATCGCGAAATTTCTCAGTGTATTCCTTTGTACCGATATACTATATTATCTCTTTAACGTTTCGCTCGTACTTGATACATTTTACGTTTCCTCATCATCGTCCATAACCGTTACCACGTTTTCGAATACTTATTCATAGGTCAACGACAGATTTTGCGAAATATCATCTAGAATTTGCTCGTGAAATTAGTTCCTCGTATTCGCGTCATCGTATAGATTTTATCACTGATTTGTTCGCATCACGCCAACGGCAAGTATATGCGTCATACCCAGTCGCTTGAGGCAATAATGTATGTATCTAACGAATTGGATGAGAATCGATTGAATGCAATTTAATGTCAGACGGGTTTAATATACTGGAAAGTTTGTTACTAATTCTCATAGGATGAATAGGTTCTTGATACAAATGTATAGACTGTATTTGATTTTGAAACACATTTCTATTTAATCGAATCTAAACGTTGTAGTATACCCAAGCAACGATATTTACAAACACGATCGGAGTAATCGAAAGCAGTAAGCGTTTGCTTCGTCGACAATCGTAGTTATTGTTCGAAAAAGACATCGTCGATAGAATTCTCTGGCGAGAGGGCGTACCACGTGCTTCTAATTTCCATCGTCGGATCATAATTACGTTTCGGGTTCGTGTTACGAAGCGGTTAGGTGTACGAGAGCTCGCTCGCGCGCCAGTATGAATACCTTGGATTATTAGCCGACTTGGAATATTAATCCCGGTTAACGGCAAGTGCCACGATAATGCTGACACGCGGCCGACAGTCACGTTCAATTTATGCGAGCGAGGGAGCGTCGCTGCACAACCACCGCCATCGCCATTCTCCGCGATTTATTCGACTGGGTGTCCCCTCCTACTCTTCTCTCGACGTCCGGGAGAACCACCGAGAGGTACCACTTCATTTTAACTAGTACGACCACACGAGTATCTCTCTCCTCTTTCGCCCTCGACATTGAATCTACGTTTCTTTACGAGCCTTCCACCAACTCGAATCGTTCTACTCGAAGTGCTTCAACGACGGAATCGCGATTCGACGAAAGCTTCTTCCCTTGGCTCTAATTATCTTTCCTCTTTTTCGAGGTTACTAGAGAATTTCAAGCTGAAAGCATTCTCTCGTTTCTATATTTTTTTAATACGAGAGATTCTTGAGTGCGCGAGAGAGTATTCGCTTTGGATCGTATTATTTGGAATACAAAATTTTGTGGAAACTTCAAGTTTCTTTATGATTTTTAAGCTTGCTTCGAGTTTTGATAATTACTACGATGGAAAAGCGACATGTCAATGATGGAAAAGTTTATATAAAGCGATGCAGTTCAAGCCTCTCCAGAATTTGATATGTTGCTAACGCGTCCCTAAAAAATAAAGTAGATGCGCGTTTTATCTCGAGATGTGAAGTTTTTATAAATTTTTTCCCGAGCAACCACGACAGTTCGTATTTACCGATCTCTTCGCATTTTCGCGGCTGTTATTTCATGAAACTTTCATAGAAAGACTCGCTGTAAATCACGTCGTACGCGTTCGGAACGCGTAAGAGGATTTCCTTAACTCCTTTCGCGAAGGGGTAAACACTACCGAGGATCATTTTCGAAACTTATTCCAACACAAACGAAGAACTCGAGAAAAGGGAGGAAAAAAGGACACTCGTTACCGTCGGTAAAGTTTAATAATTTAAATTCATCTCGAGATGAGCGTTTTATCACCAAGAAAAAACTTTAACTGCGTAAATAATTTACGAAGCTTCTTGTTAAATGATTAATAGTACCTACTCTAGTCTCTCCCACGACAAAAATAATATTAAAAAACAATGAGATGATCGAAGGAGAATAATCGTTGTCCCCGTGTAACCAGGAAATTCCGTTTCATCTAAATATCCACTGACGGATGAATGGTTCAGCGAACAAACTGTATAACGAGTATGTGTGAAAGAGAGAGAGAGACTCGTCGTTGGTTCTCTTTTGTACGTCCGCTGGATTTTCGAAAAAAAAAAAAAAAAAAATTCTGTATCCACCCACCGTAGGACGTACGATAAGCCGTAGCTCGAAATCCCATTCGTGTTGAGTGTCGAATGGAAATTGCTACAAACTACATGTGCAGCGTACCGAAATCAGGTGCGGAAGCTTTTTTCAGTCGGGCCCCGTTGCGCGCAAAAGTTTTGCCGTTATAATTGGCTTGGCTGACCAGAGGTGTTTGTGTAACGCTTAAGGCTTTTCAAAAGAGAAACAGATAGGGGACAAAAAAGTACAACCAATTTTAGTATTCCGTATGACTTCGGATGTTTTATTATACTTTTGGTATATTCCAGTACTCCAATAATCTCATATAATAAGTTTTCCTTTCGTATAAATGTAACAAGAAGACTACGACGTACGTTAATTTTCAATTACCCTCATCCTCCAACGTTTCAGGTACATAGGTATACAATTTTCCGACGACAGTCAAGATCGTTACGTCACAGCTCGAGTAATGCATATCAATTTATAACGCTTCATCCGGCCGATTTGTGCTTCCATTTCCAAGTTCTCCTCCTTCCTTCGCGTTGCCACGTTCGAACCCATCTTCGTGCTGCCGGCTGAAAAGCCCCTTCAGTTAAATTCGAAGCCTGTACTCTGTGTTTCGACTCTACCAGTCTCTTCGTTCCAGCGACTTACCCCTTCGCGGTAGAACCTAACGGCCTCTATCTGCATACAATATTATCATCCTGGGTTGTTTCCTTGTGGCGGGTGTGTAGGTAGATGGTACCATAAACGCGATATATTATAGTCGCTTCCGATTATTCTCTCGGAGCTCTGGCAGTACGGTAGTCGGAACGATGCGTCACTCCCGTCGTGAAATAATATCCGTCGTATCTTTCAAGATGACGAATGTGGATCGGTACTTACGATAGAATATCGTCAAATCCATCTTTGGATTCAACGAGCACCGTCCGTGTATATAAAGGAACGCTCGAGGAGGGGTTCGGACGAAGAACGAATCGAAATTCCAAGTTTGCGAGACGACAAGATCGATCTTCTAATTCTCTGAACCACCTTCCCTATTAAAAGTTGAATCGAATATACAGGGTGTGTTTGGTTTTAATGGTCAAACTTTGTTAGCATATTCTAAGGGTTTAAATAAACAAGAACAAGTTTATATAAAGTTTTATTCAAAAGTTGGGATAAAAGTAAGAATAAACAGTTTAATGCAAAGTTACTACGATATAATGTGGGAATAGCAAAATGTTCACAGTCCAAAAATGTTCGACTGTTCACAAAAATGGAGATTATTGTGATATAAAAACATAACAAATTACTAAAACGAATATAGAAATGGGTACTCGGGTGACCTGTCGACCACGCAAGGGTTAAGCTGTTCATACGAATAGTAGATACTAACTAGGACACCCTGCATCTAGTATATATTTCAACGTAGAACGACGTAGAACGCGTTTACGTTTTCCTTCTTGAGAATTCTTACAAAGAGGCTCGGCCGTTCGTTGGAACGACGTTTTGCTCGTAGAAAATCGGAACGTCTCATTGAGATCAAACGGCATTACCTCCAGTGGCGTAGAAAAACGAAGAAAGGGTAACAAAAGCTAGGAGAAAATACCAAAGAAGTCGTGGAATTCTCATAGCGACAGTCAAACCCATCGATCCGAGGCATTGTCATTCGTGAGATAAAAGGAGGCATTTCTTTATTTGCCATCCGCGTAGAAAAGACTACGTAGTACTCTTCTCCTTTTTCTCGTCATCGTAGCGTGACTGACGGTGTTACTCCCGCACAAACATCGCACAGCTTTGCGTGTCTCTGGGAGAACGAAAAGACGAGTAGCAGGGAGTAGGCAGGCGTCACAGTCGCCGCGTCGCGTTACTTTGACTAAACGAAAAAAGGAAGATAAGAGTTAGCTGCATTCGCTTGGCTGACGGGAAAAAGAGGGTAAAAGAAGAGAGATATGTGAAAATGTTTCCACCACTACTCTCGGCACTCTGATAACTTAACCTCCATATACCCGTGACCCCCTTCTCTCTTTTTCCTAATTTTTCTACACGCTTGTTAGAGCGTCTCGTAGAGTTAAACTCCGCACGAACGAACAAACGAGTACGACGTGACGTTTTAATCAAGCTAATGTCCCGATCGTCGCGATCGCCCGGCGAGTGGAACGCGTCAACGAGGGATCGGGATAAGAGGAGTAGAGAGAGAGAGAGAGGGACAAAATCGCGATCAAACTTTCCCGTTTGATCTCCAGCCGCGAACTCGAGATCTCGAACGAGGCCATCGCGATGACTATTGTCTCTGGACGGGGTGGAAATACCAACTGCAGGCATACACCGAATACCCACATTCCAGATAAATTTTCTCCGGACTACAACGCACCAATGGCGAATCCTTCCTCTGGATATCCTATCTCTCTTCCAAAGAATCAACGAAAATAAAACTGAAAGAAGAATTCGCGATGATAAATTTGAAGAAGCGAAATAGTAGTAGAAAGAGAGAGAGATTCCAGCATCGTTGTTTCAGCGACGGGAAATAATAGGAGAACGAGGTCGGCCGGGGTTGTATAGAGGAAAGGGGCAGATGAGAGAAGGTTGCCCAGGCTAGCTGAAACGTCGCTTTTGCTTGTCGTTTCTGGTTGTTGTCGCGAGTCAACGAGACCGATGTTTTCTTTCCTTCGGTCCGTTCGTTCGCGTTTTCCGGGCGTATCGCCTCCGGGAAAACTAGATTCGCTCGTCGTACCTCTTCTCCCTTTCCTACGTTGTCCTCCTCCGTACTTCTCATCGTCGTCGTTAACAACACCAGAGAGAAGCTCGACGTTGCGGTGTTCGGTTTGTCGTTGCCGGTTTGTCACGATGCTTAACGGCACGCCGCCGTGGGGCGTTATCGTATGGATTCTATTCAAATGAAACGAGTACGCGAACCACCAACCGACTTTTCTTTTTCTCTTTCTCTCACACTCAGTTTTTCTCCTTCGCTCCCCTCAGGATCTACCCCGAGCAACGCTGGGGGATAGAAGAAGGAGGAAAGAACGAGAGAGAGAGAGAGAGAGAGAAAAAAATCATTCAGGAGACAAAGACCTCCGTGTGCATGCGTTTTGTCGCGCGAAGGAGACGAAAACCGTGCTCGAGGGATACTTGGAAAACGCGGGAATATAGAGAGAGAATGGTTTGATCTCGCGTTCTCTCATTCCACGTTCAGTTTGCCTTCGATTAGTCGTCCCACGTTTTCCGATAACGTCACGATAGGAGAAATGAAATCGTTTGATTAGGTAAATATTTTGAGAAAAATGCTATTACCGTTTTGGTGGGACAGTTCGCGGTATAGTTTCGTACTAAATTTAGCCGTGCGGTAATGGTGAAATATCGATGTGAATACTAGCGAGCAGTAACTGTCGATGGTATAGCGAAACTCGTCGGTGACTCAATATCCCACGTAATATGAATGCCTCTCGAAAATTATAGCCCACTTCGCGATTATCCGTTTCACCGGGTATTCACGTGACGGACGAGCCTAGGCGTTTTTTGAGGGAGAATATAGTCTAATTACAAGAATCATTTATTAGGTACGCCGGGTAACGCGCTAAATTGCTCACGGTAAATTAGTGGAGCCGTATAACGTCATGAAATGACCAAACATGGGTTTCCCGTTGAGGATCGACGAGCTTTGCATGACGAATATATAGACCAGGGCTTTTCGGATATTCCTGGCGTATTAGAACACCTCGTTATTCGCAAATATGATTTTTATTTATACCCTCGTGGCGAAAATATAATACCATCGTGTTTCTCCAATCGATATTTGTTTCCAAAATCCGTGTCCACGTATACCTCTCGGAATACCGAATCAAAATAGATTATAGATCGAGGATGGGTATAACAAATTTTGCAAATCGATTCGCACCATGTCGATTCTCTCCCAAAGGAAATTGCACGCGAGGTAACGTTTAACGTTCCGTTATCGCAGGCATTCTCGAAGCCGTTCTTCGAAAGAGAAGTTATTAAAGGGTTGGCGAAGTAGTACCAATACTAGGAAAACCATTGGACCGTACTCGGTTTGAATAAATATCCTTGATGCTTTGTACCCAAACGAAAATTAATTAATATCTTTTTGCTTTGATACTTACCTACGTAACTTTCTATCGGAAAAACACTTGCGTTGGTATACATTCGTAATACGATCTATATGTATACAACAACGAGATATGTACGAACAACGCGTACGTGACTACGATATATTCAGTAATAAATCATCCTTTGAAAGTTTTCTATACGAAACAAGGTTATTTAAAAAAAATTTAAATCACATTATCGATCCCTTTGTTCGAAGACAAAAGGGAGAAACGGAACGAAGGGAAGTCACGATAGAGAAGTCACACGAGATTAACAAATGTACGGCGAGCGATGCCTTTGAAAAATGGTAAAAGCTGGAAGATAAAAAGAACGGAGAAAGTAAGCGAGAAGAAATGTCGTCGTATTCGTATGCAAGAACGCTTTTGCGGTGGCAGCTTCTTTAAAAAGTGACTTTGCGAGGGCGAACGCGGCAAGTGAAAGAGTAAGGGTGTGAGAGAGAACACGAGGGTTGTAAAATACGAGGGAGAAAGAGAGACAGGGGTTGCAGACGCGTTGCTGGCAGACATGGTCGAAGATTATGCCAGCGCGTAGGCAATGGGCGGCGCCGTGCACAGCGGGATGCCGTTGGCTTTTCGTACGAAGAACGTTGCCTTCGATTTTCTCGGGTCATTCGTTACCTTACTCCCGTGCCCTCCAAAACGCGAGAAAAGGAGGGTGGGAGAAGTTAGATGCGCCGGGAAGACGATAAATGTCTTCGAAATCATTTACGATCTTCGATCGAGTTATTTTGTACGGGATTTAATTTATCGCAGCTACTCGTCACTTTCTAACGGCTTTGTCGGTTTTATCAATTTTCTGCTGAAAAAGTGAATTTTGACAGATTTCTTTTACTATTATATAGAGAACGTGATTGCGAAGACTCTTTTTAAGTTTAAAAAAGCGAATCTTTGATAACGTGTCCCGAGCTTTACTTCTTTAGAGAGATTTTACCGAGAAACTTCCAATATTTTGGCAATTGGAAAGCAGCGGGACGAGAGAAGGAGAGAGTCGAAGTGCTTTACCGCGCTTGACGGAATTAGAATTATCCGAACGTTTCGGTAATACCATTGACATCCTTTGAAAGCCGACTTTGACTCGGGGCTTACCACTCGCAAAGAGAATTAAGTTCATAATTCGTATTTGGAAATTATTTGGCACCTAGCCTAATCTACCACCCAATCTGCTTCGAGTCTCGTCTTTTTAATCCTTAATCTCATTGATCGTAATGTCAATCGCGTGAATTCCTCGTTCAAAAAGTAGCTGAAAATTGGTGAAAAATATTTTTTTTCACTTTTCCTTGGGTTATCGTCAATAAGATTTCTCATTCGACCCTCGTACGATTTTATTTTATATTTAATACTATGTGTAGCCCAGGTAGGTATTTATTTTACGACTTACGCTTCACGAGTGTGCAATCCGGGCATAGCGTAACGTCACCGTATTCTCGAGCACCGTCGAACGATGCATAAGATTTTATTTCGTTCACGCGGAATATACAATGTATCTCGCGAGTGGACCTTCCTTCCCTCTCTCTTTCTCTCTCTCACGATACGTGTCACAACTTTTCATATTCTCCCTCTCTTATTTCGAATTCACTGGTTCGCTTTGGAAAGCCGTAGGAAAAGGAATTCGAGAGGAATTCGGAATTCAGGTCGGTCGACGGAACGTGTCTTTCGATTCGCCCTTTGCTTTTATCGCTCGACGGCTTTTGTGCGCGCGCGAGAATTGTAAGAGCGAGCATCGTCGAAGCATCTAAAGAGAAAAAGAGAACAGACACGAAGGAATCCTGTCGTATATCTTATATAGCCAGAGAAATATTAAAAGGAATGTCCTTTAAAGCATCGTCCTAATTCGCGTAAGATTCCCATCTCTCCCACGACGAAGAGTAGAAGTATCGGTCGTTCGATTCCTTCGACATCGAGCATCTCGTAACAAGTTTATTACTCGATCACGCTCGTGCAACGGAGTTTTCAGAAAAAGAGACGACAGAGAGTAAAACGAATCGACCGACTTTTCCGAACTTTCGAAAGAAATTAACGTTTCAGTGCAGTGCTCGCGTAACACACTAGGGTGATCGTCGTCGTGGTAAAAGGGTGAAAGAAAGGAGAACGGAATTTTGTTGTATTAAAAAAGAAACGTAATCCCGTCGGTATCGCTGAGTCTCTTTCTTCTGGTTTCAAGCTTTTGTTCTCTCCGTTCTCCATTTTCATCCATGTCTCTCTTTCTCTCTCTTAGCATGCTTCGTACACCAACGCGTCAACCTCGTTCCCACGTAACTCGAATGAAGATAAACGACGACGGTCGTTGACTCGTGGTTTAACTATACTTTACCATACTCTCCTGCCGTGATTGATCGCGGGAAATCTATCGGATGAATAGATTATCGCCATAATCCTCGAGAAGATGCATAGTTGCGAAGTACGTATTTTAGGCCATTCGCTTTTTCTTCGGTATATCAACCGATATAGATTTATTCTTTATTCGGAGTTTGACAATGGAAGAATTATTTTTTGATCAATTTTAAAGTGTTATTATTGCAGCTTGTCACGATGAACGCGTAAAGCACGAGTGGGACATGGTTCAATTTTAACGAATTTATTTGTTTTATTCTTTTGGATTTTGTAGTCTTTGTAACTCATTCGTTTCCCCCCTCCCCCCCAATTTCTAATATTAGTTTTATTCGGTCAATAAATGAATACACAACTTTACATTTAATCAATTCTAATAAATATTGACAAGCAATTTTAAATATCTCGTTCGAGATTCGTAGAATAGTAATAAAGCTACGATCATTGGCATAATAATTATAGTATGTGACACGAGCACAGGCAAGATCGTTAAGTTAATGTCAGGTCTTGTAGCGGCGAGCTCGGTAAGGGTTGGTAATAACCGTATCATTGAAAACTCTACTCCGAACGGCCATTATCGGTTACGATCGGTATTTTCGTGTCGTTACGAGATGGTATGCTTTTTTTTTTTTTTGTAAATGTCTTCTATTTCCCTTCTACATTCCAGTTTTGGTCATGGAGTAGCCACGTTATGCCAAAAGCAGGGATGAAAATAAATTTCTATGCTACGAGTTTAATTCGTCTCGCGTTCATCGCTAGGTATTTGTTAAACTAGTTGATGACGTTAATTAGCTCGCGCATCAAGGCGAACCGCACGACGATTTACCTCGTGGATTTAAAATAAAAATTGAATTTCACTAGTCACGTACCATCGATCCTCTTCGTAAAAGAATACGTGGAACGGTAAAAAATGGTATAAACGAATCAATATCTTCTTTCGGGGAATCGACTGAAAATCCGAGCTTCCCCTATCCATGGCCCTCGGGTATCAGATTTTTATTGGCTTCCCTCTCTCTCTCTCTCTCGTTTCCCTTACCTCTTGCTCGTGATAAACGAACGTCTTGACCTGCTTCGATCATGCTCCTGCTTTATTACCAATCAGAAGGCGAAGGAAGAGAAACGGTACTCGTGAACGCACGAACGAAACGAAGTGGAAATTTTCTCCCTCCATTGCACCAACCCTCCTTTTGCACGTTCTCGGGAACCCCTTCATCTTCCGGCTTTGGCACACAAGAAACGCTTGGATGTGAAGTGCTGTATCCGACGTGTAAGACTTCATTCCTGATTAAGAGTCGACGCGATAAACTTTCTGCCTGCCGAGAGTTTAAACGTATGTGTGTGTCTGCAACGATTACGTACTATATATATATATATATATATATATATATATATATATATGTATATATATATATGTATGTATAATCTTGAGACGCGTCGATGTGTACGAGTTCGCACATAGACGATCGATTTTCCGGCTCGTCTCTCCGGCAACGCGGTATTCGCACGATTTTTCTCGAAAATCGGAATTGGCTCTGCCTCTTCCACTCGGTCGAATCCACCCCGAGCATTTTCACATTTTCGAGCACGGTTATTTCGAGCAACCACCGCAGGAGTTCGGATGTTTTATGAGTTCGAAGGAGGTATCGCGAACGAAACGTTCGTTTATCGTGGACTTGTGGTATATTATCGATCGGACGATTTTTATTGCTTATCGCGAGGATCTTACGTTCCTTTAAAGATTACCTTACCTATCCTATCATGAAAAAAATCATCGATTCCATGATTAAAGACTGAGTGTAACGAGAACAGAAGTAATAAAATGAACGTGGTTAGTATTTAAAGAAGAGAGAAAAAGACATTTTCTAAAACAATCTTCGAAAAGCCACCTTCATCAAGAATGGAATCACTCGTGCGTCCCAGAGCGACCACATCTTTCACGCAGGTAGGATAATAAAATCGCAGAGTATCCTTTGTATCCCACCCTTATACCCAAGGGTGAAGCCAATTAACCGGTTTGCCTTTATCTCATGCTACCATATCAAACGCGTGAGACGTCGAGACGTCAGAACGTTCCTCTCTCTCAGTGACACAATACGAGCTCTTTCTTTCTCTCTGTCTATGAGACTTAGCGCTTCCAGGTTCAGAATGCTAGTAATTCATTAGCGAATGACCCGCCAGTGAGAAAATGAGAGAAAAAGATAGGACGAAATTCTCTCATCATACCTACGAGAGGTCTCCCTAAGGAAAACCTCTCTCTCACACACACCTATCGCTCTCTCTCTTTTTTTTCTGAAAGTTCCTCCTACTCTCTTTTTACGAGAAACTTTCCCTTCCACCTATTTCTCCGGAGATGGCGCAATCCGCCAGTCCTTTGTTCGGACTTACCTCCTCCTCCCCCAGAACCCCCCCCCCCCTGCCGGTAGTCTTTGCTTCTACTACTCTCTATTCGTGATACGACATTAAGTCACGAAAAAGACACGCGTCGTTTCGCTGGGTAGTATAGGTGGCATTATATTCGAGAAAAAGAGAGAGGGCGTCATTAGACGAAGGAAAGATTCACTGGGTGGATTCTTTCGAGGTATGCAATTAATTCGTTGCCTACCGAGACGAAGAACATGATGTCTCGTTAATTCGGAGAAAAGATGGGAAGGTAGGAGAACGCGTAAACTTTTGAGAATATTTTTAAACATTCTTACTAATTCTAAGATTTTTAGGTACATTGACTTTTCGGAAATCGTTTTCCGAAGACCCTCGCTACCCTATTTCAATAAGGAGAATATAAAGACAGATGGATCGATCGAAGAGAGGGAAAAGAGAAGAGGGTAAAGAACGTAGAGAGACCGAGAGCTTCGTAAAAATACAAAATATCCGTCAACGTGCTTCGAATCGCGCTCAATCTTATTTGGCTTCATCTCCATAAATCCCCGTTAAATTTGAACGCGCTCGAACGAAAGATTTCTCTCTCGCTCTCTCCCCTCTTTGAGGAAGATGGGTTCTCTTTAGAAATTTCCAAAGCTTCGAGTACGGAAAACGTGATAGAGGGAGTATGGAAAAAGAAAGAGATAGAAGAGATATAGCCTGTCTTTACTCTATTTTTAAAAGGTTCGAGAAGGATGGCTTCGAAAACCGCTGAACAACTCGAGAGATATAACGGCTTACTATTGGTCCTTCTATACATACCTACGGCGAACCATCCTTTAGGATAGAACGAATTTATCCTTTGAACGTCTCGATGTAGTTTATACGATATCTGTGACGTCGATAGCGGTCACTTCGATACACGACTTTGCCTCACGGGAGAGTAAATATTCATATTAAAATGACAAAGACATCAAGGAAAATACTTTGCAAAGTTCTCTCTCTATCCATTCTCTATCCGCCTTTCGTACGGATAACGATTCTCTGGTACGACGGTTAACAAGAGCGAGTACGTAGTATACACAGAGATTTCAAGACCAAGCGAGTAAAACTCAACGGAGTGTTTTCTTCTGAGCATGTCCCGCCTTTCACGTTTCTACGAGGGACAAAATTCAATTTCATTTCATTGAATGAAAAGCGTCGTCGCGCGAGCTATTCTCCACGTTGATTCCAAATGAAGAACTCCAAATCGGGAAACAAAAATCTCTTTTCTACGAGACGTACTTGTCGTGGGATCCCCGACAAAGGTGCTCGGCATCCGTTCCGGTCTAGATCCGCTCGAAAACTTATTTATTTAAAATTCCACTCTTTTGTTACGAGTTTCGAAGTAATCCTCTCTTAGCCATTGCATCAACAAAAGTATGCTAGGCATTTCGCGAGTTATTAACGAGCTTCCCGTCGAACGGTCGTTTTTTCTCTTTGTTCGCATTATCCTGAAATTTGTTTCTTCTTTTCTATAAAAATTTGGCCAATCTCGTGACGCGTACGTAGGTCGAGGTAAGCAAGACGGAGGCCGTGCTCTTCTTCAAGAATCGCATATCCATTTAGAGAGTACGGGAATACAAGTCGAGACACAGCATCTTACGGAAGATCGAACGCGCGTTTATGCATCTTTCATGGCACGTTCCTGCGTCCTCCTCGCACGCTCGCTCGCGTGCTACGTTAACCTAAAATATTCACAGGATTTTGGTATGCGAAGTAGACGCTCCACTGAGGTGCATTTATTATTAAGGAAGCAAGAATCGCGGCCGTAGGTCCGAAGCTTCCCACTCGAACGTTTCCACGGTAAGGGGAAGAAAAAAAAGATAAGATACAGTTCTTCTCAATCGGTTTAGATCGATTGGAGAGAACGTTATCTTCGCGTTTTAAATTAAAAAGGCTTTGTTATATTTTTTTTAAAACGAAGGCAGATCGTGCTGACATTTATACTACACGTTTCTTTCTATAATTCTTGAAACAACGTCGATCGAGAAGGCGAACGCATAAAAGCGTACGCGTATCGCGCGGATGGAAATGGAGCGACTTTGTGGTAAATGCGCTGAATAAGACTTTCTTGCCATATAGGTCATCGATTTTCGAACGGAGCTTTATATCGACACGCGCGTGAGAATAAAAAAACAGCTTGAAAATATTCTCTCGTTGGGTAACGGCGTAGTCCGAATTATCGGCGAAAATGTGACGTGCTTCTCTTGGTTTATAGCGTTAAAAATTTGGTGATTTCTTTTTTTTTTCGTTTAATCGAACGGTAATATAAAATCGAGAGAATTTTCATAACAATTTCATCGATGGTCGAGTCAAAAATGTCAATCGAGCGATCGGATTAATTCCGCGATAATAAAAATAGCCGCTTTGACGGATCTCCGGTGAAAAGAAAATTGACTCCGTCTCTTTTAAATGATAAAATATTAATAAAGAAAGCATAAATATCGTATTACCTCGTTATTATTTCTTAAAGATGAACAAAATTGTGAAGAAGGGGAGACGCTTAGCAGTTTAATTTCCTACTTTTATTTCTCCTTCCGGTAGCGAGGCTTCAATTTCAAGCGCGCTTTCTTTGCGCCATTAACGCAAGGCGTTCGTTCAGACCATCAAAGTAAACGCAAAATAGTCTCGAATGCAAATGAAGCTTCTTTCCCTTTCTCCTTGCTCTCTTTCTACCGTCTCTCTTTCACGTTTAACGAGCAAAGCTATTTGTACAGTCGCTAAGGTTGATTTATTAACTGTCCTCTCGATTAACATCTTCATTTCGCGACCGTAGAAACATGGGCCACCGTTCGTTCAAACGGAATTACTTCGTAGCCAGTGTCGATTCATTTTTTAACGCGAACAATTTGCTAAACAAAAAATACGTATTCATGTTAACTCGAGCCTTTCTCGAGGACGTACTCGCGTAACACCGTATCGAAAACATTTAATCCCAGGTTCGTTCGAAAAGCTTTATTTTCCAATATATCCCGAATATATCATTGTTTTGCTATGTCATTTCATTAACTTTTTAACGAGCCATGGGCCAAATAAAAAGAGAATGTGCCATGGTGCATGGGACGTAGAGAGATCCAAACGGATTAACTCCTCGTAACGAATGCCCCAGCGCTCGTATCATTAATATCGAAAACTGCGATATGACACGAGCTGGGTAACATGTTACGTGGAGAAAGGTAAACAAGCGAAACACGATTATATTTGAAACGTATGTAAATATTCTCGTATATCACGCACGTTTATTACATGCTCAACGTAGCTCACGATCGAATTCGTCTCGCGTTCGACAAGCGTTCGATAGAGTAGGAAGCTGAAGATGAGAGCCCTCTGCAGCCGTGGATTTAAAGTTTAGACAAAGTTTAACGTTATTAAACGAAAAAAGAGAAATGATATTAGTATAGTACGAGGGAAAATCGATGGAAGAAGGAACGTAAGAGAAAGAGAGGAAAAGCTTCCGAGCGTAAAGTTAACGCGCGTGGCTAGAAGAAAGTAGGAGGAAGAAGAAAGGAAAGAGTTGACTCGCGGGAAAAAAAGTGAGGAACAAAGTTTAATACCTTTTAACGTCCGAGGTAAGAAAGCCACGAGCTTTCGAGAAGAGCTTACGAGAGAATGTGAATTTTCTTCCACCGCTAAACTTTTTCTCTTCACGCACGTACTTTAGATATACGTACGCGTGTGCGTACCTACGTGTATAGATATAAAACTTTTCCCTTTTTCACGATGATATAACTCACCCTTAAATTCCTGTCTGCGACACCTACCCCCTCGAACCACCCCTTTCCGTTTTCCTTTCGTCGCTAGAGCGAAAAGTCGCGAATCTTCGAACAAGAGCGAGCGTTTTTTGTGTCGTTCGCGATCATACGCCCCGTTAAAAATTTCTCTTCCTCTTTCTTTCTCTTTCTACTTTCATAAATCTTCCGAAAGGTCTCTGGTAGATTTTTCGGTAGGAAGGAAGGAATCCTACCTTTTTGCGAAGTCTCGACCCTTCGGACGCTTTTTCTCTCTCTCTTTCCCTAAGCTTTTCAGACTCATTTTGTTCTCGTTAACGAGAGGAGGGAGGGGCCAGCTAAAAAACAAAACGCCATTGTCGTCGAAGCTGAACAATGCTCGAGCTTGCGAACACGCGCGTAGATACCGGACCTAGAGAGGGGTTCCGTTAGAATATCGTTTTACTTCGTAAATGTAACGCTAACGAGCGGGGTAATCCGCGCGCTTTTGGGATGCTGCATCAGCCGGGTAATGACTCGTACGTCGATTCTTCTCTCTCACTCTTGTGGCATCCCTTTCGACGCACTGAGTAGGAAGAGAGAGATAAGTACGCGATTATGTCGGTAAGCGGTAAGAAAAATAGCCGTTTAGAGCGATTTTACGAAAACGTTACCCTACTACTTTACCTTTTTATCCGTTTTTTTTTTTTTTACTTCATTGAATACCGTCAAAAAAATATCTCACAGTTTTATTTCGTTTGCTATCGAAATGTCCTAGTAATTTTCTCTGTCTTTGTCCTCTATTCTTTCCCTCTTTTATCTGATTCCATCGGACACTCCTCTCTCGAGGATATCTTTGATTTCGCTCACTTTGCAAGTGAAACTATTTCAACGTTCTCCACACCCCCGATATGTCTACCACTTTATAACATTTGCTAACTCCCTCGAACCACGCTTTATCCGGGATCTTGCAGTATTCTTATCCGATTTGAAAAAGTTTTCAACGGCGTCGTACGTAGGATCAGTGAAAAAGGAAATGTTTTGAGATAGATTTACGGGGAGGGAAGAATGAAATTCGCGAGAAGCGGATTAGCTAAAGCAAATAACGAACAAAATCTGTTTTTTTCTTTTGTAATACATTTCAGTAAAAATTTGCATCCTTTTTTTGTCGATAAAAAAAAACGATGGTACAACCGTACACGTTTTATTTAAATATTGTGCGAACTTGTAAATACATATACGATGATGAAACATTCAGGCTCGCGTACGTCCGGCTGCTTTTATTTTAAACAAATCATTCATTCTCGCTTTTTACACTGTTCGTACATTTGAAGCCATTGCTTTTGACGATCAAAAGCCCCGTCGAATATTCTTTTCATGACAAGGTAACGTTAGCCGGATGGCGATCGGGGAAATATAAATTACGAGGAGGAACCTCCGACCGTTTAGCTTTTCAATTTCGCTCGAGTCACGTTATGCCGTTGTGAGAGCTGAATATCTTGCTAACGGGATCGAATTTTACGGTATATTTTCGATGATTATTATTTTATACATAATAATTGTTTACCCGTATCGAGGAGAACAAAAAATACCAAAGAATTGGATTTTATGATAAAATATCAGAGTCTTTTTAAAGAAGGAAGTAATTAATTACGAAAGAATTTATTTATTATCGTATCTCTCTGGCGTGTATGCAAAACAAGAACGGGGAATATGTTTAGAGTTAAACGGGGGAACGCGAGAGAATGACATGGGGATTCTGAATGACCGATAGTTTCTTTGAGAGAAAGAGAGAGAGACAAAAACAATGCGTGTGAGCGCGACACCAAAGTCAGCCGAGTTCTCCCCGAGTGATAGATTATTCCCACCAGCGAAGATAAAAATTGTGACGTCCGACAAGAACTTTATTGTTATCGCAAAGCGTGACGATATTTCGTCGCGATTTATTTCCCCTGATATGCGTAGGTTCTACGAAGGAAATAAGCGAGGCGCGAAGTCGATGACGTTCGCTCGGTAAAAATTCGTTTCGTAGCTAAGAGAACTTTTCGTCCGTAATTTTATCGACGGTAATTTGAAAAGTCCACGGCCGGGTTTTCCTACTGCTATACTTTTAAACTCATTCATTTTGTGTGTATTTTGTTGGATATAGGAATGTATGTAGTACGTAATTAACATTCGCTGACAGTCTCTCTTATTTTTGATCTTTTTCTTTTCAAATGTCTCTTCTGTACCTTTCTACCGTGCTCGAGTACGACCTGTCTTTCAGCAGAAACGTCGTCGAGTTTAAATGTTGACTCGAAGATGATCGAACATGAGAAATGATTATAATTTAATTAGATCGACTAGTATCGGATTTTCAGTCGAACGATGGAACGTGATTCCTTATCGTCGATTTTTCCGTTAAGAGAAGAGTGATCTCATAAGATACATTTCCGAGTTTGAGCTCGTCTCTCTTTCCGAGAAAGATCATCGGAGAGGAAGAAACTATTTATAGGGTCGTTCGATCTTCCTCAATCCCGGTAGGAGTATCCCTCGTAGCATCTAAGCTCGTATAGCGTTCTTCATGACGGCACGCACCCGACGAGAATGAAAAAGATTTTTCTTTCTTGCTTTCTTTCTTCCTTGAGAGTGAGAGAGATTGGGAGGAGTGAGAGAAAAACGAGTATCACCCGCATCCTTTTTCTATACTTTCCACGTGAGAGAAAGTCAGGAAAAGAGACTATCGTACGAAAAAGGAAAAGATATAGATAAATGACGTCATGTAGAAAAGGATAACGTATGAGAGAGAAGAAGAAAAATCACGGATGACGATCGAGCGTTCGTTATAAAGCCGAGTACCTTCTGCTACGATCGAAAAGGAGGGAAGAGTTCTTTCCTCGAGAAGTTAACAGAAAAATCTTCCTTACTTACCGTCTAAATCTGAAACTTCCATGACTGGCAGATCCGAATCGTCCTCCAAGTGGTTCCATTAACTCGAATCACGCGTACCTTTCTCGTTCTCCTGTTTTTGGAGATACTTACGTGATTACGTTGGACAGAATTGCAGAGCTTTCTATTTTCTTATCTCGTTGGTACAAGAAACTATTATAATTACACCGATTTGTCTTAGGATCGGAAATTAAAATTTTTTTCGATATCGTTAAGTAATTGTGTATGTAACTTTCGCGTGGAGTACATGGACACGTTCGTATGTATACCACGAGTTATATACATAGATATATATATATTTCTAGTTAAACATTCGCACGGCGCCAAAAGCGATCGATATAATCCGCTTCCTTGTTCGGTAAGCGGGTTTTCTTTACTCGAATATCACGTGCATACGCTCGAGTTATATGTAGGTATAGATAGACTCTGTTATCATTAAATATCTAGTCCATTTTAAGCAAGTGCGTTTTAAGTCCATCTAATTCCCGAAGCTTTTGGTAGTCCGATGTAAATTGGGTAGTTTTTGAGTCGTAAGTCTGTTAAATTTTCAAAGACACCGAAAAATATGTGAATTTTTTAAAATTTATTTATAGATGGGAAAGAATAGTGTCGGAAGTCGATCATATAACAAATAAGTTATCGTCGATAGTACAAAGAATGCCTTTGTGTATATTTGTAACAAAGTACACTAAAAGTGTATCGATTTAGCTCGATCGATTCTTCGACGGTCTACGTAAAACGAACTCGGCACTGAGTCCTTGTTCATACTTGTGCCTTGTAAACAAACCTTCGGCCAGTTAAAGCTCTCCGACAGGAATCTACTCTACTCATTGTCAATCTTACCGCGGCTACCGAGCAGCGTACTTGCGTGATCAAATAATGGAATATTTGAACGTGACTTTGATATAATTGTATCTGTTTCTTAAAATATAGCTTCCTATTCTATACACATATAATTACAATTATTTAAGATATATTCGAAGGCTTTAGACATTTAATTCCAATTCCACTATTATAAGTTAAATAGTAAAGTTTTGTGAATTTTATAGGTACCTATATAAAATCGAGTCTGAGAATAGCCAATATAATATTATTTTTTAATTATATAAGAATACTTAATAATAAATTATTTTTACACACATAGATAACTATCTGTTTGTTGTTACTCGTAAAATGTTTTTAAAATGATATTCTTTCTCAAAAGAAAAAAAGATAAATATATTGTATATGTCAGAAATGTACTAAACGCATCCCGGAGCGATGCTAGTACAGCCACATTTAAAACCGCGGCAGTTTCATCGATAACCTTAACGGATTCCAATTTACGAAGATTGGAAACCCCGCTTGCAAGGCGACCGCCCGCGAGGGAGCGAGAGAGTAAACGGAAGCGCGGGATTCGAACGGAAGACTCGAACGATGTCGGTATGTCTCCGGATAGGATTTAAATTGCATTTTGGTGCGCGTGCGGTGCAGCAACCGCGGCGTACTATACGAAGCGATGAGAAGGAAAACGAGCTAAGAGAGAGAATTAGATCGAGCGCATGAAAAGCCGAGGGAGAGAGAGAAGGAATCATATTTGTCTGCTTCGAAAACGATCAACCATAAATTCCTAGCGAACTTAGCCACGTTCTATGCGTTGGTTAAGGCCACTGTTGTTTTCTGTATCACTTTTTCCTCTAGTTCTATTTCTAGAGTAGATATAGTATTTTCTATAGATATAGGTATAGTATATTCTTTTTTTATTAACGCAATTTCAACCTCCGTAAGAAGATTATTTTGCAACATAAATAGAGTATATTTTTCAAGGTAGAACATAAACCGTTACATCATAAAGTTATAGTTGACTTTGTTAGAAGTACAGTACTGGTGAGAGGAAGTAACGCTCGAGCTTACGAAGACTTTTAATAAATGAAATTGATTATATCATAAAATATTTTATTTCGAGCAGAAATTCCTTTAAGATTTATTATATTTTCATTGAGTTGCATTATATATCTATAATCGCATTAAAATATAACTTAAAGTATTCACTCCAAATCAAGAGCCACCGGTTTAGACGCCACTGGATACGTTACCATCGAAGAATCCGATTCGCGAGAGATAATTGCGGAACGTTAGCGAGGGACGATCTAGCGAGCGTGGTAGCTCCATTGTTCCACGTGCGGAATTGGCAAATACGAAACTGCGGAGGGAATGTTCTTTAACGTGCTAAAGCACGAATCGATAATCAGTCGAGAACGCGTGATTTTGACGAACTGGTTAATGAGATTCGAGAACGCACTAGGAGAGAAAGAGAGAAAGGGGTGCCAAGTTTTACGTGGAATAATTAAAATTGCGATGTTTGAACCGTTCTGTCGGACGTTTGAACCTTTTATAATCCATGAAATTGCATTCCCAGAGTAAATTATCGACGGTCGAGTGATATTTGTTAGAACACTGGCGAATGATAAAGTAACTCGGTGTTTTCGCTACGATAAAAGCTATACTTTTGATGGGCTTGACCATTCCGTCAAATATTACATTTTACGAGGGCTGTTTACAGGTTCGTTTAAATTTCAAGATAAAGTGAAATTTGTGCATGGAAAGCAGACGGGATGGAAATAGAAAGAGAGATAGAGAGGCACGAACTTTCCACGATCGTTTGGAACTTGTTACAGCGGCGCCATCATAATAAAACTCGAAATATCCGCCTTTCATGAAAGCTGCTTCATATTTCCGCGGATCGTCGTTCGTTAATATCTTTGTATGAAATTTAATAGAAACTCATGCAACACGGACGACTTAGAAGTCAGATAAAGTTTATCAAAGAGGTTCTTATGAAAGCGGAGAATCTATACTGTAAAATGGAGAAAAATATAATAGCTTCGCCTATTAAATATTAAATTACAAAAGAAAAAGAGAGAAAGGGAAAATGATCTTTGAGAGAAGATAAGGATCCAAGAAGACTCAAGAATTTTCCCTCGAGCAAAGGATCGAACTTGCTGCGAGGAGTAATCTTTTGGGGATTTCATTTGAAAAATCATTTTCCAACCATCGACTTATATCCGCTATCTCGGCTCTCACGCGTGTCAGATAACGTCAAAGCAATCGAACGTACTATTGCATTTTCCTCGAATATTTTTGGCCAGCTTTAGTTTTCGTAAATTCCCTTAAGAAAATCATTTCGGAGTTCTCGCGACACGTAATTTCCAAACTCTCTCTCTCTCGACGAGAGCAAAGAGCAACGCGGAGCCAACCGCAGGAGTCACCGCGGCATTCTCTCCTTGTTGTCAAGGGTAGAGTCTCTTATAACGCAAGCTTCCTAACTTATTCCAAATTTATTAGAGAAAGTGCAGAGTCGTACGGAATCGCATTACGAAATTAACTTCACGAACTTTCGAAGATTCCGCAGTGCCGTCACTCGATGAACTTTCAAAGGAAGCCTTCTCGAGTCAACATCGACCCTGGTTAATTTCATTTTTCGTAAACGTGATCGAGCGAGGGATGGGAGGAGTACCTAGTTCTAATTAACAAAACAGATTTTCTCTTGTAATAATTCTATTCATGACATTTTCGTATTTCGAACCATTTTTTTTTAAACATTTCTTCATAGTTTGCTTTATACGAAACATCGATAGGACCCATGAAAAAATGTTTAATAAATTCGTGAATTCTTTGACAGCTGGATAGCCATAGGGATCGGTCAGGAAATTTCACGCTTCGTCGGGTGACCTACGCGATTACGTAAACATATTGATTAGGATTCGATAGTCACGGCCGAATCGCCTGTGTGCGATGGAATCAACAGCGCGCGACGTCATCGAATGCGTCGGTATCACCACGCGTACATACGTACGGGTGGGAGCTCGTAGACGTGTGTACACGGTTTGTGGACAAATTGAAGAGTGACGAGCTATTGTTACTCGTTGAGCGAATTACGGAGAAAAGCTGAGAGAATGTGTCACACGTATGTTATACAGATGGATGGACGAAGTGATGGACAGGTGGATATGAAAAAAGAGGGAGAAAATAGGGGGACATTTACATATAAAGAAAGAGAAATAAAATGTACAGTATTTTTTTATTCAGTTTCAAAACTACAATCTCACGAAACATTCGTGCATGATCTTATAATTTATTAGTGGTTAAACTATTTTAAAAATCAAATTCAATATTTGTATGTTTTTCTTTTTCTATTTATGTTGTCTGTTTGAATTTCCTGGCATGATTTTCAGTTTAGGTATGTATTTTCAGGACGCGTTAAAGCGACGCAGGGTAGCAAATACCTTCGAGGGGTTGAAAACGTCAGCCTTTAACCCTCCTAGCTTGATACGAGGATAAAGTTCGATTAATCGCGATTAATTGATGTTCGATACGCTTTAGTATGGAAGCCTGATAAATACAGGATTATCGAAAGTAGTCGGATGATTGATATATTTGCGATTAGCGGGTTAATTATACTCAACGTTGTACCCGTTATCCTTATGAACACATCGTGGTGTTTTACGATCGTTATATTTTTTGAGTAATCACCTATTCCTGAAAACATATGCAGGATTCGTGTTTCGATTCATTTCATAGTATATCCTCGGCAACGCGTTAAAATGATTTTATCATTGTTAAGAAATTTTCACGCGAAAGATCACGAAACGAGGATTTAAATAATTCTATTTAAGAGTTAGGAGAAAGTGACGAGAAACGGTAGGGGACGAATGAAAGCAGTAATTGCGAGACCCTTTCATCTATCTTGTAAATGTTGATTTATATTCGGGCAAGTTAAATATTTGTGAAAGACAAACAGACGCCGAGGTAAATAGACGAAGTAGCCTCCCGTTGTTTCCTTCTCTTTCCTAAGAAACAGCAACATCGTTGCACCTGAGGGATAAAAAATTTCATCGCATTTAGTTCGTCGTTTGCAGAAGGAGCAGAAGTTATTTCTTAGGTTATTTATAAATTTCTTTTCACGGCTATGACGTAATGAAAGTCATACGTTCGGGAAAACGTGTGAAGAAAAAAAAAAAAAAAGAAATTGCAAGGACAAATCTCGCAATAATCCTAACGATAAATTCGCGATGGAAAAGTTATATACGGCCCGTGTTTTGGTAAAGATATTCGCTAAAAACTTTTTCTTTTCTCCCGTCTCATATATTTCGTTCGCACGAAGTGGCAAGCGTGGGAGACTTTAATCTTCGCCGACCTGAAAATATCGTTTTCGCTTATCGTCGATTTCTTTCACGAAAAACATAGGCAGCGGCAGCGTAATAAAAGCCATATATTTTTCTCTTTTGTTGCTAGTACGATCACTCGTTTCTACCTACCTGCCTATCGTTTTCACGAGATTACACTTTTTCATATGGGAAAGCCGCGTGGGAATTTATTAACATTACTTTGCTAATGAAACCGTCAAACGATTAAATCCTGGATATAATTGCTACGTGCATTAACGAAAGCAGGAGAAAGAAAGAGAAGAGAAAAATCGCTGCAATTATCGAAAAAAAATGCTTTCGTGCTTACGAGATGATATCTCTCCTTTCCTCTCTAATTGCTCGACGTAGCATCAGCGAGATTAATTAATTTTCTCCATTGATTTTTATCCTGGAATATGCGATAAAAAATTCTTTCACGTATCGGTGGACACGCACTGACGGATAAAAGGGAAATCTACTAGCTTTGATCCGTACGTGCATTCGTTACACAAAATTCTCTTATGCCTCTCCTCCCTCCTTCTCCCTGCCACTCTTTTACATGTTGCAAACATAACATTTCAAAGCCGACGTAACGTATTTGTTTAAAAAAGTAATTTCACGTTTCACGGCTCACTGGTGGGTAATTTACCAAAATAAAAGAATTGAACGAGAGAGAGCGGTCCTACAAAAGAGAAACCAAAGAAACACACAAAAAAGCTAGGAAAGGTACAAAGAAAGAAATTATTCTTCCTCACTGCGCAAAACAGCGTCATTACACGAATTTTCTATTATAAAAGACCGAGCGGTTTTGCAGGACGACTTCATTCGTAAAGAAAGAAATGGAAGGGAAAAGAGCTAGCCAGGCAGCGCGCGCGCGCACATACTTCTGGGCAAACGTAACCGAACGGGCAAGAGCGTTGGAGGAGAAGATAGAAAGGAATTAAAAAAATAATCTCTATTTTTCTTGAACACTCGCGATTCGTACAAATATTCATTCCACGAACGAAGAAAAGAAAGAGAGAGAGAGAGAGAACAGAGTAAAGATGAAGTCAGAGAGAAATGAACTTTTCAAATTAATTAAAGTTACGTTGTTTGCACCGCCGATGAAAGAAGTTGTTTGCTTCGCGGCAAAATTCCAAGCTTTCTGGTTTTACGCTAACGTTCATAAATCTTTGTCGAATATTGTCGATTACGTAACCAAAAAGAAATTTTAATATCGATATTCGATGGTATGTTATATTAAAATTAAGTCACGTCAAGATCAAGTTTCAAATTTTTTCTTTTTCTTTTCTAACCTAAAGTATACATTCAATTAATTTGCAGTGGCCGTGAACCGAGAAGAAGTTGATTTAAAGTCGGAAAGTTTATTAAAAGTGAAAATGCGGACGGTGGTACGCGGAAAAAAGTATAAAAATAAAAACTAAATTGTTTTTACGTTCTTCAAAACCAGTACTGGTGATCCTTACCCACCATCGTCCTCTTTGTTTACGCTTTTCTTTCTCTCTCTTTGTAGAAAAGAACACCAAAGTTCGGGTAGGTACTTTCGTTCTTTCACTTCTGCTTTTTCATTTCCACTTAGGAACATTCGAATTCACGTATTTCCATAAAATGACGGCCCTTTACGTAATCTTCCGTTCATCCGTTGCTTCCTCTGAAATGAGTTTCGAGTCTCTCTCCCTCGCACGTAGACACTTCCTCTCTCTCCTTCGTCTTACACACGCCTATATTCTAGTTGTGCCATCTGCTAGAGGCAAGCGTCTTACGTACTTGCTTCGTGTAGTACGAATGCTGGGTTGGTAATATCGTCGCACGTAGTACGACCCTTAAGATCCTTTAATCCTGTAGTAGACGAAGGGAGTGTATGAAATATGGTTTGTACGCAGTCCTGGAAATATAATCAGACGTTAGTCGAAATCGTGACGTAAAAAATGAACTTCTGCGAAGCAACGTTTGTAAATTGTATTAAAATGTATCCCAACGTTGATTTTCTAATCGCGTTCCTTACCAAGTCCCATCTATCTCACGAAATCGGTACGTTTTGCCGTTTGAACGTTCATCTCACGAATTAACTACTCTTCCGAGGCAGAATCGACTAAAAGGAATATTTACGAGCGAGTTATCCGACCGAATTTAAACCCTTAACATTTCTGTTTCGTACGGAGCTTACGGCGCGTTGCGCGCTTGAGAAATGATCCGCAGCCTCCGAGAGGATTAAACTTCGCATTCAGACGTTTGAAGTTAGATTAAATATAGCTCATTGAGCACGGGATATCGGTCATTTGAATAACACGCCCGATTTCTTCGATTTTTTAGCAGAAACTTTACGGAATGGTTAATGATCCAAGGTGACGTGGAATGTTTCTATTACTCTTTCAACCTGAAACTACGAAAGTCGTGAAAATGCCAAACTATATGTTTCATGTTTCACATTTTTCCGAATAACCATATCACATTTATAGAAATTTATTATATATATTTTATTTACTCGATATTATTTATTAATAATACGGATAAATATGATTTTTTTTAAGCATTTGCTAGGTAGATAGATATACCATTCCAAAGTATTCCATAAAAGTTTGTCGCATCATTAGAAACAAAGAAAATATTTAGGTGGCCTCCTTTACCTAGGCCACCCTGTATAACTATACGTTTAATTTCGGTAGTTCTAATCGACAAATATGGAATAATATTTATTAAATTAAAAATAATACCTTCATTTTCTATAAAAAAAAAAAAAAAAAAGAATTGTTCCTAGAAGTTTTAATCGGTCTACTCGGACCGATCGATCGAATAGAAGCGACACTACGAGTATAGACATAAATTATTCAGAGTCCGACAAGGGCAGAAGAATGAGCTTATTCGCGTTAGCGGTTAAGTATCAGCGAAATATCCGAGCTCGGCTATTCGAGAAGAATATCCAAAGGCGCGGAGTCGTCTTTGTGTTATTACGTAACCACCAATTTAATTCCGTAGGAGACGTCGCCGATGGCGATCGTGCGCGGAATACGACTCGACGAAGTTAGCGAGCGAGCTGCCATGGATCGAGATCGAATTGAAGATCTTGGAACGGCGTCAGATACGAAACTAGGGCATACTCCTTCTCGTCATCTTTGTCGTCGTTGTCTTCGAAGGGCCACTCTGATTTTATAAGAGATTAATTAATACCGACTCGGGAAACGAGATTCTATCCGGCTCGTTGTTTAACCTCGTTTATGACCCTTTTTCGTTCCTCTCCTTTTACTTCGACTTTAAGGGTAAAATACGATGATGTAACGTAACTGGTTTCTACAAGGGTGTAAATTTTTACGTAACTCTCCTTGAATATCGAGCATTCGTGGAAATAATTGACGGTTATATAATTTGTATCCTTTATATTATTATTCGAGCTTAAAACAAAAAGTAGCTTATGATTTTTCAGCGAAAAGTGAAGTTAAAAGCTACTCCCGTGGAAATGATCGAGAGTGATTTAAAAAAAAAAAATTATAATTTTCTAACTCAATTTATATTTTTCATAGAGACGTGCAACGGTAGAATGGTGACAGGGGAAGGAGAGAGGATAGCAATGAAACTCGCGGTAATTAAATATGGACCGTATAACTAATCGCTTTTGTAATTAGCAATTAAGTGAAGATCCAACGCGAACGACTTTTTCCGCCGGAAATTACTTGGAATTTAATTAACGCTCGCGCTCTCACGCGCGAGTGGACATATTCCAGTGAGAGATTCGTTTTATTTCGCAAGTTCGTCAGGAACCTTCGATTTCGTCACTCCCGAACGTGGTAATAGAAACCATCCTTTTTTGTTAGAAGTTAAAACGCTTCGATAACGAACGATCGTTGATTGTTCGTATTTTGTTTAGACCGATCCACTAAGAGAAGAACACGATTGGCAACATTTTCCACCTTTCCTTTATTCTTTATCACAAAAGCTAGAAGGGTGGTTCGTACGGTTGTAAAAAGGTTACGCACGTGCTGCACGCGTCTTCTATAATGCAAAACATACGCACGGTGGTAGCAATGCCGTTGGTACTCGGTTCATTGTATGCTTCAACAATGCGTTTAGATGACGGTAATGAGAGAATTTATTATAGAAGAACTGCTACGGTTGGGCGACGCGAAATTCTGGCATCGCTCGTAGAGAATTACGACTTGAGCGAAATATTACGTTGCGTACATTTGCATAACTAACAAACCACGTGACTACCATGCCACGTCGTCGTTCTAGGAAAAAAACATACCAACTTTTTCACCCTAGCGTTTCATTAAATTGTTTTCCTCTCGTGTACTCTCTGCTGGCCTCCCAAAAAACGATACGCGAAAGAAAAATTCTAAAACGGAACGCTAATGGCAACTAATTCATAGAGGAAAACGTTCGTGACGTGGACCATGGAAGAAGAAATCGTAAATGTGACGGGTCATCGAGAGTCAGCTGGTATAGCAACTATGGTACAACGAGTGACGACAGTGGTATAGTCGAGTCGAGGCGAGTTCGAAGAATGGCCCTCTTCAATGTCGCAATCAGGCCTTTAAAAGCCGCGCGGTATTGCCGTAGCTGGCTTTTAGCGTGATACGTTCGTTGAAAAGTGGGTACCCGTTCAGCGGAGAGCCACCTCCAAAAGTGCGTTTTAATGCACGATGCGAAATGGATGGTCGCGACCAGCTGGAGAAAAGGGACAGGAAAAGAGAAGAAAAATTGAAAAACAGGTTGATCGGGATGAGATTCCTAATGATCGAAGTTTACCTTACGCTTAATGACTCTGTCGTCTTCTCTATGTTAATTTTTCCATTCGCATTATCTCAAATGCGAATGAAATTCAGTTGGTCGGTGTATAACCAAACTACCAAACTACGGTGGAACGATTTAATGGTACTCCAGCGTCTTGCAGCGAGTAATTCGCTGGTTAATCCTGGCCGTTCGGATTTTAAAGGGCTCGGAATTTACGCGGTGTTATAAAGGATTAGTCCGATATGCACCAGGGAGTCCGATCTCGTGAATCTGAAAATAAGAGAGAGAAGGAAGATTCCAAGGGAACGAGGAGGAGGAAGGGTAAAAAGACAACGGAGCTCGTGGGAAAACCGCGGAATCGTTTCCGGTTTATCCCTTAAAGAACGAGCAAGCACCGAAGTTGGGAGCCGGGTGGGCAGTAGCAGTGATAGTACCGCAACAGAGTTATATAGTATACATGCATAATTCTGACCAGTGTACCAAGCCATCCGAGCGTTCCTGCTGTTATTGAAGTCCACTCGCTCGTAGAGTGCTTCTGCTTCGCTTCAGATATTCTTGCGGTGCCGCTTTGAGAAACCACCCAACGAGTTTACCGTTCCGTTACTAAAACGAGCTCACTCTCTCTTCCTCCTAGTTTTTCGAGTCGAACGCTCTTTCCGTGTCGTTATGATGAAATTAAGTAGGGTGGATTAATCTCTCTTATTTAATATGAGACTGTTTGTATGTATCTATGAGTAAAACGATCGTATGGAACCTGGTGGATAATGGATAAGAACCAGGGCCGGCGCGACCTTTCGCGGGGCCAGAATGGGCACTCAAATCTAACAGGCATCTGGCGTAAATGATGGTATAGATTTAAGAAGATTTAGAATTAATCAAAGGCGTCTCCCAATCGGGGAATCTCCGACTTTTATTAACGCTGCCCGGCTCCGAAATCGATGAGCAAAAAAAAAAAAAATGTTCCTGGATCGGTCCTCCATTGTACGGGGTGCGAACGGTTGTGAAAACCGATTTTTTGAAAATTGAAGCGGGGGGGGGTAAGTATCCATCTGCGGGGCCCCTCGAAGCGCGGGGCCGGGTTCGGGGGAACGCGCTGAACCTGCCTTGCGCCGGCCCTGATAAGAACGACTATCGGTTGATCGAAGTTTGCACGTTCAAGCGGTAGTATCGAGTCACTTACGAATCAGCCGCTTCTACGGAGGGTAAATGAAACTATTAGCCACGTCCAGGTTACCGCGTGTAAAGAGTCAGTGTGTACTCGCAAATACTAATATTGGATTTACGAGTAGGGTCGCGTATGTTTACTAATCCTTCGAGATTTCATTAATACTAGAGACCATTTACACGTTAATTGAGCCCGACCCGTCGTCGTCAAGTGCCAGTCGTTTAGAAGACTATACCTGTTAATCCTACTTGACAGCTGGATGTTGTGCCAAGAAAAGTTATAGGTTTCTTATTATGATACGTGAGAGTAATCAAATGTAAGGGTACATTTGGTAACAGGAATGAACGAGAAAATATGTTATAATCACTGTAACGTAGCCGAATGCATATCGAGACATAATATTTGGTAACAATGTTTGCTTCCAATATCGATCGGGATTGCCCTCGTTATATGCAAATTTGTTGGATTAGCTTCCCTGCAGTTGAAATATTTTAGTAGTTTGACAATTTCGATAGTGTACCTACCTCGACTACATTTCCCCCGGTGTTTTAATCCTGGATCGTACGTTTTCTTCCAACTTAATCCCCATCTTGTTTTCCTTTTTCTTTCGTCGAAGTGTCGATAACACGAAATTGTATGTCTACCTTCGATACGACATACGCAATTCGAATTTGTACCAAGCAAATTGCATTGGATATTCTTGGCCATGTTCGATAATCACGGTGTTACTTTCATGGAAGGTAAACCAGATTTAATTGAGAATGCAAACCATCGATGAGAGGCGAGCGCTCTACGGAAAATAATTACTTTATATGCCCGTTATTCGAGTCATATCGAGAAAAAAAATGTAAAAGTTTATTAATTGCGTAATTTTATACGTTTGTCAGAAATATTCTCAATGTTTAACGAGTTTCCATAATGGTTTTATGTTCCAGGCCGAAATATGGAGCGTATTTATTGCGATTTTAAGGAAAAGCGTTCGCAATTTACAAGCATGTACAGATGTAAGTCTTATAGAACACGTGCTGCATCGGTTATCGCGAGCGGAGACTGTTGTCGCAGGTAAATTTTATATTACTTATCGACGAATCGAATGAAAGACAGCATAAAAAAGTGTCTACTTGATCTTGAAACTAATTTAAAAAATTCTTTACAGATTTACTGATCGATATGCTCGGTGTGTTAGCAAGCTACAGTATCACCGTGAAGGAGCTGAAACTTCTCTTCGGTGCTATGAAAGCGGTAAAAGGAAAATGGGTAAATTCTGTAACACCATCATCGATGCCGTTTCTACACAGAAACTAGCACAAAAATTGCATTAGTTTAATATCTTTTAACAAAATTCAACTTTTCTTCGAACAATCGTGAATCGAACCATCTTTCATCTCGTTCGTGATTTCTTACCGTCTGTTTATCTCGAAATCTTTTCTTCTTTTACAGCCACGACATTCGGCGAAACTATTGAACGTACTTCGTCAAATGCCGCAGCGAAACGGGCCCGACGTATTTTTCAGTTTTCCTGGTAGGAAAGGATCGGTAAGTGAATTTCCCTCTACCTCTTCTCCTTACACGAAAGAGCAGAAAACGTGCCCGAACGCGCCCAGCCGCGTTCCGTCCTTAAGAACGACGGTTCCTTTTTACCTTACGACTTCATCGAAGATGTTATTCGATTCTAAACTCTATCAAACTTCGGATAAGAGAATTCACGTTGTTTCGTGAAACTTCCGTTTCAACTAACGTCGTTTAAATTCGACAGAATATCGATCCTTGCTAACCGCAGCGCGCACGGGACCTTAAAGACGAAGCGTTCTATTGAATTTCTCGTGAATCTTGCGAATTGGTATTGAACCGTACCACCGTAACCAGACGTCTTATCGATTATCGTACGTTCGATGACCTGCCCACGTGATTACGAGATTCAATTTGTTATTTAAGTAAATTAAACTCTAACTAGAAGCCAAAATTATTCGAGATTTCATTGTTAACCTGATCAAGAGATTCTATTTCTTATTGAAGTGAATTAAATTCTAAATAAAAGCCTAAATTATTCTAGATTTCATTGTTAACATGATCAAGAGATTCTATTTGTTATTCAAGTAAAGAAAATTTTAAAGAAAAACCTAAATAATTCTCTACTCGATTTGGTGAAAATAAAAATTAATTTCTATTTGTTATAACGAAAACATTCGAAAGAAAGAAACGAAGATTAGACGACCGAACTATAGAACGCTTTCACCGACATACTTTTATATTCTTTGGCCAAGGTGATAGTAGATACGCTTCGAGATTTGAGCGTGGAAGTATCCCTCGTTGCCTAATACAATAACAAACTTGATGTGGAAGTTGGCGAAGTTGTGAGACACGGCTTGTCAATTAGAGCCCGATAACAATGTTTGACGATGCCCCGTGGCTGTAGCGGATTAACCGTTCGCGGGATAAGTGGGGCGTGTTTGCCTCGTAGTGGGCCATTCAAGTGTTGCTCGCTGCTGACAGTAATAATTGTAAGGACATTTCCCTGTAGATTACTTTTAACTTTTACCCGTGACAATTAGTTCAATTTTTGATTTACCTTTCCCGTCTTTCTGTTAACGTTATTAATAGCATACAGACAATGTCGAATAATTGATAATATTTTATTAATTATCTCATAAAAGTTTCACAAAACTACGAATGATTTCGTGGGTCTGTAAGCTTTCAAAGAGAGAAAGAGAGAGAGAGAGAGCAGAAATAATAGCAAGGTATAAACGAAGTTCTTTTACTTTTTTTACAGGCAATAGTATTACCTCCACTAGCAAGGTGGCCGCACGAGAACGGGTTCACATTCACCACGTGGTTTCGTCTGGACCCCATCAACTCGGTTAATATCGAACGAGAAAAGCCGTACCTCTACTGGCAAGTGCTCTTCCATCAAGTACTTTTACGAGAACACCCTCTCGAGTTGGAGCAACCTGCTGCCTTACGGAAACCAAACCCGTGCCCTTAATACGCCTTAAAAAAAAAAAAAAGAAAGAATGAGTGAGAACAAGAACGAATAAACGGACGAAAGGAAGAAAAAAGAGCCTTTTGTTACGGGACATAAATTTATACGTCACCCGTTGAGAATTTCAGTAAATTTCTGTCTTTGTTTCCCGTTCGATTATCGTCGAGGGACAGAGAATTTCTCGAACGATTTTTTTTTTTAATCGATCCTCATTCGCCTCGAGGGAATACCAACGTTTTTTTTTTCCATACTCACGTTCGATATACTCTGGGATACTTTTTCACGTTTTGTTAATTGCGTTCCGCGATAACGTCGACGCGAGAATAAAAATGGAGGAAAAATTACGAGTAACAAAAGGGGTGACGGTACAAAAAAATGAAAAAGTCTTCACCCTTATTAAGAGCATATTCTTTCTTTTTTTTATTTATGTGCAATTTATAAATGAAATTATTAAAAGAAACTGATTTTAATTACGATTTATTTTTAATAAACTTTTTTCTTTTATCCTTTACAGTTTTAAAACTAGTAAAGGAGTAGGATACTCTGCGCATTTCGTAGGCAACTGCTTAGTCCTCACGTCTATGAAAGTGAAGGGCAAGGGCTTCCAGCACTGTGTCAAATATGAATTTCAACCGCGAAAGGTACGCCAAATATAATTTATAACCTACTAATTTGTTTTTAAATCTAATAAATATATACTATATCTCGTTAACGTTATTTACAGTGGTATATGATCGCCGTAGTGTACATATATAATAGATGGACCAAGAGTGAAATTAGGTGTTTGGTCAACGGTCAATTTGTTTCAAATACGGAAATGGCATGGTTCGTGTCGACGAACGACGTAAGTATCCCATTTATTTTCTACTTAGTAAATATATTCAACAATATACCTCTTAGAAAATATATCAATTGTCCAATAAGTAACAGTAGATATTCGTAACTTGTGTATCAACGAAATCATAACGCGTTAAATTTGATTTACCCGTTTGTTCACTTCGGAGAATGTGATGTTTTTACGGTTAATTAATCTCTCTGGCAAATTCTCTCACGAAATTCGGACGGTACGTGATGGGGGGGAGAGATTGTACATATATTTTGGAAGGATAGTTTCGTGCAAACAGAAAGGGTCAGGTATTCTAGCGTCGGTCAGGATTATATTACTTAGATATATACGTATGCTCGAAAACTTTGTTCGCAGCCATTCGACAAGTGTTATATCGGAGCTACACCGGAATTGGACGAGGAACGAGTATTCTGTGGTCAAATGAGCGCGATATATCTATTTAGCGAGGCACTGACGACTCATCAGATATGCGCTATGCACAGATTGGGGCCTGGATATAAGGTAAAACTTGCTTCTAATCAATTTCAGTTCGTATCTAATTAATCATTTTTATTATTATTTATTACCTTAAACTTCTCGTTCGTTCTCAGAGTCAGTTTCGTTTTGACAACGAGTGTTACCTGAATCTGCCTGACAATCACAAAAGGGTGAGTGATGAGCAGGAGCTCGCGAGCATGGTGGACCAAAGTATGCAGACTGTAAGCATTTATGTTTTAATTTCGCCCACCCTTTACATTTAATTTTGCACTCTCTTACAAACGATTCCATTTATACTGCGTACTCGAGTCCGAGGTAATTCAATGGAGTTTATGAAAAATTCTACTTTTCCCGTCGTTTATATTCAAACGACGTGCGTTCGCTTTTTTTTGTGAGATGTTTCTTCGATATTTCTTCGTATTTTCTCACCCTACTCTTTTTCCCCACCCCTTCTCTATTTCTTATTGCTTCGTATTTTTTATAATATGACAGTTCTGTCGTTGTCACGTATATTTATTTATTTATATGTTTTTTTTTGCGCGCGCATCGTACGTATATTTTAATCCCGCTCTTCTTCCCGTATCGTACCCACCTCGTAGATCTGTTGTTGTTATTATTATTATTAATTTTAATCCGTCCCCTATGAAATGCATTATTGTTATTATTACTTGAATCATTGAACGTAATTTACTACACCATTAACGTTTTTTTTGTTCGTGTATTTTTTTTCTTGCAACGTAGAGTATGAAATTTCTTGCGCATGCTGGTCTCGTAGCTCAAACTTGTTTCGAATTGATTTTCGTTTACTCTAGTTCTCGTTCGACGAATAAATATGTGATTTATGGAGATATTACAATGTAGATTATAAATTTCATCTCTGAATTTTGTGTGAAAATCCGTCGGGCGTGAAGCTTTCCGCTTGTTATCATCGCTTTGGCAGTCAACTTAAAACGATTAACGGGATTACCAAAGTCGTGGTGGAAAGCGCTTTAAAGAGATCGATTCGTAGGTGGACGATTAAAATACGTATGTGTGTGACGTCACAGGTGCTTTACGACGGGAAGCTGTCGAATGCTATTGTGTTCATGTACAACCCAGTGGCGACGGATTCTCAGCTTTGTCTGCAAAGCGCACCGAAAGGCAACGTTCCGTATTTTGTACATACGCCGCACGCTCTAATGCTCCAGGTACGTATTTATGTTATATTTAAATTATTTTAACATTGAAATTGTCATAGATGTAACACGTGAAAAAATAAAAAAATAACAAAATAATAGAAATCCTAATGGACGTTTTAAGTCGTGGATTACTTAAAATTGTTTTTCTTTATACCTTATTAAATTAGAGTTTGTATCTATTTACAATTCTTTTCTTTTTTATTTCTCTAGGACGTCAAAGCTGTTATAACGCATTCGATACACAGTACGCTAAATTCGATCGGTGGGATCCAAGTGCTGTTCCCTCTTTTCTCGCAATTAGACATGCCTTACGATTGTATAGCACCAAACGACATCAAGCGAGATCCCACATTATGGTATAAAGCTTTATTCATTTATTAAACGTCCTTCGAACGTAGAAACACCTGGGACTTACTTAATTCATTTATATTTCAGCTCTAAATTATTGGGGTTTATATGCGATCTCGTGGAGAGTTCTCAGACGGTTCAACAACATATGGTACAGAATCGTGGATTTTTGGTAATTAGTTTCATGCTGCAGAGAGCTAGCAGGGATCATCTGACCACGGAAGTTCTAGCATCCTTTCTGGAACTCACGAAACATCTGGTAACCTGTCTCAGCGCGAACAGCGATCTTTTATTAAAACAGGTATTGATAAAATCATAGTTAACCATTTTTTTTAGAAAGTTAGCTTAGATCGAGGTTATTAACTTAGAATTTTTTAAATGAGAATAATTTGAAAGTTTTTTGATTCGTGGTGATACATTGAATCCCTTAAATAAGAAGGAATAGTACCTATATTTTATTTTGTTTAGAAAATAGATTGAATTATTATTCACGAAAGTATAATATAGTAGGAAAACCTTTTTCCGTAGAATTTCTAGTACCTAAAAGCGGCGTGTTACGATTCGTATACACGTTCGATGTAAGTTTAATGAACGTATATTTGATATCCCAATCTACCTACATATATATCGTGTGTATTATTTCACTTTGGAATCCCTCGAATGAATAGTCGATGCATTATTTAATAATATGAACTCGATATGTTGTATAATTAAGCACATTATTATTCTATACAGGAATAACAATCTTGTTTTACCAATTAATTACATTATCAAATCCCTTTTTCGTTTTAAAAGGATACAACATGTATATATACCTATATATTGTTACTTTGCAGTTTTAATACGTGCCTGCGATGAGCTTGATTATTGGCCCAGAATGTATAGAATTTAAGTAGTTTTGAGTACCTTTGCAAGTAGCATGCACAGCGTTATGGAGCTTCGTTAGAGCGTTCGTGCATATTTTCCATATCGATCCGTACTTTCGTAATTATTTTGCGACAAGCCTTCGCCCAAAAATGTCTCTTCCTTTCGCAAATAATTCATTTCTCTGTACACGTTAGACAAATTCCTCGTATCGATTTCGTATAATTTCCTTATCGCTATACTTTTCTCCTGAGAGAATAAAAAATAAAAGCATGGCAATGATATACATATATATATATATGTATATATCTCTTTTCTCTCTTTCTCTCGTCGTACGACCTTTACGTTTTCATTAAAACTTTGGATCGCATGAAATCTACCGACTTTAAGGCTTCCTGTTTTCTCAAAATACGCTTAAGCAAAGCGTTATCTCGCGCGGAACTTACATGGCTTTTTGACACGACGAGGTCTGTTCAATTATTATCCTTTTCTTTTGCGGCCGCTAAGATTCACCACTCACACGCTGTCACTTCAAATATTTTTACGTTTCTGCGATAATGCGATGCGTATATGTTGCCTAATCCTGTTTTTTATCAACGATTATTTATATATATTACTTTTTTCATTCGTGTATTTCATGCCTCAACGAAGAACAAAAATCTTTCTAATCCGATTTAATCGTATCTGCGTGTCTTCCTTATTTTCAAATTTGCTCTCACGATTCTCATTCAAAAGCCATTTTTTCGTGTATTCTAAGTGTCTTATCTGGACGTAAAAAAGAGAACCGAGTACATAGCTTTAAATTGATTTTGTTAATTACTCATTAGCGATGATTATGTTTATCAAGAGGTCTTCAATTCTCTTTTAACAAAATCAATGAAAAAGGATTGTACTCGTATTTGAAATTTGGAATAAAATGCATGAGTGTTTCACGCACAAAGCTCATGTCTTTCTAAGTATATCGAAATTCTCCTTTCTCGTTATCGTTTTCTTTATTATTACTACGTTTTCCTCGATTTACGTATTATATCTGTGTATTCTGCACCACACGACGATGTATTACGCAACATACGCATTAAGAGAGCAAGAAAAAAGTGTATTGCCTCCAAAGAGATTTAATTTTTCAACGAAATCGCATCTTGGCGCTACTCTTCTTATGTTACATCGAATAACAATAATTACATCAGGTCGACCAGGTTAATTGTTAATGCAAAGGGCTGAGTGGATATTGGATGGAATTTCATTGTCAAAAAAAAAAGAACGAACAACTATGATAATGTAATAATAATCATAGACAGGAATTCCATTAAAAGTCGGCTAGATTGGTGTGTCCGAAGAACAGGCAGATCTATGGTGATGTAGTTGTTTTACTTTTCATTCCTAACCTGGCAGCTATTGGATCACGTCCTTTTTAATCCCGCTCTATGGATATACACGCCAGCGCCGGTACAAACCCGGCTTTATTCGTACTTGGCCACAGAGTTCCTCAGCGATACGCAAATTTATTCTAACGTAAGACGCGTCTCTACCGTCCTTCAAACGGTGCACACGCTCAAGTATTACTATTGGGTTGCTAATCCCCGTGCCAAGAGTGGAATAACGCCGAAAGGACTCGGTGAGTGGCCAAAAGCTTTTTTTCTTTTTCTCTAACACCTCGATGTTTTATGCAAAATTTCTCTAGCTCTTAGACAGAATTTCATTAACCGTTGTATTTTTTTTCCTTCTCTTCTCTTTCGCACAGACGGACCACGACCTCAGCAAAAGGATATCTTGACAATACGTTCTTACATTTTACTCTTTCTTAAACAATTGATCATGATCGGTAACGGCGTGAAGGACGACGAATTGCAGAGTATATTGAATTATTTAACGACGATGCACGAGGTAAGAATTATTTAACTTGTCCTTGAGATGCATGTATTCTTAAAGAAGGATTCTTTTTTTGCAGGATGAAAATTTGCACGACGTCTTGCAAATGTTAATTTCTTTGATGTCCGAACATCCCTCCTCGATGGTACCAGCGTTCGACGCGAAGCAGGGCGTCAGGACGATCTTTAAGCTCCTGGCAGCGGAAAGTCAGCTGATTCGTCTTCAAGCTTTGAAGCTGTTAGGATTCTTTCTTTGCCGTAGTACACATAAGTGAGTGAGATATCATGTGGAGAATCGTGTATATACTTTTGTACCTTCTTCGGTATTGTAATGAAATTGACGTTTCAATAGAAGGAAGTACGATGTTATGAGCCCACACAATTTGTACACGCTACTAGCCGAAAGATTATTGTTAAACGAGGAAACACTGTCTTTACCCACCTACAACGTTTTATACGAGGTATCGTTATTTATTACGATTGCAAATTATTGTATTCCTTTTGTTCCAAATCTGAATAATTATAATAAAACGTTTAATGACGCAGATAATGACGGAGCACATCAGTCAACAAATTCTTTACGCCAGGCATCCCGAGCCAGAGTCGCACTATCGTCTAGAAAATCCTAGTAAGAACCAACTAGATTCCTTCTGAACAATTATCGTTCACCGTCGAACATCCTTAACGGTTGGATCCCTTCCTTTTTATTATTTCAGTGATCCTTAAAGTAGTGGCAACGTTAATTCGACAATCAAAGCAAACGGAACAGTTGCTAGAAGTGAAAAAATTGTTCCTCTCCGACATGACCCTCCTTTGCAACAACAACCGAGAAAATCGTCGTACCGTATTGCAAATGTCCATTTGGCAGGAGTGGCTGATAGCCATGGCTTACATTCACCCGAAGAACACGGAGGAACAAAAGATTTCCGACATGGTTTATTCCCTCTTTCGAATGCTCCTTCATCACGCTATCAAACACGAGTACGGTGGCTGGCGCGTGTGGGTGGACACCTTGGCGATCGTTCATTCCAAGGTAAGAAAGGAGACAATAATAATTCCTTCGTGTTCTCCTTAACGAGTTTAATATTTTCATGCGGATTCATTTCTGAAGGTATCCTACGAAGAGTTTAAGCTACAGTTCGCTCAGATGTACGAGCATTACGAGAGACAAAGGTCCGATAATATCACGGATCCAGAGCTGAGACAACAAAGGCCCATCAGTACCATATCGGGCTGGGATCAACAGCATTCAGGAAACAATGGTTACAATCGACCATCTCCTTGGATTAATCAGCAGAATCACGAAATTCAGCACGTGGAAAGGAATTACAAGGTATGTTTTTCTTTTAAACCATTATTTACCGATATCTACTTTATCGTAACAATAATTTTCGTACGTTTATAGGAATTCGATGGAACCGAGGGTAACGATCGCTTGGAGGAAACGTGTAGCTGTGATCTGAATTCCATAGACAACACCGAAAGCGACGGTAGTCCGGCGATCGTGAAATCCCACAGCGAGACCATGGATACGATGCAGTCCAGCGAAGCGGTTTCTTTAGATTCAAGATTGAGCGACAAGCCGGAGACACCAACGACGGCAAGAGAGATTCACACGGATACACCAACGATCCTGGAAGAAGCAAACAGCGAAGTGGCTTCTTTGCCAACGACCCAAGAGACTAGCGAGGTGATATCGATCGAGAGCTCGAGTGACGTTTACAGCGAGGTACAGAAAAGTCCGAGTCCGGATTCTATGGTTATTCAAAGTACGGTGCAGAAGGAAGACGAAGAGATTCGGCAAGAAACGGAAACTTCTACGAAGGATCAAGAGGAGGAAGAGGAAGAAGAAGAAGATAACAAAAATAAGACGAAAGTCGAAGTTGTCATCGAGAGAGAGGCCGAGAAAGAAGAAACGCAGGAAGATGGTGATCAGAAAGCTACCGAGACTGTATCCGAATCTGATGATTCTGTGCCGAAAAAGGAAGAAGAGAACGAAGAAAAGTCAAAGGAATCGACCGACGATAAAGATGATGCGTCCAGCGTTAAAGAGGAAAGTCCTAAGGAGGATAAAGTCGAGAAATCGGACGATACGGAATCCATCGACGAGGATAAAAAGCCTGAGATCATAAACGAAATGCCGAAGGAAGATTTGGAAGAAGCATTGGAGCCTAGTGACGATCCAAAGTTCCTCGAGAAGCTTCAGCTGGAAAATGATCGTGAACCCATAGATAGCGACACTTCCGAGGCGTACTTGACACCAACGGAAAATCAGGAAACATCGGTCGAAGCCAAGACGAGTGTCTCGGACGTCGCGAAGATCAACGAGAAGGATTTCGCTGAAAAAGTCGCTGAAGCCGAAGAGAGAAGTATTAGAGAAGACGAGGATGCCGATGAAGTTCCAGAGAGTCCCGAACGTTTGGTATCCGATGCGGAAACGGATGCCGATGCGAAGGTCACGAGTAGTAATGACGAAAAGGTGGAAGATAAAGTAGAGAAAGAGGATGAAGCAGGTGGTGGAGATGGTGATGGTGGAGGAGGAAGTAGAGAAGCCGAGGAAGTAGTGAGTAGTACGTTAGAGAGCGACGAACGTGTCGCGGACACTTTAAAGGACGACAAAAGTGCTGTTATTAATGGTAACGACGACGAGCAGGTAAATGAAAAACACTCAAAGGAGCCGTCCACTATTTCTACTAGCGTAAGTGATAATAAGTCAGACATTCCGGTGAGAGCCGAGGAGGTAGGAGTAACGGATAGTGTTTCTAGTAATAGCGATATTCAAAGTTCTGTAGATAATGTGACGCAAGTGCCAAATCCTAAACAGCAAATCCCAACAATATCTACGGTCTGTGATGCTACTAAAAGTTTACCCGACGGTGTGCCTCAAAACGTTAGTTCTAATGTGGTTGCAGTGGACAATCCAGTTACTACGAATGACTTAACTCCAGATCACGTAGATGCCCATCGCAGATCCAGTTTGCCGATCGTATCCTCCGAGACGGTTGCCGAAAGCAACGCCGAGGAACCTCCTTCTTTGCCCGTTCCCTTACGAAAGACATCATCGCCCCAAAAACGACCAAGGAGTGCCTCTACGTCCACGCAAGTGGATCCCAATCATTTTGGTACGTCCCTGTGTTACGTTTACTCGTCAAGGTGTACAAAGAATTGACAAAAAATGTTCGAACCAATAATAACAATGTTCCTTTCAGAATCGAAAAGAACGAAGCAAGGAAATCCTTCCACCAGACCAATGTTCAGTCCGGGACCTACCCGGCCACCGTTCAGAATACCAGAATTTAAGTGGTCATACATCCATCAACGATTACTATCGGACGTTCTCTTCTCTCTCGAAACCGATATCCAAGTTTGGAGAAGGTATTTATTATTTAATACTCGTAATTAAATGACATTTTTTAAACTAATGCGAAACGTGTTTTTATTTTGTAGTCACTCAACAAAATCGGTATTGGACTTTGTCAACAGCAGCGAAAACGCGATCTTCGTCGTAAACACCGTACACTTGATCTCCCAGTTGGCCGACAATCTTATCATAGCTTGTGGTGGGCTACTACCGCTCTTAGCTTCGGCTACCTCGCCAAACGTACGAATATTTAAGGAGTTTTAAATTAAATAATCTACCATCTTGTCATTGTATTCGAATTTTATTAAAACTTAACGTTCGCAGAGCGAGTTAGACGTGATCGAACCAACCCAAGGGATGCCGATCGAAGTGGCAGTCTCGTTTCTCCAAAGGTTAGTCAACATGGCCGACGTGTTGATCTTCGCCAGCTCCCTAAACTTCGGCGAACTCGAGGCTGAGAAGAACATGTCCAGCGGTGGAATTCTGAGGCAATGTCTGCGACTGGTTTGTATAATTCATCTTTTCATGATTCTCGAATTCAACGTCACCGCCATTCTCTACATCATCGATATTCGCATTTATCAAATCAAACGTGTAATAATCCTCGTTGTGTACTTTCTACGATACAAATAGGATTTCCGAAACCATTATCAAAATTGACCTTTCGTCAAGGGAAAATTAGATTTGCACATCACGTACATATGCACCAAAAAAAATAAAAAAATCGATAATTCGAACATTGCCAACGGGATCGCGATTAGTGTGGGAATTTACATTGTATTAGTGAACAAATAGTATCAATGTACCTAGTTTGGCCTCGTATCAACATCCCACGTACGTTAAGATATATCTCATTTTACTTGTCATACGATTTATGTACGGTGACCCTTAATATTTGTCTCTCTGTAGAAATCACGGAATTATTGTGTTACAGTAAAAAGCTTACGTCAACTTAGACGAGTGTATTCGTCTCATAAATGTCGTATTACTTTAGTTTCAGATACACACGCGCATACACACACACGTACACAAAATATTATCCAATCGAGTTAACCGACAGGTGGCCTTTGTCATAAAAAAAGTACACGGCCGTGTATTTTTTCGCTTGTGAAATCTCTGTGTATCTTTTTATTCATTTAGCTAACTTCGGACATATGTACATACCGAATATTCATGAAACACCTTATCCATCCTTCCCAACCCCCCCCCAAATACAATTCTATATATACATACATATATATATGTGTCTCTGATAAAATGCTTCTATAGGTCTGTACATGTGCCGTTAGAAACTGCTTAGAGTGTAAAGAGCGTGGCAGATCGTACAGCATGTTAGGTCGACAGATTGGTTCTAGTAATAAATCACAGCACATACAGTCTCTAATACGAGGAGCTCAGACATCGCCCAAGGTACGTCACTTCCTACTGTAATAATTCAGCTTATATTAGATGAATTAGACCTAGTACTAATTAGTATCATCGTAATCTCGCGCTGTAGAGCACGATGGTCCTTAGAAGTATATATATTTTCACGTAAAAAGAAAAATACCTTCACTCACTTGTGTTGTTCGTTCGTACCTTCGAGATACGTACCTACATACACTCTCTTTTCTTCTTCTTCTTCGTTTCTTCATCCCCTTGCCCATGTCAGCCTCACATATAGAGTCTTTAGGACGCGGACGCAATATTTTATATTTATATATCGAACGTTGCTCCTTTATAGAACATAGTGGATAATCTGGCTCATCAGTTAAGTCCTGTCAAGGATCCGGAAAAATTACTACAGGACATGGATGTGAATCGCTTGAGAGCCGTGATATACAGAGATGTTGTAAGTACTTTTGTTCCTTCGATCGATCTTTATCGAAAAATAACCTTTTTCGATGATAACCTTCTTACACGGTGAATATTTGATGACTCGAGGAATGGAATATATGCTTTTGCTCGTGGAAGAGTATCATCGGCGGAACGATAATTCGTTTCCTTGGTCGTTTTGCAGGAAGAAACCAAGCAGGCACAGTTTCTGTCCCTGGCTATAGTTTACTTCATCTCTGTACTAATGGTCTCGAAATATCGCGATATACTGGAGCCGCCTATATCTCAGCGTCCACCGAGTCCCGTTCAGACGATACAAACCAATGGCGCCGGTTTGAGACCGGGCAGTCCCTCAGGTAAGACTTTTCTAGTATTTCATCTTACGATTAATGAACGAGATCGGACGATCAGGGTTCCGAGTTCAAATTAATCAGTTATTATGAATAGTCTGTGAACAGAGAGACCCGAGATAAATTAAGTCCGACTTTGATTTTTAAACTATTCACTACAGAATGGGGCGTACATTGTATTTGTCAATTTTTACTACACGTAAGAAATTGATGGACAATGGTCGGTCTCGTCTTTCTTTCTTCTTTTTTTTTTACAAACGAATGGATTCGTGGGAATTGGAAGAAGAGGCTGATTGAGTCATTTTGTTTTCTTTGTTTATTTAATGATTAGAAACAAGCATTGTTTCCAGTACGAACGTTCGATATTCTGCGTGAAAATTATTTTGTCAAAACTCTTACATGTCAGATATGTTTCCGTCTATTTATTTCTTGTATATATTTCACTTTGATCGTTTCAATTTTCTAAGCGGACGAACACATTCCATAGCATGACTATTCTATACTATAAGCATGTCTTTATAATCGTAAGTCTAAAAAAAAAAAAAAACAAAAGAATAGTCTTTACCCTAGTGTAGCTAAGAACGAGCTCTGCTTTTTCTACTAATTTTAGGAGTCTCGTCTCCTAAATTAGTAATTCGTAGCAACGATGATTTAGTCCGATCATTCGATACAAATGAATTCGATATCAAAAATCATTAATAAAAATAGCTCGAATGAAATCCGATCGATAAAACTAATTTTTCTTAATTTTGAGTCGATAGCAAAATTTTCTTAACTCTAAACTTAATCGTAATTAGACGTCGTAGTTAAATATATGAGACACGATGCACTGAGAACAGCATAATCGCAATATCAAAAGATCAGCACACGACACAAGGTAGAAAACGCATGTACGATTGCACTAATGTTTGAGATATTGACTTCCTTTTTTTCTATGTATCTGACAGTGAGGGTTTTGATGTTTGCCGAATGTTCATGCACCTTTTTTGGTATTATTTACATATATAACCATATATATCTATCTTTTAATTTCGTTGGCCGCTAACGATTGAAAAAAATGAACGATTTTCCAAGCGCTCGAGGAATATATTAAAACCAAAAAAAAAAAAAAAAGAAAAAAAAACAATCTGCCTCTGACCCTAGATCTGTATAGTTTGTGTGTCTCGGATGTTTGTATGTTCGATTTGTCATACACACTTTTGATTCGTTTAGGAACGGTATCGTGCTATGGATAAGCGACTATAATTTTTCTTTTGATCAACACAAATGAAATCACTTTTTTCAGCTGTACTTTTAATCTTATTATACGTACCCTATACTCCACGTGCGAATGATCGAAGTGTTACGGAGGAAGACAATCTTTTCCTTGATAATAATCAAATAAAAGCTCCACGCAATACTAAGAATTGGCCTGAATCGGTACGAAGCTCCAAACGTTATCCTGTGTTTCCTGATTTCTTCTTACACTTTCCTTTGATTTTGCGCCAATAGAGAAACAAAGGGAACAGAGACGATCGTTCGGAAAGAAAGACGCGATCGAGATGCAAGATATGAGAGGAGAATAAAATGGGGTATATTGCGAGGAAAAGAGAATAACGAAATCGCGTCGAAAGTTTTTTTTAAAGGTGTTGGTTAAAAAACATGCTTCTCCCCCCCTCAGGAGATGGGAGTGGTGGTGGAGGAGGTCGGCCCCTGTTTCCACAGTGGTCTAACCACGTGTACCCACAGTTCCTCCCGGGATCTCACCCTAACGCCAATGCGAATGCCAATGCCAATGCCAACCATCACATCAGCCAGCACCACCACCAGCACCCGCTACCGGCTGCCAGGCACTCTAATCGCCAGCCACCCTCCAGCTATTACCTCCCGAACCACCACAACAACCATTACAACCATCACCCGAACAACCATAACTATCATCGACACCATCATTACCATCATCACAATAACAACAACCACCACCATACGCTTCAAAAGCATATAGATCAGCCCCGAAATCTCTGTCATAGAAACTCCGCTGTCGGTCTGCAAGGTAAACTCGATTGCTCGAACGTTCTTCTTCTTTCTTAATATATTCTTTCGTGGAATGCCCTCTTCTTATTTTGTTCAACCTTTTTTTCTTTTGAACTCAGATTTTAGTTCTTTGTTCTCTCGCTTCTTGCTCGCAAGCACGAAATGCTCTCTTTATCTTTTTGGCCACGAACGGTACCCACGACACTTTTGCCTTCTTCCTCCTTGATCGATGATGACATTGATGACTTCGCTTCTCGAGAGATTCTCTCTCTCTCTCTTTCTTTTTGTTTTAATTTCGTTCGATTTTCGTTGGATTCCTTGGACGTTCTTCCAGGATCCTCTGCACGATTAGCTTCGTTATTTGTTTTGCTTAGCTTAGGCGAGAGCTAGCGAGCGATTATTTGCGAAAGGTTTTGCTGAGAAAAGATGGATCGATGCTTGTTCAGTTTTTTAGAGACTAGGATCGTTAATGTTGTACTTGTTTATTGTGTTTGAAGCCTCGTACGCGTGTATATAATTCGAGCTTGTGTTGTTTGAGCGTTTACCGATCCCCTACCTCCTGTGATATACCTTGTTACAAGAAGACACGAAAATACGCGCCCGACTATTACGATACAGTTCGATGATTTTTTTTTTTGTTCGCCGCATGATGACCGTTCGCTTGCAGTACCACACCGAACGATTTTTTTTAGCACGTTTTATAAGGCACCAAGCGATACGGCACGATATTTATTCCACGATGCACGAAACACGTACAAATGCATCGAACGAATTATTAGAATGTAAGGAAACAAAGTATCCAGGCTAGATTATGACAAAGTCAAGGTTCGTCTCCCTGGATATTTTGCAACGGCTTGTTTCACCACTGTTTGAATTTTTGTGTACACCATTTGTTATGAAAATAATAAAGAAGAATGCATCGGCAGCATGAGTCGACTTTTTTTTATGCTTATCGGAACGAACGACCAAAGACTTGTATAGCGTAAGAACAGCTAGCACACAAGTTCTTGCTACAGAATCTTGAAGCTTTTATTCGAGTTTAAGAAATACAGTTCACGCTAAAGATTTTGTACAAAGTATACTAGCAGCCATAAGCACGTAAAGGACTGAAACGTTTTAAGAACAAAAAGTTTGTCTTTCTGCAATAAGTTTTGTTTCAGCTTTACAATTTTGTATGACTCGATTTGCATAACGTTCTCTTGCAAATTAGTTTTGCTCAAAATATTGCACCGTACGCATCGTTCTCCTTGTTGATTTTAGTCCGATCGACGACCAACTTAAGTGAATTTAATTAATTTTTTCGAAAAAAGTAAAATTCATTTAAAAGAAAAAAAAAAAAAAAATTATAATAATTTTTCGTTGATCGTCGATCGTACGATTGTCGATGTCGAGCTATGAGAAGACAATTTCGTCAAAATTACTTCCATAATTAGATCGCCGAGTCTAATATTAGGGAATCGTGTTTTCAGGGAGCGCAGGCATGATAAGCCAGTCCGGTTCACAAGACGATGGCGAATACGAAGTTATAATAGTGGACGAAAATAATTCCTCCATCTTGGCCGACCACGACGTTACGTCGTCCGGTCCACCATCGACCAAGGTAAGTTCTTCATCAGAATTTCATGCATCGGACTCTTACGGAAAAAAAAAAATATATATAATCATCGTAAGATTCGATGAAAAATTCGTACGTACATATATATTAGGTACAGTTAGATTTCGGAAGGTTTCTCAGGTAAAGATCTTGTAAAGTATAGTATAATTCATTTTATACGATAATTAAAAATTAGAATCGATATAGGTATAGTAGATATTCTCGTTTGGTAAATAAAAAGAGAAAAGAAACGATAGATCTTTGCGAGTTGCGATCGATTTTATTCGAGATTGCATGTTTCCTTCTTGATGGAACCATATGAGTGTATATGTTGCAAGGGGTATATAGGAAAATCAAATCCTTAGATATTTGGCCATCGTCTTACGTTTGGCAAAGTTTTTAAGGATACGTACCGGCAACAAATATATTCTATACGAATTTTTCCATTTGTATATAGAAAATTACAGAATTCAGGCATACCCGCGTGATTCGATTCGAAAGTCTCTTTCTGTTAACTCGACTAGATTTTCAAGTCTTCTTTCGTTCTCGGTAGTACTTTTCGGAAATTAGAATTGTTTGAAAAAAAAATTCTAGCACTTCCTTAAGAGGCACTATTTTCGATGCAATTTGTTGTATATGGGACGACGTTAGTCACAGTGCACAGTGCTTTGCATTAATCTTCTTCACCGTTTACTTAAATCAATAAATTCATTTCTTTTGGACAATAGAAATGCAGAAGCAACGTGTTGTACTCATAACACAACTTACAGTTCATTAAACATTATTAGAAAAATAATTCTACACACTTTGTAAGAATTTTTAAATCGTAGAAAATATCGATTGAAATCTGAATTCCTTAGAACGTAGATTACATAACTTCACGAGCGTAGAATTGATACACGTAGTTACACGTTTCCTACTCTCTCTACTTTCTTGACGAAAATGCACTTATCTTAGTAAGGCTCCCGGGTATCTAATAACAGAGTTAATTTTTTAATTAGCCGAGCATATGTGTAGATTTTTAAAGCACATATACCCTCGTTAGTAACACTATATTATCGACTTATCGAGAGGATCCATTGAGATGAACTATAGACATTTTATTTTGCAAATTGTTTTAATAAAAAAAGTATATAAAGAATATCAACAAAATTTTCTACATAATAACACTTCGTATTTAAGTAGAATTTTCGATTAAAGTTAGCCCTCTAGCAAAATAAAATTAAAGTTCGTTCTCGTTTAAAAAAGGATCCGCAGCAAATCGATTCGTGTCCCAAGGAGCCTTTGAGTATGTCCGCAGTGTGCAGCATGTAATGTTAAAAGATTTGATTGATGTTTAGCACTGACCTAAGTAGTGTCGACGTAATATCACCGAAAATTTTCTTTTCCTTTTTGATAGTAGACATCGTGGCACGTTGAAAAAAGGGATAGCAATCACGATAGCCCTACTTTTATCTATCCGCCTTTTATCGTTATCAAAATTTAAGAAAAACAGACTGTACTTCCCTGAAACTATTTCCGAACGTTGGCACTTCCGACTGACACGTTTCTTCTTTTTTTTAAATTTCGAACAAAGACCCCTCTTTCTTTTCTTTTTATTTATCGTCTTTTTCGAAGCATGCGAAGTAACCGTACTCTGTAATTTTTCTCATCGTTAACTTCCTCTGCTTGCATTGCTATGCGTACTAACTACTGGTTCTGAAGGGAGGTCATAGTGGTGTACCTCGGCCACGGACAATTCTCGAGGATTACACCTCGTCAGAACCAACGCTTGGCTCTTCTACGAGGTCCGAACCACTGCCACGAAATCTACAGGTAAAAACTACATAATCAGAGACTACCCGTGCGAAGGATGAAAATACTCGAAAAAAGGGAAGAGAAAGGCGCGATGCTCACACACATTCTTTATCTCTTTCTCTTTCATTTTTCTCTTTAAATATTTATATATTTCACTATTTCTCTATCTATTGCTCTCTGTCTCTATACCTCCGGGGAAAAAACTTTTGCAAGCACCGAAATAGTTAAAGCAGCATTAACACGTCCCAAAGAGATTATTTTTCCATTTCTGCGTGTAAAATTCATAAAGACTGATATCGCTAAATTATATTAACCGAAAGCCCATTTGACGGGTACGCTAAATGAATTCTCTCTTTTGGCTACCGACTATCTCTTTTTCATTTTTCAATCAGATATATCGAACGCTTAACACGAAAGACCGAAATGTTTTGATACGAAGCGTCAGCATTTCATCACACGTTTCATATATACCTACGCATATACGTGCTATTAATTTAGGAAAAAAAAGTCATAAAACCATATGTACGTATATGTTATGAATTTTCTTGTTTAATATTATAAAATATATATATATCCTGAATATAATTATTATTACTCTCTTTGTCAGACGCTTGAAAGTGAAAGAGGCTTGAATTATTTTTTTTCTGTTGAACATATTATTATATTAGATGATTGCGTCTTGGCGATGTATTAACGATATTGCATGTCACAGCAACTACGTAGCACGGGAGACATTTCTTTTATAAAAAGAAATCTAGGCAGACGTAATTACGTTATACTGTGTCCGTAAATAGTAATTATAAATTAATGAGTATATACATATATTGACGATTTGATGTGTTGAAGAGAACGTAGATTTTACGATTGAGTCGTTAGTTTTTCAGATGACCGAGTAGTAGTTTAATCGATTAGTATAAAATGTAGCAGTAGATACTTCCAACTTTTGAACATTTTTGCAAAAACATTTCTCATTCCTTCTACACAAATTAATGATTCATCATCCGCATACAAACGTAAGACATCGAATACATCTTAATAATTTACGATAGCTCGCGTGGAAACGACCTTTTTTTCTTTTGATTTTTGAATCGAGTCGACGTTAAATCAAATTTCTATCGCCGATCTAGTCGAAGGATCCAAGACGTTAAATTTGGTTGTTTCGAAAAAAACAACGAAAGTTCATCAAGCACGTTCGACTTTCCTCTTATCAGAGCAACGACTCCAGCGAGGAAGCCGTTCATCGTAGCAACATCACCGCCGATCCAAGTCCGTCGGAAGTAACGACGGACAACGAGAATAAACATAATTCTTCCGAAGAAGCCTGGACCGACGTGAATTTGAACGAGGATGGCGACACCGTGCCCATTTCGAATCCTCGCGAAGATCCACGAAATATTCACAACATCGCCCATTCGCGTGGTATGATAGTTAATTATTATTTTCTCTGTCACAAATTATGGTATACGTTTCGATAAAGACAAAATGTCATTCGAATAAAAGAGTCTCTGAGGTTCTTTTATTTAACGATTAACAGAGTTCCCAAAAATAATAATTTTCTGCAAACCTATGATATTGAAATAAATGAATAAAATTGAATTAAACATTTTTAAATTATTAAATTCATCCGTTCTGTACGGAGCCTGTGGAACTCTTCTGTCCATTTGTGTTATAAAATCATTTTATCTTGATGAAGGTTAAAAGACAAATGAATTTAATTGGAATGTTTTGTATATCATAATTTTAGATAGAAGAGTATTATTTTTATTGTAATAATATTATTAAATTTCACATATTTTATAATTTAGGTGACATTCAAAATAACGAAGGTAACGTTCTGGAGCAAGATATGCTGGGGAGTGCGGAACGCGGAGAAAAACCCGCGGCCGAAATTTCGGTAGTCCGTGTACCGGATAGACTCGTGGTCAGTGCCGCATCGCCAAGACCCGATGATCTACCGATCAAAGGATTGGTCGATCATTTGCCTGTACCAACACCGTCCAGAGAGGCATCGCTCACGCAAAAGTTAGAAATGGCGCTTGGTTCCGTTTGTCCTCTTCTTCGAGAAATCATGGTCGATTTTGCACCTTTCCTTTCGAAAACGCTCGTTGGATCCCATGGGCAGGAACTTCTAATGGAGGGGAAAGGTACGAACTTGGAAATATCTTGCTTCAAGTTTTCTTCATATTTTGTTTTATACGTTTAAAAAGAAGTATTACAGAAAAAAATTGTTAATTTCGCAAAGAATCTTACCTCGTGACCGTTTACTCGCAGCATGTCCGACCGTTGTAGCTCAGATCTTGAAATTGAAAATAAAATGCGTTATCCTTTCTTATAAATTTCGAAACTTTGAACGCTTTACGTAGCATCCCGTCGAGAAGGAGAGTTTAAATATTCATAAGGCACAAGAAACGTAAGATGCGAGAGAAAAATTGTCAAGAATTTATTTTTTGCAATTAAATTCAAGATACGTGCTTCAACGATGATTCGACCTTGCAAACATGTTCATGTCGTTATATATATATTTAAAAATTGATTCCAATTTTCCAAGCGACTCATTAAATCGACGTGAAATATCTTTTAAAATACAAAAGTGCAAATGAATACCGTGTCTCGTCGAACAGACAATTTTACAATCGAAATGGTATGTTTCATGATTGACGAAAGCTTTTCGTCGTTCGACCGGTGATCATTGGTATTCACTATGATCGCAAAGAGGGCCTCGATATTCGCGGAACGTCGCGGACGATCGTCGTGTCACATTCTCGATGGACGTTTATTTTCTTCGTCATTCGGGGACGATAAATCGAACGGCGCTTGTAAATCACCCTCCTTCTTTCCTTATCCCTTTAAATCGTTGTACTCTCTTACTCCTCGCGTTCTAACGGATTTCTCCTTCGACAGGCCTTACAACATTCAAGAACAGCAACTCCGTCGTCGAGCTGGTGATGCTGCTTTGTTCGCAAGAATGGCAAAATTCTTTGCAAAAGCACGCCGGTCTTGCATTTATCGAGCTCATCAACGAGGGCAGGTAAGAAAATTTAAAAAAAAAAAGATTAGAAAAAAGAAACATTAAAATCGCGTGACTATATTTCGATTATTCTTCATGCACAGGTTATTGTCCCATTCGATGAAGGATCACATAGTACGAGTAGCGAACGAGGCAGAATTCATTTTGAACAGAATGAGAGCAGATGACGTATTGAAACACGCAGACTTTGAGGTAATCATGTTACCGATTGAATAAAAAAAGGTTCATTTACACACGTCTTTAGAAATTAGAGATAATTTCTGTAATCGTTAATAAGATCATGAGATCAACGATTAATGGATTTCAATCGAAATATTAAAAATTATAGTCTCAATGCGCTCAGACGTTGCTGGATCGACGGGAAGAGGAACGAATGTGCGATCACTTGATCACCGCGGCACGAAGGCGGGACAACGTGATCGCCAGTAGATTGCTCGAAAAGGTTCGGAATATTTTGTCGAACAAGCATGGCGCCTGGGGTTACATGGATCCAATGGCTGCAAAGTAAGTGTAGAAAATAAAAGAATATAGAATGAGAGAGATACTCACGTTCTCGGCTCGCGTCTCGTTTATTGAACAGGTTGGCCGAATATTGGAAGCTAGATGCTTGGGAGGATGATGCACGTAGACGCAAGCGTTTCGTGCACAATCCACTAGGCTCGAGCCATCCCGAAGCTACGTTGAAGGCAGCCCTCGAACATGGTGCACCCGAGGATGCGATTCTTCAGGCGCGCGAAGAGTTTCACGCGCATCTCGCAGCCTCGCGTGCACATCAGCAACAATTGCAGTCGGCGGATCTCATGGACGATAGCGAGCTTCTCTCGGACGACAGGGATCTCGACAATGACCTGACAGGTGTCTATTCTTTTCATTCAAATCAAATGAAACCAAATTTAAAAAGTCACCGACAAAGAGAAAAGAAGATAATTTTGTCTTTCTAATTATATTTCATTTCTATTTCATTAATTTTTAGGTCCAGTGAACATCAGTACGAAAGGAAAATTAATCGCACCGGGTATAGTGGCACCTGGAATCATCTCTGTCACGTCAACGGAGCTATACTTCGAGGTGGACGAGGAGGACATGGAATTTAAGAAGATCGACAGTGAGGTATGTACTTTTTATCTTTAAAGATCGAATTTTCGAGTTTCGATAATACTCGATGTACGTGCAACGATCTACGGCATGTCGTTCGCCCACGAGGTTTACATATCATCGCGAGGCAGTACATAGAATCCAACGGTTAACGACTTTCGCGAGTTAGTATCATGGTTCGCGTTGGTCTGGTTCTCCTTTATCTTGACCAACGGCGACATTAACCGCACGCGTTTTACATCGTGACATATGGCTCGCGTAATCTCGATAGTTAATTACTGAGACTCTCTCTCCCTCTAACATTTAGATTAGCACTTCTATATAAGATGTATTTGGCGCAACCTGCTGCTTTCGTGAAGTTATCTTCATGAAATATGAGCTTGCCGTACGTTCTGAACGATAACTCGGCCGTTTCCAGTCGAAAGGTACACAAGTCTCGTTGCTGGCACGGAGAGAACCAAAGTTTCTTCTTTTTTATATATCTTGGATACCCGGAGGAGGAACACAATGGCCGTTTCGCCGATAGATTTTCCTCGTCCCGTATCGTCGAGCCTTTCAGAAATTGAATCGTAAATGCGAAAACCGGTTCCACGAAAGGGGGGGCGAGCATTAGCGTTACGACGACGCATCGTTCGACAGTAGAGCGTTCTAACGTCTCGTAGAGACTGCCCTCGGTGTTTGATAATTTTTTATAAACTCCAAAAATCATTCGAAAAGATTTCCTGTTCCTTAAAGTCATCATTTCGGATTACACCTGTTATATTAATATCCACGAAAGGTATAAAGCTTTCGTTCAACCAGGAAGTTGTCAACCAAACCTCGATCGAAACGAGGAACCGTAAGAATCCTCGTTCGGTTCCGCATCGAAGCTAAGATTACCGAGGTGGCGTGGTGTCGCGCGCGCGCGGGGTCAAGGGGTAAAGGTAAGAAAGCGAAAAGTGATTTACGAAGGCATTTATCTTGCGAGGTGTCCTTACGAGCCTCGAAAGAAAACCCATCGCACGATCGTCGGTAAGAAAATATCGGGAAGATCGTAGAAGGATCGCACGCGTCCGTTCCATCCTCTTTCTCCTCGTGGAATCGCTTTCGTGGGAAAGCGATGGTAGCCGAGGCCACGAGGAAGAATATTAATCATGCCAGGTAGCTAAGAGAATTTGAATAAACGGGATCCATAAGCGATGAGACGTGGCGAAAGCTTCCATAGAATCCTTCGTCTTTCTTTCCTTCGTCTCGAGTTTGTCGGAGATATAATTGCTTTTTCATTTGGAATTGATTCGGACGTGTGTCCATGCGTGCACGATTCGTGGGGGTGGTCAAGATGATATGGAGAATAGTGGCGAGAAGATCGGTCGGATGGATAGGTTTCGAATAAAAGAGAAAAACAAAGTGAAAGAGCGAAAGAGAGAGAAAGAGTCTTGAAGATCAGGAACGAGATCCAAGAAGGACTGGAAGAAGCGGAGGTACGATTATCATATATCGGTCGTAGATCTCGCGTTTGTATAACTAGGGAATAAAACAAACAGAGGAGGGCCCCATGGGGTCGGGCGATCTTCAGGGTCGGCAATTATGAGCCCCCCGCGGGCTCCGGTATCTACCTACCCGTTTCTCTCTTCCTCTTGCTCTTTCTCCACTATACTCCTTTACTCTTACCCTCTTTTTCTCTCCTTCCACCATACGTTTACCACAGGCACCATCGGTGGCATAGACCCAGAGAGAGACTAGCTTCTCTGGAATGCACGAAATTACTGTTCTTGCACCTTCCATCGAGGCACGAGACCGATGCAACGAGTCGTAAAATCTCATAGGCATAGACGTCTCTTTTTTTTTTTAGGAGAAGAGTCGAAAAGTTTTCTGCTTTGTCTTACGTCTTCATACCTTCTCGATTCTCATAGATGCCGCCAAACTATTTCCAGGCCACCTGTCGTCTTCGATATTCGCATGAAAGGGAAAGAATGGCGAACGGAGACGCGAATGGTCGCTCGAGTCGGGTTCTCTTAATTGGAATCCTTTTTAAAGGAGGAACGCCAAGAGACCGCACCTGGAAGCGGTGCCAAGGAGAGGAAGGAAGAAAGAGAGAGAAAGAGAGAGAGGCTGGTCGTTCACGATCGAGACACACTCATTAGTCCAGGATGTCCCGAGGGTAGGCGGGAGGCTTCGGCGAATTCGTAGGCGATGGATCACTCGATAGTCGAGCCGAGACTTAAGCGATCGTAATGCGCGGCTCTCGGAGAAAAGGATGCACGGATAGAGAGAACGAAAAAGAGAAAGAGAGAGTGGCCCCGGGGAGAGGATCGCATATCGGTGGGCACAACTGCCCTTCACCCTTTTCCTCCCTTTATATCGGTACACCTCCTTTTTTCCTTCCGCCCGCGCGCGCCAGCCCGGCCGCCGATCGTGCCGATTCCTTTTCGTTCTTCTCTCTTTGCTCTTTTTTCTTTCTCTCTCTCTCTCTCTTTCTCCTTCTTCCTTCTTCCTCCTTTTATAATGGGCCTGGGCAAACGTATTTATCGTGATTTATCGTTTACACGGGCCTCCTCTTTCCTCGTCTATCCTTTCTCTTCGATACTTTTGCGTCCTCCTCCTCTTCTTCTTCTATCTCTCTTTATATGCATCGTACATTACGAACAAAGAGAGAGAGAAAGAGAGAGCACACACCATGCGATTACGTCGAGAACGCCGAGAGTGAATTATCGATAGTCCGCGGAGAGCATTAATATCTAAAACAAATAATGACCGCCGTCTCCCGGGGTTTTCAGACTCTCGATCGAACCCTTTTTGTCCCGTCTCGATGAAAGGGAGCGCCCTTCGTGTCTTTTCTATCTCTTTCTCTCGATTTTCTTCATCCATCTTTTTCATTCTTTGCTCCAAAGCGAGAAGAACCTCGGCCATTTGCTTTTCGCGCCATCGATCCGCGTAATCGATCCTTTCGCGCGTCGTTCGTGCTTTTTGTACGTCGAGCTGATTCCGGTGACTCTTTTTTTCATTTCTTACATACCGTGATTACGGTTGGTGGTAAATTTCATTTAATTTTATGACAGCACGTGGTAATAAACGCACGACTGATTTCTTAAGCCTTCTTTGTCGCCTAGTTAACTATACTCGCGTCTCGATCCTTTTTTAGCCGGAGCCTAGGCGATATTTTAGAGCAAACTTTCCATTCATGGCTTTACACGCGCTCGCAATCAAACGTATATTCAACGTAGAAGAAATTCCTTCCAGTATGCTTATCCGCATTTTCGCACAGCTCCGAAGCAAACTCACGATTCTCATTTTGCATAGCGCAGCAGGCTGTAATTACAAGAGTTTCGAGACACACGCAAGATTCTCGTCGTGCAATCCCGTAACACGGAATATTTTTCGATCGGCTTCACCGTTTTTCTTTAATCCGACGTCCTCTAAATGTTGATAATTTTTCTATTCTCGCGAAATTATATTAATTACGTTCATTTGAAATTGTTTTATTCGTATAAAAGAAATCAATTATCTTAGACGCTCGTTGTCATATTATCGTAGAAAGAGACACGCGGTATTATTTGGTATGTGCCAGGAGAATCGCCACGGGATATTTCGAGTTTGAAAGAGTAACGAAGAAGGTACGATAGAGAATTAAAAGAAGACGGTTAAAGAGAGAAACCGACCGGCCAGGCAGGTGGGCCGATGGTATTTCTTTATACTACCTCCAATGGCGAGTAAGAAGAGTAGAGAGCATTAAACAATTAATATAAAAATTAATTATCCTCAAGAAAACTTTATATCGAATAATGTTAATTTGGTTTTCTAAATTTTCCATCGGTAAGTAAGTTCGTTTTACCAAATTTTAATTTTTCGATCGAATCGTCTTGTCACCGAAAATTATTACCCCTTTGCGAACGTAGGTGCGTAAGAAACATCGAAACACCAGAGAACACCGGAGAACGATCGAAAATACAAATTCTTATTCCGCGAAGCTCCGTACGCTTCGTCGTCTCTCGATATCGACGGGAGGATACGAAGGAGGTAGAGAGAAACGGAAGGGCGGAGAAAGGGACGAGCGAAGCCCCGAAGGCACGCTGCCCACGCGAAGCATTCAGATATTCCTCGCGGACATCTCCGAAGATGTCTTCGTATTTTCATCGTGAGTCTTAAATTTCCACAGCTACGAGGACTACCCAGCCGCGAGCTAAAAGGACACCCTACGAGTCTCGATAGTCGACCGACTTCCAACTGGATGTTCCGGGATTACGATCGCGGCTGACTCCAAGGAAAATTATCGACGATAAAATGGAGTCGATCTGATAAGACCGTCCCGTCGTCGATGCCCGAAGATGCCGTCGAGTAGATTCCGGTAGTCGCAAATTTTCGATCGTTCGAACCGATATCGTTGTGATTCCATCGAAAGAGTGGACAAACTGCTTTCCTATCTTTTGACGAAGATTTACTTCACAAATTTCTTTGGGTTATCGCTGATAAGAGGAAATATAATTTGTCTAACGTTATTGACTTCTTTATCGAGCTACAAAATTGTATACAAATTAGATAACTATTCGCGTAACGAGAGACAGATTACGTTTGGCTACCTCTAACATTTAAGATTTAATTGGAAGCATAGCCGGAAAGTAAGGAACATACTGAAAAGATCGCGATACTTGTTAAATAGGTAGTAACTAAGACGTTTAAGCAGAAACGAAAGGAGGATGCTAAAGCTCGTTCGAATGCCACGCGGCTCCGGTTTCTCTTATCCGATGCATATGTATGAAAGTCGCGTGATGTATCGCGGGCGAGGATATAATAATGCGACTGTAATTATTCCGTACAACGACGACGTAGACGGCGGCGCATTAGCTTGGCAGCGACGATAGTCTTAAATACAGTCATCGTGGATGCGCTCGAGCGTACTTTTCGTTCCATTATTCCTAACGCGTTATCTCGAAGATCTCGCGAATGCAAACGCGCGTCGATAAATAACGAACGCCCATCGGCCTAGCGGCGCATAGCCAACAGCTGTCCGCCTGTCGTTGGCCTCTACGACTTACGAACACTCTCGCTTCTCCCGAACGGAGACGATCATTCCGATTCCTTTTCTCGATCTTCAAGGCTACCGTCTAGTCCTGCGATTTTTTCTAATCTTTGATATCAAAATTTTAATGATATCTGTATTTCGGGTGTCAAACGATCGTCGTATGATAAAAATTCACGAGATATAAAAGACCAGAGATTACGTTTTCTATAATTTTTGTTATATGCAATTTTTTAATAAGACTAGAATCATATGAGATATTTGAAAATTCTTCATTTGACTTCTGCGAATGCGATAGAAGACAGTCGAACTAAATCTATTTTTTGTTAACTTTAAATCAAGTAATCCTGTTATAGATAAGTTCGAATTCTTTTCGTGGCGAGGCAGGCGTTCTTCTGTTTACATGCGTGAAATGTTATACGTATGACAACAATCGTTGTCCATATCAAAGTTTCGACTTCTTTCTCGACTAAGATCCCGAGGCGAACGGACGTGTCCACTTTTGTACAAACTCTTGTTGGAGTTATAAAATAAATAAGTGTGAGTAAAGACATAACGAATCTCAAAAGAAACGAAATATCGACCACATAGAAACGAATATAAGAATTGTATTTATATGGATTACGTATCACTTAGAATCAGAATGATTTTATCGACAAGATAATGCAATGTGTGTTTAGAGGATCACGCGAGTCGATCGTGAATTATATGGTTAAAATGTCGAGCAACGTGCAGACGTTTAATCGCTCGGCACATCCCGAACAGTGTATTAGCTTCCCGACATTGTGGTAGCTCGTGAGCAAAGGTTCGGCTGCATGAAAAGGGGAAGGCAGTTTACTTTAGCAAACATCCATCAATTCGAGGGCTGGACACCGGGGCAAAGAGCCAGAAGGAACGCAACGTGGACTTGCCGAGAAAGAGAGAGAAAAAGAGGGAGACAGAGAGGGGGCGGGTTTTCGTTCTCAACGAGGCAGGGTAATCACTGCTATTAGCGCGGACATTACTCCGGTGGTCCGCCAATCTCCCTAGCACTCCATCATATCGGTACCTCGGGATTCTTAGGCCGTCGGAGAAAATGGGACCGGGGCCCAAAACGCTCGACTCGGCTAAAGATCCGCTCCTACCGGCTCGTTCGTCATCGCCGACTCGACTAATCGCGACGACATAACTGGCATGACGTGTGAGTAATAGAGTAGGAGGGCACGCGGTATATAGGTACATTTTTCGGTTCCTCGTGAATATTTCTTACAGCCCATTTTCATCGCACGGTAGTTTCGTCAACGTCGTGAGCGGTTATCGAGTTAAACGAAATAAAAACAGGGAATTATTTACATTAACGATTTATAATACTGACCTTGACAACATATTTCAAGGATATCGACATTGACGAAGAATCGCTAATGTAAATGATTACCCAAACAATAAGAATCGCATTTTTTATGTTACATTATATAAGAAATAAGTTTCATCACTTTTCATAAAAGCTACTCATTTATCCAAAACAATCTCAAGAAACTTGGTTGGAAAGATCGGTATCGGTTTATTTGAATAAGTCATCGACTCGATCTCGTCGACCGCGGCCGTCGATCTTCGCCTACGGAAAGGGTCAGAGAAACGATCTGGCTCGCAGCTTCGGCTGGCAACTTTGACGGGCTTTCTAGGCGTGACCAGCTATTATCCTCGAAAGAGTCGCTGATGGATATCATAGGTAACTGTCTCGTGCCGCTGAATCGGCGCTGTCAGCGCTCAGGTAGACCTTGTATCGCCGCTACTACTACCAAACGAATTATCCAATTGCTACTACCATCGATTATTCTCGCCATTTTTCGAGAACCGATGATCGTTCCAGCAATGTGTCAGGAATAATAAAAATCATTTTTAATTCGGTGGCGCCACGATTTCACTTTCCTACCTTTCATCGAGGTAGATCCGGTGTTTGTTAGAAGGGAGTGGGGAGGAAGACGAAAGAGGAAAAAGAATAAGAAAAGATGAAGAAGAAAGAGAGAAGGGGCTGGAGTCGTCGGATAGGCGGGGCTGGGTTGGATCCGATTCGGAGTGTGACGGATGGCGCCCACCTGTGGATTCATTCACTAATCTGCTCGCTAAGCAAACAGCTCGAACACACCCCGTCATTATCGCTGACGGCGTAAGTAGCGCCCGATCTCGTCCATACCCAATATTTATAAGGTCTCTCCTTTTCCCTCGATCCCCTCGATCGCTTCCTACCAGCTCTCTGCTACCCTCCCTCCCTCTCTTTCTCTCTTACTTTCCTCGGAGTTCGCATCGACAACGAAATGAGTTAGTTTCTTCTTTTCCTCTTACGACTATCCTTTCGGCGTATTGATTTTCTAACCGGTACGGAGGCACCTAGCCATTCTTTTTATTTATATTTTTTTGTTGTTCTCCTTTTGTCTTTTTTCTGGAGTAGTCGGCCGTAATTAACCCTCGAGCCGGTATCCTTCGCACGTCCCAACCCCTTCAGCCGCGCGTGCCATCTGGACGCATGCTCGAGACGTGCTCTTTCTCGTCGATCCAATTTTTTTTTCTCATGGCATAAAATTGGCATATTTCAACTTTCTGAAATGCGGTGACATAGATACAGAAAAATAGATCGAATTTCTGTTCTCTTTATATTTAACTTCAAATTGATTGGAGACGAATCATTTTCAATTAAAATTTGCATATCGAAACCGTTAGACCGCGTACGATCCAGTTCGAGGACGGCTTAATTAATTCAACTAAATCGAAACATAATTATCGGATACGAAGGAATTAATATGATACGATTGGTTGAGTTTGATAAAAGCGAATAAACTCGTTCTTCATCGATCCGATTAATAATTAGTATAATTTTCCTCATCGCGCATATTCGTATAATACGAAGGCAAACGCGAGGTAACGAAAGGATCGCATTAAAGAAGTATGTATGACTACCAGGTGGAACGACGAAGGAAAGTAGTGGATAAGGGAAAATTTTACCTCCTCCATGCCCCTAATCACCCGTTCTCGCCTTTTCTATCATCAATCATGATCGCGTGCGTGGCTCTCTTTTCCGCGTTCGGCCCTCGTGGCTGGCTGCCTGCCGCTTTTTCAATCCGTCGCGAAATGGCTGCGACTAGGTAGGTATATATATATATATATATATATATACTGCGAAAACGAATCGATTAATATTAATGAATCCTTCCTTCGCGTTAGGCGAGCGTGCAAATCATGTGTCGTGGAGATAACGCCAAGAGAGAACGTATATTTTCTTAGCGATACCGTCGTACCTGTACGAGGATCTACGTAATACGCGTATACTTACCGTGGCCAGAAGCGTTTTAACATATTTGTACCGTAATAAATTCTTGGAGGGCCTTGCAGGTTCTTCTTCGATCTACGCTCGTGTTATCGATTGAAATTAGTAAGATGAGGGATTATACGACGAGCTGTGCTACTTTTTAACTCTGAATTTAACTCTTTACGATTTTGTGTCAAGTCTGACTCGATATTTTGCTTTGAGTATGGGGTTGTTTTTTGTGTCTTTGCGGCGTGTAAGTCGAATTAATAATGAATTAATGTGTATCAATTGGAATAGAATGCAAACCGCGAAGAGTTAAATGGAATTTGTAAAGGGAATTCAAAAATTGCGAACACTTGATTTATTTATAAAGAAAATTCATAAATTTGTCGAATAACAGCAGAGACACGAAAGAATACAATTATAACGTTCGGATCTCGATAGAACTATGATCCTTTCGTCGTTGAATGAAAGAGTTTATTGACTCATTAATCATTTTCTACTCGATAACGTTGCGAAGTGGGCGCGTCAGCTGTCCCATGTCATTTTCATTCACGGCATGCTCGCTCGATTCGTATGCGCGAGGTCTTTTTTTTTCTTGCTAAATGGAAAACAAGCAAGAAAAAAAGTAGTGAGAAAGAGAAAAAAAAGAAAGAAAATAGACGGGAGATAGCAGGTATTCCGAAGAAAGAGAGAGATGGGACGAGCGGATAGGCAAGAAACGGGAATGTTGGTCGACCATGAAGAGCGTAGAACGAGAATGAAAAGGAGGGAGCGAGCGAGCTAGCTGGCGAGCGATCGAGCTGGTAGTTAAAACTATACGCATCCCCATAATTTAGCGATTATTTTGACAAGGGTATGATCTCTTGACAGTTTGTTGGCCTTATGGCTACGCTCTGAAATATAGCTATTTAAATGGGCACTTAGAAGTTCCGCAAGGAATACGTACTCTCGAGGAACGCGTTTTAGGAGACCGCGTCTCGTTGACCACGAGACCTCGTGCCTCGAGTTAGCAAAATGATAAACAGAGATTTATAAGAGAGAGAAGAGAACGGAAGCGTGTAAATATCTGTCTCGTTTTACAAGTCATTTATAAAGAATCTAGGCGAGAAATTATGAACATTTTTGTTTAATTATTTATAATAAAAAAACACAGAATGACCTGTGTACGAGTGGAAACACGACACGTAGAACAATTACAGCACGTTGCGTGTGAATAACGAGCGAAACTCGCGTGTCACGCTAACGACGAAGGAAGAAAAGCGAGCAACGCGATGGAAATTGTTGTAATTAAACACTTACGAGCACTGCCGCGAACATGTTACTCGTCGTCGGCATCACCGAGTATGCGGCAAATTCTTGGCGGATGTGTGTGCCGCTGAAAAAGCCTCTAAACGCGTTATGGCTTCCCTCGAGGAGGAAGGAAGGAAGGAAGAAGTGGAATGGATCGAAGAAACGATCCGGTTTTACGGCAGGCTACAAAGTTTCTCTCTCTCCGGATGAATTAATCTACCTATAGCTTTTGTATTATATAGGTGTATATCGTAGATTATACGTCGAGGAACGAACGAAACGAACCTTTTTTTAATTTGGTCGACTTATACGGCTACCGGCATTAATCGAAGATTCAGAAGAGATCACGAGAGAAAAGAGAGGGGTTGGAATATCGCGAGGGTTCGATTAACGATCTCGATACTATATCCCTACGATTAATTCTCGTTAGGTTCTATAATTTACGATTCGATGCTAACCACCGGTATCTTATAAAACACGATATCGAATCTTCGCTCGAGTAAGGAAAAGCACCGATATCTTCTCGGTAAAAGTAGAAGAATATTGGTAAGAACGGAGACGAGTTTGCCGGAGAGAAGAAGAACCGATATTCCTGGCGAACGGGGTTTAGTGCAAAACGGTGTAAACTCGAGGGCAAGAGGTTTTGTTGGATTTTTCAGAGATCCCACTCCCTACGAATGGTCCAGTCTCTCTCTCTCTTTCTTTCTCTCTATCTCTCTCGCTCTAGCTGACCCAACGGCAACGATTATCCGGTTGTTAGGTGGCCCCATCGAAATCGGTGGAAGGAGGCGTACGTTTCAGTCACGGTTTCGACTTACTATTCGGCCCTAACAACGGGTTAGACGGGCAATTACTTTTTCGGATAAACGGATACGTTGATTCAACTTGACAAATATTCACCGTAACTGTTCCACCGTATTTTCATCCTTCTCTCTTTCCTATCCAATATTACGTCCGATCGTGTTTGTTCTTTCCTTCGTTAATTCGTGAACTCTATGAATAATTCATTTCTTACGCGAAGCGTGTCTAAATGATTAGACTTTAGCACGTACTACGGTACTTTTAATCGGAACGAGCTTATACGAGCACGAACATGTAAGTATAAATTAAGTAAAGAAAAAGTTAGCTAGACGAAAGAAAAGTTTAATTAAAGTCGTCTCGAGAAGTTTGTGCGTTGAATGAGAAGTTTGTTGCGAGTATCGTCAACGACGAGATTCCCGTAAAGCGAATCTTTATTCGAGTGAATCGCTGTGGATAAGGTGCATCCGTGAATATACAAATACTTCCTTCGCGAAGCGAACCTCTCTGTCCTTCTCCTCGCGAAGAAGGGAGGTCCGCCCGCGGCTGGAGGCGCGACGTAGCTTGAGTTATGGCGCAGGTTAATTATACAAAACATTCAATTATACCTCTCCCCTCTTGCCGATCCTCTCTCGTCTCCTCGAACGCACACGCTGCTTCTCTCGATGAAGGGAGGAGAAGGAGAGGGTTACTCGAAAAAATAAAATCAGACGCGATCGAATCCGATCTCGTTCCTTCTCTTCTTTTTTTTAATTCGTTATTCTTTTTCTTCCTTTTTCCAGCAGGTTTGTTTGTTCCTTCGAGTTGTTGACGATGCTTTACGATGTTCCCTAAGATACATGGGGCGGGACGGTGTTCCATGACAAGTTCGATTACCGCACCGAGCAAATGTTGCTTTAACGGAGCGAGACCGTAGTGTACTTCTTAATTATAGGAGTATTGGATCGAGTCGAGGAGAACAAGGCTAACGACTGTACTTACCGTTTATTGAAATCTTTGGTACGGGTAGGAATGTTGTATCGGAGTTGAGTAAATAAATTGGAAATCTTTCATTTGTTTCTACCAAAATTCGTTCAAAAATATTACAGAGAATTGAGAATTGTTGTTGATATCGCTATAAAAGACGTTAATTTCTTCACGGGTCCGGAATTCAACGTCTTATTTAGTTCTTTCGCGCTTAACTCCTAATGATATCGTTCTTTTTGGGTGCTTTCCTTCGATTTTAAGACCGGCCAAGCGGTAACTGGTCGAGCGAATTCATAAATAATTTCACGGTGGAAGGTTAAGGTCCTCCGGTTCCTTGAACTTCTTCTCATCTCCGAGACCGATCTCAGGAGCCGAAGAGCCAGCGAGAGAGAGAGTCCTTTTCGTCGTTCGAACTATTCGCCGTGTCGGCGGTCGCGTCGCGCGGTAAAACTCACCGATCGGTCCCATCCCGAAAGGTACCATTTGTCACAAGACGAAGCTCTACCGAGACGTCTTAAAACAAAAGGTTTCGGAGACTCGAGAATATTTTTTATGAGAAGAGAGCAGAGTAGAGATAAGAGAATAAGTAATTAGATGAAAGATGAAGAAAAATTTTAACGAGTTAAAATTATTAAACATTTCTTTTAATGAAAATTATTTTTACATTCAATTTAAAAAGATATTTTATAGAAGTATAACAATTTTGTTAACATCTTTTTTATATATAGTTAATTAATAACTGACCCTGGTGCGTTTATCGTCGAAATTGATGTTAAAGTACTCGGAAATTGAATATTAACATACCAGAAAGAAATCTTTAGAAGGCAAGAGTTACGTAGGTTGATATAGAGAAAGAAAACGAGAGAGAAAGAAGAAGGTGGCGGACGTCGACGAAGCCGAACGTCGTGGGAGCACCTTACGAAGAAGGTGTTCCTTGGTCCAGCAGAAAGTAAGAGAGAGAGAGAGAGAGAGGGAGAGAGAAAGAGTGAGCGGGGTGGAGCGAGGGGCCGATCATAACGCAGAGATTTTACGCGCCGGCGCCGGCATCGGGCATCGGCGCCGGCGCCCCCCGCGGCCTCAGACGCCGCGACCATAATACCGAAGGGCCAACCTTACCGACCAACCTTACCAATGAACCTTACTAGACAACCTTACCTGCAAAACCGACCAATTATCATGTACTTACTTTTGCTTAAATTCCTTTAGATCTCATTTTTCCACAATTTTTTTATTACTTCATACTTTCAACTCTTTCTAATGACATTCAATGGTTTAGAATTTTTTGTTCATACCTCTTACATATCAGAATTATTTTAGAATGAAAATATTTTGTAAGCACGACTGCAGGGATTATTTATTTTAATCCATAGAAAAATTATCTAAACAAATTCTATAGGTACTACTGTAGGTACTAATTCAAAATCAAATCTCATGTTTTATTCAGATTTTACTATCTTAGGTTCGTATATCCCAAGCAACGAGATTGAATCGTGTTGCAGCTATAAGCCACAAGATTGTCACCTATAAGTACGCATATCCATATATCAGGAATCTTATCTCCAAGCGACCTTTCGTTTGAAACATTCGATCATTCTCTTTCTCTCTCTTCTAAGATTCCCTTTCCCACGGCAATCGCAATGAAAGCAATTCCAGAAGACATTAATTCAGTTACGATCGTGCGAGTCGCGTTACCTCTCTAACGAGCCGGTGTACTATGTTGGTACTTCGCAAACGAAACCAACGAGACTTCTTTGATTAAAAACGATCCATACCTACGTGGAACGTTTTATGGAATAGTCGGCAATTAGATTTACCAGGATCGATTCTTAAAAGGATAAAACAAACTTGAGACTACGCACGCTTCGTGCGTCAGTTTATATATCAAATTTGGTAAACGTTTCAGAACACCGGCGATTTAATGAAGAATATTAACGCGCGGTCTATCGCTTTTGATGATATAAAACGAGCTCGTTAGAACCCAGTTTGTCGAACGAGTAGTCATTGCCGACGTTTTATATAAATGCATCGTGTTTTATACGATATTTACGCGAGATTGCCTCATAACGAATAGTAAGAAATAACGATAATTCGAGTTTGTAATGTATATGGAAAGATGCCAGATAATTATTTCTATTAGATAGTGGTATACCACCAAGGAGATAAGTTTAAAACCAGAAGAAGAAAATAAACATCGGATGTGAGTTTCCACGGTTTAACAGCTGATCGAGAAATCAAGAAGCAGCATAAGCTTAGCATGCCAATGAGTGATCCGGTTTGATAAAGTCCTGACGTCCGATCGATCGATCGATCGTGCGTGCATAACGGTCGCACGGAATCTCGTTTCAAAGCGATCTCACGAAGCTTCGTTAATTACCGTAGTTATTAATCCTAGCCGCGGGATGTATCACCGCGGCATGAATTTTTCTTCTTCTTCTTCAGCAAACCGGTTGATTTATTCTCCGACCTTGAACCCAATGGAACGCGAAGAAGAGTCTACGATAAGTTTGGTCGTTGTTGCCGTGACTACTAAAACACCGTATATATCTATCGTGACTACACTGGGTTCCCAAGTTCCGGCTTTTCGGAACTCAAAGATTAGGATCGGTTGTTCGCTTCATCGAGCATCCGTTCGAATTCGCGTTGAATTTATTCCCAACGATGTATGTTTCGAAAATAGGTAATACAAACGAACGAATCGAGAAGAAAAGAATATCCCAAGCTCGAAATCGTCTCGAATTTCTGTACTGGCCGGGCCTCACCTTCGAGCAACGACCGAAACCTAAGCTCCACGTATTCCTGAGACACCGTAAAAATGATATACCGACGCCCTTCGAACACGATCCTCCACGGTTTCGATCCACGGGATACGACGTTTCGTCTTTGCATCCTCTCCGTATCGAGAGGCTCCATCTTACTATTCATTGTTTTATAGGAGCCATAAAGATGTCAAGCAATTAAAAGATTCGGCTGATTCGGCATCACGTGGGCGAACGAGCGTATTTCTCTCCTTAACCTAGCGGTGGGTGGATAGTCGATACCAACAACAAACTCGCGAACCTCGTGTGCGATGTTCGTGGTTGCACGATGCCCACTCGTGTCCACGAGTGGCCTACGGTTACACGAAGTGGACACCTGACATTGTATCGCTGTTGTCCTACAAAAGGCATCTCTTACGAGCAACGATCGTAAATGTCCACGTTCAGCCGGTATACTCGCTTTGTGATATACACTGAGCTGTATATTACGCAGGTAAACGCGCGACGATCGCACCAAGTGGTTCGGGGTTAAAGAGCCACCGCGTGTCGTCTCTCTCGAGCTTTGATATTGCCCATTAACTTTTTCTTTCTTCCCTTTTCTTCTTCGAGTATCGTAGACCGAATAAGCATAGTTTCGCGTTCGGAGGATTTACGAATCGATATTGCTTTCTCGATGGTCGCTCCTTCGACTTTTCCGTGAGTTCGAGTTTAATAATAAATATTTAAAAATAAGTAGACGTTATTTCGAACGTCTGTGATAATTTAATTCGATGATAGTTTCGAAATTTCTTAACCGGAACTCGGTGACCAAAAGCACGATCTACCGGTGCAATCTTTCGAGAGACGACCCGCCACGTCGAGAGAACCAGCCTGCTTATTTAATTCTCGAACGTCGACGTAATCAATTCCCACCGTGAACACCGAGACCCATCTTGTCGAGGGCCGAACACAGACAGAGAAAGAGAGATAGTATCCGAAAACCGAGATTTTATCTCAAAGAAAGAGTTTGCGAGGAAGAGGCCGCGTGCCGGACGAAGAAAATGATCGGACGGAGAAGTCTCGTGCGGGTCATCGAAAGAACGCCGAAAGAAAGAAAGAAAGAAAAAAAAGAATAGTACAGAAGGATAGAGAAAGACGATGACAAAGGCCGATGGTGGGAGATTAAAACAATGCCGTCGTCTCGGTTCGGATAACGCGGGTGTGACAGGCCTTCCTTCCTACCTTGACCAGAAGAGAGATCCAACCACGAGGATGGACCTTAACGAGGCCTCTCTAATAAATAACCGTCCAGTTCGAGTTTCTCCTTCTCCAACCTTCTCTCTCTCCTCTTCGTGCTCCGTTAGTTTCCTTCTTCTTCCTCATCTCCCTCGTCTTCTCTTCCACTCTTCTTTCGTCTCCGGTTCGGATCCTTACGGATGGTAGGTTGAAGGGATGGACCCAAAACCGGGCCTCGAAGATGGATGTGTTTCGAGGCGCCGCCGTCACCTGGCCAGCCCTTCCAACGGACTTCCAGTTGTACTTTTACTACGGTAGGGCAAAGGGAAGCGGGGGAGAAGAGAGGACAGGGTTCAACCGTGACACCTTGCAACCGAGAAAAAAGCTCCTTCTTTGATCTCCTCGATTCTTTTCGATGCTTCTTCCCTTTTGAAGACTTCTAAAAAAGTATACAACGTTACTATGATTAGAGGTATCGATGTATTAAGCTATTTTGATCGATTTGGGGCAGAAAGATTCCATTCGATAAATTGTGATCACGTTTTGCAGTTGAAGTTTGTAATCTCTTCTTGAACCGAAAGAAATGTAACAAATCTGAGGATATTCGATATTTTTCGAATAGTGGATACTTTTATTAAATATTGGATATCGTTTAGCTTAAGGGAACGAACGGTGCCAACATTTTTATCCTTTGCCAAGAACTAACTCGAACACGGGGAACGTCGTTCGTGTCCTCGATATATACCTGGGCTCTCGCTGTTAACCCCAAGGGTTTCTCTTATCTTCCACCCGATCTTCTTCACGCATATTATACTACGTGGAAAACAGTGAGAGTAAAAAAAGAAGTAGAGAGAAAAAAGGGGGGAGGACCGCGCACGATGTACACGTCCTAGCGACGGAATTCTCGTGAGTTCTGTCGCGCGAATAACAGGATCAGGTTACCGTCTTGGAAGAAAGAAAAAAAAAGGAACATGAAGAAAAGAAAGGATAAGGATACCTCTCGAAAGGGAATTTCGAGGCACGGCGGCGGTTCGATTGAAAAAGATCGTTTTCCAACGAATTCAACTCGAAATCACTGACACGTTGCACTTATTTCTCTCGAATATATCGTGCTTGGTTGAAATTAATAACAAATGCAAACGTGAAATATCTTTAATGGATGTTTGTTATCGATCATTTGAAAAGAAACTTTCTTCCATTCCATTCGTAGATACTCGCAACGAAACGGCTAAACGATTCGAATGAATTACAACCAAGAGCGATGCTCCGCCATCCCACGGCTCGAGTACAAAGCCACGAGGAATCCTTATCTATTTTTAATTCAGAGAAAATACTTTTACGATCGATCGGAGACGAGCCCGCGCTCGTATCTTTTACGATCGTGGCAGGAAGGGAAAAAGAAGTTTTTGAGGTTCTCGTTGACGAGAGAGACAGCGTCGGTAAGGTTGTTTTCTGTAGACGTTTATTAAAAAATAGTGTCTCTCTACTCTTTCTTTCTTAAGGCCACCCTGGTCTAACGTCGCGGGATATAAATCTTCGGCGAATCGCGCGATTGACGTCTATTTAATAGAAACGCAACTACACAAGGATCGCGCGGGATAACATTAACTCGTCCGGGAGTCGAGGGGGCTGGTCTTGCCGCGACGGGTGGCCATTGTGAAGCTCGGACCCCTGCGAGCCACGGGCTTTCTCTCATTCTTGTGCCTGCCAGCTCCCTCGTAAAGTCAAACGTTGACACTAGCCGCGGGACATCGACTCTCCCTGGCCCCAAACACGCGTGCTTTCTCTTTCTTTCCTCTCTATCTCTCTTTCCATTTTTCTATCTATCCACACTTTTCCTTGTTTTTGTCGTTGGTAGGAAGGTATATACATTTTCATTTCGGTATCGTTCTTTCAAATTCGTCATCGTCGACTTTATTAAGATTTTTTATCAATAGCGAAATAGATTTATGTATTTACAAGCTATGTGTGTAGTTCGAGCTCGATCCGAATAAACTTCGATGGTAGATACATATATAATGAAAATCTCAAGTCATAAAAGCTGATCTTTACGACAGCTTCGTTGTAGAACGCACACGATGCCCGGGAGCCTGTGATTTTCGCGAGAAAAATCATAGGGAGGTAGGTAAGGAGCAAAACGAGCGAGACTCGATTGTTTTCTTTTACCATCCTACAGCAACAGCTAGAAACTCGTGCCGAGAAGAGGAATTCTAGAGGAAAAATGAAACAGGGGAAGCGAGACAAAAAGGATGAAATGAAGGAGAGTGAGAGAGCTCCGGCATCGTTCGTTAAATTAGAAGGTTTATGGGTGCATTAGCAAACTTAACGACCTAATCAAAGCGTCGTGCCATCAGAAGAGCCGCGACGAAATTGACGTGAGCATCCTGACACGGGGATCTCAACGCCTCGGGCTTTAAAGGAACTGAACAAACAATGCTTTTTATTCTCGGCTTATATTATTATCCCACGTGTTACATATCATTCTTCCATCAACTCTTGTTAATATCATTGCAAATTATTATTATATAATTTTCTATTTTGCTAATATAAATGAAATTAGAAAGAATTCTGGTAAATTCCATGTTACTATGATTTTTTTAACCTTAAAATAAAAATAATTAAACGGTAGAATTCTTATCCTTTGTTAGCAGCAGTACAGATAATCGTAAGAAAACTTAGAATCTCGAGTTTCTTACGTTCGAGGAACGATGTAGAAGCACGAAAGTGGGGAAGGGTACCTGGTAACGCGATATTCCAGGACCTCGTCTTGCTAGGCTCTAGTCGAACTTCTTTATCGTTGGCTAAGGCGAATCACGATGGTAGAGAAAAGGAACAAGACGCGTGAATAAGAGGAGGAAGAGTAGAGAAATAAAGAAAATAAGAGAAGAACGAAGAGGGAAAGGAAGAATAGAGAAGAAGCGAGATAGGGAAGGAGCAGCGAAAGGTTCGCTTTTCTCGACTCGTTCCACTCGTCGGCGAGATCAAGGTGGCGCCACGCCTCCGGCCCGCCTCCTCTAATCATCGGCTCATTACTCATTAGTCCTAATGAGCCACGCGCGCCATCTATACCCGGCTAAGAAGAAGACGCAACGTGCCCGCGGAAAAGTCACGAATAGGCGCTACACAATCAAGACGATTCGCGTTATAATTCCTTTCAACTCGATGATCCACCTGTCTGGCACCATCTCTGTTGCAACAGTTTCTTACTTTTTGCCATAACCATCTCGCCTAGCAAGACTAAAAACGATCGATAAAACTTTCGAGCGGGTTCGCGAAATGGGCAGTTCAAACGTGGCTCAGTTTCGGGATGATTAATGAGCCAGCTAATGGAAAACGTCTTCGTTCCCTCCGCCCGTGTTATGCTAATTCTTTATGTCTCGAGACGCCAGTTTCATTTTTTCAACTGAAATACCTACTTGTCCTTTTTTTTTTATTTGTTAAACCGGGTTTAGAGATTGAAGGAGAGTGCTGTGAAAATAATCAATAAGGCTGACGTTTCTTCGTGCAAATTTTTTCTGGAAATGAATAATTCACAAATTTTTCTAATAATAACGTTAATTGGTACCCGAATCCTCATATTGGATTTTATATGTTTATTAATATCATTTATCAATATTTACGAAAATATAACCGTCAGTCGTAGGAAATATTAAGACTAATATAAAAAATGTGATAGTAAAATCACTCATATGTTTATTCCAAATACAATTATGTAGATATACGGGATCATGCAAAAATGGGGAAGGACAAAGAAAAACTCGTCTCAATTATATTTATTTTCTTATCTTTACAAATATATTTGTAACATCGAAAAAATGTAGATAATAAATTGTAATATTTCGAGTAGAATATTCGCAGGCTGGATCGAAGCTTGGATGAAAAATGTTCGTAGAACCTTAAGTCCCCTGATGTAGAATCGTAGCGTCCCTGTTTCCCATAAAACAAGCCATGACATCGTGCCCAGTGAAGCGACCACGTGTGACGAACGCACTCGTGCACCGAATGCACGCGCTCTCGCGCAGAATCGCTCGCGTCTCGTTACATCCGTCACGAGCGTCGGTCCGTAAAATTGGCGCCACCTGCCACCCTCCCAGAATCCGACTTCCCGCTTTCTCCAGCCGATCGGAAACGCTCTCTCTTTTTCTGACTCATCCCTTCGATGTGTTTAATGCATTTATAATACACGATTTAATGATCCTTGACCCCTCTCTCTCTCGTGCGCACTCTCCTGAGGAATTCCTTCGAGTGGAAGTTATTACGAATCTGCTGGCCGAAGTGAGCCACAAAAAGTGCTATCGTCATTCGTTCTCGCGTCATCGTTTTAAGGGGGACTCGGTTTGGGGTTCTTGATCTTCAAACTTTTTCTAATATTCGGTTGTAGCCCAGTCAAATTAGTACTTTCACCTCGGAAAAAATCCAAGTGAAATTCCGTTTGAAAATCTTCACTTGGATTTTTTCCGAGGTGAAAGTACTAATTTGACTGGGCTATTGTATATGTCATATTTGCGTGTTCCAGTCGATTTTTTTGTTCGATGTGGCTAGAAAGTTAAAATCGTGATTCTGATCCATAAAATGTATAAATAAAAATCATAGCAATGTCAGTTATACTATCACACGATTGTGATTATTAAATCCTCTTATATAGAACAAAATGTAATATTCCCAGAAGAATTGATTCGAAAATGACTTAATTACACTAACACGGTTTTATCCTATCATTAGTGTCCAACTCTGAAAGAATCATTACATTATGTTAGTCCGAGGGAACAGAAAAGAAGATGGAAAGGTTGCCCCGTGTTTTTTCTCCGAGGGTGGGTGTAGAGAGACAAAGTCGATCTACAAAATATAATGTGATTGTTTCCGAGCGAATGGTCGAAATGCAACAGGGGTTGGTCGTCTGGCACTACTCCGTGTCTTCTTTTCACTCTCTCTGCCTCTCAGTGATGACTTCATTCCCATTCGATCTCGACACTCGTTCTCTACCCATTTCTGAAAGCTCGGAACGCAACGGAGCGATACTAAAATTCAGATACGAGTCACGCGGGTTTTCCATTCGTGCCACCGACGCTACTGACGTGGCTACTGCCTTCCATAAATGTTTCTGAAAAGGATTTCGAGAGACGAATATACGAAATTATTGCTCGAAACAAAATTATTTCACTTTTATGTATTATTAAATTAATTTTCTCTTAAAAAAATCTGGACTACGACACTTTTATAATTTTTTTTTAAAAGTGAAACCCTTTCTCTAGCTGTTGAGGGTGAACGGAAAAGGGTGGAAAAAAATCTCGACGAAGATAGAAAGCGGTTTCGCGATCGGCAAGAACAAAGCTCGCGAGATAGGCCCAGCCACCATTGTCCCGTGGTTGTTTGCGTCCGTTTGTGTCCCGGCGCAAATGTCCGACGCTTTGTGCCGTTCGATGTTCTCGCCATGGACCGAACCCAGCATCTCTCTCTCTTCGCCAACTGCGGGGAAAGGATTACCCGAGAAATCCTTTAATAGCATTGTTGGCATTTGAATAACACGAAATACGATATGAGATCGGCCCTGAAAACAGGCCTCTCTCTTTTTATCTCTCTCTCTCTCTCTCTCTAACTCGAAGCTTAGTCGAACGGGGTACCATAGGTATAAGGTTACGGTCCTGTTCTAAAACCACCCTCGGTCTTCTTGCTTTCTCCCTCCACTCTCTCGTCAGTCTGGATTAATCGTTGGCAGCTCGTCGAGAGATGTACCAAACAAAAACATTCTGTGTATTATAAAATGTTTCATCGTGGTTGTGATATTTAAACACAACGTATATTTAATAAGGTATAATATGATATATAACACCCCAGGCATCTACGAATTCTTCATAGCCGTGACGCCAGAGATGCAGAGATGTAAAATATTCGACTAAAAGCTCACTTATACTTACAACCTACATATATCACCCTACTAATCCCAAATCACTATTGCTACCAGACCAATTGAATTATCCTACAATTAATTACAACACGCCGTTAAATTAACATCATCCAACCATCGAGAAATAAATCCCACTCGCTTATGTTCAACTAGACCAGGGCTACTCATGAATCAGAACTGGCATAGATCTTTGGCCGGTGTAGAAAAACACGTGATCCATCTTAACGCTTCATTCACGCGACGAATTGGCACGCGTACAATCGATACCACAGGTCTTTCGCGTTGGACAGGTTGCTATGCGAGAGTCATCGATCAGTCATATATCTCTCTTTTTCTTTCCTTTGGTCATACCAATTAACATTTCAACGTTTCACCATCTTATTGTCTCCGCTTTTATAGTCGTTCCAGGAATAATCATCGCGACGATCAGTCTGCGAATCGTTGTCTCTTCGAAATGCACGACCGCGGCGTGGTTAAATTAGACGGGACTAAACGTTGCTATTAATTATGTCCGAGTGGATTAGAGAAGAGAGAGAGAAAATTGTCTAAAAGAGAGATAGAGAGAGAGAGAGAGAAGTTTTCGTGCTCTTGGAGCTAAGAGAAGGAACAAGACGAGGACGAATTATTACGCAGAAGGTCGAACGACGTTAACGTCGCGTCGCACGTGAGCGACTACTGGTCATTCCGTTCCTTTTCTCTCTATCTCTCTCACGCTCTTTAGACACTGATATTTCTCTCAAAAAGAACGTCCATAAACCGGACACTTTAGACGTAGACTGACTAAAGCGAGAACGTTGGTTCACTTAGTATTCACAGCGTCGGGGCATGCGAGGAACGAGCTACGAATACCGCGTCGCCCTTTCTCTCTCTCTTTCTCCTCCCTCTGGTATATCCTTAAAAGTTTATTTTTATCAGTTACGAGAGAAGCTTACGATCGATGAGGTAATTTTTGCTTATCGGTATGTACTGTTTCGTTGAGTAATTGCGATTCTAAAATTGATTAAGCAGTAAGCTATGGCGACATCTTCGGAAAATGTGTAGGTACTGATGTTGTGTCACAGGAGTTAGGTGACGACGAGTATATTTGTCAAACACGGAGTATGAGAATTACGTTGTAATGAAATTACTGTTTTATTTTGAAATTTTATTAGAGTGGTATAGATCCATTGTTTATGATTCTAATTTTTATGAAAAAATAAGATAATCAGATCAGGTTACAAACATAAATATCATCAACTTTTTTCCAAATTTGGACTTAGACCACTTTCAGATTAATTGGTTACTGGGATGGGTGGTATATGGCTGCTGTAACAGGATATTGAATGCATCGATTAAAAAATATATTGTCTTAATTTTTCTAAATCTGACAAATAAATTGACAGAAACTTATTACAACAAACTCGAAAATTCGATACTATAATAAATCCATGCCTTCTGGCTCATACCGATCGTTGGTCTTACTTAACGAGTTCTACCTCCCGTAAACTCGTCGTTCCTGGTTATAATCTATTCCCTTCTTTTTTTTGCTTTCAGGTGAGTACCTACTTAAAAACACGGCTACTCCTATCGATTTGTCTTTCGCGACCGGAATGATCGTTTCTTCGGAGTTACCGGTAAGTAAATCGCTGGTAAGACGAGTCTCTAACGACTCTGCCGGTTGAACGTAACTATGCTTATAGCTTGCTATCTCACGAAGAAAGAAACGAACGTTTACAGGGTAGTATTAAGCTCACGGCTCGGATGTCTCTTCGACGTGGTAGCAAAGCGCTTTGCTCGTATCGTGAAATAGCTACGGGCCGGTTCTTTGAAGTTACGAGCGTAAACAGGCGGTATATACTTGTTGGACTCGAAGAAAAGAGAGCTTTCGTCCGTGGAGATGGAAAAAGAGGAGTGGACTGGTAAAAAGGGAGGAGGGTGGAAGAGTCACTTTCTTCGAGCGATATAAAAGAAGTCGGAAGAGAGAAAAAAAATGAGAGAAGGAAAGTTCGAAAAAAGGTGACTCTAACGTATCGTAGCTTCGTGGTGATAATTCAAGCAAAAGGATGCATCTATCCTGCCACTCCAGAAATAAACCTTGCCGGTGTAGTTGTTTTTCGCCTTCCACCTCCGCTCCAACGATCTTTCCCATCGCATCGTCACGACAGAGAGAAAGCGTACGAGCGACGTTGCGTTCGATCTCCCCAGGGAAAGACTGGATGACTACCGATTTTCCCTTCTCGTAACGGCTCGACTCACGAAACGGCAGCAACATCCATCCCTCCCCCTCTTGTAGCTCGCTCGTAGGTAGCCCTCGGTTAGACTTTTCGGGACATAAATCTCTGTGCCAGTGTTTCCCTTTGTTCGTACCGCCCACGCGGCATCGAATTAATCGAATTTCGAGTTTGATATCTATAAGTTAGTTGGTACGATTTTTCAGTGTCGTCACGCGACGAGTACGATTATTTTTTCATCGAGGCGTGTGTAAATTTAATTAATATTTAATGTTTGGTTTAATACCAAAGTTTCCTTCCCAGTTGAATTTGCTATTTCGGTAATAAAATTTGATCGGACTATGCGATATTATTTATACGCAGGGACAATGTCCGCGAGTGTTATGATTTCGTTATACTTACATAAAGTAATTTGTCCGTCCGTGAGACGGAATTAGAGACGTTTGAAGTGGCAAGACTCGTTAATAATCGTCCCACGAGACTGATAAATTATATTGCGCCTGCACTTAAGCCGTCCTTTACCCCTTTCGGTGGTAATGGTATCACGGAGGTCGGTGGGCGATTCAATTTGTTTTCCTCGAGCTTCCACCCTTTAAAGCTGCTCTCTTATATTCACGATCGATATCGTTTTTTTTTTTTTTTATTTTTACCTATACCAATCGTTATCGAATATTATAACAATTTCTCTGATATAATATTTAAGAGAAAAAAAAAGTATAAGAGAAAAAGCTTCAGTCAAGCAGTCGAATGAAAATGTAATTTTTTTTCCAACCCCGTGGTCGTTTATATCAATCGAGAGTTTCCCGAGTACCAACCACGATCATAAATTACAAGTAGCAGGGTAAAGTGATTACGTTTCCTTCTTAAAATTGCTAAGCCACGTGCCCCAAACGCTCGTATACATATTTCTTAAACGTCACGCGATCTTCTTTCATAAACCGATTGGATTCTCGCCTTAAAAAAGAAAGAAAAATCTACTATAGTCTTTCGAAAAGTGATAAACTCGCGTTTGATGTTTCTTGCAACATTTGTATACATATCTTTAGCAACATTTCCGGCATGAGAGAAACGGTAGCCGACGTATAGGATACACCGTGTATAGTCTTCGAGACCGTTTAACGCATTTAACGTAAAGTACTCCTCTCAGTCTGCCACTTGATTTACCATGCCAGATTTCGAAGCATTTGCCGTTATATATCTCTCTGCGTTTCCCTCTTGAAGTGGGTATACCGTCCGGGAATCGAAAGCGAGTGTCCCAAACTTCTCTCTCTCTTTCTCCGTCTTTCAAATAAGAGAAAGAAGGAGAACAAAGAAAGCCGCCACCGCGAGTAGTCTTCCGACACTGTTAGAATCGGATGCATTTAGAGAGTAGTTCCCAGTCTAGAAAGAGAAAGAAATATAAGAGCGGTCCATGGTAGACGTTAACCAGATCACCGGATGCCCGTGACACTTTTCTCACCCACTCGAAGTCGTTATCCACGGCCATTGGCCGAACGCACGAGCTAGGCCGTAAAAGATCCCGCCGCGGGATCCGCCTTCGTACTTCTCCTCTTATCCGATAGCCTACATTAATTTCGCATTCTCCAAAAGTAGTAATAAGAGAAGCACCGGTTCGCTCCAGGGAAAATAAAATAAAAGAGGAAGCAGGCAGAGAAAAGAGAACGTTCAGGTTCTTCGCTTACTAATCGCGAAGTAGACAAGACCGTGTGAAATAAAAATCTTTAGTGCTTCGAGAGTGCAACTTCGTGTAATCATTTTCCTACAAGATAATCGTTCGTTTTTGTAGATAAATTGACATTTTTCTTACGAATTTGAATTTGATTTTTTATTCACTCGATTTTATGTAAATCGTGTACGTAATCCCATCTAAATTAGTTTATTTAATTATACGCGATAAAATATTATAACGAGAAAGGATAAGACGATTTTTCTCTCATCGTCTTCACCGACAGGTTGCAAGATTTTCGTATTTTCTCGGGACTACTACCCCTCGATCGAGGAACCAGCACGACACCCCTTATTCGTTCTCATCAATGTTTCATATCAACATGCAATGACCTAACCCAGCCCCCACTGCGACGATACACTAAGTGGTTTTGCTCATAAAGCTGTAACGGCTCGTAGGATAATGCCGACGGTAAGTGGAGTCTCGTGGACTTTTAAACGTCGTGAACTCGAAAGAGCACATGTGACCCTCGATAAAAGTGACGAATCATTTTTTGGACGATCCATGTCGAATCATTTTCGATCGATCTACGTCGAAATTTCGATTACTCGAAGAAAAAAATAATAATTCGCTGAAATAATCAAAGATATAATTCTATCTTTACCAAGAATCTTCTACGAGTGATTTCTCATTCGATCGTTATATAATTAACAAGACCCAATCGATCTCTCGTTTAATCAAATAAACGTATTACACACCATTGTAATTAATCTCTCGGAGAAACGACACAAAGACCGTTTACTTCAAAGACATTCCGATCAAAGGAGAAACGTAGATTGTATCGATCCTATCGATCACGGACTGGGTATCGTCTCCTTCCGCTTCTGCAACGTCGGGAAATCGAATTTTATTTGCTGAGAGACGACGTCGATAAATAGCTAATGTTCATAGCGTTAATCGTAAATTCATTCGCATCTGCTACCAACGTTTCCTCGTTAATCAAGAAAAGAGAGAGAGAGGAAATCTCAACGATATCTCGATGCGATACACATTTCTTGTGTTGTGCAATCGTTTTGGTATGCGAGACGCAATAAAGGGAAGGCGCGTAATTTCTGGCGTATTCGTTCCACGCGATAAGAATTTCAATCCGGGCGTGAGGCATCTTTCTTTTCTCACGTTTTTTTTTTATTTTAGGAAACGTGTTATACCCACAAGAAGTTTCTCCCTCCCACTCTTTCTCATCTTATACGAAAATTGTATCGAAAAGAATTGAAAAATTTAAGACAGGTGTATAAAAAGTCTAAAAGACAGGTGTATCGTCGAGTATTCGTTAGGTTTCGAGTATAGGATCGGAGTAAGAAAAGGCGAATATCATTAAGAGTTCGATAAGTGCACTAAGAACTCGAAGAGATAACGGTGTAACTTTACGAGCACGATTCCGATAAAATTAACTTTGCGACGGTATATCCACCGCGTGGAAGACCGGTAGAGGCGATATCGCGAATTCTTACGCGAGTATAAAAGGACGAGTAAGGTAGACGAGTGGCACGTTCGAGATTACTATTAACGCTCGTTCCGGGACGATTGGTTCGCACGAAAAATAGTTATTTGCAAATAATAAAAAAATAAATTCAAATAATAAATTTATCGAAATTGTTAAAAAAATTGTCGAAAGGAAGAGACAGAGAGTCGAGTCAAAGTATTCGTGTTATTTTTACAATCACCCTTTCCACGGTGGTTCTCTCGTCTCGCCATGTATGATTTTATCGAGGCTCGCGTGCAAAAAGAAAATGAAAAAGCACGTCAACCAGATTAAGTTATTTTCAGTCTCCATTTTTGACCGAAAACGAAAGAAACCCGAGATAAAAACTACCGTCTCTAATTTAAGTAACACGTAGGAAAGGACTCTTTTCGCTCGGACTTTCGGTCAGACATGTAATAAAAGGGACGATTAGGAAGGTCACGTTGTCGGTCGTTGCCAGTATAAAACGTCAAAGAGAATAGAAACGAGGCAAGTCGATATCGATTGCAGGGATCTTGTCGAGCGTCCTCGTGCTCGCGCGTCGTCGGTAACCGTACGCAAATCGCGCGTGCATATCGCGACTTCGCGTGTCCGCACTCGTGAGGAGAAGAAAGAGAGAAGGAGGTAGGTGGAAACTGATACACGGTAGATAATTTTGCCTTTTTGCTTTCTAAAGTCGAACAAGAATTTACGAAATGCAACATGAGTATAGGTTGCACGTGTTCGAAGGTTTAATTAATAAAAATGTTGAATAATTATAAATGTCGGATTAAATTAAATTCAACACAATCGTTTTCAAAAAGTTGTAATAAAAAGAGCGATCGAATCAACGCGTAACAGACTCCATGATTAATACTAGGTTTACCACGAGTTGACGTGTAAGTATTTCTACACAAGGCGTCAAAATGACATTTTTGGTATTTAATCGAAGAGAAAGATAACTTGGACTATTATGAAGAATGTAAAAATACTGCAAGAATTTCCACGAAAAAAATTAATAAAAATTGTACTCAGAGTGATAAATATGGTATATCCTTAGTAAAGCTAGTGTCAATATTCTTCAAATCGAAATGAATATGAATAATTCACGAACAATAATGAAATATAAAATTTATTGGAAAATATAAAAAAGATGTCTTAATAATTTGTAGAAAAAAAAATTGTAATAGGAATTACAAAAACTTCAATGAGAAATTCATTCTTTAAATAAACGTAAATCGAGTTCCATCGCAAAAAGAAAGCTTTCGATGGTGGGAAAACGTGAGTGTATTAAATAACTATTAACGAGAGTGTCGTAGCAGTAAGGAACTGGAGATTCGCTCGAAGAACTCGCTCGAAGTAGTGGTGCCCGAGAGATAAGGCGAGAGGAGGAAGGCTTTGGAAGCGAGAGGCTGCAAGAAGGCTGCAACGAGGCTCGCGCTCGCCCGTCCATGCATTCCTGTCCGGTTTTCTTCCCTCTCACTTCGCTCTCCTCTACTCTCCTCCTCACCACCACGATCATCGTCCACCCTCCGCACCTTTTGTCTTATTATTTTGTCGGCGCTCGGCCAGCAGGTATCTCTTTCTCTCTCTCTCTCTCTTCCTCTCTTTCTCACCACGCGGCACTCCTCTCGCTTGCTTGCGATCCTCGCATATAAACATCGCGGCTTTATCTGAGCGTTTTATAGCGGAGGTCCTGGCAACCGGCGACGAGGATCGGCCAGGATCACCCCAAAGAAGGAATGAGAAAGAACGAGACGGTACTAGCCTGTTCGAACTTTCTTTCTCTCTCTTCGTCCTCTACGTTGCTTCATTCGCTTCCTGATCTTCTTCCGATTCCTTTTCTTATTCTTTAACTCCTTTTCTCTCTCTTTCTTCTTCTTCCTCTTTCATTTCGACGTTTCGAGCGACACGATTTTAGTCCCAGGACCACTCGATCCGTCGATACCGGTGGATCCTTGTTCCAGACTCTCACGAAAGATCGCCGTAGAAAAAAGAGAATGACTTCTCGTCGTTTGCATACCGCTATCTCTCTTTCTCTTTGGAAACATTTACCATCTCTCTCTCTTTCTTCGAAATTCGGCTCTTCATTCGTGCGATCGGGTTTCCTACCGCGAGATAGCGAAAGAACGTTTTCGCTTGTACCGAAATTCGCTTCTTTTCTGAGATATGAGCCCCTTTCGCTCAATTTTCTACCAGAGACGTTTTAAGGAATCGTCTTATCTCATTCCTCGCAATTAACTGGCGATATCGTGCAGTGTATTCCCTAATAGGCGATTCGCTTCTTTCCTTATCCGTGAAACATCCTATCGCGGCATGTCTTAATTCGGACTTAAATTATTACTTTTGGATAATGTTTGAATGTGTAAGGAGAAAGAAGCTTTGGATAAATCGAAGTCGTTGGATATACGAACGAAAGTTTGTTAGGACGATCGATATTTTTACGTGAAAGCCGAGTCGTGATAAGTAAGAAATTTTCACATCTAACCAGTTAGAAGAGAGCACAGTGGTCTATGTTTGCTCTGTAGATTATATTTCTCACATTTACTCTGGTAATAAATAAATACATGTAGACATAATAATTTAATACGGTAGTACAGTGTTATTAATAGTCTTGACTGTGTAAACTACTTCATGTTATCCATTTCTTACAAGAATTATATAATTTTATTTAGAATAGCCACTAGAACTCTGATAAAGTACTCACCTGGAACTATCGCTCTTTGCTTCCGTTTTTTTAAACATTGTATTTAAACTATCACCTGCCAAGGCAAAAACTCCGATCGCACGATGTCGATTATGCGGGTAATTTAAAATCTGTACCCTTTGGGCTATTAACGTCGATGAAAATGAACGACCATCCGTTAAAGTTCGTCTCTATTTCCTACTAAATCGCTGTTTCTTGATCGAGCCTCGTGTTCCAATTTTTACACAAGTTTTTTTTAACAAATTCATTTCCATCTCTTTGTCTTTCAAACCGATTCAATGATTCAAGACAGTTGAATATCATTATCGTTCGCGAACGTATTTTACGACGAGAAGTTCACTTTTGAGTTAACGAGCTCGTACAGACCATTCGTTTTTCCATCTCTTACTCTCTCTCAAGTTCCACGACTGCATTTCAACATTTAAAAGAGAATATATAGATATCCACAACTTCGGTAAGATAGAATCACGTGCTTTTATTTCATTAAATATATTGGCGCGAGTATCGAGACGAGTTAGAGGTTAAGCCGTAGTCGTTACTTTCACGCTAGCACGTACGATCGTCGAGATTATTTGAAATTTCTGTGATGCACGAAGATAAGCAAGATTATTAGTGACATTGTTGCTTTGAACCACTGCCAGTTTCTGCCAGTCAAAGCTCGTGCACGTTACGTTCGCTCACGTTCCGTGAAATCGATCTCGCGAATCTTCGGCCCATTAAGATTCTCGAAACTCTTCTCGTATTTTGGCGACGTTTAGTTAAACTGCTGCGTAAGAAATAGGTTGGTTCGATCATTCTTGGTGTCATCGTATATAAATTTTGTCAAGCACGGACTTTCCAATCTTGTCTCATCTCGTTAAGAACTACATTTAGGAACAAAATTATACTATCTATGTAAATTGCATGTAAAAGGTGAAGAGAGCCTCCGAGAATAGGTACGTTGGCTGTGAAAAGTTATATGCAAATACGATCATACATTTTCTTGTTATCCGTAATCCAATCGAAGTATTCGAAAAAAAATTATAATTGAGATATACTTGAAAAGAACATAATATACACGAAGAATATCTTCGTCTACGTAGATAGATCGTATTCGGAAAACGTAGTAACCACTTTACACACTTTGCGTAACGATAACTTTGCTATCACGTTTCGCGTTTGTTTTAAACTCGTTTTTTGTTCTTTGCAAAAATACTACGTTAGAGTCACTTCGATAAGCTTCTAATTAACTTATCACCCGGTAAACAAGGTAAATGGGTAGACTCCGACGATAGCGTTAAAAGGAAAAAGGTCGCAAATTGAAAAAATTCTTCTTCTTTTTCACACAAATTCGTCGAGACTCGATAGACCAAACAAGAAAACAAATGTAGAAGAGTGTAAAATTTACGAGACTTAACTCACACTCCGCGAGAACTCTGCTCGTTCATCGAACGAAACGTTTAACGATCGTACCGGCGACGATCGAAGAATTTACGATGCTTTGATTTTCGGGGAACGATCGTTAGGGTGGACTGAAAGAGAAAATAGTGGTCAGGTGGTTTCGTGATATAGTCGATCGAAGTAAAAACGCGTGAAAGAAGTTTCGTATAAATAGGTACTGTATTTCACATTTCGTTACAGTTCAATAAATATCTTTCAAATATTATTTACATTAGCGGCGGGGAACAAGACAGTCGATGAGAAACGATTGACCCTTCGTCGCGTAGTCCTTGGAGGTTAACAATAGTAAAGCAACATTTTCGTGTTAGTCTTTTTTGGATTTTTAAATAAAGACACGTCGTAGTGGCCGACGGTGAAGGGTCAATCCGCTCTTCCAACGCGAGCTGCTTAACAACCGAGCGACGGCAGCTTCTCCGCGCGAGTAGAAAATGGGAAAATGACGCGTGGTCAAAACGAAAGTATCGCTTTTATAGAATTAAAAAAAAAAAGAACGTCAACGCATTTTATGGCACTAAACACGTACACGCGAGTGTCCGTCTCACGATCACAAGTATCACTCCGTATACGGGTTCCGTTGATGTCTCCGAGACTCGCGTTCGACATGGATGAACTTTAGAAAATCGATCCTATAGAAAACGTTTTAACGTTTTCGGTTATTGACGAACTAGAGCTTCTCCAAAGCTCTACTGTTGGTTAGCAGTTCCCTGGTGAGTCTCCAGACTTGTTTCGCGGCGTTCTCCAAGCCGCTGGGTGATTTGCCTTTGAAGAGATCGAGATTGGGTAGAAAGTAGTGGGGACATCTTCGACATTGTAAGCAGGAGATAAGTTGCAAGAAGATGCCGTTGATTCGATCGCCGAGACAGGCCTCGTCCCACTCGGCCTCGTGAGGGTGCTTCTCGCACTCGTAAAGCAAGAGAGTCTTCATGTGATAACTGGTGACTGGATTGCCGGGTAAATCGAGGTGTCGATCCCTGAGCGTTTTGAGAATACTCAGGCATCGTTTTCTACTGGCACCTTGGAGTAGTCGATTCTCGGCATCGATGAAGGACAACGCCCAAGCGTCGCCCTCCATAGCCGACTGTTTTCCCTGTAACCCGATACACTCCTTAGAAAGCATATCGAATCCTTCTGCCTTAACCTCTGCTACGATATTAGGATGAGGCCAAGGTATATGTGCAATTGGCCAATGAGAGGCCGATCTCGGCCAGAGTCCAGCACACTTGAACGCAGGAGTGATTTGTACGATGTATCTCTCGCGTATCCGTAATTTCACTTCGGTCGTGTCCGCGATCATCTTGACAGAGTCCCTGTACGCGCACTTGTCGCAAGCCTGTGCCACCAACGTTTGAAACCTCGAGCGGATCTTCCTAGCTGACAGGTAACCGCTCGCGGTGATGAATTCCACCCACAGAGACATCGATCTCTTTCTACCGTCGCTGAGCTTCAACACAGCACACCCTGGTAGCGTGCCGTCGTCCACGAAGTTCAGAACACCCATTTGATTGAGGTAAATGACGATCTCGAACTCCGTGGGCGAGATCACATCGAGACCATCGAACCGGCCGTTGTAGTCCGTAAGAGATGAGATAAACCGTGGCTCCTGTACTTCGACTTCCTTCAACACATCCTGAACGACCCTGCAAACCTCCTGGATCGTTTTTGTCACTTGACTCTTCCTACCCATCACTCGTTCACCAAAATACTTGTTGATCTGGTATACCATTTTCGATTGGGCTGCCAGCATCTCGGCCGGCACTAACATTTTCTTCGAGGGAGCGGCCTAACTTGGCACCGGGCTGCTCCCAAATGTTTTCTAAGAAGCCCGATGGGGCTTCGTTCTCTGGAACGTGCTCGATCACCGCATTCTTGGTTCGATCGACTTCTTTTTCTCGTTTTCTTCTCAGCGAATGAAATTTTACCGGGAAATGCACATGGTCCGAAATTCTCTTTCCTCTTTTTATTTTTCTCTGTCACAAATTCCTCGTGTCGGTTACCGAATGCTTCTTATCGGAGACACGAACGATGCGAAGGAGAAAGAGACGAACGAGCGTCTCCGTGCAGGAGCCGATTGCCGACTGCGCCGCGATCCACCTTCGTAGATCCAATCGTCCTTCCCTGTTAGCTTCGGGAGGCGTGGCCGTTCCGTCGCGTGTCGTGCCTCGCAGGTTAGCCACGCCTCCCGTTGGCGGGTACTCGGCCAATCCGCGCATGGCACGGCCGGTCGTGGGCGGGGCTTCGAAACGTCGACGCGAAACGATCGATCCGATGCTCCGGCCACGCCACACTCCAACATCAACGTATCTACGCGTGTATGCGTATGAGTGTTCGTGCGTCCTACCCTCTACTATCCGGAAACTAACCCCTCTTTCTCGCGATTCTTACCCTTCTTATGGTTTTTCATCCCTAACCAGCCCATAGCGATCGTAATTTCTCTCCTATGGTTGTTTTTCCTTGAGTAGTTACAATCGATGTTTTATTCCAAGTTTTTCTTCTATTTTTTTCTAATTTTCCTAAGTCTCTCACTTATTCTGCCGATTTCTATCGATAGTGGTTCTTTGATTCGCGGAGGGTAAGTTATTGCATCGCGAGGCATGGGCGCGGTTTAACGAAGAGGTGCATGTATTGAAATAGCTTTGGTCGATCCTTTGTAAGACTAACGTATCGCCTACTGTAGTTAATTAATACTACGGCAGTGATTTAAAGCGGAATTAGTTGGCTCGCATCGGATCTTGATTCATATTCATACGACATTTCCCGAACGGTAAGGTTTATGCTAAAGTTTGTGACTTTTAATTTGTATAAAGAATTAATTTAAAAGTATTCACATTAAGTTTGCAAAAGACTACAATATAATACTAATGATAAAAATTATCAAATAATGTTACTGTTAGGGTATTGTCAAATTTGAAATAAGATTACCAAAATTCTGATTTTAATTAGGTCATTCACCTCTTCAAAAAGCAAGTATTGATCGCAGTAAAAGAAAAACGGTAGCGATCGAGCCACAAGCTCGACGTCGATGTATTTGACACGCGTGGCGAAGCACGAAAATTATCCGACGGGAGTTTAAACGGCGTCGTTCGAGCCTCGACGAGATGGTCGGTCGAAGAGAAACGTTAGGATAGAATTAAGATAGGAAGCCGACGTAATAAAATGCAAGGGTATAATAAAGACGATAGTCGCCGCTACGTCGCAACGGCGCGGCGGCGGAGTCGTTTTCGCGAAAGTACTCGATAACTACGTATTACGAAGACAATAATCGTTACGGGATTATGCTCGAGCATGATAAATAAGTCGTTAAAGTGTCATCGATTCCGTATAGGCCGCATGGGTCGCACGTCGATGGGTTTTGGAAATATAAAAAGAATTCTTTTCCATCGAGATAAATGCATTTATTATTTACATCTTTTAGTTCGAATAGCGACTCGATTATTATAATAAATATCGTTTAAATAATATCAAAAATTATTTACACGTAACAATGCGCAGTAGAACCACAAGTTTTCTTTGAAAGCTCGCTGCTAAAAAAAAACAGTTATAAATATACGACTTTGTCGATTTTAATTCGAAAGTTTGTAGATAGACGTGGAATTTGATTAACAAAGTCCCGCGAAAAGTTTTTCCTAAACCGAGAACCTTGCTGAACAAACTGGAAAGCACTAGGTAGAGCGGACAAAAAGGGAAAAGAACTTTGAGTACTTAGAAGTAAGCAAAGATAACTGCACAGAGATAACTGCACAGAGATAACTGCGCGTTGTGATTGCACGTAATGTGAACGCGGCGAACCGAAGATAAAGTTTCTATCGCGTGAAAAAGTTCATGAACGCACTCTCGTCCTTTCTTGTCGCTGATCACAAACGGAAAGCGTGTGAAATTTAAAAAGAAAAGATCGCTAAAGTTTCTCGAGAGCGCGACTGTTGGTTAATAATTCCCTGGTGAGTCTCCAGACTTGTTTCGCGGCGTTCTCCAAACCACTCGGCGATTTCCCTTTGAAGAGGTCGAGATTCGGCAGGAAGTAGTGAGGACATCTTCGGCATTGCAGGCAAGAGATGAGTTGTAAGAAGATGCCGTTCATACGATCGGCCAGACAAGCTTCGTCCCACTCGGCTTCTAGCGGATGTTTCTCGCACTCGTAAAGCAAGAGAGTCTTCATGTGATAACTGGAGACAGGATTACCGGGAAGATCGAGATGTCGATCGCGAAGGGTCTTGAGAATGCTCAAACATTTGCGTCGGCAACCACCTTGTAACAATCTGGTCTCTGCTTCGGTAAAGCTCAATACCCAAGCGTCACCCTCCATCGCGGATTGTTTCCCTTGTAATGCGACGCTCTCCTTCGAGAGAAGATCGAATCCCTCGGTCTTGACCTCTGCAACGAGATTTGGATGAGGCCAAGGAATGTGCGGGATCGGCCAGTGGGCTGCCGATCTCGGCCAAACACCGGAACACTTGAATGCCGGCGTGATCTGCACAACGTATCTCTCTCTTATCCGCAACTTCACCTCAGTCGTGTCCGCGATCATCTTTACGGAGTCTCGATAAGTACACTTGTCGCAAGCTTGGGCCACCAGAGTCTGAAATCTCGATCTGATCTTTCTCGCGGACAAGTAACCACTCGCTGTGATAAATTCGACCCAAAGAGACATGGACCTCTTTCTACCGTCGCTGAGCTTCAGGACGGCGCAACCCGGCAGGGTGCCGTCGTCGACAAAGTTGAAGACGCCCATCTGATTCAGGTAGAGCACCACCTCGAATTCCCCCGGCGAGATCACTTCTAGACCCTCGTAACGACCGTTGCACTCGGTCAACGAGGAAATGAACCTCGGTTCCTGTACTTCGACCTCCTTCAAGACATCCTGGACAACTTTGCATACCTCCCTTATCGTCTTCTGTACCTGGCCCATACGAGCCTGCACGCGTTCCCCGTAATACTTGTTGATCTGATACAACATCTTCGATTGAGCCGCCATCATCTCCTGCGGCACCAACATCTTCTCACTTCGCGGAATATAGAATATAGGATAGAAACGAGAGAATTCGATGCGATAAAATGGAAATTCTTCCTCCTTTTTCTCTTCACCAGCAAACCAAACGCTTCTGTCTTCTCGTTCGGGTCATCCTGAGAAAGACCGTTCTCGCGTTCATCCTACTCGAACCTCGTAACTTCTTGACCGGTTCGGAAAAAGGTAGTCAAATAACACACTCGATGCGTTTCTTTTTTTTCGCGTGAGAATCGACACGAGCGTGACAGAGTATAGGTGCAAGGATATCAAGAGAAAAAGCTGCGGCAGGTGCTCTCTCGTCCGCGCGTACGACGTTCCTCGACGGCGGCGACTCGAGTCGTGCCGCGCGCGCGATAGCGCCGAGCACCGCGCGCGCACTCGATGAGACCGAAAGAGAGAGAAAGAGATATGGAGAAAGACAGAGAAAGAGAGAGAGAGAGGAAAGGTCTCTTTTGGACGCAGCACGCCGGTTTCGAACCGCCTTTGCAACTTCGCCCAGTCCCGCCTTTCGAGTCGACGCGCGCCCCGACGCGAGTGTTTCGAGCGTGCGCCTCTCCGCACTCTCGCCACGCCTACCCTCCTGTAGGTATAGTATACGACCTACCTCCTTTACCCATTCCACCCCCTTCGCCAACTCGTTGCCCTCTCTCGCGCGACTCACCCCTTTTCTCCACTATTCTCGCCGCCATGTCCACCGAATCCGTGGCCTTCGCAAATTATTTATTTATTTATTCGTCGTGCTCGGTAACGATAAGTAAAGTCGACCAGTAGGTTTTACAAACTTATCGAGACAACGAATAGTCTTTCTGTCAAGATTAGTCGACGTTTTGAAAAAATATATACCGAACTACGTTCGATTTTGTCCTTCAGGTAAAAGACAGCTGTTTGGAAAAGAAGCTCGCATTGCCGATACTTCGTTGGAGATTTTCCTTTTAGCGATCACGATCGTGAATATTATCTATCTTCTTTCGATGGGATGGAGATCGTATGATGGATAACAGTCTTTTTGGGTGCGGAGATCCTAGATATTTTCGGAAGCGGTTTCTTTTTTCTTTGAAACTTGTCTTTTAACCCTTCGAAATCTGCTTCGATCTGTCTTCGATGTTTGTCCCTTTTCTCTCTCTCTCTCTCTCTAGGAGATCGCACTCGTTAGGTTCGTACGGCTGGGTAATCGAATAAAGCTCGAGAATCCAATCTACTCGGAGTCAGAATGGTAGATTGGTAGCAGTCCCTGGCTCGGTCTCTCTCGCTAATGCGACTTGATTCATGAGCCGTGCTACTGCGCTACGTATTTGGTATTCTCTCTCTCCCTCTTTCTCGTTTTTGGATAGTCGAGGGGTCAAACGCTCTGCTACATCAGCGCTCGCATTAAGGCAGGACCTCGAGGGCTGGCGTTGCCTCGAGCACCCCTAAATGTGCCTTTCATCATCCCATTCCAACTTAATTCGTTTATCATCTGAATTATTTGTACACCCGTGCCAGGAAGAGACGGTCTTCAATTTCTTTAGTCATCGACCAGAGTGAAATTATTTTACGAGTTTCGAAATATTTTTCGGAGAATTTGATAAATTGTATTTATTTGTTTGGCTGTTTTGGTATAAATATAATAGAATGACTATGTGTATTTCTTTGTTATCAAATTTGGCATCATGCTTATCCATTTATTTTACACCAGCTGGGAATATTATCTAAATTCTCTCCTTTAATTGTTCCAAAGTATAACATCAGAATACTTTCGCAACTTCTCTACATTTCACTTATTTCTCCCTACTATTTGTGGGATTATTCTATCAAAGGTTCAGAATCACAATGAACAGATCCTGATCTTTATTGTCACCGTTTCTAAAAGTCTCGTAACTCGAAAAGAGCAGCCGTGACGAAAAGTTGTTTACCCAAAATGCTTCCTTTTCCTGAAAAAGATTGCAGGTAGGTATATAGGAAGCTTTCGGTTTCCAGTTACGCATGAATCTTTCTCTCTTTACGGTTTCTTTTGTGAGACCCTTCACATGGCGGAGAAACAATGACGAGCGTCTTCGAGGTGGATCGAGGAGGGAGAGAGATGGATAAAAGAGCGAGAGGAAAGTTCGTCTTGTAAATCAGCTCGAACGAACGTACTCGCGTAATCCCAAGTAATCCCTGGCTCGGTCGTTGAGCTCTGCCAGCCGGCAAAGCCAGTGGACGACGTTTCCTATGCCGATGTTGGGAGCACCTATTTCACGGTGCGTCCATTAAATGACACGGAAAAAGAAATCCTTACAAATTGCGATCTCTTGATCCATTCGTGAGTCCTACCGAGTATCGTGATTTTTTTTTCTTCAGTGTTCATGAATCATACGGTCGCGTGGGTCTCATTGAGAATGTTAATTTATTGCAGTGGTAACAATGATCTTACTCTTATGGTTAGTTTATTACATTTTTTTAATGAATAAAAAATCAATTTATAAATGTCTTATATTATTTGATGTAGTATCTACATCTACAAAATTAGAATAGACATACGGTTTTCTAGCATCTGTTGCCGGAAACAGGTCACATTATCGATCGGTCCAACTCATTTTAGAATGTTTAGGGAAACCTGGCACGGGTTAATGAGGTAGGGAATATCGTCATTTATTACTCGATGTATTTGATCGATACATGAAATCGTTAGAGATATTAATAGCAAACTTCGAATCAATTTTGTTCTACTTTAAAATGTAGACATTGTTTAAAGCCCGCAGTCCCTTCTATTTCTCGGATGGCGTAATGCGTTATCTCGTGTGAGACACGGTAATAAAGGTATGAGAACGCGCACGTGGCTCACATAACTCATTGCCGCTTGGGATCGAAGCGATCGCTCCCGAATGTTTCCTACATTAGTTGGCTCGTTTTCTCAAGGTAAATGATCGTGCTCCTTGTCACGATCACGAAGCCTCCCTCTCTCCTTTATTTCTGGCTCTACATGGAATATTCGAAGGATATATGTATACGAAATTGTAAATTTCGATCACTCATCGCGTTTAATCTTTGAAAAATTTAGCAACATTCTCATACCGAAACATTATATTTCATATTCCTCGCGACTAATCGATCTTTAATCTTTGTTCTCGTTGACAGAATGATTATATTATAAAATAAAAGAATAATATTGTTTCAATGTAAACGAATGACGCGGGTAGCCACTTGGATAGGCTATGGAACGATCGGTTTATAAATTCCAGCGGCGTGATCGACATCCCGATACGCTCGAACCCACGATCGTATCGATCATATTTCATAGGGTTCTTCGAGAGAAAAAGTTGAAAGGAACGTGTGATTCTTTGTAGCACGAACATCGTGTCGATACTTAAAACCGTGACCTCGTTAATAGTTTTATTTATTCCACGAAGAAAGTTACCAACTCATTTAAAATTATCTCTTCATTCTATAAGAACAAGAATAATTATATAACCAAATACTTACCTCAATTAAAAAAAAAAATTGATCGAAAACAAAATAATTCTACTTCGTTAAAACAACTCTATCATAAAGAAACATGCTAACCTCTATCCCCACGGAATAATAAACCAACTAAGCGACTAGGGAAAAAAAAGAAACTACCCTCCGAGCAAGCTACCTTCGATTCTCAGCATCCGTTGCTCCATTCAGGAAGATCATCGCCCCGAATATCCGACCACACCGAAGTATCGTGATTTCGAGCGGTTTGCACTCGAAGAAATCGAGAGGGTGCTCGAAAGATGAAAGGAGAGTGCTGCTCGAGATAGAGAGGGGGGGTGGAAACAGGGTGGGGTTCCAACCATTATTGTCCGGCACTTAATCTGTTTGTTGTACACACCGGCAGCGGACTGCTAAGTGGTTCCCCATTCTATAGGGTGTCCTATGGTGGTGCATAGAAGCGAGAGCGTAGAAAGAGAGAGGAAAGCGTGCAGCGAGAAGCAGCGAGGGGCCACGTCGCTTGCGAACGCGACACATGTTGTTACATCACGTCGCCCATTGTCATCACGCGCGAGCACCGGCGTACCGCTGAGTTGGGCATGGTTTTGCTCGATGATAGACGAGCCGCTGCATGGGGAGTACTAATCGCGTACCACTTGACACCTAGAAAGGTCCTTCCTTTTTTTGATCGCTTCGAGTATTCTTTCAGCGGCCACAACTTCGAGTACCTATTTGAGCACGTTTCACTTTTTCAGTTCATTCTTTCTAACTTTTCGTTTGATGCTGACTGTCATACCGGTCATCCTATTTTTTTCATTGAGACTATGATTGTTATATGTGACCATGCGTGATATAAATTCACTATTAATTTATGATTATGCGTTTGTTATAATAAAATTATTGTTATGGTCACTTAGAGTAAAATTTGTAAAAGATTCGCGTGGTTGTCAACGCGTTAAACGTCTTCTTTTTCCACTTTTTTATAAATATTTTATTTCTATATATCGTGTGTATGCCTATATGTTTCTTACGATTATATTTAGTTCTTCATTCAAGGTCGCAAATCTCACATTTCTTCCTTTGCCATAGCTCTGTTCCGAGACGTCACGTTCACTTTCGATCACCCAACCCACCGTCGTCCATTTGTACGCACGCAAACTTCATTAATCATCGTCGTATGCCCGATGTTACTTCTCTTCGTTTCTTGGACAAAGTCACGAGGATGAGAAATCTAATTGCGTTAACTCCTCTTCGCTTTCCTCTCAACGGTTAACCGCGTCTGACTGTTCCTTACCGTCACGTTTCTGTCTTTCGAAAGATGCATGAGTTTCCGTAGGACTATTTTAGTTTCACGTATCCACTGTTATTTTATTAGCTTGGACATGCGATGGTGTTTGCATCCAATATAGCAAGTATCTGAAATTTTTATTTCGTACTTTCGAAGTGGATCCTGTTTTTTCTTTATGATGTTGTGGAAACTCCCTTTGATGGTATGCCTACGTGATTTATCTATATTACATGGTCCAAGTATCTAAATAATACATGCCGCACCACGATTCGGTTCTTATCAATCTCTCACAGTGTTTGCGATACATCGCACACGCACGCACGCGCGCATCCTCGGGGGTTGGCTTTGTATCCTCACCCTCGATCACTCCCCTTTCCAATCTTGCGCGTTGCGAGTATTCGAGTGGATAGTTTTGGAGTTCGATGCTCCTTTGTCACAGATTTTGAATTAATAACATCATTTAAATTTATCATACGATAGTCCAATATAACGTTACTTAATTTTGACTTAACTAAAATAACGGACATTATCAATTGTCTTGATCTTTCTAAAATTATCAACTATAGTTTAATGATAAAAAAATTACCAAATTTCAAAACACAATAATGAAAATTTAATAATCAATATCTATGTTTAACATATGCTTGAAAAGAGCCGCTCATATTCGAGGCACCGAGTAGATATTTACTCTTCTCGCATCGATGTGACGTTTATGGTCCCAGGAGAGATTCGAAACGGCTTACATCCTCGTAATTGGGTTTTGACGTGCGTGGAGTACGCGTGGCACCCCAATGTCATCGCCGATGTTTAGGTTAGTATCCGACGGGCTGTACCACGAACTCACGCACGTCAGGATGTCCTTTTTTTCCTCAAGGATGATCCACTGACTTCTCTTGACGTCTATTACTTCATTCCGCGTTAGCAGCTAAGCTTGACAATGTTAGATGATCGAAAGTTTGCGTTTAGAGATTCATAAGTAAATTATTTTGCATGCCCAATTAATTTTAAGAAACGTTAAATTATAAAACACTATATTTAATGTTATCCTTATAGATGTAGTAGATGATTTAACACGTTGACTACCAAAAGCTTTTTTCTTACCTATTTAATTTTGTTTACAAATCTTTTTAAAATAAATATACAGATGAATTTAACATCACATGTTTTATATTAGATCTTGCACTTCTTCTGACTGGTGATTACATCCTCGTAAATATTAATTAATGACATTTACAATCATTTCTATTACAACCTGAAAAATTGACTGCCTTTCAACGGTTATAAAATATAAAGGAATTTTCTTTCTGAAACAATAATGAAATCTATACCTACCTATACTTGATTAAAAAATAAGGAAAGAAGCCTATAGCTTTCCCTCGGATTATCTCAAGAATAATTAAATTTGCGACGAGCAAGGATATCTCGAGCAACCGCAACGCGTCCTCGTTAAGAGGGAAAAATGGGAGAAGGGCCTGTTAGATTACCGAACGGTAAATTGGGGATCCTTGAGGACAGGCTCTCTCTGTCTTGTACGCGCGCGCGCACACCCTTTCTCCCTCTCTCTTTTTCTCTGTTGCTTTCTTGCTCTTCCTTTTGCCAACGGCTTGTTGTTCGCGACTCGTTCGAAGAGCGCAAGTCCGCGAGGTCCTGGGATCGATTCTCGGCTCAGCAGGAGGCTCCTCCTACCACGACGGCCATCTTGCGAACGGCACTGGTCTCATTATATCACATCACACTTCACTGCATCCAGGTTGCATACTTACGGCCATGCGGTCGCACACTACTCGTTGGAACACCTTTTCTGCGGGGGTTGTCTTCTTCTTACCATCCTGGAGTAATGATATTCACGAAAGGATTTGTTCCAACCTTTTACTCGTCAAAAGCTTTCTGAATAAATAATAAATCGAGTTTTAGCGATATCTCAAAAAGTTTTAGACTTTATTTCGTTAATGATATTAATCTTCATTAGGGTAGAATGATTTTATAACACAAACGAATGGTAAAGCAAAACAGCATCACAAAATATTTTATTCAGTTTAATTCATTTTATTTATTTGGTAAAATTGGTTTTTAAGATATATACGTTTTTTGGGGGGATTCTGTTCATCATTACATAATAAAACAGTTTTAGAGTTAAAATATTTAAACAACGATCACATGTTTTTGTCTTGTACCGTTCTCTTCGACCAAGAAGAAATTTATATTTGTACAAGCTCCATTTTATTTCGTAATAAAAATTGCTACATAATTATTATACACTTGGAGAAAGTTTTATTTTATTTCTTTTTTTTTTTAGTTCAATTGAAATACAGGAAACTGGTCGACGCACCGCTGGTTTATAGTTCACGTAACAGGCATGACACGGTATATGGCGGCGCATTAACTTATCTCAATTAACAGAATTCGCGTTAAGGAGGCATTAAATTAACAGAGAATTTATTTCTCGCACCATCGTTTTCCAGTACGCTCCCGACACCTGCTTTTGAATTAATTAACGAACGGCTTCCGGCGCGTTCCAAGTGGTTTTTCCTATCACCGCTTGCACGTAGCCGCTATACTTGTTGCGAGTAAAAATTCTTTTCCATCTAGCACGTTGAAAGCGATATATTAAGCGATAGACGTTATCAAGATATCGCTTATACTATCTTCGTATACTATCTCACTAAGTCGTGAGACCGAATCTTTGTTTCGTAGACAAAAATCTTGAAATTGCTTTACGATCGTTCTAACGTTTCAAATCTGTAAGATATTAAAATAAAATTCGTAAATGACTGCTATTTTTAATAACAATCAATCCGTTCCTCTTCTGTTGCAGGTATTGAAGTACTGCGATCATCTGCACGGAAAATGGTATTTTTCCGAAGTCCGAGCGATCTTTTCCCGGCGTTATTTACTCCAGAATGTGGCTATCGAAATATTCCTCGCGAGCAGAAGTAAGTATTATTAAAAAAAGAAAAGACTTCTTCCCTTCTTTCTACCAACCATCCCTTAAGAAAACCTTTTTCGTTAACTTCACTCAACGAGCAGCATCGATCGAGCTCTCCAAAGGGAATCAAGAGAATCGCATTCCTTTTCTTGCTCCTCCCCGAGTCCGTTCTGCGTTATTTCACACGCGACGCGATCTAATCCCACGCGAGTGCCGCGGACGGAATTCTGGGCTCGCCGTTAGGTGTGCGACCCTTTCGCAGTTTTTACACAATAAATATCTTTAGCGACCACGCGGTATGCTCTTTTTCCTAAGATCGATTTATTACGAGCCAGAGATACCTCGGCACCTGTCGACGCGTAACCCTGCAAGAAAATTTCTTAAACAATCATCGTAAGCGAATTAAAATAATATTCTCAATTTCATTTAAAAATTCTCCGAACGATCTCCATCAAAGAAGGTGAATGAGACAAGAAGGGAGACTTCGTGTTGTACCTGCCGAGCCGGAGACTACCCCGCTGATTATTTCTCTCGAGCGCAGATAAATTCTCGAGCGAGTCCTCCCGATTCTAATCTGATCCTCGGGAGTTTCGATGCGTCGTGAAAGTTTAAGTTCCACACCGGTGGAATGTCATCCCTACTGGTGGAAACCTCGGTGCCTCGTTAAAAAATCGCTGGAAAGGTGCGCGTTCGTTAAGACGTGGATAAAGAAGAAGGCGAGTAGGAAGAGAAAAGAACGGGGTGGGGGAGTACAGCAGCGAGAAAGCAACGACGTTGGAAGCCAAGACGGTCGGGATCTCGCTTACCTACCTACTCTCTCGCGATAAATTGTCGAATAATAAAAAATACCTACCAACGGTGGTGGTTAAGTTACTTTATACGTCGGGCATTACCCTTATGGTACGGGGCATGGATTTGAACGTTTAACGGCTTGAAATCGCTCGCACAAGCGGCTAGAGAAAGAAAGAAATGAGACACGGAGTATTACGTACGATTACAGCTCCGCGACACGCCATCTCGTCGTGATCTTTGCCGTGATCGTCTTCTTCGAAGCCGCCCGTCGGATTTCTTCTTATTTTTCCTACGGTTCTTCGATCGTATAGTACACCGTATATACCAACCGTCCTTAGGGCCCCGCCGTAATTAATTAACGCGCGAGAGAGACGAGGTAGACTCGCATTAAACTAACGATTATTTGCGTATTCGCCCGGCCGATTAAGTTTCCTGACAGAGGACGATGCAACAGATCGCTTGAACGTTTAAGGAGTCTTGGATAAAATCAAGAATCGTTTTGTTGGGATTCCCTGCTTTGTTCTAACGGAGATTCGTAGAAAATAGTTAGGAGAATTTCTTAGTTTTGTCGATTTTCACGTTTAGTACCGAGTCAATTTGGCAGATGAATAGAATTTTAATATATTTTTATTCACTTTTCCTCTTTCACCTGTTTACACTTTCTGCACAAAAGGCATGACGATACGGGTAACGTTGCCAATGATTTGGAAATCTTTTTTTTAGCTTTAAACCTGTGGCTTTATCTGTAGTAAGTTAGGATACTACTTGTGATCTGAGGAAGAGGAGCCAACGATCATTAGTATCGAATTTTTAACTCCTTGGCTTATAACATCGAGTGAGGCTCGTTTTGCAGATTTCGATCCATGATTCAATTTTAACAAGTTTATTGTTTCATCCATTTCATTTTTTAGTCACGTATTGTTTGTGTTTGCATTAGTCTTTTATCCATTAGTTTCAATGAACGTCGAATTAAATCATAAGACAAGAGGTTAACATACTAAATTGATTAACAATTTTCATTACTTAATCTTCGATACTTTCTACGAGTTCTAAAGCCATTCCAACCTCTCTTAATTAAAGTCATCCTTTATCCCTTATTTTAGCATATCCACCGTCTCGTAAATTAGTCCTAGGTATTTATGGCAACTGTCTAATAACGCGTTACCCTTTGAACTCCCGTGGGAGAGCTACGCGGCGTAAGCGAAGCGGTTCAAACGAAACCCTCCTTCACCCTCTTTGCGTGCTCTCGCGAAGTTAAAACGTTTCTTCCGTGTGATTAACATGTTGCTTTCACCATTAATATCTTCATCGTCTTAAGAATCGCGTATAGTTGGAAAGAAAAGACGGATAGATCGTGTCTAAACGAATGGATTAAACTCAAATCACATTTAATTCCGTAAAGAAAAGCATACCACCGATCTCGGTCCAATTCGAAAGAGATCATCAGGAGATGGATCTCGCAACGTCCCATCCATCCGTCGTCCATGCCGGCACTATAATCCACGGTTTTAACGCCTTTTTGTCAACAGCGTCGATCCTGTTCGCGTTCCCGGACCAAGCGACGGTGAAAAAGGTGATCAAGGCGCTACCGCGAGTTGGCGTTGGCATCAAATACGGGATTCCGCAGACTAGGTGAGTACCGGAGGCCGCACGATTATTATAAGAGGGAATAGTGTGAGGGAGAAGGACAGAGAATGTGTCCGTATTCGAACGTATCTCGTTCCAGAAGCGAAAAGGCTCCCCTTTGTAGCCCAGTCTTCGAGTTTCTCCGGCAGATCTTTCGTTGGATATCGTCGGCCTCGTCGTGTGGAATGAACACGCTCGATGCATTCCGTGCTTTCTTTGTTTCTCTCTCTTTCGGGAGAGAGAGAGAACGGTCTAACTCAGGGACGGATTAAATCTTTGAACATAGATCGTTCACCGACCACGCTTCCTCGATTTATTGCGTTTCCCTGTATCGTAAAAACAAAGTTCCAGCGAGTGGATCGAGAACAGTATCTCGAAAGTAGTTCGAGTTTCGTAATAGATTTATTTCGAGAGAGCTAATCGGGATAAAATAAAAGATCTACTCGTTCGTATTTATCATCATTTATTTCGTTTTTTTTTTTTAATACAGTTTTGTTGACATCGACTAGTACAATTTTTTCTTATAAATGATTGTATAATAATTATTATATAATATTGAGTATCGCAATTTTCGAAAGATGTACAAATCGATTCGATCGAAGAAAACAGCATCCAATTTCGGTCCATTCGATAAACCGGCCCTGCAAAAAGGGTCCTTCGTCTTCTCTCTCTCTATCACCGTTGTCGCGAGTATCCCGAAGAGGACACCAAAGCTACGATACGCCTATGTCCCTCTTCCTACCTCTCTCTCTCAGAGAGAAGGACGATCGAGACCGAAAGGGGAAGAAATAAGGATTGGAGAGAAAGAGTATAGCGGCGAGAACAGAGGTTTCGCGTATCCGCGTTTCGGGCCATCCATTAAAGCGCTCTTACGTATGGAAGAAACGAAGTAGTAGTAGTAGAAGAAGAAGAAGCAGAAGAAGAAGAAGAAGAAAAGGAGAGTTTGGATCGACGAGAAGGATAGGCCGAACCATAAATATACGGCAAAGTCCGTACGTCGGACATCTGATCCTTCTCTCTCTTTCTCTTTTACTCTCAACCCTTCGTCTCTCGTTGAAAAAGAAGAAACAATGGCCACGGTGGTATAGAAAATCGGTGATCCGTGCGCTGTGACGCTTGTATCGCGACGCTGCTCCTTTACGCGAAACTGGATGAGATCGAGCGAGAGAATAAAAGGAGGGAAGGAAAGAAGAAACCTTCTTCGATCTTTTCTCCTTCCGTATCGCGAATGTGGATCGTCGGAGGAATGCCGAACGCAGTCCGTATAATGAAAACGTTATATCGCGCATTCGCGAGGATCTTTTTTGCGACTTATCGATCGAATCTGGATCGTGCGTAGAATCGGACTACTTTATAGGAAAAGAGAGAGAAGCTTAAGGAATTTTATTCTTTCGAGCCTTCTTCAGAATAAGTCTCTTCCTTTTATGGAAGATGAGATGTACACGTTTAAAGATTTATTCCCGAATTTTTGTTTAATATCGAAACTTTGAGATCCCCCATTGTCAACGAAAATCTTTGTAATAAAACAAACCTAGTCACGTGTTTTCAGTGTAATACAACGATTAATGATTTTCGATCCTGTCGTAAACGTTCATTTATACCGCAGGTAGAGAGAGACACGGTCGTTAAGAGCATTTTCCTTTTCTCGAATTCGTGTGCCGAGCGTCGTGGGGCTAATTAAAACTTATCGAGTACAGCTTGGTTTCCTCGATCTTCGAGATCGTAAGATTCATTTTATTCTTTTAGGAGAGCATCGATGATGTCACCGAGACAGTTGATGAGGAGTTCAAACATGACGCAGAAGTGGCAACGACGGGAGATCTCGAATTTCGAGTATTTGATGTTCCTAAACACGATTGCTGGTAAGTTAAATCTTTTAAAAATTTTTTTATCCTTAGGATTATAATATACCTTATAGTAAAATAATTTGCCATTAGTACGTAATAATTATCATTGGTACGTAATGAATATTAATTTGTCTAAATCGCAAATATATCGAACCAGAAAGCAAATATTGTTATAGATAAGTCGTGTATAGGGTACTTACGGACGAATCGACATTTACAAACCATGTTAAAACTTTTTTTGAAACCATACAAAATTTGATAAAAACATTTTCGATCAGACTGCTGATAACAGTTCACCCTGTATAATAAATACATGCGAGTTAAGACATAACATAAGTAAAAATCTCACGGTTAGATATTTTACGAAAATATAGAAGGAAGAAGAAGCATGGAAACGAGAGAATAGAAAAAGAAGAGGGAACGGAGACAGAGTCGAGCTTTTTATGGCTGCGCACGGGCGGATGGAGTCTGTCGTTGCGCATTAGGGATGTTCTCAATCAGCCCTCTGTTCCTTTAGCTACCCCATGCGAGTAATCCCTGTGTCGTGGGCCCTGGTAATCCTCTCCCTAGGGACTCACCGGCTCTTCCATCGTCTCCGTTTCTCTACGGTGCGCGGCGGCGGTTCGAGAAGCGGGTTCTAGAAGCCGCTTCTTTGTTTCTCTTTGCTTTTAATATCGGCTTCCCTCGATGCCGCTCTACCACGCGATAGTCAGCGGTAGTCGAAAATCACGAAACACGAGACGTTGCCCCGGAGGTGCCTCGACCTTCGAAGCCAACCCCTTTTTCTATCATCTCGTGAGAGAATCTTTTTTTTGATCAAGGAAGGATTAATATCTCGTTGCTTGAGATGAAACGTGCCGACAGAGATTAATAATACTTCAATTTCTTTGTTTCATAAAAAATGTCACTTTTGATACAACACAACTTTTTTTTATAAGGTGACAAAGCAATTTTACAAAATTTCTTTTAAAAAATCTTTGAAAAATCTTGTTTTATCGATCTCATTGTTAAACGATAATACAGGAGATACCTTTTTATGGGATTAACGAGGGAACACGAACGAGAAAGGCATAAAGTTTTCGTTCGCCCACGCTGAGCCACGTTTTCTTAATGACGGCGATGATCACGGACGGGTAATTATTCGTATTTCGGCGTGCGAAAGCCGATTCCCCGAGGGTGGCCGCCGTTGCTATTTACGAGCGTTATATATTAATTGCGCGAATAAATAGCCCGAGTTACAAGATGGAGAAAGAGAGAGACGAGGTTCTTTTTGGTAGACCGCCGTACCCATAGTCGATTCTTTCTTATCCTCGCGAACGGTGCTAGCGGGGATCTCGTGTTATACGGCCTCCTTCGCATCGGTTTGTTTCGAATTAATTAAGGCAGGATCAGACGTAAATTTGACGGTGACGCGCACCTTCCTTCGGTGTGGCAACGAAAGTCGAAAGAATCGGGCTTCGGAGTCACGGGGATACACGGTGGCCCGGAGTTTTGAGAAGAAGGGTAATGCTTCCGGGTAAAAATTTATGTAAAAGTCTTCGAACGATGGTATGGAATTTCAGAGAACCTATGGCATTAAACATTTGATATTCTGGGAGATCTGAATGGTTAAGATCGGGTATGAAGATATCGTTCTGGATTTTTGGTTACGAAAATGTTCGATCATTCGAGTGAAAAGTCGAATCAAATTCCAGAGAAGTTATGGTATTATTAAATTGGGAGGCTTGCGTGGAATTTTATATATTTTAAAAAAAAAATTCAGTTGTAAAATTGGATAAAACGAATTGAAACTAAGATTAACTAAATTGTGTTTTCTAAAATTAGGATTACAGTAATAAGGGGAATATTGGATAGGTCCGTTCGACTTTTTGCTCGAAAAACAGATACACGCGCGGCTAAATCTTAACACCGGCTGGTGGTTAAGAACGAGCTTGTCTCTTTCGTCGCGTATCGTACTTATTATAACGTCGCCTTGCCTCGCGTTGAAACACGAGGGAGGGATAAATAGAAGAAGAAAAGGAAAGGAAAAGGTGGAAGGTATTCATATATTATACAGACTCTTTCAAAAAAGATTCTATTAAATTAACGATAGTCTTATACCAAATTTTGGAAATGTTAATTCAAACATTTAGTTCCAATTAGTAAATGTTTAATGATGATTGTATATTAATTAAATGACCAAATTGTTTATTACTCGGTTTGCTATAGTGTATTTTAAATATTTATTAGTGTTGTGTTTATATGTATACTCTGAAAAGAATTATTAACAAAATTCATTCAAAATTGGCTGATCACTCAACGAGTTAAAAGTATCCATTTTTATTAAAATTTCATTTTGTTCTATAATATAAAACATAATTGACAGGATAATTTATAAATAAATGAGCCTTTTCTTTATTTCAAATTCGACAATTTTCGAAATAACATAGTCCTTATATCATACGTTGGTATTGAATTAGTGAAACTTGAAAAGCCCGTGAATCGCGTGGCACGTAGATTTAGAAAAGAAAAAAGCAGTAAAAAAAGGAAAAAAAGAGGAAGGACTCGGGTGCGAATCCGTGGAGAGCACGAGCGCGAGGGCGGAGGGCAAAGGGACATACCGCTTGTCGCGAAGAGTTCCGAGAGCACTCGCTCACGGCGACGCTACCATTAATAATGACTTTGATGCATAACGCGGCCGTGCTATTATTCAAGCCGCCGTCCGCGTCTCTCGGTCCGAGTTTGCTCTCTTCCTACGGACCTCAACCCTTCTCTTTTTCTCTTTTCCTCTGCATCTCTCTCTCTCTCTCTTTTTCCTTCTCGGACTTGTCTCACGATTTACGGCGCATTGTAGCGACGACGGGACGCGCCTGTCTTTCGCGGTTGGAGCTTCGACGCCGCGAAAAATTCCTTTTATTCTCCTCCTTTTTCTTCTTCTTCTATTTCGTCGTTACAACGCTCGGCGGTCCCTTTAGCAGCTTCTTCGTCTTTTCTCAAATCTCCCTTTTCTCTCGAGCGTGTAAACGTAAGCTACGATCTCTGGTTCCGATCATAAGCTAGTACTACTATATAATTTATAGTTCTTTTCTATTCCTAAAAATTTTATTAAATATATTTCTCCTTTCGAGGTTCTCTTGAAATCTTACTCTCTCTTTCCGGAAAGAGGAGAACATCTTGCTCCCTTAAAAAAAGAAGAAAGAAGTCGTACGCTTTCGCGGTGAAACGTTACGAGACCGACGAGAGCTCGCTGACGGGCTTTAATTAGCGACAGGGAAAGAGATTAGACGAAGTGGCAGCCGTAGCAGCTAGCGCAGACTTTTGCCGTCACTAATGCATCTCGGAATGGGATTCCGTCGAGGGCCTCTTATATTCCTCGCGGAACTGGGGGTGCCCGCCACCCGACAATTTCAGGAGCGATTAGCCGTCACGCTTTGAGTTATGCGCTTACTAAACGGAGCGCCGTGGCCCATTGAGAGCGGAGACGCACTTTTCGTAAAAATAGAGTCTAGGGGCCTAGCTCTCCTCGTTTGTCACCCGCTGTACCTCTCTCTTTCTCTCGTTTGCTTGTTCGCTCGCACGCGCGCGAGTAAATACGCGAGGGTGGCTAACGCGTTCGCCTATGATCTCGAGAAAAAAAAAACTGGCCCAGTTATCGTGCTCGTTTAAAGCCCGCGGTCGTACTTCTTCTATTTCTGGGCCTCTCGAGATTTAAAAATGAAATCGTCCACGATATAGCTGTCGTTTTTTTTTATTTTTATTAAGTGGAAAGAAAATAATGTTTGTATCTTTTGCGTTGAATCGACTGAGAGTTCCAATCGTTCTTGATGGTTTCAGGTCGAACTTACAATGATTTGAATCAGTATCCTGTCTTCCCTTGGGTGCTGACGAATTATGAGACGAAGGAACTCGATTTGAGTTTACCTAGTAATTATCGTGATTTATCAAAGGTAAGATATAGTTTTGCTTTCTAATTATGATCGAAATATTTGTCATTATTTGTTTAATTTGGTAATATTCTTTTTAGCCGATTGGTGCATTGAATCCAAGCCGGAGAGCTTACTTCGAAGAACGTTTCCAGGGTTGGGAGCACGATAGTATACCACCGTTTCATTATGGAACACATTACTCGACCGCTGCCTTTGTCTTGAATTGGATGATACGCGTGGTAAGTTCTCGTTTGAGTTTTCAAAATTCACATGCAGAGATAAAATGTGTCGTCTCCGTTACCGGAAGTGGCACCACGGAGTTGGATCGTTTCAAAGATCCATAAATTCTCTCGGTAACGTCACGTAAGAAGAGATCCTAAACGAGTGGTACATCGGTCCGTCATGGCGTTTACGATCCCCGCGATTCGATTTACCGATCTTAGAACTTCTGAATGCTGACCGACGCCCTTTCGTTTTAACTATCGACGAAACGAGCCTCTCGCGGCGCCGCGACGAGAGAGAGAGAAAGAGAACTCGTTGATTTTCGTATTCCACGAGCGTTTTATCGTTTAATCGGCCATGTCGTAAAGAAATTATGACTTTATAGCTCGGTGTTCACAGTTATTCGAGGCGTGTCCGAAGAATTTCACGATCGTTGAAAGTCTGCTCGAGACTGGCACGAAAACCGACTGACTATAGGATATTTATTTATAGTCTCTCGGTTACATTTTAAACTATTTTATTGCGCCGTTCGATTACTTTTGTAGAATCTTTATTCGGAATCAAGTAACTTCGCGAAATCGTTCGGATCGTTATTTATATGATGGACGATCGATTTTGACAAGACACTCGAGATAAAAATAAATAGACGAAAATAAAATTAAGCATTTCGAATTAGAAGATTATTAAAAGATATATAAAAGAATCACAGGTGGCTCGTCCAAAGTCGTTCTTTTTGATAAATCGAGCAACGTGTCGGCGATGAAAAGCGAACGGTTGATGTCGGGACGAAGCGGTCCTTATAAAGCGCCCTTAAGTGGCCGTTTAAAGTGGTGCCGCCTCTACCACGCCTCGCCACCCGCCCTTTTTTCATGCTCCCGGTCATCGAAAAAGAACGAGATTTACGCGCTGACACTAGTTTAAAAGACGCTCCCTTTTCTTTTTCTCGCGCTACGTCGACGACTGGACGTTTTTCTGCACGCGTCGTGCGGATTCGTCGAAATGACTTTAAGTTGGGATGTACAACATGTGTATGTAAGACAATCTGGTTAAATAGATAATTAACTTACGCGTTTTATATATTATCCGTGTTGTATTAGACACAATTTTTGTAAAATTATTGCCATGGATTTTATTAAATTACAAAAATTAGAAAAAAGGATAATTAGATCCTGACACCCCCTATTTACCTCGATCCTAGATATTTGATAGAATAATTTTTCTTTCTTGTCTAACACTATTTAAAATACTCGACGCATTAGGGAATAGTTAGACCAGAATATTTTGTCCATTAAAAACTTTTGTAAGTTCTCTCATGAGCGTAAATTGGAGATAGGACCGTGGTATAACAGTTTTTCTTACATATAAGGTGTAATCTACAATGATATAAAAACGTCTAGAAACAATCATTAAACAGATATATAGCCATAACAAGTAATTTGTACCTCGAAGAAGGACATTAAAGTCGTAATAAAAGAGTTTCCGAATATTTACTACATTTTTATGACTTTTTTTAAATCTAGGAACCAATGACCACGATGTTCTTGGCCCTCCAAGGTGGAAAGTTCGATCATCCAAACAGACTCTTCTCATCCATCGCTCTTTCCTGGAAGAACTGTCAGCGCGATACGTCCGACGTCAAGGTTCGTTGCTTTCGAGATACGAGAGCGAGCGTGCGGTCGGTCCGGCTTGAAAATTTACATATTAAAGGCGTGCATGGTCCGCCTTTTATTTAAAAAAGGAAGGCGTAGACGCGAAGATCGTACGCCATTGTTATTACGGCCCAGCCCCCGTGTAATAATAAATTTTTCTGCCTCGTTAACAGGAGCTTATCCCAGAATTCTTCTTCCTACCGGAAATGCTTGTCAACAGCAATCGTTATCGTCTCGGGAGGCAGGAAGACGGCAGCGCGGTTGGCGATGTTGAATTACCTCCTTGGGCTTCCTCGCCAGAAGAATTTATAAGGATCAATCGAATGGTTAGCTCTCGAAGCTATCTACAATTGATTTCAATCTTGTACTCACTTCTTATTTTGCTTTCAGGCACTGGAGTCCGAATTTGTGTCCTGTCAATTACATCAATGGATCGATTTGATATTTGGTTACAAGCAGAAAGGTGAGCTGGTAGTAATATGTAGAAAGAATTGTAAAGAAAGATGTCCAGTTTTATGTACTTTTATATCTATTTAAAAAACTTGGTAATTTATTTTGTAACCTTTAATTACTCGCATTCCAAGTTGATAATATTAACTCAAAATAATAAGTAACTAAATCACATTTTAGAAACAACAATTTTCTTTCTTTTTAATAGACAATTGTCAACTGCGATTTATTTTTAAATCCCAGTGATCCCATGCGAGTAATTAAACATTAATACTCACATCTAGACAATATTTTGTCCGTTTTAATAAAATATATCAATTTAATAATCTGAATCTAAATGAGATCAAGATTACGAACCTCGAGATTGAGATACCGAAGTTTGCACAATGCTAAGAGAACGGATCAAGTCGCGAGTGTTGAGACAGGGCTCGTCGAGTCAGATTAAATTTCAAGGGATGTTAATTACCGGTGGCGCCTCTATATCCGGCGCTTCTCCGAAGATGTTCTCTCTCTTCTTCGCGAGAAAGTATACGTTTGTGTGTAGGAGGATGGCGACACGTATGGAAGGAATTAGTCTTTAGTTAGCTACCATCCCTACCACCATCGTGTCTCGAGCAATTAGGCACGTGTTCCGGGTGCGACAATGCGTCTCACTCGTAATACGCAACACGTTTTACGGATTGCCAGCCGGCCGAAAGTAGAGCCAAACGGAAATACCGGCCACGAGTGATCTTGAGAACTGTCTCGACGGTAGATGCTTAAAAACATCTTGAAAAATTCAAATTAGACGTTTGGTAGTAACAGAAATTTGATCGATGTAGTATAATACTCCCTGTGTCTCCAATTTTCTTTGACTTCTTATTAACCCATTTATATTATGTGAAAATATGAAACATAAGGCCCCTATGACCCAAATCTTTCAAAATTATACTAAAGTAGAAAAATTACGACAAGTAAAATGAACTTCATATCTCAGCATCCTGTACACTCAATTCTCTGTGATAAGTTATAACAAAATTGAGCCTATAGATACACTAATGATGCAAATGGGTTAATATTCTAATAAGGAATTGTAATTTTACAATAACAAGAATATTAATTAATAAATTTTGATAGGTCCCGAGGCGGTACGAGCCACAAACGTCTTCTACTATCTCACGTACGAAGGTAGCGTCGATTTAGACTCGATAACGGACCCGTTGATGAGAGAAGCGATAGAAAATCAAATAAGAAACTTTGGACAGACTCCTTCGCAGCTTTTAATGGAGCCACATCCACCTAGAAGTTCAGCGATGCATTTGGTGAGTCTTTCGAGACACGCGACTTTTTTCTTACGGTTTTTCACTTGTGTATATCTCTTTCTCTCTCTTTTAACGAATATACGTTAATCGATATGACGGGAACATGTAGTACTTCGAGAAAAGGTTACAGAGCTCAGCTAATTCGTCGATAAGCTACGTACCCTTTTCTCTACGGTTTAGGATACTTATTGGGCCTCTTCGACGAAGCTGCATAAGACTCTTCCCATTTTGCAGTCACCGATGATGTTCTCCAGTATTCCGGACGATGTTTGCATGACGATAAAATTCCCATCGAACTCACCGATCTGTCATATATCGGCCAACACCTATCCACAATTACCATTACCGTCGGTCGTTACCGTTACAACTGGACAACAATTTGCTGTTAATCGATGGAACACGAATTATGCTGGTAAACCGTGGACATTAACGTTGTCTTTTACTTCTGACGACTTTTGTAGATGTCGAATTTCGAAATAGACGTATATGGCGAGAAATAAATTAGAATAAGTATGCCGTAGAGAGATAAGATCCGTTAAATGGATGGACTGTCTGATAAAAACCTGTTTCCTTTTTTTTCTAGCGTCGGTACAATCCCCGAGTTATGCCGATACACCACAGGCGCAGGCCGCCAATCAACCGCTCTCCATGGATCCTGTTTTATGTGAGTTTCTTGAGTCAAAAAAGTCGTAAAAAAAATATCACTAGGAGACGTAACAAAATAAAACTATTGTCCGTTTTAGCTCAAGCAGCGAATAACTCGAACCCAGCTCTACGTCGACACTTGGGCGACAATTTTAGTCAGAAACTTAAAATTCGAAGCAACTGCTTCGTTACCACAGTGGATAGCAGATTTTTAGTAGCTTGTGGTTTCTGGGACAACAGTTTCCGAGTGTTTTCCACCGAGACAGGTAACACGGGAAGACAAGAAGCTTCGATGTTTTTATATCAAATTTATACAAAGGTTTATTAAATATAAATATCACATTTATTATAAAAAATCAATTGTTTTCAGCGAAAATCGTTCAAATCATCTTTGGCCATTACGGTGTAGTAACTTGTCTATCGCGTAGCGAGTGCAACATCACTTCGGATTGCTACATAGCTTCCGGAAGTGCCGATTGCACGGTACTATTATGGCATTGGAACGCAAGAACGCAGACGATAGTAGGCGAGGGCGAAGCACCTGCTCCTCGTGCCACATTGACCGGTCACGAGCAACCGGTCACTGCTGTCGTCATTTCAGCCGAGTTGGGATTGGTCGTTTCCGGTTCATACTGTACGTACAAACCCTACCATGTATTCATACGTCTCCATTAATTAGTATACATTAGAAACAAGTTTTTTGTGTTTTATCTGATTGCTGAAAAAAATTTAAAAAACCTGATATTATTGAATCGCAGACGGACCGGTCCTGGTACATACAACTTTCGGTGATCTTCTGAGATCCCTCGAAGCACCAAACGGTTATTCGTCTCCCGAGAATATTGCCATGTCAAGAGAAGGTGTTATAGTTGTGAATTATGAACGTGGGCACGTTGCTGCTTTCACTATAAACGGGAAACGTCTTCGTCACGAATCTCACAACGATAATCTTCAGGTACTCGTGACGTTTCGATGATCATCGTCCAGCCAATAAAGTGATCCTTTTAATATCGTTCCTTAATTCCTTGCAGTGTCTGCTATTAAGCAGAGACGGCGAGTATCTAATGACTGGTGGCGACAAAGGTATCGTCGAAGTCTGGCGAACGTTTAATCTTGCTCTCCTATACGCTTTCCCGGCTTGCGAGAGCAGCGTGCGTTCCTTGGCACTCTCTCACGATCAAAAGTAAGTAAAAATCGTTACTAACGATCGGTAAGTAGGATAAATATTCCACCACAGACGAGGTATAAGGATAGACCTATCATCTTATGGGACTTCGTGTCCCATGTACTGAAATACCGATCGTGCAAAACAACAGACGTTTATTTACGCCCTCTACCATATAGAGCGGTGAATTTAGGAATCATATTCAACCCAATAATCGAAGTTGGTAACATCAATAGATCTGTTGCGATAAAGGACGAGAATCTCATCCCCCCTTGAAAATAATCCATACTTCGACACTTAAAATATTAATTTCTCATCACTGCGTAACGATATCGAAAAACGGACAACGGGACTGTATTCTGCATGCTTTCTTCTTTCTAAATCTTGATGCATACATCAGGATTTTTGTCAAAAATCGATGCATCTCGAATTTGCCCGATCGAATACTCGTTCGAAAGAGGAAAGTCTCTTCTTTACGAATATGCAAGTCGCATTTCGATAGGATGGCTGGTTGGAAAGATACAGCAGTTTAAAGCTTGCAAAATACCCATACTCCGACACTTAAAAGATTAATTTCTCATCATTGCTTAACGATATCGAAAAACGGATAACGGAACATTATTCTGCATGCTTTTATCTTTAAAATGAGCCATTAAACATTGAAATCGGCGGTGGTGACCATTTTGGCAAAAATCATGATGCATAGGTCAGGATTTTTGTCAAAAATCGAAGTATCTCGAATTTGCCCGATCAAATACTTGTTCGAAAGAGGAAAGTCTCTTCTTTGCGAATATGCAAGTCGCGTTTCGATAGAATGACTGGTTAAAAAGTTATAGCAATTTTTCTCTTGAAAACGACCCATACTCCGACACTTAAAAGATTAATTTCTCATCATTGCTTAACGATATCGAAAAACGGACAACGGAACATTGTTCTGCATGATTTTATCTTTCAAATGAGCCATTAAACATTGAAATCGGCGGTGGTGACCATTTTGGCAAAAATCATGATGTATGCACAGGATTCGAAAGAGAAAAATCACTACTTTACGAATATGCAAGTCGCGTTTCGATAGGATAGCTGGTTGGAAAGATACAGCAGTTTTAAGTTTGAAAATGACCCATACTCCGACACTGAAATGATTAATTTCTCACCATTGCTTAACGATATCGAAAAACGGACAACGGAGCATTATTCTGCATGCTTTCTTCTTTAAAATGAGCCATTAAACATTGAAATCTGCGGTGGTGACCATTTTGGCAAAAATCATGATGCATACATCAGGATTTTTGTTAAAAATCGATCACTATCTGCAATGAAGCTACCGCGAACAACGATTTTCTTTTTAATTCCTACCGATTCGGTAGCGTTGTTGGCTTTTTTCCATTCTAAACCGATATTGTCGCATGCGACACTAAAATGGTAATGGGGCTACGTAGCCCCAAAACCGTGGGACAAAAATTTACATTGCATGATACGTCTATCCTATACCTCGTCTGTGATCCCACACAAATGTTAAGTAAGTTCGAACGTAGTCATTGAACATATCGTTTAATTTATTCATCATTTTAGGTTCTTGCTAGCCGGTCTGGCGAACGGTTCGATCGTAATATTCCACATCGACTTCAACAGATGGCACCACGAGTTCCAGCAACGTTACTGAAATTGCTGCTTTTTCCTCCTCTAGCGAGCAAACGCATTTTCGCGTTTTCCGCCAAGATCGAGCAAGCGGACACGGATGATAGCTACGAGATCCGCGGTAGGAAACAACGACGACGCGCTTATTACGAGTACCAACGTATGATAAGAGACAGAATAATACATAGAAGAAGTGGTTCAGTGCGCGAGTTTAAAGAGAAAAAAAAAGACGTAGTAAGAAGAGACGGCGAATCCGTATTCAATAATAATCCAGGAATATTCGGCGTTCAGCAATAAGCTCGCTTTTTACAATCGATAAGAAAAAAAGTAGCGCTTCTCCGAACGTTTTACGAGAAAAAGTTCGAGTTTAGTGTGTTTGTGTGAGAAAGAGAGAAAGGGATAGACAGAGAGGAGGAGAAAATAAAAGCAGGATATGATACAAGCGTCGAACGAAGAGTATATACCCTAATCCGCTCGATTCTCGCGCCATCCGATTCCGGTGGACTGTCGGTAAAGTTATCCGTTTCGATGACAAGAAATTTCACGATAGCTTACCGACAGTCTCCGACCGATAACAAACAAGCGGAGCTTCAAATTCGAGCTCCGAATCGAGCGACGCACGCTCAATGCTAGTCAATTAATCGAGACACGGAATTATAGCCACGTTATTCTCGCGTTTACGATAGCCAAAGTGGATCGGAATTGACGATAATGGAAGAAAGTACGAAGGCTTAGGAAGGTGGGGAAAATTATAAAAGAATACAAAAAAAAAGGATACACCGTTGCAAAAGCAGGCGTTATATCGCGAGCCGTTCGAAAGTCGCGTTTCTCGGTTCTCTTCGGCCGTCTTGTAAAAGAATTAACGTAAGTTGTTACGTATTTGACCCTCGAATCGCGCCTGGTTCGAGTCGTCGACCCTCGACCTCAAAGCCACTATAATACAATCCCCCCATCCCCCCGGGTTCCTTTAACTTCGTTAATAATCTTTTCCTGTAAATAACGAATCGCCGTGTTATGAAAACCTGCGTGTACACGGAAACACACAGACATATAAGACAGACACACGCGCAGACACTTAATATTTAATGGACGAAAACGTACACCGTATAAAAACACGCGCGTTTTCTAGAACTAGGTCGAACGATTTCGGTTATTATAAATAGAAGACTTTGAGAAATATGGGGTGCAAGAACGCGTGTACCGTCTCATACGAAGTATTTAGGCAAGTAATTTATTACGTACGCGAGTTTGTTAACAAAAAAAAAAGAAAAAAAAAGGAAAAAATGACGTTAAGAAAACAAAGATTATGCCGCTCTCACGGTTTTTCATGCCTTTCGGTTAAGAGCACGCGAGCAGCGCACCCTCAGTTTTGTGGCACGCGAGAAACGAGAGAGAGAGAAGTAAAGAAACTCGAGATGGATGGCAATTCTCTTTGTATACTCTGCCGTCCGCGAAGCTTTTGTATAATCCATGTATCTAACGCTAACGAGCACTTACCCCGAATCAACTTTGCTCTATCTAAGACTCTATTTCCCAATACCATTTACCAAACACTTAATCCCCCTTTTACTATATACGATCCCCACCTCAACCCCTCTTGTCCAATGTTCGCGTCCTTCGAAAGAGATCCTAATTTTATCAAAGCCGTCCAGCTTAACTTTTTGCGAGGATATTTCTTGGTATTTTCGCACACGAGATATATAATCAGCAAATCGATAACATACATAGGCTAAAAATAAAAAGAGAGAAAGAGAGAATTTAAAAAAAACATCCCGAATTCATTCTGACAGGTCCATCGTAGAGTGGAAGGATCATCGTTCTCCTTTCGCGAACGGACGTGTCACGTGTCTATCGCGGGAGTTGATTTTTGTGTGTGATAGAGAAAGAATCCGTGCGTGAGAGAGATAGAGAATGCTCGAATCGTTCGATACAGCGAGAAAATCTCGGTGAAATAATTAATCAGAATACAATTTTGTTCATAATTAATGTTTCTCACGTACTTGGAAAACAATAAGTTTTATATACGAATTCCGAATAATCAAAAATTATATGTAAATATATCTCTTAGTCGAGATTTTTTAGCTCGATATCGACACTTCGAACATCTCGTTGTGCGCGAGTGCGAGAGAAAGAGTTTAGAAGAGCACACGCGTAGCTTTCTCGAGTCGTTTTGCACGTAGTCTTCGATGCACGCTTATCTCGAGCGTACGACTCGTCCTCGCTTCGTTTCGCTTTGCACAACGACGCAAACCAAAAGTTTTAAATAAAAAAAAAAGAGAAGAAATCAATCGAGTCGCGTCTAGATGGACAATCGTTTAAATCCGCGCGCGCGGTTTGGCTTTTCCACGTTTTTTCGTCGAAGGCTTCGAGGGAAGATCTTCGTTTCGTTAAAGGTGGGACAAAGAAACGTGAAGGGGCGCGAAAAAGGGATGCATGACTGAAAGAGAGAGATTAGGAAGAGTGTCAGTGTCTCTCGCGTGTAGAACGCGAAATTCGCATTTATGGACTCGCGGAGGCTGTTTTTCGCGATTTCATTAAAGTACAATAGGGATTCGTCTTTATCCTTCTTGAATTCTGATCACGTTGACAGATTGGATGATCAAACGGAACTTGGAAATCGATCTTCGTTTTCTCGTGACACATTTCTTTAATTTCAAAGAAACTTCTCTCGATGATGATCCCATTCGGAAACTTGTATTCCATCGTATCGCTAAAAACTTTAAATTACATACACGATTCATTCGAAATTCCGATATCCGTGCCAAGCAACTTTCCCCCTACTCCCAACGAGATCGAGATCCATTTCCCGCGTCGTCGTCGGCATTTCTAATTCAACTTTCGTACGACGAACACGGCTCAGGATGCAAAGCTAGTCAGAGTCTCTTCTATCATAGAAGAAGAGAGAAAGAGAGAGAGAGAGAGAGAGGAAGGGATGATGAAAGTAGTCGCGAATGAAGGCCCGCGTGGTCCGTATCGGTCATAGATGTTGATAAGAAATATTTAAAGGAATTCTCTAAATGCTACGTAATTGTCTACGTCTTAAGTGTAAAGAAAAGAAAAATACGATTCTAAGAACGCATTCCGGTGGTGCCGTCATTTTTCTAGTGCCGTCGTTCGACTCGAGAGCACGCAGCATCGAGCCAATTAATTATTATCGAGAAGGATATCAAATTATGCGGTAGGGAGATCGATCGATCTTTCTCGATCGTTACTCTTACGAAACGGTATCATTATTATTATTATTATTATTATTATTAATTATTATTAATTATTAATTATTATTATTATATAGAAACGTAAGAGATAAAAAAAAGAGTTAAAACAGATGATGTTTCGTGTGCAACGTGTTTAAAAAAAAAAAAGATAATGTGGTAAATAATCGCAAAGTGTCGTGGGGCGTTGATTCTTCATCGTGCATGATAATCGTGTATCGTTCCCTTCGCGATTCCGACGAGAGAAGATGATGATAAGAGAGGGCGAGAGGAAGAACATATGTGTATGAGTGTTTAACGTGTGAGAGAGCGAAAACGAAAGTACACGGGACGACGAAGGGACAAAGGTACGGGATAGTAAGTGTCGTGCCTGATGCTTGCAAGCACAGTATAATGATTAGTTTTCTCGTAAACGTGTGTGAGAGTGTATCTTTCTATCGCGCATGCAATGGTTTTACGTGTACTTAAATGTACAGGGGCATAATATATTAATCGACGTCTTATTTTCGCTACTAATAATGAAAGTGTGCGTGAGTGAGAGAGTGGAATGATAATTATTATAAAGAGGAAAGTCATACATACATACACATACACACGCTACATGTATACATTTCATCCGCGATTTCCTGCTTTTCCTGTCGCCCTTTGCGTTTCCTCTCCCATCGTCGTTCGAACGAGCGTAATTGTTATTAATATATCTCTTTCGATCGAACGGGGTTGCAGGAAAGACATTTCGTTGTTCGAAGCAGCGTAATAGTCGGTGAGAATGTATCTCGCGACGCGAAAAAAAAATCTATTCGTGTAAAATGGCGAGGATGACGAGGAAGAGAGAAACAAAAAAGAGGAAAGGCAAGAGAGAGAGAGAGAGAGAAGAGTTTTTATATTTGTTTATAGATGTGTGAGAATGCTGCACTTTTCGAGCATGTTGTTAGTGAATTCCCTCCATATTGCTATATATATATATACATATTGAAAAAGGAAGTTTTGAAAGAAAAGCAACAACAAGAACAACTAGAGCAAAGGAACAACAACAAAATGGCAAATAACAAGTCGATTTTTCTGTCCGTACTTGAAAAACAAAAACTTCAGTATATAAATATATATATATATATAAAATATATTGCTACTATTTTAAATAACGCTAAGTACAACGCTACAAGAGTTTGCCTATAATTATATTATTACGATTATTACATTCTATTGTCATTATTATATCGATTAGTATCCTTATTGGATTAATACGGATTATGAATTATATCGATTAAACGTACTTAATATTACGGACGAGCGGTGAAGGAGGAGACGGAGAAAATGCGTGGGAAAAATTCAATTGCGAAGAGTAGGAATCGGCGGAAACGAGAAAATGGCGAGTGTAACGCGCTAGGGAGGAGGAGAAGTCAGGAGTATTATAAATTTGTATATGATATAACTGAGAAAAAGAGCGAGAGAGTTAAGGCCCAATAAATTAATGTTTTTTGCGTGTCGAGTAAACGATAACAGCGATATAGGTTTTACTTAAAAATCCGTAACTCGTCTTGGAGCGCGAGACCGACGTTAAATAACAAAAAAAAAAGGAAAAAAAAAAAATTAAAGAAAGCGCCGGGGATCGTAAATCAGTGCGCTTTCTCGAGCTCTCGTAAAAAAAGGAGGAAACTTTTTCTTATCCGGTTGTTCGTATGTACTACACGAAGGGCTGCCCGTAGAGTTTATTATAAATCGCATTCTACGATAGATTAGCCGACGCGTTCGAAGCGATTCATTTCGTAAGCGTAAAAAAAAATCGTCGAAGAGAAAAAAAAACATTTGTTTAATCGTTTTCGTTCTAAGTCGCTTCGATCGCGCGCCTTCATCGATCCCTCGTTTCGTTATTTGCGACGTTTAAGAGCGACGGGGAAAAACGAAAGACATTCCGAATCAACAATAAAAAACCGACGAACATTAAATTACGAACTATTGGGAGAGAGAAAGAACCGATTTTTCTGTGTCCGATCGTTTCGAAGCGTGCGATCAAGAAAAATAAAAGTAAATGAAAAGAAAGCAGCGATTCGACGTTACTGGACAAAGCTTGCTTAAAAAACCGATTTCGCATAGTGTTTTTAATATTACATGCAGGAGATGTTCGAGTGATTAGAGTTTAGAGACTCTAAAACCTTTATCCTTCTATCAATATCGTTGAGCGGTACCCTGGTTACTTTTTCAAACGATCGAGTACGTTACAAGGATCGATTTTTTATAATAATTAGAGTCGAGACGAGATTAAGAGACGTTGGTGGAATAAATGATCAAAGGGAACCGCGAACGATCCTCGACGAAGGGATAAAATCTTTCATTTTCCGACGAAACTAAAATCGTAATAATGAATCGTTGATCGATAGGTAAAAAAAAATAAATAAAAGTGCCGCGTGATTTTATCGAGTTATCGTTTTTTCGCGAAGAAAAAAAACAAGAAACCCGACGGAGGTCTGAGAGAGAGAGAGAGAGAGAGAGTGTAAGAGCAAGCGAGAAAGAGCGAGAGACGGTGTTAGAGGTTTATTCCCGCCACTTTTAACGAGTACGTATTAAGTAGAAAGGTACTTAAGTCGTTGCTACATTACCAATATAAGCTCCATTGCTTATTTTATACTTAGACTTATCGTAACGTTTCGATTTAGAGGTAACATAATGGGAAAGTTGTATCTTTAGCTTAAGATTAGAATAAAGTCTGTAAACATAAGTAGTCAAATAAATGAAAAGTACATTTGATGTTGCAGACGATTTCTTCATTATTTTTGCCATCTACGTCATGCTGGTCATGATTTAATTATTTACTTCAAAAAAACGAGAAATATGCGAGGCCAAGGTAGATGTACGCAACAATATTATTGTTTTTTTGAAGTTGGAGGGAGAGGGAAGTGTAATAACATTCGCAGATTCATAGATTTATATCATTTTATTTGTTTTATTCACAATCACAACACAGGGCGTCGCACTTCCAAATATACAGTATAGATATTTATTCGTTAGAAAAGTATGCACATCATCGATCTAAAGTCTCTTGTTACATTTATAGAATTATATGCATTTCACGATCACTTTCGTGTCGAAGAGAGATTTCATGTATTTCCTTTTTTTTTTTTTTACGAGACTACCGAGCAATCAATATTTCGATTACACTTTTGTTCTTTTTTCCAATTTTTGTTCCTTTTTTAATCAGGGATGGAGGACCTTCTTTTTAGATATTACATTTATTTGAACTTTCCGTTGAAAGTGATCGATGAACTCTTTCAAATGAAGTATTCTTCGTTCTCTTACGTACTTATATACAAGGAAATAGAGTATACGTAATGTAAAAGTTACAATAATTATTACAATTTGATATGCGATCGTGACAGGTGTTCTTAGTTAACGATCGAATCTTCATTATTCTCCCTCCCTCGCCTATACAATCCATATTTAACTTAACCAAAGAACTGGAGTGTCTCGCTTACGAAATAGTACGTTCCTTTATCTTCTTTTTGTTTCTTTTTTTAAATATAAGTAGTATCATAAAATAGTATTTCGCCCGATCGTGTTCGGGTCGTTTCCATCCCTGTCTTTTTCAAGTGGTTCTTCGATACGTAGAGGCTCTACGTATTTTATAATTGATAGATTAGAAGGTACGCGTATACTCAAATGCCATCCATCATTGACAGGCAGTGACAGATTCTCGGAAAAGTTTGCTTCTTTTTACCTTTCGAATATTTTACACGATGCCCAGTTTAAAAGCACGATAAAATGCATCGATCGCAAAACGATGCAGATAATTCTTCAATCATCATAATTAAAAAAATTATTTCTAAACTCGTTTTATGAAATTTTTGTATAAAATAAATTTCGATAGAAATCGTATGTCGAATAACAAGGTCGATCTGATAAGCTCTATGATACGATACACGGCGTAACCCATAAATGATAATAATTAGACCGTAAATTATCGGCAAAGTAAAGCGATCGTATGTCGGATCCCTTCCTTAATGCCTGTTTATATTTTTAATACGAATAAGAGCGTTAAAAGTTCAGTCTGTGAGAATGGGTCTGCCTGGTATTTAAAAAAAAGGGTTAATCTTTTTGCATTTTCCATCATTTCCATATTTTTCACGAATTTCGAATGATTTTTAGCGGGCATCGCTGGAAGAAAGATAGATTCGAAAGGAGCGTAGTAAAGGGGGAGTTGGGGAAAAGTCTTGTAGCTCGAACGGCAGGCATCGTCGAAGTAAATTGACTCGAAAAAATGTGTAGCGTAGAGTCTACGAATCGTAACAGACACAACTACTATACAAGCATCCGAGAGATATGATATATGTATGTATACGTACTATATTAGGTTAATATATATATATATATATATATATGCATAGATATACGTTCACCTTTATATCGTTTTTATATATACGTTTCTATTAAACTACGATTATTATTTCACTTGGCACAGGTTTTTTTTCTTCTACTATTTTTGGATACAATATGACGGTGAGTAACATTTTCCTTTTTTTGTCTCTCTCTCTTTCCCGTTCTTTCTGTCTTATTCAAGGGAATAGTCTGCACGGATTACGTATATTTTTATCGACCAGGATATGCATTTGCGAGATGTAACGTATTTTCTTTCGCACGATTCATTTTTCTCGGATTTGTCATTAATTTTTTCCAGGGATGCCCGTACATTTCAAGAAAATCTCATCCTTTGAATATTCCTCCTTTCTCACGAAATACGAGGGGTAGAGGCAAATTCGACGAAGAAGATAAATGTTCCTTCTTCCAAATAATATCATCCACATACTTGGAAACTTTGTGAATACTTTTCGGCATTGGAGTTAACGTGGGTAAAACTCTACTCTCGCAAGAATATATGTATATGTTGTCTCTTTTCAAAACTTTTGTCCTCTTTAAATTAACTGGGATCATTCTTGTGAATCGTATAGACGCGTTTCGTTACTAATATCTAAACAAAATACGTGTACACGTTATATACGATACGTTGTTTCTTTTATAATAGTACTTTTTTTATACATGTATATGATATGCGACAGGTGAGTCGCGCAAAATGAACGGACTGTTAAAAAACGAAAAAATGTATTCGAAATTACAATTCCAAATACAAATCCTTCTTAAGCTTTGGTCTCGCGATCGCAACGCACGACGTTGAGAGCAACGCAGCAGCGCAGAGTCGTGCTCGATCGCACGCTGCGGTGTGCGTTACACGTGAAGATAGTTTCATTTTGAAAATGTATCTATATGTCTGTATCTGTAAGTATCTCTGTATCTCTATAACAAATTTGGTGAGTGTGCGACGCGTCGCAACGCACAACGCAGCGTCGTGCGTTGCGATCGCGAGACCAAAGCTTTACACATACTTTTTTCATATCTTTCCAAATAAAAAATTGTGTCATCATACTTTTTCCAGGTTTTGTTTTAAAAACAAAAACGCGTTCATTTCGCGTGACTCGCCTGTACACGTTCGTTACTTCATTCATATGTTACATGTACCGAATTTTCATGCTGTGTGAAAATCTCACGTTCTACGATATAATTTTTCTTACACAATAAAAATTATTATCCTTTAATTATGTAACTTTGTGATCAAATTCAACAGCCGTGCGCGAGTATACAAAGCAACAGCCACGAGTATACACACCCTTTCGCTCTTTCTCTCACACTCTTTCACTCACACTTTTTTTTTCTTATTCTCCTTTTTCTTAGTTCCTCGATCACAATGACGTACATCGAAGTTAGCTAATTTGCGAAACTAACAATATGCGTTCGCGATTTATTATTTATCACAATTAGCGCTCTCTGCGAGCTTCTTCTTCTCTTATATATTTTATACATGCACATGCAGAGTAGAGCAGAAGAAACGTTACAAACGAATATCTTAATATCCAACTTTTAATAAAAATATTCATAACGAGATCCTCGTAGAGAAAGAAAAAATATCAAGTGCACGAGTTAAAATCTTTTTCGAAATATTCGTTCATATACATTTCTACCCAATCAACCCCGTTGTATGCTTACTCGTGAATTTGTTCACGTATAGTACCTAGACACGTATCTCGTCGAAAGAACATCATTAAAGAGGTGGTGCAACTTGCGTGAAATAGTAAACGGTACGAAGGAAATGGGAGGAAAAATGGATCTTCCGATGTTTTCACATTCCGAAAATAACGAAAGGTTTGGTAGTACGCACGTAGACGCGGAAGGCGTGAAAGGATATTAAAAACGTGATAATCGGTGCGTTTAAAACGATTGCTTGCAAAACTCCGTATTTTTTTTTTGTTTCCTATCTAGTCGCTCGTTTTATTGTCGTAAGAATCAAAGAATATTCTTCTTTCTCTTCTTTCATTCTTTTTCTCAAGTATCTATAGCGCGATCTCATATGTATCTACGTGTATACATACATGTATATATGTATATATATATATATATTTTTTTTTCTTTGTTTGTTGTTTGTCTGTATGGATATATAAATATATGTATAGCACGTTATATGTGTAATCGTTAGACGTAGTAGCTTGTCTCTTGCAAGAATATAATATGTAATTACGCGGAGTGCAGGCATTGTGTCAGGCAGGTGTAAGTGATCGAAAAAAGAAGTAAGCGCGTGTGAGTATCAGGCCGTATTAGTCTTCTTTCTTTATTAAATATCATTCTCAAATATCGTACTCAAAGATCGTACAGAAAATTGGAGGGAGGAACGACAGAAATAATTCAAAGTTACAACATCGATTTATCATTCGAGAGTCAGTCCCCTCTCGTAGCTTTCGACTAAACTTCTAAATTGCATGCTGAATTTATCTTCCATTTGTCCGATTCCCAAATGCCTCGGTTCTATGTGGTAATAATGAGACTTTTGAAAAATATTCGAGAACTTTCATAACGCGGTTTATTTTTCACCACGTACCCACACCTGCCTGTCGATAATTTTCTACCGTTACATGCGTTTAAACTCTACGCGACTATGTATCTCTCTTTCTTTCTACCTCCTCCACGGGTATATACCCGTTTATTTTACCAAAATTTATCAAACCGGCTTTTTGTTAGTTAATTTTCTTGTGTCGTAAATAATCTGTCTCTTATACTATCGTTTCGCTGTCTTTGTTCGTTCGTCTAACCTGAGGATAAGGCCCTGTGTATATATACTTTGTCACAATGATTTCCGTCGCTCCCGCTGCGAGAGGGCGGAGGCGGAATTGTTTTTTTTTTTTTAATTCTTGCTCATGGAGTATTACGTCGTACGTATATACATACATACATACGAATCCACGTATATGCCCACGTAGTACCTTACATGCACGCGGACGTTGCACATGCGTCTATCACACTTTTTCTCAACTTTTCTTTTTTTTTATAAAAACTTACCTATCCGCCTAGTTTTGCAAGTACTTCTTCTTCTTCTTCTTTTTCTGTTTTTTTTTTATTTCTTCTATACTCGTTAATTTCTAACAATTTTGAATGATCGCCGCGACCGACACACGGTGCGTTTACAAGTCAAGCTGTGCGTTTGATAAAATCTCGCAGGACCAGCCCGGGATTACATTTTTGTTGGTATCATTAGATTTTTAGTATCGTCAAAAACACACGCACACATTCTCTCTCTCTCTCTCTTTATTTATTTTTTTTTTATTTCGCTAATCTAAATACCTAGCTATTTATCTTTGTTTTCTTATTGGCCATCTTACTCGTCGTCAGAAAAAGCCCGGCTCACCGGCCGTACATTTTCTTTTGGTTTCATCATTTTTTTGTTTTGTTAATTTTTCCTTTTTTATTTATTTTATCCTCTTTTCCGGCTATGCTTTTAGCGAGCACTCGTTTACTTATCCACACCTGTCGCAAGTAAAGATTTTCAAAGCACAGAGTTTTGGCTCCCGAGCCATTATTTGAGATAGAGGTTGTACTTAAGTCAGTCAAGCGATATGCATTAAATGACGACAGAGAGGGACGTTGTCCAAGTCGACGTTCGAAGAATTCTGCGAGAAATCGCATGCTTCTCTACCGACCTTTTGTCTTCATCTGAAAGCAAATTCCACATTCCAATTCCCATTGAAAATTTGTTTCGTTCAAACTGTCATGTATTTGAGTAAAATAAATAAAGTAACAAATTAGGCAACGAAATGACAATTTGGTTGTCCAAAGTATAGGTTATCCCAACAGTTTTATTAATAAATAATAATGTTATATATAAGGATGCAAACACTACAAAACAGCTGTGTACACATAGTAAGAGAAACTTTTGAGACAACTTAATATCATTGCAAAGATAATATATTCATAAGTCACTTACCTACTGTTTAAACAGCTCAAACTTACTGGAAGTGGTTCGGACGCGACCGAGGGAATATGACCAGCTACAGTTTCGAGAAGAGGATACCACTGAGCTACAGGTTTTCTAGGATTATCTAACATCTCTAACCAATGATCTCGACCGATTCCGATAAAGCTCGAACCGATCGCCGTACATCCCATCAGCTCGTTCGAGCCGATCCTAGAAAATAATAAGAAAGAAAAAGAAACATAAAGAACGTTCTCTCTTTCTCTCGTTCACTTTTGACATAAAAAGATCGTACCTATCGTAATCGATCACTTTCACTATCAAACTAACTTCTTCTATGTTTTCTGCTGGTACATCGAAAACGAGGGCCTCGTTATACACGGGAAAGAGCGTGTTCTTCTTCACGGTCGTCTTCTTCTTCTTTATCCTTTTACCTCGACATAACAAGTACACCTTCACGTAGGGATCTAAAGAAGAAGTAAGAAAATAAGGAGAAGGTTGAAAGAACGATCGAGAGCGCGAGAGAGAGATCATTTTCGAACGATAAACGCGATTAAACGGTCGCGTGATTCTCTTTACTATATTCTCGATCCTATGATACCTACGTGGCTTTACGCGAATCGATTAATCACGTCGGTATAATTATCGTTTTAATGAAGTTAACCAGTGGTCGCTTTATCACCATCTAACTCGATATCGCAGAACCCGGCTCGAGTCAACCGAGGGCGATCAAACTTTATTAAAGTTCGCGCTTATCGTTACTTCGGAACTTCGTTTCGTTGGATAGTTCGAGATAAAATTTATGTTCCACGACTTTTTATTCCCTCTTCAGTTTGCTTTTTTACCTGATTTCCCTGTTATATCCATGGCTTTGAGGTTCCTAGCCTTGATCACGGTCAAGGTCAGCCGTCCAGCCGTTGGAAGATAACAAAGGGATAACATCAATTCGCCCAGGTCAACTTTTTCCTAGAATGGAAAAATACGAAAATTCCATTACTACGTGCAAAACGAATACGAATCGACCTATGTATACCTGCAATGCACAGAAAATGTCCATCGTGTACTCGATTTCTTGCTCGAGGTCGGTACAGTCCAGCAGTCCTTTAAGAACTACTTGGCCAATGAGGTCGTGCCGAGAGAAACGGTCAAAGTCGTAGACGGAAAATTGCAAATAGCGTTCCTTCAGCTCTTCGTAAGGTACACTGAGAAATAAAGTATATCACTAGATTATATCACTACAATATTTATTTGCTTACGTACATCGTTATAAATGTTGATGGAACGTGGTAATTAATGTAACTTTTATATAGAATCTGTATCAAATTTCAAGGAATGATAGTTTGATTTTGCTATTTTATTGAATAAAATTTGGTCCCTGGACCGATCCCTCGAGATTTGATAAAAATTCTAATTTTTCTATATCTGCTTATCGAGAAAACGAGACTCGGATTGGAATACCGTCGAACCTTACCTGAAGATAAATGTCTCGTTGAAGATCGGGTTCAAGTTCTTCCGATGTACCTTCGTTTGATACTTTTTCTTTCGATCGGGTAGGAGGTATACCTTTATATAAGGATCGCTGCTACCTGTTACGTCTTTCACCGGCAACTCTCGAGCCTCCAAGACCTAATTTAAAAGTCAACTTGGTAATTAATCTAAGTCTCCGTTTTGAACTAACGGCATTAACGTTCGTACTCTTATCCGGGGTGAATATGTTTTCGTTTCCTCAAGATACAAGGAACCCAACAGAAAGAGAAAGAGAGTAATTGAGTTCGAGTACTTTTCTAATTAGTTTGAAAATGACGGCATTTCCTTTACGTAGACACGAAACTGTTATTTTCTATATTAATTGCAATCATGTCGCATCGAGAAATATGTTTAAATATTATAGACTAAATAAATAACAAATATGCCTCCCAATAAAAGAATTTAAAAAAAATAAACCTATTAATTGTAAAGAAGCTTGCGAAATTCATTTCTGCATCGAGAGATCGAGTATCACGTCGATAGGAAAGGCGATGGTCGCTCTAAGTCAGCCTTTCGCTCGGTAGTCTCTCTTACTCGCGATTTTATGAATGGAGCCGAGCAAATATGTCAAAAGGTGTGGGTGGCATAGCGTAACTCGCGCTTACGTTTCTCGCTTACAACATGCCGCGTGCCTCGGCTAGGTATTCATGAAAGATCGAATCCGACCGTAACGACTAGGTACTACATGTCTCTTTTCTTCTCTCCAACATACACGTACGACCACCAACTAATAATTCCAAATGAACATGTGCGCTACCTAACACGTTCCATAATGAAGACCATTTTAAAAGGACGCGCATGGTTTAACGTAAATAAATCCTGTTTAGATAGGTACCTCGTTAACCTTACCAAGTTTACCCGTATGTACATATCTATCGGTATTTAATGATCTCTGGTTAATTAAACTTAGCCCCCTTTACCGTCCATGATAATAATTTCCACGACGGGATTTGGCGTTTCGGAAATAAATTCGTAATTTCGTATGCTTCACGACTGGGACGTCAAGGTCGAAGGGTTTACATTTATTTTAATTATCCTGGCGATAGAGATTAAACGATTTCGATACGTTCGATAGATTAATCTATCAATGAAACTAAACTGTTGGAGGTACTCGAGTGATCTTAAAAGGATGGAGGTGCATGTAAGACGAAAACAATGCGAAGGAAACTAACTGCAATTTCCAATTAGCTGAGAAGAATTTCAGGAGATAGTACTGGCACGCTCGAACGTTTCCCGCGACTTCGATCCAGTCGAACAACTCGATTCGAACGGAATCATTCTCGGTGTCCTCCTTTCGCGCATTGTCGCGTCCTTTCGAGGAATTCTTTTTTTTCCATTGCTATCTTTCTCTTTACAACAAATCGAGACGCAACGTGGAGAGCACGAATCGACACGCGTGCGTACTTGTCACATCGTGAATGAACGCTGACACGATTTTCTAACGAGTATGTCGAGAACGAAACCGAAGCGGGAATGTCGGTCACCCGCCTTCACGCTGGAATCTGATTTACTTCGCACATGGATTAACCGTGTTTTTAAATCGTTAGAAATTGAAATACCACGTCTCATTATTTATTATGAAATAAACGACTGCATGTTTTTTTGTTTTTTTTTCTTTAAAAGAAAGCGTGTAGAATACATATACCTAAGTGGGAGAAACTCGATTGATCGTAGACTTTATTTGCATTAATTTTAAAGTAATGGAGTAACTCTCGCAAAAGCTTCCATACGAACATCCGTAAGGCTACTTACTGAAACCATAGAACTCACCTTAACGACGAGACCGTCGATCTCCTTGTCGTAACGAAGAGCGAAGTGTAGTTTTCCGGCGTATTCCATTTCTGTGGTGCTAGAACTCTCCGTGCTTTCCTGCCTTACGAGATCCTTTTTGTAAAGTTCCGGCTATAACATCAGCGACGACGTCATTTCAAACAGGGCTTCGGAAATGCTGCTTTTGTAGAACATATCGCGTTACGTCGAACAAAGTTACGAGGTCAAATTCGAGAAAACGATTTCTCACGTAACAAATTCGTTAAACGATCGATTTGAATTTTTAATTTCTAAATATTTTAATTCGCAACGTTACAAAGTCGTAGATATTATTTCATTTCTACCCGGGTCTTGTTTTTCTTTTTTTTTAGCAATTCAAAGTTCTCCGTTGCGCAAACTTACCTTGATAAGACCGAGACTAGAATCGCTACGATTTTCCAGACTGCAGATACTGAACTTGATACTGGGTAAGTCCAGACGATGAGACAACTGTCGTTGAAAACTTTGGTGTCGCATCGGAACAATCGGCAAAGTGGTTTGACGCAACACCTATACCCGAGGAATATTTTTGTAGCGAGAAACTTTGAAGTAGCATCTTGCATAAATTTTTTTTTGTTATTGATTAAATTTAACCTGTAATATTTTTAATACCTTCTTACTATCCTTTTGTTCCTGAACATATTCGTGGGTGACTGGCTCCGATTGAAGATCCGGCAAAGAATGACTTATACGAATGGCATTTTGCTGAGATAAATCGCCATTCCCGTCCTCCTCGTTTTCGTGACGGGTGACACTCATCAGCCATCGCCAAGTGGAGGAACATTGAAAGCTAATCGCAGCTAAGAGTACCAAAGCCATCAGAGCGACTCCGGTTCCTATTAGTAACTGGTAAGGGAAACTTTCGCTCCACTCTTCTGTGAAAAACAGGAATGATATCTTATCGTAAAAATAGTCAGAAAAACCATATCATTTTATGTCCAATTTTACAAGTGCCTTTAATCAGTGAACATAATTGTTCGCGTTCCACGTAATAATTAAATACGTTCCACTAATAACCAAGTTAACGTTTTAACGATCTCGTTATTACACAATGATATGATAATCCTCTCTAAATTTTCAACTTTTAATTGATAATACCTAGAAATTAATCTACTTTGTTCCGAAAAGTTAAGCAAAAAACTAAAATACAATGAGAGGTACACCTATCTACAGTTAACAAGTATTAAAGAAGAAGAAATATTCGAAGCGTTGAGCATCGAAGAAGATATATATCTATACAAGTTAACGTGAGAAAATCGCTAAAGCCGTCGACGGATCGATAGTTGGAAAACTCGTGGGTTTAAACTCCTACTTCGACACCGCTCATGGTAATCCACAGGATAGAACGTTCGCTTACGCAACCGGTTTGCTCAAATAGTAGTCGTACAGGCACTTTCCATTATAGCCTAGTGACAATACCACTCGGTCTTAAGACGAGCATAACGTTGTATAATACCTACGCATCGAGAGACATCAGAGCGGTTAAAGAATCTCTCGAAGTTCTTTCAGACGAGTTCGAAGTGATTTCTACGCGATTTCGTTATACGTATTTTCATTTCACCCGTTATTAGACAGTCTCATATTTCACTTTTTTAATTAGGAAAAAGATTACGAAATACTTCAGGAATTACACGTCCGAAGAATTCTGAAAAAGAGTTAAGACAATAAATAACCGGGCTGGGTATAAATCTTCTAGTGGAAAATTCTTTAGAAACTTTAGCCTATAGAGATATACAGTGAAAGGTATTTCGCGTGGATCGCGCGCAACGTAATAATACGAGGAATGAATCGTTAACTTGCGGTGGCAGTGTTCGCGAGTAAAAAGTCTCGTCTATCGTTCCAAGCTATTTCGTACGATAGGAGGAGAAAGAGGAGATGGTTAAAAGATGGAAGAACGCACGAAGAATGCAGTGGGCATTATTGTGTTCGCGTATGTGGCTCGTCCTACGTGAAAGAGAAAGGGAACAACGATGCTGCGTCGCATCCTCGCTTACGCGAGTCCTCTTTCCTTTACACAGGAAAGAATCTGCTAGGTCTTTCGTAAACGTTAGCCCTTTTGCTTTAATTATAAAAGTTCTTCCTCGTTTATTTAACTCCATCGAGATTTCCTGTGCTTTTTTCTCGCTACACCGGCATTTATCACTCGGTGAGTTACGTAAATTATTGATAAGATCGTCCGGGATAAGGTATATTTTTGCCGTAGTGTAAAACCCGGATGAAAAGATGTTGACGGAAGAAAGGGTAGCGAGCTTCGTTTGAAACGGGTTATTTGCTAAGCGAATAAGAGTCGATTGTAAAATTATTCATCTAAATAGAAAATTTTAATAAAGGGATAGGATAATATTGACACACCGGTGATGCTACTGATATAATTTTTAAGCGATCGTGATACTTGAAAGATGGAAAGTGTGGAAGTTTACTCGATTAAGTATACTAGTGGTCAATGTTAGACAAAACGTTATTTAATTAAAATTATGATTAACATAAATTCAAGATATTAATCATAACTACCGATTACTTAATTATCAGTAATCATTGATTAATAAATAAGAAATGAATCGGAAGTCGCCTCGTAGAAAGCCCTTTTTCCATTGCTCCATCCATGGGCCCAAAGCCCATAAACCATTCATTGAATGATTTAACAATGACTGACTAATGATTAAAGTTACTATGATTACATTAAATAATTGATTAAAATTATTGCTCAATACTGCCAGTGGTATCCAAAAGAAAAAATCATTAAAAAATTTACGTAAACGTTTTATTAACATCAAATAATTCAAATAATCGTACAATGTAAAGTCATAAGAAAGATCCAGCCTAATGTGGCTTATCGACAGGCGCAGAACGGAGTTAAATTTACCTCCTTTTGCTTGGTAATCCCAACGTAACCGAGTACCTCTATTACAGTGTCACCAGGGATCTCCTCCTTGATCATGCTAATCTTCTCCGTTCGATAATTCTGACCAGCCGCTAGCGCAGCCTCTTCAGCCATATCTTTTGGTGCCGCAGCCACGGCAGCTTCGGCCGCAGCCAATTTTTCTCTGAATCTCGCGTCTTCCTCGGCTCTTATCAAATGCTCAGCTGCTTCGATCAGTTCGTTGTCTCGAGGAACGTTCAATTCTTCGGCAATATCGACGGTGCTAACACCGGTGGACAAAATTTTTGTGATCGAATCTGTTGGACGTCGAATACCCGGTGTATTGCATCTAAAATCGTTTTTAAGAAATTTTAATAGCCAGCTCGTCTATCCCTAGAGAACTTAATGGCTTACGAAATGACGTGAATTTACGTCAATGGCTACGAACGTGCTAACTCGCAATTAGCCTTATAAAATTGAAGATTTCAAAAGGAGAAACTTAAGAAGTCAAATGACTAAGAACGTTTACCGAATAAATAATAAATTCAATTACTTTCGTGTCTCCAAATATTCCGTAATCAATCTGTCAAAACGTTGAAGCAACGACTCGTCCTCGATTGGCTTTTTTGTCCTGCATCGGGGTTGGTTATCTTTTCTGATTCTTTCTCTCTCTTGCAAACGACAAGAGCACGAGGTGGGAAGATTGCGTGACATGATCGATCGATACTCGCGAAGGAAACGGAGAATTTTAACGATCTTCCTTTCGAATATAAAGTATCGAGATTATGGAGATAGAAACGCGTGCGATGCTAATAAGTCTTCGCTCTTCGCTTGTTCGAAACTTCATTTTTCTTTCGTTTCTTTAACATTTCTCGTCTTATTAACGAGCATTCGAGACGAATTTCTATTGGTCCTGGAGGATTTCCAGACGTATAAGAAAACGAAACGATCGAAATTTGATTCGTAACTGAACGTATAATAAAAACAAGTCTGGTTGTATAACGGCAAAAATGACGACATATACCTACTGAGTAATTCTACGAGAAGCTTAACACGTATTAATGTACGCAGCAGACCGTATTCCATTTACGTCGAACGTATTTTAGCTTGAAACTTCGCTTCGCACTCAACGCTTCGTTGTTGCGCGACTCACAGAAAGTCATGTATAAGCGAAACACGAGAGAAAGGGTTCGTCGGAGGGGTCGGTACTGCGTTCTCGCTAATTCAAAGTGGTAAACACGAAAAAAGGGTGTCTGTTAATTACACCGAAGTGGTTAGCCCCGGGAAAAAAACAAGAATACAAATTTCGGGGAAAAAGGTAGAGAAAGGACGAAAATAAACTGCCAAAAAGCTTCGTGACATCCTCTGTCGACGTGTTTAAAAATTAATTACGTCCCATGTATCGCTCGGTCGGCGTATTCTTCAATATTCACAGACCTGTATTTTTTCGTGTGTTACGAGGAAACGTAATCTCTTTTAAAAAAATTTTTATCTCTTTTAAATATTGCAATTTTTTAATACATAAAAATCTGTGAACTATGGTGAGAGGAAGTTCAATGACCTCTTCTTTGATAAACAAATTTTATTCAAAACTTCTATATTTGCCTCGTATAACTACCAAAGTAAGAGTCTATTTAAACACACCAATGAATGTTCTTACAGGAAATTTGCATCAGATTCGCGTTAAGATAAAGACGGATCATAACGTGAAACGATAAGTACTGTGTGCATAAGGTAAATTGTATCTACCTATGAACGTGTCGTCCTTCACCGAAGTCGCATCCCGCGCGTCCACCAAAAGTCGAGCGGCAATAGTCGGAAGCCAAAATCGATTCCATGCGCGTATAACCGTTGCGCTGGGCGAGATAGATGCAACGAGAGAGATAGAGCGAGTGTACCTCCGTTTGCGTCACACGGGAAAGTAGCCCCGACCCTGACCTTCCGATTCTCTCTATATAACTTCCTTTTTTCTCTATCTTATCGTTCGATTGGCGATCCGCAAAGGTAGAGCTTAGGTTTGATCGTACAAGAGTCATTCTATGTGAAAATGATCGTATTCAATCGTACCGTCTCTGAATTCATTCGGTATTAAACCTTTTGTGGTTTTAACTTCTAAATAAACGTATGAGAAGAGATAAAATATTTAAAATCGTTAAACATAATGACGTTGAAAGGGTGTATAAATTTGATTGGAGAAGTACAAATTGAATTGTGTAACTCTTCCCCAATGGTAGTCATGACAACCCTTTTATTGGGTTAAACGTATACATAGTAAATAATTTGAAATTTTTTTCTGATCTCTTTCCGGTGACAAGGTTAATAAAGAGAAAAGGACGACGAAATGTCTACGGATACAATGGAGAAAAATAAAGAAAAAATGACATCGTTAAATTTATCCAAAGAAGGAAATAATAATCCTAAAGAGGTTCCGGAAGGACAAGATTTTTTTCCATGGCGCATTTTTATTAACCACGTTGATAGTTATCACGGCAAGAGATTAGCTTCCGTAAGTTAAGCGTTTGCAATTAATCTCATTTTTTATACAACTTTTCATGTTTATTTGACACGTATAAAATTGTTGGCATTTATTACACCAATGGAAAATGGTATCATGTGTCTTTGTAGATAATTTATTTACAAGAACGTACACGGTGAATGCATTAGTTAATAGAAACACTATCGCGTAACCTTATATAAACTAAATTAACTTATAAATTCGATGCTACCAAGAAGCGTGCATATTCGAGCTAACCTTACATTTTGATATTACGTGACATCGCTTGGGGCTTCGAGTTCAAGATTGAGTTTCTGATATTTTAATCACTAATTGCAGAGTGTGGCATTTAAACTTGTTATCGATATTCCTATCGTTAAATCGGTAATACACGGGTGCCGTATCGTATAGTAAGAATCCTTCGCCCAAACGTATGTAATTTATAATTCCGTAATGAAGGAACGCAAGAAACGTTCTCTAATTATTTCGACGTTAGAAACTTTTGCGCTACCGCGTATCTCGCATTAAAAACTTTTCGAAATGCACAGCTGTTACGTGGCAAAAACAAATTCGTCGCCTCTTGGTAATCGATCGTGCCAGTTTTCGAGACATTTTCATCTTAGAGTTTTAATTACAAGGAATCTGGTCATAAGGTCATTACTTTAAACACCACGACTCATCGAGTCCGCTCCCTTTTATCTACCCGCATCCGAGCGACACAGTCGTTTGTGACATTTGACACTGACGAACGACGTTAATTATTTTTCTTCACGGCAAAGAACGACCAGGGAGAAACGCGAGGCAAATCTGCGAGGGTGCGCACACGCCACAGTGAGTTTTGTGGTTTAGAAAGGTGGGTACGTGTGTGCTCTCGTTACAGCGTCTGAACAAGCATAGAGAGAGAGCAAGCTGCTTCGAGATGTATCGTATTGTTTTCTCGCTTTGCACAAACGCGAGATATCGCGTAAACCCTTGGGCATGAGCCACGAAATCGACTTCAAAGGCGCTGTTGGAATAGGATACACACGAGCGAGGAACCTTACGTCGTTTAAACCAACTCCAGAGTCGTATTTCGAGGATCCTCTTCTCTTTCTGCGCTTCTCTTAACGCGTATACCTCTGATTACAATAAACAATGGATTTTTAACATTGTTTCGTTCGGCGATTCGAAAAAATTCGATGCTTTTACCAGCGTAAAACGTGACATTAGAAGAACTTTGGTTTTGTTATTACATCAAAGGAAACGGATTAAGCAAATTATACTTTATGTAATTTGTAAGGCTAGTTTCGTTGCCCTTTAGATACCTCCATTTACGGTATGTAGAGAAGCGGCGAGTTGTAACCGATAACAAGTCTAGGAATATGGTTGGTGTGGTGGTGACGTTAACAAACGGAATGCTAAAGCTGAGTAAGAATATTGATTAGGAGAAAATTACATACGGTCCCCCGTAAATTACATAAAGCAACCAATCTCGCTGTACAGGCTACATATTATCACTGTATAAACAATTAATCAGCAGATGTGGGAAAGCTTAATTTGAAATGAAAATAAGAAATAACTATTTAAATTAATTGGTTTTGAACCTTTGTTTGAAATACTATTATTTGAAAAGGAAATTTTTATCGATTCATTTGGAATAATAATTTTTTAATTTTAAATTTGACAAAAAAATAATCTTCAAAATAAGATGCAGTAAACATTAATAAACAGTAAACCAAAGAATGTTAATATAAACCAGACCTGATAACCACATTTAAAAATAATTTTAAATAATTATAAAATAAAATTACATATTATGATTCAAATAATGTCAATTCAGAAATGCCTAGGTCCGTTAACCAGAATAGATACAAGACACGGCGAATTTTCAGCACAGTATTTTCGAGTACCGGAATTTGAAATAGATTTAACTTTCGATACGAAAAGGGTCAAGCCCGTAAAGTCGAGAGTATCGTGCGAAAAGGGGGAGAATAGCGAGGGTTAAATTTTTAGGCGCTGTCGGAGCTGCCCTACATTAATCCACAAATTGGCGGAGGAGCGGTGAATACTACGGAGGACGAAGAAGAGGGTGAAGGGGCTGAGGAGGGCGACGAGGTAGAAGAGGGCGAGGCTATGGGTGAGGCAAGGTCCGAGCATGGCCAACGAGAACCTTTGAGAAAGTACGAAGTGATTGGCACGCTTCTCGAGTATAAGGTACGAGGACCTTTCGACCGCCTTTTAGTTTGATCAACACCTTAACGTCGTCTGCCATTTTGATGGCGAGTCGTGAGCCTCGAGAAAAAAAAGAGACGACGAGACCGAATGGACACGTCCCCTGGCTCGATCGTACAATTTGCTTTACCACTTGACGGACGGGGGACGATTTCGAAAATTGATCGTTACTTGATATTAATGATGAATGGGTTCTCCCTAGCTTGGATAGCTTGGAAAGTCATTGTTGAGACGCTTCCAATAATTCCTTTAGGTACATACCTAGGTTTTTACAGAAATTCATTTTATGGGTCACCAGGCTAAATCTTTTATTAGATTTCTATAATCCTTGTAATCTTGCTTGTCTCGGTCCTTCCGTCTTTTCTTTTTCTGCCCTTTTACCTTTCGAGGTAAAATCGAAGGGTTTCATAAATTAGATAAAAGAATCCTTCCGCGACTAGAAAAAGAATTGTGTAATTTAATACGAAAAGATGTAATATAATAAATCGATATAAGTCGAAAGGATAATATTTCATTCTTCTAGGTTACCGATGATTTGGTAGTGAAACAATTCGATTTCTTCTATGCCATGCAAACGGGTAGCTTTTGTCAGAGCCGAGAGTATCCTCATAACAATTCAAAATCACTTTTTTCTTTGTACCCTTTCTCTCTATTTTACGCAGTATCCTTACCCCGAGGAGGTAACGAGGATTGTCAGAGACACGGAGAACCGCAAGGAGCTATTGTCGGAGTTGATGAAATGTGGCATTATTATTTATGAAATAACACGGAATCGGGGTCAGCTCGAGGAAGCTTCTTGGGTATTAGAAGGTTTGCTAATGTTTAATGTATAAATATATTTCGTTTCTTTCTCAAAGGACAGTACAGATTACTCGTAATGAAGTTTAGAAATTTCTTAAAGAATTAGTAGAAAGACCATTGGAAGGATTTTGTGCTCTCCATGCACGTTATTTCAACCGCGGGCAGGCCGACTTTAAAAGAAATGACAATGTAGATGAGTTAGAATACATTACGAAAGATTCAATCTCCAATACCCGCTCTAAAGAAATCTCTTTAGTAGAAAACCAAACTTCGTTGTACTGTTTTCTCGAATACATCGAAGCGCAATGATAACGAAAGAAACAAATGGAAAGTATTTCGATTCTCCGAACTCGATCGAATGCAATTTCCATGAAAATGGAAATTTCTTTCTCTTAAGAGCCCGCCATGCTACGTAAGGATCGGACTTAGCGTTTACCTTCTATTTTTAATATAAACCAATACTCAATAACGAATCCGTGCCGTAAAAATCGACAATGAAAACGTCGTACCGGATTCCTGGGAAGCCAAAACGATAGATTGAATCCTTACGTAAAGCCTATGGAAATATAACAATAGCACGGAAGAACGGCCAGTCGAATGTGGTTTTCCGTGGCAATTGTTTAAACGTGATGGAGAAAGTTTTAACTTCGCGCGAAAGAATTCTTTCGTTTTTTTCAATTATTCACCCGGGGATTGGATCTGGGTTAGAATGAAATGAAAATTTTTTTTCGAATTATCGTGATACTAAAAATGCTTCAGTAAAGCTATCCTAAATTTTCAAGATCGTTCTTTTAATTGAAAAATGTATCGCCTAGTTCGTTTCCAAAGAAGGATTAACTACCTCAACGGAGTAAAACCTATATAGGAAAAGCACTATCTATTAATCAGTTAACATCGAACTTCCGCTCACGTAGAGCTTCTCCTTCGAAACTACCTTAGGATATTCTTTTTTTTCATTTTCTAGCTATCCAGGAGGAATTGGGAAGTTCCGAAGATACGGCGACGGGGATTTTTAACAAGGACGATAAAAAGAAGAGGAAGGAGCCGGAGACACCTCGATACTTCATCCTGATTTCAACGATAATGACGTGGGCCCTTACGAAGCCGTTGAATCCCGACGATCCGGATTTACCGTTCACGGAAGTAGACTACAGAAAGCGACGATCTCACCCGAATTTTAAGGAGCATCTACGCTGCGAGAGAAACGTCGTTATCGTGAAAAAACGTGCCGATTTGAAGCGAAAGTTTAAGACCCTGGTGATTTGTTGCGGGCTCACTTACGGCGAAGGAGAGGACGGGCTTCACCATCTTTTTAAAATGGCTTGGCTAAACGAGCCTTTCCTACCGATTATTGGTGACGGTAAGAACAGGATTCCTCTTCTACATGTTCGAGATTTGGTCGCGTGAGTATCAAAGAATATCAACTTTTGTTCGGTAGAAAAAAAAGTGACAATATTTTTACAGTCGAGTATGACGAGACTTCATGATTTAAATATATCAACGATGAGAATATATTGACTTTAAATTTCAGGATAGTATCCGATGTTATACAAAAGTGGCCAAAATTAGGATACATAGTAGCCGTGGAACAAGGCATACCAACTCAGAGTACGATAGTTAAAGTAATCGATTATTTTACTTACTTGTTGCTTCTCGTTAACGAGTTTGACATTCTTTACAAGTCTTTATCACTTTGCGGCTAAATCGAGATCGTATATAGAAAATTAGCAAGGAGTTAACGACTGGACGAGTGAAGCGTGTCGCTCCGGAGGAATCTTTTCTATATCCAGAGATCACTCAAGAAATTTACGACTCGATGACGGTCGATTTAAATATCGATCCTGTTTATGTCCTCGAGAGGATACAATGGCACTTCGAAACACCGTTCCCAGACAATATCGGCCCGATCGTAAAAGAATATAGAGCGTGGAGAGAACTGCGTCCGATGAGAATAATCGTCCTTGGGCCGCCAGCCTCCGGGAAAACTCGAGTGGCTCGCTATCTCGCGGTACACTATCGACTGCACTATATTAACGTTAAGGAGTTGATCAACGACGCTATACAGCTATTGGTAAACGTTAAATAATATTTGCAGGATGGTCCATTTTAATAAGGCCACCTAAATCTCTATTCGGGTTATCGTGACGCAACAAATATTTGTTACGCAATATGCATGGTGTCAATGGACCAATGACTGTCAAAAATATTTTTTTCCTAAGGTCCTTTTTTTCGGAGTTATCAAGGTCATTGGTGTTTGTGACAAATAACTACATTTTTTTTATTGTATCGTATAGCTCATCCAAAAATACATTGAGATATATATAATGACATGACTTTGGAATAACCTTGATTGTCAAAAATTAAATATAAAACATGGTGCATTGACACCATGCACATTATCACTGTAACCTAAAGACATATTTAGGTGCTCTTATTTAAATGAACCACTCTGTATATAATCGTGTTCACATAATAGAAAAAAGTTATAAATATAATTTTTGTTTTATTTTTTCCACGAGACTACGGAAATCGAAGAGAGAACGGCTCCGATAGACGAGAAGGATGGAACCGGTGAAAGAGAACGTATAGAGGAGCAGCAAGCCGAGGATTTAGAAGATGATAAAATGGAAGATGTCAGTGTGGATGAGCTACGAGAACGACTGAACGAAATACGACAGAATCTAGCCGAAAATGACGGCCGTCTCGATGACGTTATCTTGAACAAGTTACCTGTCAATTTACCTTTCTCGTTCGCTTCATTTCCGCTGCGTTATTAGATCCTACATATATACATATGTACCTAAAGTGGTACAAGCTCCGGTTTAATACGAAATAATTGGCACGAGGAACGCGGTAGAAAAGAAGGATAAAAATAAAATAGAGCATGGTATATCTCTTACGAGTACATTAAATTAAAGGTTGTTCTTGAAGAGACTCTGGTCCAAGGATTGCTCGAATCAAGGCTACGTTCTCGATGGGTATCCGAAGACGTACGAACAAGCAAGGATTCTTTTCGAAAACGCGGAAGAAAGAGATGAGACATTGGAGGAAGAGGAGGTGGGGGAGGAAGAGGACAAGGGAACTCTCGAGGAAATTGATGTTAAGGCTTCCATTATGCCGGAACTTGTTGTCGTATTGGAGGCGAGCGACAATTTTTTAAAAGAACGGATTATAAATCTGCCGGAGAGAGAGGTTCAAGGTACTCACTATACGGAAAAACAGATGATACGACGGTTGAAGGAGTATAGGTAAGATCGATGTTACGGGAGGGTTGTTCCGGCTTGTGAAAAAATATTATTCCATGAGTTCCTCTTACCCTCATGAAGAAAATGAGATGGGAACGATCCATCGTGTTAAAAAGTTTAATTTTGTATCGCTCGCTTAAACGAACGCGTATCCGTGTCGATGATCGCGAAAAGATCGATTTTATGTGGGTTAAGATGACATTGAAATGCCGCGTTATGAAAATGTCGACGATACACAACAAAAGAGTAATACGACGTGTATTTTGGGTCGGATATTGAAAATGTATAGCCACGTTGAAATGACGTGGACATTTAAAGGCATCTCTGATTCATCAGCTTAAATATACCGACTACAGTTTCGAAAATATTAGCAGATTTGCTTCTTAAAAGGTCATTTGTCATCGACTTCCATTAATTCGTCTCGCTTTTATGATCGGTAGCAAAGAGCCCTTTGGTGATCCGAATAATGATAATAAAATTCCAGAGAAAGGAATACCGACGACAATACGCCTCTTCAATTCTTCGATGAAATGGAGGTCCATCCGCTGATCATCCCGATCGAAAATGATATTTGTCCAGACATGTTTCCTACGATTTATCAGTGTCTGAAGAAGCTCGGAGCTCCGAGAAACTACGGTGCGTGTGACTGTGTGTGAAAGGGAATTTATTTGATTTCGTTTTCTCTCTGTGTTAACTCAGCTCATCCCCTTTCTCTTTTATTACATAAATTCGGTGGACGCAACAGAGTCTTTCGATGCTCGACCACTTTTCGGTTCATAATAGAGATGATAGCTTGTAAAGATCACGAAAACGTTACGTATAGGTCGTCCCCATGTTTCGTAACGGGAATAGACTCCTCGACCAAATAATATAATATCCCGTTGCGTAAGTAAATTCATTTTCGTTGAATATACGCACGTGAATTCGTACATTCGTACACGTTAAATTTCTAAAACGAATTTTCTCTATTAAGAAGTAAAGTAAAAGAAGCACGTGTGGTCGATACAAATTCCTCGAAATATTCAATCTTTCTGCAAAGGTTTAACATCGGCGGAAGCGAAAAAAGCCCAGGAGCGCGCGGATGAAGAAAAAAGGACCGCGGAGGAAGCTGCAAAAACGCGAGCGGAGCGAGAACTAGAAAAACGTGAGAGAGAACGAGAGAGAAAAATGATGGAGTGGGTTAGTATTTTTATCGTAGAGTTTAGTCGGGGTAAGTCAATTATTTCGGAACAATTACCGAGAATTTTCTTGAAGCTTCCATTTATTTTTCTTCAATCATTAAGTTTCTTCTGTATCCAAGTGCTCTCGGAGGGAGCACAAGCATTAAATATTTCTTTGTAAACGACACTATCGTCCCGTAGTCTATCTTCTTCCCTTTCTCTCTCGAATTCCCTAACTCACTGCATTATGCTATAAATTATTGACTAGTTAACTCGAGCTGGAACGTAAGCTTGTGTACCGACGCGATCCAAAGCGATGGCCATGAAAAAAAATAATGAAAAGTGTGCTAACGAGTTACGTTGAACTGTAATCAAAATGAAACCCACTACTTCTCCGCTTTTCCAATTCGATATCAATTAAAAGTCGAACGTTATCGATGATCTGTTCCGAGTTATTTTACGCTCGAGGTATTTCTACTACATAACAAGAGCAAGAGAGAGAAGCCTTTATATTTACGTGAGATATACTTTAACCGTATCCACGTACATTCACATACCGCTTTATTTAACTTTCCGTGTTGTTTATCGAGCGAAACAGCGAAATGGTTCGTGGATGTACTTTCCACCTTCCTGCATACGCTGTGCGATAGTTAATGACGTTTAACAAGTATCATTCACTTCTCTCACGGCAATCAAATAAAAGGGTTTAGCCGTCGCATCGATTACAACTCGTTTATAAAGCGAAACTTTAAACCCAACACGGGAGTGGATCGATCCTCCTAGTGTGTCACGAACGATACGTCATTTACGTATTAATTTATCATGGGCGTTTCGATGAAAGAAGAAAATTGTATTGGAATGTAAAAATCTGTATCGGTAATTAGTAAAACGTTCAAACGACGAAGGTCGAACTGTCTCTTTCATTCGTGGAAATCCCTCTTTCAAGGATTAAAATTGATGGATAGGAGTTCGTTATATTTTGAAATGTTGCCCGGAGTTTTACCCCCTTTCGTAACGCCAACGAAATGAACGCGAACTTTGCGGATTATGTCGTCTGGTCTCACGCAAAACTTTCGAAACTATGAAAATTACTTTCTGCCACGACTAAGTAAATCGCAAGGAGACGTAGAATTTTGGAAGTCGAGAGAGAGACACTCGAAGTGCTTTGTGTCTTTGCGATTCTAATCTGTTCCTTTCAACTTCTCTTCTTTTTCTTTCCATTTCGAAACTCTTCTTGTTAACTTATCCTTGAAAGGGAAAAAAGCTGTAGGATCTTCTCTCGGATTCTCGCTCGAGAAGTATAAGCTGGCCTGCATCGATCGTTGACATTGGCCGATGTAAATTTCTCGTCACGACTTTGAAACTAAGAAAGTACGCGAAATGACGGAACATCTGCGACAAGAATATTTCGGTTTGAATTAAACCTCGAGACCGATCCTCGTTGTAGCCCTTTCGAATGGTCCAAATACGTTGAGTCCAATAAAGTTCGAAAAAAAGAGAGAAAAGAATTTTTCATTTGCGGCTTGCTGCCTTTCTTTAACAAGAATTTAATTACTTTTCAGACAGACTTGTTGGAAAAATTGCAAGAAGAGGAGGAGGAAAGACTTTGCGCTATGGGCCAACCCCTCAGACATTATCTCGTTCGATACGTGTTCCCGACTTTGACAAAGGGTCTTATCGAAGTCGCGAAATTACGACCGGACGATCCGGTAGATTTCCTAGTAAGTTATCCGAAATCTTGGAGATAGCACCGATAAAATATACTTTATCCTGTAGCAATAACCAAGAAATTATTACTTTATCTCTTTACGACCATACCAACCCCTCTCTCTCTCTCAATGCAAAAATTCTTAATTCATCGACGAGGTCCAACAATTTTTCTCTTCTTTAAAAAAAAAAGATTTTTTTTTTCAATCTTTATCGTCGCTTCAGGTGTCTATCGATTCCATCGCAATTTCTTAATGAAACACTTTCGGTTTGGTATCTCGCGAGCCGACGAAGTACATAAATTCAAACATAGAATATCATGCTTGTCATCTATTACGGTTTATCAGGAGCATTTAATCATAGCGCATAGGTAATTGCTCGCATCTAGCGAATCGATGCATCATGTAAACGTCATCGACTCGCCCACCTGCCTACGTACCACGTACGTGAAAGCAACTGTCCCTAATGACGAATAATACCGAGAGTCTCTTATGGTTTAAGGATGCACGCACGCACGAGCCTTTGGTAGATGGTAATGGTACATCACATTTTCCTCTTGCTCGTCGTGACACATACGTTACATCGTTTTTCCTCGCGAATTCCACTTTCTATATTTAGTCGGGTATTACAATTGTATTTTACGCCATTGTGCGACGACAATCGTTGGCGTAGGCGTTCGTTATTTCACATCGTCGCTATTGTCGACCTGTTTTAACGTCCTTCCCTTTTTGTTTTTAGTGCTATTATTATTTCAATGTTCTTTTTTCTTTATAAAAAAAAGGATTAATATAAACGTGTTTTTACAAGCTTTTATTCTTTTTTTAGACTAGGTGGAGGATATTGCTACCTACTTTATAAAATATCGTAGGATTAGCGAGGTAATCGGATCAGCTGTTGTTCGTTACGACTGTCAATTCTATCTTCACGCTTCTAATACTATCTCTTCCTATCGATCGATCGAAGTTAAAGTGAATGAACACACTCGTGCGTTGATTTAACGTGGTATCGATCGACAAGTCCGCTTGTTTCTTTTTATGGACGGCCGGGTAATTAATTTTGTAGGTTGCGTGTCGCTTCGGTACCAACGTGGAATAAAAAATAGAAGACTCAATAGCGCGTGGTTCATCAGGTGGACCTTTCTCTACCACATACAAAATCGATCCTTTCGAGCGGAAATTTAATCTTCCGGATTGCAATTGTTTTGGTCACTGTCTATTCATCTCTTTCACTCTTAAAAGGCCTGGTTACACAGTGCGAGTTAGCATGCAAGCTGACCTAGACAGTTACTGTAGTGCAGCTACTCGCACCGTGTGACCGCCTCATACGAGTTACTGTCATGTGCTACTCGTTTCTCCCACCACGCCACTTGGCAGCAGCTCTTACGTGACTCGCATGTCAATTCACACGATTTTGCCTTTGAAGCTGCCTTTTGTCATGGCAGCTACTCGCATCGTGTGACCGGTCGAGGCGAGTCGAGGTACTGTCACGCGAGTGTACAGTGACAGTAGCTGCCGACTGTCAAGCCAGTAATTCGCACTGTGTAACCAGGCCTTTCACTTTCACGTTATTTGGTTTTCCTTCGATCGTCTACTATACCGTCGAAAGCTTTACCCCGGTGTTTTTGCATGTTCATTCAAAGAAAAAAAAACAGGACGTCGGAAATATGACTATTTATTGTAGCGTCGAATTTCATTAGCATGTTACGTAGGGTAACATTTAGCAAGTAAAAATTCCTCACCGAATGGAAAACTCGGAAGCGAATAATTTAATACAAGATTATGAATATGTAGGATAAGGATAAAAACGTTAACTAAATCCGCTTACCTCTTTCGCTGACGACGTATATCTCGTTTTCTAATCCCTCTTTTTCTTTTCTTTCTATCTCTTTTTTTTCTCCCAATATTTAGACATAATTATTTTGATGTACGTGATCGTCTATCTCGTACTCGTGCTCGCGTGCATTCGCCTTTGCGTCATTACAATGTTCCATAGATGTTCTGTCCCTCGACAATCGTAAAATAAAACTTGTATCAATCAAGAGTGACTTAAAGTGGTGGATGCTCGTACCGCAGCCATAAATTTTTCTGCGAACGTTTAATAAACTAGTAAATCTTTTTTAAATCCAACGATGCTTCACCTCACTTTCAATATTTTTTTCATGTAAACAGACTACGAAGGAATTTTCAAGCGAGTCTTTGAAAGCTGCACGTGTCTACTACTACCCCTCTTCCTCCCTTTCTCTCTGCAAAGAGAGAGAGAGAGTGAGAGAAAAGCTAGGTCGGTTAGGAGAAATATATTCATTATAACCTCAAATAGTTTGCAAAAGACTGTTATCGTAACATATTGAATGTGGCATCATCGTCGTACCATACGCGTCGTTATATGGACTCCTGTTCTTATCTATGTTTTATGTGTATACATATATATTCAGTGCACGTACCAAAGTATACAAATAACCTGGGAGATGTACTACGTGCATATTGTATATCTAGGGTATAGGGTTGCTCTAGGAGAGAATAAACAATACTTATCCCTTATATGCTCTTCGGTGTAAAGAGAGTTATTTGGTAAGTAAATAACTATTTTCTCGCTTCATAAACTATTTATGCAGACTTATTATTAATTAATAATGAAAAAAAAACGAATATTTATATTGTTGATAAAGTTAATAAAAGTAGCACGTATTTTTTGGATTGTCACGCAAAATACATGATTACGTTACATGCAATATGTAGAAAGGTCTCGTAGGCGAAATATTATGTGTATGTAGTCGTTTGTAACAGATGGCGTCCTTTCGCAAGCAAAATTTCTCTTCTCGTTGTAAAGCCGTTCTTGAGGATTTCGCGTTTACCGTAGGGATAATATACGTACGGTGCTGTCTGTCAAAGATTCATGCGGTAATATCCCATCCTGAATAAGAACGTCTTATCTTTAAGAAGTTACGGGTAAACTTTTCTAGTATTATCAAATTTTAATCGTTTCTTCAAAATTTGAATATTACTATAACATGTTAGTAGTCCCGTAATTAGCCCACAATTTGTTGAAATATTATTTTTTAAACTGCTATCGCGTATAATCCTGCCGTTCATTAATCTTCCTAAGCTGTACAAATAACGTATTAAGAAAAGAAACGGTAAGAAAGAAGTATCCTTGGATTAAAATAAAGGATTAAAATAAATGTAGAAGGATGTAACGTTGCGTCTGATCAGTTACGGATCTTTTTCACCGCGTCGGACGAGGTAGATTAACGAAAAGCTACGCGTCCGATCATAACGTGCTTGTACTACTTGCGCGAGACAGTACGGAGTACGTTTTCTCTCTTCTCATATTTCGTATTATTCCTTTCCAGCGAGATAAAACATACTCGAGTAATAAATTTTCGAATATATCTAATTCAATCAGTTGAAAAAATAAAATACGATTTTAACCACTACCGCGTTTTACAGAAAGGACTTAATTTCGATCAAAGCTAATATTTGCACGTAACTCGTTATTAAAGTATCTTTTTCTTATCGAATATTTTTATAGCATAGGAAAAAAGTATAGCCCGAAGGTCAACATCGTAGTACGTTTCGGTAGAATCGTTCGGTTCGATATATTCTCTCCGGCTAAACTGCGATACGTTACTTTTCGGCGGAAACAAGGTAGAAATGAAAACATTCGCGTAGCTTGTAGCTATTCGAAAATGCGGAAATTCGTGTGTACTCGTGGTGTCTCCGAAAAAAATTCCTCGCGGTCACGAATGATGTTTTACCCTTCTCACTTTGTCAAGCGAGGCTTGTGTATCCCGCAGCGCGTATTCATTGTTTAAAATAAAATATACAATAGGGTGGATAGAAATAAACTTTGTAATTTCAAAGTCTAATTGCGGATACGTTCAAAACACTCTGGAAAATTATGGTAAATTCGTTGATATTGTTGAGAAACTTTTGGCACGTGACATTCGCGATCTCTTCTTTCAATCTCACTTTAATGCAGTTTCAAGGGAGAATAATCTTTGACTAACATTATCTAAAAGTCGACTAGACTTCATCCAATCGTGGCGTATAATTTAATAATAAAGTACACAATTCTACGTTCGCCACCTTAACAATTACTAATTAGCTCTCATCGTCTATCTGCTCTTTAATTTAACGAGAGTACACGAGTAACGTACCACAATGGTGGTGAGCAAAAACGAGACACTACTGGTGCTATTCTCGCGTTGCTATTTTTTGACGAGGGTGAACTAAAGAGAAAATAAATGGTGTTTTTTCGCAGATTCATCGCCACGGGTGATTTTGGATTTTTCTTGACGTCTTCATTTTCGTTTTTTTTTTTAGAAAGAAAAGAAGGAGAAGGTTAGCCATAGTCGATCGATCGATCCTTTTCCCATCGAGTTTCCCACCTTCTCTCTTCCCCTTTTTCTCTGGGTCACGTTCCCACCTTGAACTCCTCGCGATCGGTTCAAGGCTCGCGAGGTATAAAATTCGGCGATCGAAGGCGAAAGCCCGTTTTTTCTTTACTATTTCCACCTCCCTTTTGCCATTTCTTTCTTACCCTTCCATTCCTCTCCGAGCACTTCGTTCGCATTGTCCTTTGTATATACATCCCGAAAGATCTTATTTCGAATACGGCGTTACGTTGGGGAGAATCGGCCATCTCCGACTATATAGGTTTATATGGAACACCTCTTCTCGCTCTCCTGTCTCTCTTCAAATTCTAAAGCTTTCAGAACTTATCTCTTTAGCATAGGAAGAATGTTTCGACGCTTCGATAAGGCAAAAGAAAGGGAGGAAGAAATTCACCTTCTCTACGACTTTTTCTTCCACGTCTGCGTGTACAAATTCGAACTTTTCGTACGAAATATTACTAACTCGTGAATTTTCACGTTACCTACCTTTCCTTCTTCTTATCGATAGATCGAATAACAAAATTTCGATTGGCAAATTTAAATCCAACGCTCGGTGGAAATATTTAAACGTGCAATTTTCGGTTTACTGCTCGAGCATCGTATACGACGAGCAAAGTTATTATGGGTAACGTCGTAGGCCGATGAAAGCGCGTCATCGTTTAAAATTCATCTTTGGAGGAAACTGAGATCGTGTGCGCAACTACGAGAGAGAAACTAAACCAAGCGTGGATATGTTGCTTTTCGATCAAAGAAAACTGCACGTAATGACGTGCAAAGTAATGTTGCGATATTATGGATCGTAGGCGTCCTTACTTTTTGTAGTTACAAACGACACTACAAAATAATTCATTAATGAAAAGAATTACGTTGATCCGTTCTTAAACATACCGAATGAAAGAATTTTAGATCATAAGCGTCGGCTTTGCGATATATTGCAGGATAAAAGTATTATGATCAACGATAAAAATTATTCCGAACGTTTGTAAAATAAATATAAAACGAGTCCTGTAACGTATAGAAAGAGAACTAAAATATGAACGGTGGAAATCCTCCAGAAAAAGAATTTCCGATAATCTCAATAACAAAATTATTTATTCTCCTTTGTTTCACAATTTTTTTTAAACCACCTTCCCTTATACGTTGACTCATTTTTTATAATTTGACAGCAGCCCTCGCTCCACGGAAAATAGCGTAATCTTATACGATATCGATCCCTCGAAATAAATGGGGTGTGCAAAAGGGCAGGAACATTAATGACTCGCCACATTAATGATACGAAACTAGTATATATTGCATCAAATGTCAGCCTCACAAATATTGCTCTTTCAGGCTTGCACGGCTAGTCGTCGTCAAAGTAGATTTTCTAGAACACGAACGATTTATGTGTGTGTACGTCGAACCATAATGCGAGTTCATTAGGTATTCGTACGTCGAATCGTTCCATGAACGTAACGGCGCGGCGTTAGCTTGAAAACGTCGATATTTATTCGATACTGACGTTAGACGAGGAGATTTATTTTGTTATTGAATTTTGTCAAACTCGTCGAGAGGATAAATATCCATCCCATGAAAACGATTGATTCTATCGCTTTTATAAATAATGTTCGAGATAATTTTAGCGAACTATTCGATACTTTCACGACCGTTCCGACCGGATCTACGATTTTTATTTTTATTTAACACTCTGAAATAAATCTCGTAAACACGTAACATTACGTAACGTTATTTAGCATTACGGTTAAACACGAAAACAGGTTTAACCAATGCACCACGCGCTTTTCGTCACGTATTTCGACCAACATTCAATTATACCGACAAAGACGATATCGAAGTTTAAAAGCGTGGGCGTAGACGATGCGATTGCTTCAAATCCATCCGTCGCCCTATTAAAGTTAACGTCTCGTTAATAGAGAGTACATGGATACGTTCCCTTCAATCGGTACACGTGATCGAACGCCACACGTTCATTCTGTCATTAAAATTAATCGATCGGAAAGTCTGCAATTAAGTCGTTTTTCTAGGGAACGAGGCTAGATGGAAAAAAGAGAGAGAGTTCTCATTTTTCTTAACTATCGCATTACGTTTCTACATTTTCTTCGTACGATCGATTTTTATCTTTGACGTAAATCGTTATTTATAAAACCGAAGAGGGGGAATACATATATAAATGTATACGGTAAAACGAAAGCTTACGGCGCGAATATATTTATGTATACAACATACATTCGTATCCAATAAGTCGATCGTCCGTTACTTTAGAAAAGCCCATATATCAAAAACGATACGACACGAATGCGATAGAAGTTACGATTCCCAAACGTTAGTCTTCCATGAAAATGGTCAACAGGTGTACCCCGGATTAGAACGGATCGATATAACGCATGCACCGTCTATACAAGGGGTGTTCTCTTTGAACCGTAATTGGTTGGTTTCGTTTTACGAATAAACGTCTTACGTAATGTTAATTAATATCAACTAATATAAAACGAACGAAAACGGATACGATAAAGAACAACACAAATTAGCTTTGGCATCAACGGCGAGAGGTAAAGTTCGAGTTCTGGATCGTGTCGAAGGTAGAAAGTTTTACGCTTTTATCGGCACCTCCCTTTTCCTCTCTACCACTCTCGTAAAAAGCAATCGCCAGGAGGATCGACCGATACACGCGCATATACGAGAGCACACCGTCGATACGCTAACGCGAATTTTTGCCAGCTTCCATAAACTCAAGAAGCTTTAAAGCGCGGAAGTAAAACATCCTGGCCATCGTCGAATATCGGCCGACCAGAGAAGAATATCCTCCTCTTTTTTTTTTTTTTTCCCTAAACAAAGAGGGAGAAAAAAAGTAAAACAGGATATACGAGAAGCAAGAGAGAGTGAGTGAGAGAGAGGAAAGGGAGAGACAGAATAAATAAAGGCAGGGAAAATGGGTCGATGCTCGTGTCGAAGAAGACGACGACGAAGGACCGACCCATTTTATAAATGGACTACGCGGTCATCTCGACGGGATTGTGTTGTTTCCTCGACGACGTTTCAATCGTGACGTAATGCCTTTGAAAAGTCAGATAATCCAGTTTTGTCTTTTTCTCTTTTTCATATCCCTCCTCCCTTCCTTTTCTATCGGTTCATCGTACTATTGTGTGCGGGCGGCTATCCCACGCGATTATTTCCTGCCATTTGTTTCGTTTCTTCATTATTCCTTTTCACTTCGTTTTCCTTCCTTTATTTTCTTCCCTCTCGGTCCTTCTGCCTCATCTGGATGAAAGCAATCGTTATTAAAGTGTCATTATACAAAAAGTCCACGTATTTGTAAATTATCCGTCCTTTCTTCCAAACTGTACACCGTAGATTCTTTCGCACACTTATTTTCTTTTTTTTCGTTTCTTCTTTTCGTTATACTTCTTTCTTCTTCCTCTCTTTCTCTTTATGTTTTCCCTCTCCTATGGGAGATGCATCGTTATCGCCATCGTTTTCAATATTACCCGAAAAAGCTAGAATCCTTTGATAAAAAAGAGTGGATTTGTTTGAGCTTGTAAGTAATATATTCCCTCTTACGTCAGCACATGCCTGTTTAAAATTTTCCTTCTCTCGAAACATATATTTATTATTTTCACTATGTTCCATAGCGAATATAATCGTGTTCCCACTTTCTCTGGTATGCCTTCTCCGATGATATTCACCCAGACAATTTTTGAAAAATGTAGAAAAACAAGTAACGACTCCAGGGTATCGAGAAAGGGAAAGACTTTAATATCAAATTTTATAGCGCGCCTCGCCTTCCTTCTCGCTCTCTTAAACTTTTCCTCTCGCGACTTCGTAAAAAACCTTCGCCCGATTTTTTTTTTTTTTCATTATACCGAAAATTAGACTCACTTTCCGACTTATTTTCCTGTCTCTATCTTTTACTTTCGAGAAACTTCAAAGGTTGACGCCGGAAGGTGTCGAAGGACTTTCGTCCTCCTCCTTCTCTATATCTCTTTTTCTGTACTAATCAGATATCCCTTTGAAAGACCTCGGGAGATATTCCACGAAAAGAATATGTCTCTCTTCTTTTGTCGTTATTTAAATTAAACGTTTCTATCTTGCACATTCTCTTTCTTTCAGTCTCGCGATTGTACCGTGACTAGAAGCACTTACATCCCTTTTCTCTTCTCTCAGGCCGAATACCTCTTTAAGGAAAATCCCGAGGGAAGGATGTTCCGTCCCGATTATACCGAGACAATGAGTACGATCCTGGAAGCTATCGCGGAACTCGAAGGAAGTATTTTTCCGAAAGAAGAAGAGCTACACGACGTCACGATGAAGATTCTGAAGGCCGCCTCCGATGACACCGTCCTTCCGCCGGCAACGTCCTTGGCCGGAAAAAGTGACGATTCAGACGACATGTGCGCAACCGTGACGTCGTCGTCGAGCATCAAGGAGTCTTCCTATACTCGCGAAAAAGGTGGAAGCGTCGAAGGAGAGGAAGACGACTTTGAACTTTTTTCTCACAGTCGAGACAGTAACGGAGACGTCTCGATGAATTAAACATTTAACTTTGTTCTACGTCTCGAAAATGTTCGTTAACGATACTCCAGACTTCATTAATTTGAATAACAGACGCCTATCCTTTTTTTTATTTCGCTTAGACGTCCCCGATAGCACTCGATCAACGTCCACGAGACTTCCCCCGGAGTATAAGTTTATAATAAATTCAAGAACGCTAAACTGCACTTCACGATACGATCGATCAAACCGCACGAACGAGTGATCCCTTCACGACGCATTATTTAAGCTTCGCTAAGCGCACCCTATTAAGCAACGATCGTATTCCTTCCGTTTGTGGATCATTTCCGATATCGCTTTACGTTTGCATCGGACGTATTATGAAATTTTCATGATCTTTTCCTTCGGAAATATAACTGTCTTTTTTTTGTTCAATTTTAAAGTTGCATCGACTACTTGGTTTTTTAACGGATTGGGAACGATGTGATACGTTATTTCGTACAGGACTTGTTGCATTAGCAGTATAAGTTGTAATTTAAAGTATCTTATTATATTATAATAATATTCTGAGGGCTGTCCTAATCTTCATCGGGATAGAATTATTTTATAATACAAACCACGAAATGAATAATTTAATAATATTTTATTTAGTTTAAGTTATTTCATTCAATTAGCAAAATATATTATACCTCTTTTTCAAGATATACAATGTATAGGTTTGCAGAAAATTATTTTGTTCAGGATTACTTTCAGCACGAACTAAGAAAAGAGCCTCGGAGACTCTGCTATCTGAAAAGGTTAAGAAAAGGAGGAAATTTACATCTTCTACGTTTAATTTCATAGAAAATGTAACTTTGTTATTTGCGAAATACCGTATTCGCTTGCTGTTTACAGTCCAGCTATTGGACACCTCGTTTACCTCAATGATTATGTCACCTCGCGCGGAAGTTTAATTCAAATCAAATTTTATTCGCGACTGGTAGTTCGACCAGGTGTAATATTCACGATAGTATGAATTTCCATTACGCTCGGTACCAAGAATCGTTGAAACGCGAGCTGGAAAATAGAATTTCAAGAACGTTAACTGTTCAACGATTATTGAATATCGGCTTCAAAATTGTAAACGACGAGAGCGTGTTTTTATCCTTTTATTACGAACGATAAATGTTCAATAAACTCTTTCCCTTCCTGTTTTTTGGCCTGCGAGCACTTTTCTAAACGTTCTTGATACGACAAAAATTTATCGTACAAAAAAACGCGTCTTTTAACCGTAACGAATGACGAAAGTTCGTGATACTTTTTGAAAAGTTTCTAGAAGACATCACGGTGCATCGAGCTTATCATTCGAGACGTTGCTTGCACATGTTCCGACTAAATTTGAAAAATCGATCGCGAGATCTTTGATGGTCGTCTCTTTATCGCTATCGGTACTAAAGACACCCCAAAAAAGAAAAAAAACAGAATAATTTAATAAATTCATAAATCCATTTTCAACTATATTAAATTATCTTGGCATCACGTCGCTTCCTCCAGGAAAGATCGTGCTAGATCGTATTTAACCTGTCAGCGTTTAAATAACAGACGTAATTACGTCGCGGCTCGGCGACCGCTAATTAATTTATATCGATTATATTAATAAGCTGTTGAGAAGAGCGCATGCTTAAAATTTGTCGTCGTTCCGGCTAGGAGCGTGGCATGAGTTTTCTATCGAGCTGCCGATGGCCGAGGCCAAGGACGAGGATTCCACATTGTTCTGCGTCTTTAATATGAAGTTAGCGTGCATCGTTTGCCGCAAAGCCTTATAAATTCTCATTCGCTTTTAATATCCCGCTGCCTTCCGCCTCTTCCCCTGCCTCTTTTTTTTTATTATTTCGCAGAACCGATCGCAAAAAGGTGTGTGCCTTCGTTACGCAACGTGCACATCGGATAAATACTAATTTCGCGTGAGTTACACAACGCCATATGGAAATATGTACGACCGAAGAGAATGGGGATCGATCATTTGACAAACGATTACACAAAAATAAATTGTCCCTGGGTTCGATAAAATACAACCGGGTTTCGAATCCATTCCGAAATATGAGCCGTTTATTTTGAAAGTTGTGTAAGTCCATTTTTTATGATTCTAATTTTTATGAAAAAATTAAATAATCAGATCAGATTGCAACCATAACTCTCATTGAAACTTTGTTGCTAAATTTGAACTTATACCATTTTCAAATTAAACCTCTATGGGCCCGCGTAATATTTAAGTCACATACCCACATATTTGTATTTTTTAAATTTTATTTGATTTTATTTGAAGGCACACTTGTATGGAAATATGTACACATTTATAAATTATTTAAAGAATTGCAAATTAATTGATAGTTTATATCAGAAGTTTAATTTTTCTTATTTTCACGTTATCTCGTGTTTTTCTAGTCACTGAAAAAAATTCGGCCCATAGAGAGTTAAACAGTTCGTATGTAGTTTTGGAACGAAACGTCACAGTGCTATTAAATGTTCATTCTTTCTACGGATTATAGCTGTACCTCTTCTCCCATTCGTTTAATTAAATGCTTTTAACTGGGACATCCAAACGAATCTGTCTTTCAAGGGCGTAATCAATAAATACCCACATACCACCCTCGCGTCTCTCTCATAACCGCAAGCCTTATTCATGGATAGAGTTAGTAACTAAACCGATCTTCTCGATTTAAGTGTTCTTAACCCTGAAGAGAATACGGACTCATCCATAATCTCCTCTAATCGTCCACGCTAAAACTCTCCAGCATAATCCAACCGCAAGGACTCCAATGTTCATTTATCTATCCTCCGACACTTCCAATCGAAATGGATTCTCAATTCATAGGTATCACAGTCTGAAGCGTGCGATGGAATATGGTAAAATCTAATCGTCGTGCATACCGCGTGTAACGATCATTATTGCTTTAAAAATGGACACATGATCTCGTGTATCGAGTTACGGTAAGTCGTTTAAAAAAAAAAAATCATCTCGTTGCGCGACCGAAGTGCTCTAAATAACGAAATTTCAGTTCCCATTTTTACAAACGAGCGAGTTAAAGAAGGTATAGGAATATCACAAGTTTGTTTTTATAGCATTCGCGAAGAGGTCAAAATCACGTGTATTAAAGCATAGGACCGTGGAAGAGATCGTCTTTCGCGCACTGCTGCTATATCTGTATCTCCAAACACCTGTTAGCTGGGCAGGCAGGCAGACAGGCAGGCACTCGTGCGCCGAGTCGGAGTCATGGTCGAGGCACGACCACCGAAAGGTAATTATCGTCGTTGTTGTTACACCGCGTGTTCACGGAAAAGCGTAAAGCTCGTCCAACGGAATTTCAACGATAACGAGGATCGGTGAATGAGATAAAAAGAGAGAGAAAAAAAACTCACCAGTGTGTCCTTGCAAGGAGTAATTGGCCTCTTCGCTAGGTACGACCGTCTCCTCGAGTATACTCTCGGAAGCAGTTTTCACGATGCCCATTTCACGCTGGTGAAGAGAAGAAGAAGAAGAAGAAGGGAGAAGAATCCCGTGAACGTGAGAAGAAGATATTCGTCGTCTTTGTCGTCGAATAGATCGATGACGGTGAGAAGAAAAAGGAAGAAAAAGTTGAGATCCTTTCCTCGATGATCGTAGAGATCGAATTTTCTATTGGGACGCTTTCGCTTTTTCGCTCCCTCTCGATCGTGCCGCACTGTCTGGCTTTGACGGAATGCTCGGCGCCGTTTTGTCCAGCTATATTCCGTCTGCGTTCGCGCCTGCGTCTATACCCCCAAACCCTCGACAGAGAGTCGTAACGGCACGAGGAGAGCAAGGCAAACCCCTAGGCCAGGGTGAACCGGCTAGTAGGTAGAGTAACAGTGTGCTGCCTCCTGATGGTGGTGTTGCCGTTACTGCTGCTGCTGCTGCTGCTGCTACTACTACTACCACTTCTGTTGCTACTGCTGCTACTAGTAGTGGTTGTGGTGGCGATGATGGTGGTGGTGGTGGTGGTAGTGGAGGGTATTTGTGTCTGTGGACTGGCTCTACCCTCTCCATTTTCTCTCCCACTTTCTCTCTCTCTCTCTCTTTATCCTTCTCCCTCAGTAGACATACCTACCTCTTCTTCCATCCTTCTTTTACCCATGTGCTGTCTATGTGCGTGTCTAAGTTGAGTCTTTGTGTGAGCTCGCTGCTACATCGTCCTCGCCGTTGCTGATGCTGCTGCCGCTGTTGCTGCTTGGGCGGGGTAGGACAAGTATAGCACAGGGGCAATGTCGACCAACTGGGTCTCGGTGAAGGTCTCGGCTGCTTACTCGTGCCTGATAATATTACCCTCTCTTTCTTTCGTTCTCTGTATTTCTTGCTCCCTTTTCCGTTTTACCTGTCCTTCCTCTCTCTTTTTTTCTTCACATCCGACCATCCGTATCGTTGTATTTATTCGAATCACACGTTATTAATTTAAATTCAATATGAAATTGCAGTTTGACTTTGTAGGATAAATATTGCTCGAGTAAGGTGTTACTTATATTTGTTGTGGTCTGAATTCATGAAAGCATAAGCTGTTTCCTTTTTCCGCGAATAAAGAATCACGTGGAAAAGGGAAACAAGTATTAGTTAATTCCTGGTAAATGATAAATATATATATTTAATGCTAAATATATTTTGAATGTCAAGGGAATTGGAAAGAGAAGAACAATTTTTTCGAACTCTTTGATCCTCAATTTTTCCAAGTGGCAATTAGCGATTTTTCCAAAACAAGGTGTTCGTGCGGTAATACGATTAGGGTGAAATACTTTTAAGAACTTCATTCGAATGCACTTGCCTCTAGTTCTTAATATTCTACTCGTCTCTCTCTCTCTTTCTTTCTTCATTGTTAACGTTCACGTAGCGTTAATGCGATTTCCGTGATTCTCATTACGCGATCGAAATAAGACGAGAAAACTAAGCGAAAGATATTTATCGTCTTCCTCCTATTAATTCAGACAGAAATGTCGATCTTGGGTTTTTCCATGAGTATGAAACAACTGTTATAAAGAAAGGAAAAAAAAAACGGAAAAACTAATATTTATTCTTCCGTCGAAGATGTACACGGAAAGATGAAAACGTTTACAGAAGCGTGGCGGAGGGAGATAAGAAAATTCGCACGCTCTCTAAGTTCCTTTATCGTCGCTTCTCTTACTTCCGCGTTTAAGGGTCAAGGTAAGCCTTTTACGGTTGCCCCGCTTCTACCTTAAGTAATTACCGAACATTTGCTAGTTGGAGGAGCCTTATTAAAAAGAAAGGAAAAGAAAAACACAAAAAAAAAGAAACAGAAACGAACAATTAGATAGATAAAAGAAAACTATGACGGGCTGATCTGTGCTCGATATTACTACTGCCGTGGGAACCACGTAAAAAATTCCAATACAAGCCATTTCCTTCTACCCGGTCCTTTCTGACGTTAAATTTTAAAGCGTCCATGTTTAATTAATCGGTCAGCCTTGACGATATCCCTTGTTCATCGATATTACGATCGGCACGCTCTGACGAAAGTAATTTTAATAAAAATTGATCGATCGATCGATACGAAATAAATTGGTATACTTATGAATATTCGTTGATATGAAAAACAAGGAGGGAGGAAGGGAAAAGTATTCGAAAGTAGAGCGAACTCGGGTAAAAGTTTTGACGATTCCTACTTCCGGTCAATATCGACTAGCCGGGGCAAAAGTCACGTGGCACTCTCTCCCGGAGAGCCGGCGCGATACTTGTTGCACGCGACGTTCTCTGGCACGAACCAGAGTGGCTCGCTATTTTAACGTAACGAGCCCTATCGTGGCTCGTATCAAGCGACTCTATTTCGTATACAATATCCGATCGCGTCGCTATCGTTTCTCCCTCTTTCTCCACCCGCTCTCTCGCTTCGTTTATGGACGATCTTCGTCGATAGTAGGACGATAAACACACTCGTAGGCAACGCGATGAGGGTGCAAATTTCAAGGACTCCATCGACCCAAGAAGGTTCACTCAAGGTCGATGCTTTTCCATCGACCTACACAGCAATAGCAGCCGCGACCCACCTACATCCGTTTCGAGAAAAGAAATTTCTCGTTCTCTCTCTTTCTCTCGCGTTTCTATTCTTGTTCATGGTACTAGAACATTTGTTTCTTTTATATATCTCTACGAGTACGTAAGTCTTTATTTACGTACAAAAGAAGTCTTTATTTAAGTCAACGATCGGGTGATTTCTTCTGTTTTATTTAACCAACTTCGAAAGAGAAGGATGTTACTCAATTCGACAGTAGGCGATATCCTTTTTACAAGCTTTTATGTTTCATTTAGTTTGGCTTGTATGTTTGTCCGGTACAAATCTTGTAAGCTTAATTTGACCCACTTCTACATATCCAATCGACTTGAAACTTTGTAAACATGCGCAGTCGGATGACAATACATTTTTTTGTTTTCGAACAAAATTTTCGAAAAAGTAAAGACTTCGTTCGAGACATTCGAGGCTACTTACATATCCGAAAGAGCTATCGCTTTTCAATTGAACGAGTAGCCGAAATAGTCGGTAGCCTCGAAAAAGCGTTCGACACGGTCTGGACTCGTATACAAATTATTGAAAATAGGAGTCCCTAGATATTTAACCAAAATGCTCTATAAATGTATCTCCAAAAAATCATTTAGAGTAACAGCGAAGTCTGACGCTTCCAAAAAAAGCGCTGCGAAAAGAGCTTGCTGCTCATTTTCTCCTGATACTTTTCGATTTTCAGCGTTTCGGAAAATTTCTCAACGAAAACGAGGATTTCTAACAAGAAAGCATCATGTGGGAAGAGGTGGCACGAAAAATTCGATCGAATACCTTCTTGCTGCTCATGTTCTCCTAATACTTTTCGATTCTCTGGCACTTGGGCAAATTTTTCAACGAAAACTGGGATTTTTAACAGGTAAGCATCATGTGTGAAGAGGTGGCACGAGAAATTCGATCGAATACCTCCTTGTGTCTTATGTTCTCCTGATACTTTTTCGATTGATGGAGTTATCGTTGCGAGACAATAACACAAGAAGTTTGAACAAATAAGGGCATTGGACATTCAATACAAGGTTTTAAATAAAAATAGCAGTATTTATTGCAATGTATCTTAATATTTATTCATATGAAGTTTATATAAGTAGCTTTTATAAATAATTCGAAACTTACATAAGTTATGCAATAATTATATGTTTCAATACATCAGACGCACTTATGTTATAATGTATAACAATTTTTAATGTAAATTTTTTCATAATCCTTTCTTCAGCGTACGAACATTGTCGGTCTTTCGGTTGCTATGTTGTCCATTTTTGCAATTATGAGATATTCATTTTTTAATCCTATCGATTTTCCGACCCTTTTGAAAAAATATTCCTCGAAATCTTGGACTTCTAACAGGAGAGCAGAATGTGCGAAACGGTGGCACGAAATATCTGAATACCTCATATTCATTGCCGAGTTAATTATCACCACTCTTAACACATTTCACTCCGATATTAAAATCTGCATCAAGATTTCAGGCAGCAGTTGTATCAAAGTCATCGCTGTAACACAATATGTTATATTACATTTTATTTGTCTTAAAAGTTTGTGGAGTTAATAGAAAGGAAAGGTTCATACTTAGATACTTATAATCTCTGTCGAACAATATTATTTCCTTCTCGCGCGTTTTCATTTCCAAGATTTTTTCGGACGCTCAATTATCCTGGCTGAAAACACAAGCGACCTGTGCGTGCACCTGGATTTTCGTCGAGTTTGGCAGGTACTATGCTTTCACGGTCCGCACGGTAACCGCGTTATCGATCGATCCGAGTTCATTATATGCGAATATGGGGCTCCCTTGGGAACTTTTTCCGGCCTGGAAAATCGGGGACATAGCCGGGGATAGTGCTCCAGGGACTATGCGCGTATGTCGAGTCATGCGCGACCGAGTGAGACATCTCTTGCTCTCTCTCTCTTTATCTCTACTCTCGACTTGGTTGTAATTAAAAAATGAATGATAAAATGGTCCACGTGCACAGAGTCGAGAAGAAAAAAATTTTTCCGTTGCTTTCGACATCAAGCATAACGGTGATCGGTGGATATCGAGATGGGGCTATGAAATTTAAAGGGAATAAATTATTGGAAAGAAGTGGGAAGCTTTCCCTGACCTGTCCACGTTTTGAAGAGTTTATAAAGACGCCGACGCACGAGTCCAATGAACGTGATCGGAGTTAAATGGCAAAAGGTGAACGTGGAAGTAAATCAAATATCGAGTTAATGAACTCGACTAATTGCTTTATCCATTTCCAAGTACTGTCCTAAATAAAACTTCGATAAAATTGACGTCTCCCAAGAGATAGCTAAAGGTTCTTACAAACTGTTTAAAGCATACGAGAGGCGTTTCATTTTGGATCAAGAAAGGAAAAAGTGTCGCGCTGGGGGTCCTCAGACGGCGAGCGTGTGGGTGTGTGCGTGTGCTGGAAAGAAGCTTATTTCGCATAACTTCTTATAGGAGCCAAGACTCTTCGTATATTCTGTACTTTTCATATTCAATTCTTTCCTCTTCCCGTTATCTAGTCAAATCTTATTCTCTGTTATTTTTTTGACGAGTTGGCGGAAATATTCGATATCCGCATAGCTTCGTCGCGAAACTGGAGATCCTTTATCTCACTCTTTTTTGCATCGAGGTTTTTGAGAAAAGATTGAAAATTTCCAAAGCTCTCTTCCCGATAAATAACGATCAATATCCTTCCTAAGGTTTTTGTTATCGTGACGGGAGATAAGATTTCGATATCGATAAAGATTTTTAACGCTCGATTTTTCGCGTCTCGAGAAGCGACCGATTAAAAATAGAAATCGTCTACGGCTAGAAAAAAAAGTTGACTCCTTTAGAAAAAATGCCGATAACGAAATAAAAAAAGGTTTGCATGCGCGTGGAAGACCGGCTGGGTGGATATAATTGAGATAGCCAGGTCGCAGACTGTCAAGGTTACAGCAGCCAGGCTTTCCGACGGCACAGGAGTAGCGCCGTTATCGATTTAACTTGTTGCATACGTAAACAAAGGTATCTTCGACGCATGACTACGTACTCGTGGCATAAATATGCCGAAAGATAGATAGAGATAGAGTGATAGGGACGAAGGGAGAGATCTGACAGGTGGTGGACGTTATTACCATAATTAAAGTCTCGCGTAGGATCGATTACCTTCGAGATTCGAAGCGACGTGTTTCCCTTTCGTGTGCACGGACGGACCGATGACTCGCTAAAACAATTTCGCTAATTACTACAACCGTGCGAAACTCGTATCACGATCGATCGAGGACACGATCTTTGGATATTTCTCGACCCACATTTACTATATCTAATAATCTTAACGATAATAAAACAAGAATACTTTCGTTACGGTTCTTCGTACACGAACGAAGATACCTTGCCGAAGTTAGCGAGCCGTGAAAGCTTCGTTCCAACCGATCGAGATAAGCAATGGAACGCAGAATTTTTTTTATTCTCTAATCGGGGAAAGAAGGAGGGAGCGTGAGAAAAGTCTTTCGAGATTCTAAGATGAATCGAAGGTTACGTCTGGATCTATTTAAATTTATCGGAAACCGAAACCCGATAAAATGTATTATGTAATACCGGGAAACACGTACGGATGTACGGGAACATCGAGGTAAAAATATATGCACCGAAATATCGTGCGATGGTATAGTAGATAGTTAATTCGAAACACTAGAAATAGACTTGCGGTACCCGAATAAGAAACTCTCCTTCGTTCTATTATAATAATAATTGACTGCTTTAATACTTACGCGATCGGAGTCACCCACCGGCTGGTAGAAAACATATGCCAGGGAATATTCTACTCGACGCTTGGGTTATGCTCTACTTACCCTAATGACCTTGAAGATTCGTTAGAGAAGAACTAATTCAAATTAATTTCGCTGAATAGCAATCTCCGCGCGATGCACCACAGTACGGAGACTGCACGATCGTACGTTATCGATCTCTTCGTCGCTTCGACGAGCGAAAACAACGAGAAATGATTGGTGATGGTTAACGAGCAGATCGAATTGAGATTTAAAGGGCTGTCGATATTAGATAAGCATGAATCGATTCGTTTAGTTCGTTTACTTCGATGGCAGTGTGTTCTTACGACTAGGTTCGATTAAAATAAACGTTAAGACTTTTTATTTATTCGAGAATATAAATAGTATATGTATATTTATACGTATATGTATATATAAATCTATAATCGTCCAGCAAAATCGATACATACCCTTCTCGGATCAATATCGAGAATTTCACCTGTGTTTCCGATCAATAGGAAGGATCGATATCGGGGTTGTGGCTTATTAGAAAAATTTCGACAATATTTATTGACCGATATGTTACAAATCGCGAGTGTCTCCACGGAGGCACGGTTAGTCGGCGTTATCACCCTTTATTTTCTCCTCTTTCTCTTTCGCTCGTAGATACGTTGCTTTAATTTCTTTTTCTCCGAGCGTAGCCTTTGAATTATTCGTCGAGGCGTAATATACTTCGTGGTAGCACCGTAAGTCTTAAATAAAGAGAAAGAGAAGATAGGGAGAGAGCGAGCCGGTTCGTTGTTAGTACGTTGCTTGATAAAGCGTCGAACGTCGACGACGATACGCAAGAGAAAGAGAGACAAAATCCTTTCATTTTTTTTTTCTTCTTCTTCCTTTTTCCTTCATCCCAGTCTCTCTATCTCTCAACAATGTTGGCAGGGCACCAGACCGGTCTCGTCACAGTTCATACACTTCAAGGCAACGAATTCAACGGTGAAGTCGTTGCGTAGAACGGATCTCTTGCTGCCGTTGCAAACGGGACACACCAGCAGTCGATAATTTCCGCAAAAGAGGCACGAAGGACACGCGCCGTCGCTCTGTAACGCAAGAAAATTGCTTTGGAGATGATTATTGCTTTTTAAGAAAGGAAGCAGCAAAAAAGGCGTACTCTCTCGACGCATGACCGGAGCACACGATTTACGGGGCGTTCGAGCTGGCTCGTAAAGCCGGCCGGAGGATGGTGAGAGGAGGATGAGAAGATTTCGATTTAACTCCTCGACAAAGTCGAGAGAGTGCTTGGAGGATTTGCAACGAAGGAGAGGAAGAAAACCTTCGTTAATGAACCAGAAGGAAGAAAAAGACTTAATAAAGTGAAATAATAAACGATGGAACTGATTATACGTCTGAGTAATCGCACGCTCGGATTATGTCTAATTAATTGAATTGATCTAGAGGATTTTTTTTATAAATTAAAACTAACCGTGACGATAATATCGCGACCTTCTCTCCTTCGTAAGATCTTAACAATTCCTTTGGCTAACGATATAAATTAAGCAGAGAGAGAGAGAGAGAGTCTTTGTCGCCTCGATGACGATGGAAACGTTTTAGCAGCTTTTTGTTAAGGTCTAATAGAATTATACTAAGAATAAGAGCAAACGGTGAGCGGGGCGTTTTCTTGGTATAGCGCGTGGAAATGTAAACGACCTTTGGGCCATGCTCGCAAGGTAAAGTCTCGAGCGTGCGACACCGAAATCTACGATCGAGAATCTGAAAAATGAAGTTGGTGTTGTAGTATAGTATAGGAGAGCATGTGTATGAGAGAAAGAGAGAGATGGTTGCAAAGGATGGGGATAGATAGCCAACGGATAAAAGTGAAAGGACCGGGTACAACCTTGCGTTCGTTGGAATGGCTACGTTCGCCGTATGTGTATTTCTTCTCGTGTGTGGGTGTAGCTGCACATGTTTTGCCGCACAGGTTTCTTTACGATCCAGTTATACCTGCCTCGAATAGTTCCCTCTTATAGGAAGGCGCATAAACATCTTAAAGGAGTTGGCATTATTCCTTCGCGCATAGGTTGGAGAACTCTGTTCGATCGAGATAAGGAACGTACGGAGCTCCGACTCGCATTGTTGTCTCTACGTTTATCTTTATATCCGATCGCTGAAGATCGAAAAGCGACGATCGTGTTCTTACTCGGCGTTCACGATGATTTTTAAAGTGTCTCCCAAATACTTTTTATTTCGTTGGATTTTTTTTTTCAGAAAGGGTTATAATCAACATTTGATTGATTTAGGGATCGAGAGCCAAGGGTTATCGATAATATTGAAGAATCTCGTTTCTCGTTCGATTTATCGTTGACTCGTACGTAGTTTGCGGTCAAAGACGGTGATCGGTATGTGCCGGGCGACCGTTCAATTCTTTAGAAAGTATTCGCTCTCGACACTTTCACTGTCTTCGGAAAAGAGAAATGACTCGACGATTTTTCTCTCTCTTTTTTCTCTTTCTCGTCGACGAAGATAGCCACGATTTGTTACGTCGACCGTTATGCGATGTCGTCTCGCGAAGATGCTGCCAATGAAGAAAAGAAAAAGAAGAAGATCGAAAAAAGAAATATAATACGTACTTTCGCTCGATAAAGGAAAAAGAGAGGGGGGTAGGGTTTCTTGGGCGATAAAGTAACGAGATCTATTTCATAAAGAAAAATATCTCGTCGACGGCTCTTTTAACGATGCTTCCTCACCCTTTCGCGATACCTTCGACGTCCATTTTGACCGTCCACGAGTCGACTTTCTGCGTTCCCTTACGTCGTAACAACGTTACGTCGCGCATTTGACGCTTTCTTTCGTCGATAGGAATTCTTTCCTTCGAAACACCTTTTTTCTTCCTTCTACGAAGAAATGTTACGAGATTATACGAGCGCGCACCCCGCGAAACTTTCGTGAAACTTGCCGTACGGAAAACTTCCTTACTTCCTAGCTCGTGACATTTTTTTCTCTATTCTTCTCTTGAATTTAATCTTCCAGACACAATCGAGGAACGAAATATTTTTCGAAGTTATCGAATATCGTGTTGCGATGAAACCTCGTTTTTTTTTTTTAGTCAATCGTTGGTGAAAAAATTTAGCGAATTGGCTCATACTTTAGGATTTATTGGGGAGATCTTGGGAAGTCAGAACAATCTGGACTTTTAAGAGAGAAAGGAGAGTATAATGTATAATTAGACGGGGGAGCTAAACGATTATTCATCCGGTTTGGCCATTCGTGTCGAGCGAGCACTTATCTTCAATTACCTGGTAAGGTTTAAGCATCCGACGTAATTCTCCGGATTCGTTCAACCGTTCGACGGTGTCAGCATCCTGTAACAAGAAAAAGGAGGTATTAATAAGCGAAAAATTAATGTTAGTTTAATGGTATTTGCTTTGGCAGGAATCATGAAAGAAATACGATGACCGGGCGGAACGATCGACGACCAACGAGGGGAGAGAGGTGATTAATAAAAATGAATGTAAGCAATAAATTGTGGAATGACAATGTAGTATCGATAAGATGATTTATTCATTTCTTATCTAACAAAAGAATTCGCTATAGGTGTCATCTCTATCGATTATTAATTCTACAACTGTTTAGTAACAAATATTACAAAATGTATACTCAAAGATCACATTCTACTTAGTTTGTCCTTGCTTCTACTAATCTTAAGAAAAGATAAAGGTTTATCTGAAAAAAAAAAACATGTTCGATTGAGAGACAGAAACGCAGAAACTCGCTTTTGTAGAATGTCGCATCGAAGGGAACGATTTTATTGCGAATCACGAAACGCAGACTCCTTTCACCAAGTCGTAGAACGAGAGATAAACTGGACTTTTTTTTGGGTAGCGTGTACCACCGCTGCGATTCATTTCGTCGAGGAGGCGTCTCGAAGGACGAATAATCTCCTCCTACGACTCTCGACCGTCTGCAGGATTGTATATGTTGTACAAAATAATTATATGACGCTATTGGATAGGAATGTTGGCCGGATTTAGTACGTACGTCGTATGTACTAAGCTTTGCAACGGGACAACCAGCGAAGTCGGCAACGTAAACGAATGAACCTCTCTTTCTCTCCTTTCCGCAATGGCCTTGGATCGAATAGCTTGACATTTCACTTACTCATATATCTACTCTCCCGACAACTCTCGCGATTGGCCGCATCGAGAGTACCGATACACGAGCGAACGTCCGAAGGAAACAAAACGAGTCTTTCTCTTTCTCTCTTTCTCTCTCATGAGCAGAAGATCGAACGTGCCTATTCCCGTTCCTAGTCTTGCTCCGTTTACTCCTTTGAATCCCACCTAGTCGTTTCTGGACCGATGCAAGCATGGAAGCTGTACGTAAACAACTTTCAAAAAAAAAACTATGTACGATGCCTTATCTTCTAGACTGTAAACAATAATTGGCACCATTTACTTATCACTTTTGGAATTTTTTATGAAACGATTAAGGTGCATTATATTTCATCGCGTGCCAGTTTCAATGTTAATAAATTAAACACGCGAGATTTCGAATTATTGAAGCCGTAAACTTTGTCGATATAAATAATATCGCGAATGATATTATAAAATTTTGATCTCTACTAACTCCGACATCCCTATTTCACCCCGTACCCTTTCTAATCTTCCCGGTGTCACCGAGGTACGGGCTCTCTTAAATTTTTTAAGCTTTCTTTGCCTATTCCTTTCCCCTCTGCTTTAATCTACCAGTCCGCCGTACCTTTGGAGATCCCCGAGGTCCTTGACACCGAACGCTTGACTCTCCATTTATTAGAAATTCTCCGCATCTCTTTTATTTTTATTCTTATGCCCGTGTTGGCTTAATCATATTTTTTTATTTTCGATTATCCTTTGTTTCGGCTACGCATCAATGTGAGAATTATTCTAGCAACGAGTTTAAAAAAAAGATTACTTAAAAAATAAAATTGAGAGCCAAAGATGTTCTTAAGTTAGAGTAAAAAACGATGAACGACTTCCTACTACGTGACTTTTTTTAAATATTTAACAGAAATAATGTTTACGTCTCACCAAGTGTTAAATAAAAAATAAAAATGACATTGAAAGAGAATTATGTAATCCCTAACTAACGTCTAGCGCAGATTCGCGACGTTCTAAGAACATTAACGCGAATTAAGCCACTTCGTCGTGTAGCTATGGCGTTAAAACGTCGTTGGACCATACATACAGTCTAGAGGGTTCCTAAGGGGATCCTTCTTAGAACGTTTCGGCTAATTGAGACAAGATATCGATAACAATCCGAGGTACGATAATCAAATTCTAGGTGAATCGAAAACATCACGGGGTTGCTCTCATGACAGGTAAAGCTCTCTACGAACATTACACCAAGCCGTACAGACACTAATATGACCATGCTCGAACAATTATTAAAGGTTAATTCGTCTTTCGAACATTAGTTAAGCATAAAACGGACGAGACATTCGAAGAAACGATTACATAACGAATGGTTACGAACGAATGACATCTAAAAAGGTGAAAGGATAAAATCCGATAATAAGCAAAATTTCATCGGGTATAAGCCAAATGTAAGGTTACTCGGAAAATTGTATTTGGAATAATCCCATGTAATTTTTTCATTTCATAAAAAAAGTCAAACTCATTGCACTCGCGAACGTGGAAATCAATTTATAATCGAGATGACGAGTTAAAAGTTCAAATCTAATTTCCCACTTATGAAATAACGTGCTTCACGTTTTTCTATTTCTAAATCCGGCTGTTCGTTTCCTGAATCATCGTTCTGGGCAGTAACACAAGATAAATTCCAACAAGGTGACAGCTATTTCTGGATCGGTTCGTTACTTTTACGTAAGGCAAAATTATCGCAAAACTCGAATCCCTCTATCCTTTCTCCGAAGCTCTTCGACGTTTGTATACCTAATCTCGAAAGTTCGAAATAACGTTTCAGTAGTAGTATTCTCGAACATGGATTACAATTAGACTTAAGTGCACGGAAAGGTTCCTTTCGAAGGCCGTACGGAAAAGCATAGAAAAGTTGGATAATAACCTCAGCGAGTATTATAACGAAGACACGTACCGAGCAGTGGAAAATGAACTTAGCCGACGACGCGAATTCTTATATATTCGTTTAGCGTGACGTGCCTGTGGCTTTCTAAAAAATTAACGCGCGGAATGCTCGCGCGCCGTCGCGTCAGTAACTTGATCAAAATTTATGCCCGCGATTTGCACGTGGATTATGTGAATAATTTATTAATAGAAAAAGATCCCGTTAGGAGGAAAACCGTTTTAGCCGAGCATTTTTGCTTAATAACTTACGACGCGTCTGTTTTGACAGCGAGACGCTATTACGAATAAAAATTGCTAAAGATTATCCCGTTCGACGATGTATCCATCACGTTCTCCCTATTGTAAAATCCTCCGTCTAAACTTATATAAATTTTCGAATGATTTTATTATCGAATCATTCGCTCCTCGAGTCCAAATAAAATCGAAACTGTGAAATTTCTATCTATAAAGAGTTGGATATCTTTGACAATGATTTGCCTGCTTTTAAGAAGAAAGCAAGCAAGATTTGTCTCTTCTAATCAATTTCATACAATTTTTTATTTTATGTCTGTGTTTAGTTTTAATGTACAATAACGAGGACTATCCACATAAGTGAATATTATTTTTTTTTTAATTGCTTATATAACTACACAAAGAATTGGATAATTTCTTACCAACTTTAAGAAGAATTCGTCCCTGAAGAAATTAATACTTGGACGGCGTTAGACTAGGTAATGTAATTCTTTCGCAATATTATATATTTATGTTTACAGTATAATTAACTAAAGGGTTTACCCATTAAATAATAAAAATACAAAAATGACAACAAAAATATTATCGACACGCGTGAATCTTTTCGAAAGGTGAAGGTGGTGGTCGACGATAAACGATCCCCTTTTCAGACGAATTCGACACTGACACCGGAAATTCTTAGGTCATCTTACCCCGCGAGACAGCTGTGGAGATTAGGTTGCAAAAGAGACGACGATTTGCGTGCGGCCGTTTGGAGTCACCTAACCGGCTACTAACCGTACGTCATATGGATAGTAAGTCAAACGTTTTATTTCGATGTTTCGTAAACATCCCACTCTTAAACGTTACCCACACGCGAACTATTACTCTCCGTACGTGCTATTTTATATTAATACTTTTACTTTTACTTTTACTTTCCGACAGTCGCGGTTTAAAGGACGTTGACTCAACGAAAAGTATGTGAAAAATTCGCTGTCGATCGATAACTCGATATTTCGAAAGAAATTCCATTTTCTTTTGGAGACCTAACTCGACAGTAAATTACAAACTCTTTATTTATGTAATAAAATAGTGATCTATTTTTTATTTCATATTTTCGAAATGTTTTATCGTGTCAATTTTTTAACTCCGATCGTGGAGCCAGTGTGGCACGAGGAACGAGTAGTCGCTTAGGTATCTTTGACATTTCACGTCGGTTCTTCACTTCGCTCGACTTTCACGATGAAAATTGCGTTGGCCCGTTGCCGATGTTTGCTCTCTTTTCGCGCGAGCAAAAACGTTGATTGAGAATCGATCAGAAAGCTTCGATGACTCCTTTTTATCGATGTGAATTTTTTTATCACGCGATTCGTTTGTCCAGACTTATCTCTGTCGTGCATCCCTTTTTTTCTCTTGTAAAAGCTTTCAATCGACTGACAAACGAACGTTTATCTTATTTTCCACAAAAAAGAATTACAATATCGTTCGTAGGAATTGATTTGTTCGTATTTCGCTACTCGACACTTGTCCTACGAAGGAACAATTTTCATTTTCCGTCTTATAAAGAGTAAGTGCTCGTAGAACGATCGAGATAATTAGTAACTTGAGAGAACTCGGTAACCGAGAAGGGAAAATCGTGAAGAACGTCGAACGCAATATTCGTCGAGCGATCATCGCCAGGCACTCGCTGGCGTCATTATCCAGTAGAGACTCTCCCTTCGCGTGCGGAGAACAATTCATTGATCGACACGAAGCCGATGTCTCTTTATTTTATCTTGTAATCACTTCGGATCTCATGAACCCAGTGAAGGCACGTTCGTAACTTGTGCGATATTCGATCGATTGTTTCGCGTACGAAAGTGATTTTTTATTTACTCCTATCATTGACTTTGATACTCGTGAATTAAATGTGTAATTTTCAAAGTGATCTAAGTAAAGAATGTAAAAAAATGAATAGGTATGTGTTGTATTTATTTAAATTAGCTATGACTACTATTAACAAAACTTTAATCAATTTAATGTCAAAGCTACGTCATTTTGATTTACTTTTTTTCTATTAATAAACTTTACTTATTCTTTTTTTAGGATCGCAGTCTACAACGGCTTTATACAATTTTCCCAATGTATTTCCAAAGTACATTCGATAATTTCTGTAGAACACTAAAGAAGATTAAAATGCAAAGATCGTAAGCGCTATTTGCCTTTAAGGCAATGAGCGTTGCGATGAAAATAGTCGATGACTGCGAAAGAAAATCCGACGATGAGATCGAAATACGATGAAAAGAACGTAATCGTTGATGTCATAGCAAATTCGTAAAGCATCTCGAAGGTGAATAAAAATTACTATTGGAAAATAAGATAGAATTTAATAAAAACGACAAGTGGATCTTCATCCTGTCGAGTTTTTTTCAGGTGACATTCTTCTTTTTAACGGAGTACGAGAAAGGTAGGATAACGGATCGGTTTCCCACAATTATAATAACTTCCATGTAACGTTGCATTTTCTATTGAAGACGTCTCACTCGATAGGAAGATAGAAATGTCTGTAATCCCACGACCTCCGCATTGTATTTACTCGTAGGTTACCACTCTTTTTTTCCCTCGGAACGAAGGCCATCGAGAAAGTAATGAAACGTAAAGCGAATGAATTAAGCTTACGGAAATGTCATTGAAAGAATTTCTGATACTGATGGCTAATGTCTAAGAAGACTTATTACGTAGATACAGATTTTTTCTTTGTCTTAATCTAATTTCCGGAACAACTACGAGCGACTAGATTTCATACATTTCTAATGATCCATTATAACTAAACTCAGACGGGCGTCTTTTCGGCGATATTTTAGCGACTGATTTGTCTTTTTATGTCGACCGCAGTACATTTAAATATAGGGGAGACTGGGGCAAGTTGATACAGGGGCACGTTGATACAATGCAATTATTAGGACACTGGTACATATATTTCGATTTTTGCGAGCTATTTCAAGTCTTTTACTTCAATTCTTACTAGTATAGAGCACACGTCCAGGTACTATAACATTAGCACTTTTTATTCATATTTTTCGTTTTCACGACCATAAAGTAAATATTCGTGTCGACTTCTCGAACCGTCCGAAGACGCTATATGAAACTTTATATCGTAAACTAATATGTCGTTTTATTGAATCATTCAAAGGTAAGAAAACTACGTTTTGTTACTTTATTTATATGCTCTACTTTTTCGTATAGACATGGTTTTATACAATTGCTCGTCGTGGGGTAAGTTGATACAGTGTATCAATTTACCCTGGCTATTTCTGATCTGATTCCTTCCTCTTATTTATAAATCAATAGTACGAAATTTTATTTAAAAAACGAATCGTAATAAAATATCACAAGAAATGTCGGATTCTGTAAAAGAAGGTTTAACGTTGCTAAAGGTCTATCACTATCATATATGTCTAAAATTGTAAATGCATGAATTGTTATGCTGATTCAGAAAGTGATTGATTGTTTATTGTTAATTTTGTTTGTTCTAGTTATCGTTTTGACAGCTGTATCAACTTGCCCCATAGTGGGGCTAGTTGATACATTTTGCCTTCCTCGCCTAAACCGTCTCTAACTTTTTTTGCATTTATTTTTTTAAATCGAAACTTTCACTATATAAAGAGGAAGGTTCAAAGTATATTATAATATATTTTTCATTTGATAATTAATTCAAATAAAAATTACAAAAATTAAAAACGAGAAAATGTATCAACGTGCCCCGGTCTCCCCTAACTCCTCGGACAAATTCAGTCTTATATGTACTACAGTGGTTGGCATGAAAAGACAAATCAGTCAGTCAGTTCGGTTTAAGATAATGAATCCGCCATGTTTCTTCACTTACCCCAATGTACTGTCCATTAACGAATAGCTGTGGCACTTGTATCGCGGTGCAGCCTATTCGATCTCTCAATTCCGTCTGAAGTTCGGCACTACGGAAGAGATCCTTCTCGTCGTATTTCACCATGTGAGTGTTCAAGATCTGCTTCACCTTCATGCAATTGTAGAACGTAAGTCTAACGATCCCGGACGATGTGGTATAAACGACGACTTTGCCCTCCTCCTTCGCCTTGTAAGCCTGAAAACGATAAGGCGTGGACGTTAGGAACGATAAAGGAACAAATCCGGGAATAAATTCCCTTCGGAAGTTCAACGGCAAACATCGGCTCGAGCGTGTGCACCTCAACGAGATGGTTTATCGTTTAATTAATGGCTCCTCTCTTCAGCTAAATCCACCGGGGAACGATAAACTACGTTGACATTAACATCATCCAGCGTCGTTGGAATGATCCAACTTATGATGGTAAAAATTGACACGAGCGTTTCATCCAATTTGATCGCGTCATTGTCGATTGTCTCATCATATCGCGACATTCTCTTCCGTGCAGAAAAATATACAAATGGTACGAGGAGTTTATCGTTAATGTTCGATAAACGAGAGGTTTTTTATTTAAAAAGAAACGTTGTGGCAATCGATAAGCTTCCTTGTTGCTCTTTCTCCTCGTTTTGTATTAAACCGAAACGTTATTCTTGCGAATAATAATGACGGTATTCCGTAAGAATTTTAGATGAAGCTTCGATAGCGTTTGTTAATTAGATATAATTGCGGTAACTGCTTTGATCATCGATGAAGAAAAGTATAACGGTGGTTTTATGTAAAACGAAGTTACCACGATGGTATTTTTATTTGCAAACGAGATTAAAAAGAGATCTAAATTAAAAGATACAATAAAATTGTCATAGAGCCCAATGCGAACAGGTTTTTTACTAACGTAGGAGGCGTTCGTTCTTATGTAAATTCCTAATTCGCTTAAAGAACAGATCCATCAAATTTATCTGAACTATCAATCAGAAGGACAGTATTCCCTTGTTACTTTTTTTCGTATCGAATCTATCACATAGCCGTCGAGAAAATGTTAGACTCACTGTCAATATCGCGTCTAACCTAAAAAATTTAATCACCGACAATCGATCGGTTATAGAATAGATAGTAAGTTTATAGCTCGATCGATACATTCGAAAGGACGCTTTCTCTTTCTTATTTATTAATAAACATTAATGACAAAAATAACTGAGGGACGATCATTCGCAAGAATTTTAATTACTAATTAAAGGAATTAAAATGAAATCCGAGAAATAACATTTTTGAAAGAGCTTGTCATCAGGAAACAATTACGAGAAGCTTATAGTTAATTACAAGCGAAGAACTACGTTCAAAGTATCGTGAAAATATGAGAGAAAACGTGCTGCACGACTCCGTGAATTTCTCAAGTGCGTGATGCGCTTGCTTCTTCTAACGGTCTCGACGGTTAACGCGCAAGGGAACGTAAAAAAAGAACTTCTTTCACTTCGGCAGATCGGTCCATTAATTTTAATTACATCGATTTAGTTTCGCCTATAGTTCATTACTTTCGAGACCAACTATGATTTCTTAGTCGACAGTCATTATAAGCTAAGACGACAATAAATTTCGTTTCTCCTTCTCTCCGCTCTAAATAATCGTGCCAAGAATAATATCGCGTAATACGAGCCGCTTCGCTAATTTTCGCAACTGCGTATGCAACTCCGTGACTTCTGCGTGAAACACGAGGAAGGTTTGGCGAATGTACGCGAGCGTACGAGTGGCAGCGATGCACTTTTTACGTTATTACTTTCATGCGTGGAAGATCGTTGCGATAAAATTGCACCGTAGTTTTTTAACACGTTTTCAATCTGGTTCGTCATATTATTTTATTTTTCATTTATTTACGGTTGGCAAACTTTGCTATTATTAATATTTATGTTCCATTTTTGTAGTTAAATATAAACGTCAAGAAAGTGACCATACTATTATCCGAAAATCCTTTATTCGAACACCTATGTTCCCCGATTTAATCGGATAACCGAGGTTCTCTTATGTACCTCTACTATGTAATTTTGTTGCTCTTCATTATTTTCACGATCATATACACATGGATATATTACGTGCAAGAGGTAGGTGAAGAAAATAGAGAAGTACCTGCAAAACCTTCCGTTAGAAGATTACGCTTGCTTCGAGCAAAGACTTACTTCCTTTTCTCGGCGATTTAAAATTTAAATAGATAAACGGCCTTGATTTGGAAAAGTAGTGCAGGATTAGAAATTATCTTTGTGAGATATATAATTAGATTCACGCACGTCCAATCGATCAATTAATATAGTTTCAAAGATATATTTATTATGGACGGATCATCGGGCACTCGACTGACGATAATCTATAATTAGCTAAACGATCAATTTCGTATTAGAAGTTCTAATTTTACTTATTGGTCCGTCCAAACTAGTAATTCGATATTTCTATATTTTTTTGTTAATCGACGCTTCGCTAAACTCGTAGCTACCACCATTTTTGAAGTAATCATGAACGCTCGAATACGTCTTTACAGTTCGTCGATTTGATCGAACCGGACACATACACACGCACAAACTTCGATCTCGTGCTCAACTTTGCGTGCAGCTTGCCGTTTGTTTCACTTTAATCATATATGTGTATATATCAAACGTGAAGTACCATCGTTCGATACAACGGAGCTTAATTACTTTTTTGTATTGTTCCTGATAACGTGGTAATGGATTTAAATCATCTCAGGCGATACACGCAGCAGAATTTCATATTGACGCTTTGTAATGTTCTACACAAAAATTTACATATCTATCGTAATTCCCTCGATTTGATATTCTCATATTATACAATATTAAATATTCACGAACTTCTACGTCATTGTAGAATCTGTAGCTGGTTTGCTCGGACGTAATTCTACCTCGCGCATTGTTTTATTAAAAAAAAATACATTAATCGCGCCTGAAAAGGTTTTTAAATTTTAATATTTGCAATCTAGTTTCGTAATTTATTTAACTTGGATTTCTGTCGTCTAAGTTTTCGTTAATTTTCAAGTGTTTCTTTTTTTTCATTTACAAAAGTAGTATTTAAAGCAATTCTAATATATATTTTTAGACAGGACCGCTGTTTACGAAAATGTCAGCCTATATACACGCACGAACTATAATTAATGATATCGGCAAATGCGTAATAGTTTCCTTAACACGATGAAAAATATATATTCTACCCTTGGTGAACTGTTAATAGCCGCATAATTCATTTCCTGCTTTAATACTTTCTATTTCGTTCGTAATCTTATCCAGGAGGGGTAATAAAAGATAAACGGGGGACAAAATAGCAAAAGGAAATAAAGTGGAATATGATTTTGTTTAAAGTTACTTTCACCGTATAAAAGGGATATTGTAATAAGTAAGTAGCGGTACGTAACTATCTTGGTGCGATCGAAGCAACGCGCATAGGGCTTTGCTTACCCACATGCCCTCCTTCGAAGGCATGTGGGTACTATTTTACAGTATCGGCTTATAAATATGCATCTCGATAAATTTGCATTTCGAATGTAATGTCTCAAAATGTAGTATGGAATAATCGTAGGTAAATGACGTATTGCTTAAGATGACAACCATTACAAAAGATCAACGTTGAAATTTGAGCAATCGCGATATTTTCTTCGTGACTCGAATAAAAACATCGCGATTGGTAAATTTGGTAATAGATTCTCCCGTAAATCGAAGTTCTGGCGCACGTTATCCGATAAAAAGTCTTCCGTTTGTGCCGAGAGAGTAGCGGGACTTCCAATTTGCAGTTACGTGCACCGTCTGGTTACGAAGTAGGGATACTGCTTAGAAATAGCTCTCTCTCTCTATACCAAGTCATCGTGGATTTCTCGTGAGGAAGATTTCGCACGAAATCGATTCGTCGAGTGGACCATTTGTAGTATCCTTTAAACGAAACTCTTCACTTTCGACCGAGAGCACTCGCCGTGAAGAATTTTATTTCAAGAATCATACGTGAATTCCATGAGAATGTTTAGCGAGCAAAAGATCAAGTTCATCGGAGAATAGTAGTAGTATACGTCGAATAGGATTTAATCGATACCGCGTACAGTCCGATCGCCGTAACGGCAAATTTGATGCAAATTATGAACGTTGCGGTTGTATCGAGCAATATTGAGTATTCCCAGTATCGTGAATTCCAGTAAATACTCGATGCCTCCGTCCGGTGTCGGGTGATCAGTTATTAAGTATACCTACAAGATATCCTAGACTTCTCGATAATTCCATTCACAGAAATTCGCGAGTACCTTAGATCGAAAAGGATTAACAATTCTTCAAAGTTTTCTCTCTTTGCTACGATTTCACCTTCGAGCAAGAAGAGAAATAAAAAGTGATAATTTCCTAAAGGATTATTAAGTTTCACAATTGGAATTGTTCTTACGATAAAACAGTGAAAGCCACCGAAGTAATCGCGATGGCCTTCAATCGTGTTCCATACTTTGCGCTGTTAATACATCCAATCGCAGACACATCGATCGTTTTCGGAAGTCTCGACGTTCACGCACCAGATCATAAATTGCAATGTCTTACGAATAAGAAACATTTTCAACGACGTACACGCGTTATAGGATCGATACGAAGCCCGTATGTAACAGGAAGAATCGTCCATGCGATCGATTATGTTCGCAATGGTAATCTCGCATAATTCCCTAATGGCAGCAGGCAGGTAGGTATAAACGAACGTAGAATCGCACCATAGCGACGATTAATTATGCGAGAGTGACTCCAGCTGCGGCATAGACAAATCGAGGACCGAGAACGATTTCACCGTAACTGGGATAATGTTACGAGAGATCGGGTCGCCCACTGACCGGATTTTATTGTTACCTTGGTACACGTGCTTGTTCTAGCAACAAAAAAGCTCTTAGACTCTGTCGGTTAACCTGTAAGAAAACTATGCAAGTTCCCACGATTCTACGCGTACTTCCTTTGTTATCTTTGCGTCTTCTCTTGAAAGGTCTCTGACGTCGTAGTAACTGCATAGTTTCGTCGATTATAATTTAATGATTTTAATTGTAACGCTGGTATTAAAATATAGCTCGATAAATTTAATGGATACATTTTTATTGGATGCATAGAATCATGGGAAATAAAGCTACTCGTCGAAACTAGAGTGGTTTCAATAAAGTATAGTATACAATTTTTAATTACTTTTCTATTTTGTTAATAATTTAATGAGAATTTTATTTTTTTTCTAACTCGACTTTGAAGTTCCCGAAATTTTTACCCCTCGGGTCCCTCACTCGATCCGCCACTGTTCGAACGAGCCAACATTTACGATTCCTATCGATAGGACGAACGATTATCCGTAATTTCTGCCGAATAACTCGACGTTCGAAAGTACCTACGCACGGTGAACCGAATCGTAGCCCGCATACGTGATTATAGCCCGGAGTCGAGGATTCGCGGGTTGAAATACGCACGGGTGATTTGTTTATGGAGACGCGAATCGATACGTTCTGAATAAAGGACGAGAAGAAAGGGAGAAAGAGTTTCGTCGGTGTTCGACGATTAGCGATGGAGCGTTCGGTACGGTGCGATGACTGTTTAACACATTTCTGTTAGGGAGAGAAAAAAAAAAAGGTAAGAAAAAGAGAAAGAGAGTGATGGAATTGAAGGGGGGTGTGAGAAGAGGAAGCGAGGGAGGACTGACTGTAATAGGACTTTGCGGAGCGCTCTGTCATTTGCGTAATAACACGGCTGGAAGTGTGCATGTATACGTAGACGCGCGAGCGCATGATCGTAGAGAACTTTCGCGACAGGGTTTATGTGAGAACGGAGCATGAGATTTTTATTCGAGAAAGAAGATCTCGAAGCTACCTATCACGCATCTCGAAATAATTGACGTTAAGAACGAGCCCTTTTTATCAAGAAAAGGTAGAAGAGAGAAAAAAGGGAAGGGAAAAAGGGAGAAAAGAAGCGACCGTGCGGTCTCACGATATCGCAACGAGGTCAAAAGTCTCCCTGGAGGGTCGACACGCGTCGTGTATCGATGCGAACGTGCGCGATCCATCGATCGATGTGAATATTACGGAAAGGTGAAAGCTTTGTAAAGAACTTTCTTTACGAATTCGGCACAATCGATACCTCCTCGAATCGTAGGTGCGTTTCTACCTTCTATGAGAATTAAATTGGCATACGCGAAACGTGACAAAACGCGACATTGCCGTACCCATCGCCGTACCTTCTCGTCTCTTTTCTCTTTTACCGGATACAAATGCTTGCGTAAACTCTCGCTTCGACGACGTTTACCGAAAAGTTAGAGGTAGTACGGTGAAAGTTCGGTGACACGATGACATTCCAATGATTCTTCTTCACCTACGTTTATGAGCAAAACGATTAGCTTTATGTTTAGAAACTTTTTTTGTCTATTTTAGTGACACTTGATCGATGCTGAAGTTATTATATTTCCAATAAATTAACATCGGTAAGTGCTAGCGAGTTTTTATGATCGTTGAATAATGATAAATGTATATAACTTTATCAATTTCCTTTACTTTCTGTTAACGAATGGACAGCTCGTGGATTTTAACGATATGTTATTTCTCTCGTTTAAACGAGAGTACAAAGTAGACTTATGGTTGTCATGCACAGAATTTATATTCGATGTATAGTCGTCAACGTGACTCTTCGTCTCAAGAATCGTTGGAATGTCAAGTTAGCCTACACGTTCGATGATTCCGCAGGGAAACTTTGCTCGGTTTGATAAAAGTCGAGAAAACGAACGATTATTGCGGTCGGTGCGTCTCCTTCGATCGATAGCACGCGTTCTATCATTTTTTCTAGAGCGATACTTTCACGCAAATGTTAACGGACATAAGGAAAAGACGACAAAACGTGATCTTGGTATTGTAAAATACGAATTTGCCATTTTCGAGAATAATAATGATAAGATAACGAAATAACACGAGAATGTGAATATGAAATGCATTAAAAATTAATTTAATAAAAACAGAGAAAGCGGGAAACGAAAACGTTTTGTGTCGTTAAAATTATGTTCTATGATGTAGATTCCAGAAATAGTTGTATGTACGTATTTTGGTACAACAGGTTGCTCTCCGAAATAAAATAGCTTCCGGGCAACCCACGAGCCCCTTTTACGTTCGATTCGTTTGCTTTATATTGTATGTTCTCTCGCAGTTAATAACTCCCTATCTACGCAGGAATTCCCCGCCTTCTGATATTTTACTTTACCTTTTAAAACACCGTTATTAGACTTATCTACACGAATCTCAACTACATAATTCAAAAGTCGGAATTATAAAATGTGCAAATACGACCTTTCGCGATAACGACGAGGGTATACCTATATATCTTTTGGGTTCACGAAAAATATCGAACGTAATCCCGAGGATGGTCGCGAATCGATCCACCCAATTGACGGGTTTTCGTGGAAGACTTTATTTCGAAGGCACGGTTTTCAGGTTATCTAACTTAAAGTGACACCCGATGTACGCGTTATTATCTCGATATGTCGAGGACGAAAGCTATTTCTGCGTAGACTTCTTAGCCTTCGATCATGGAAGTCCCACGTTACGGATTATTATTCTACCTTAAGTAAAAATATCCCGAGAAATGCTTACCTTTCTCGATCGATACTTCGGCCCGAGGAGAACGTCGGATAGAGCAGAGAAAAAGTTTACCAGAAAGAGTCGTATCGTTTCCATTTTACTCGCATAGAAAAACAAAGAATTCGTTCGAGAAACGGTGCTCTCGAAATATGAAATAAAGGTTACGCGTCATTATCAAAGCTGTCCATTTTGTTTCTCGTTACTTTGACAGTCGAGTAATTTACACGTATGGATAACAAAACGAGAGAGAGATGGATAACCATGGGATAAATTAATTTCAATTGAAAAATGAACCGTCCATTTACGCTGTAACACCGAGTGTCCGCAAGATGATCGATATTTAGTCCAGATGTCACGATTTCCCTTTTCGAAACTTCATAAAACGAGTTACCAGAGACGTGGGTTTTGATAAATTCTCAAACGACGAAAGTTTTCGTTCCTTTATTGATGACGTCGAGTAACATTTGCAATCTCCGTACTAATTTCCGAATTCGCTTTCGATAATATCGATTTCCTTGCTGCTAAACTAATCGCAAGACGTTCGACGTTATAATTCTAAATTGTGTGATACAACGCGGATATGCGATTAATACGTGCGAGTCTAATCTCTTTTTTTCGATCTCTCTCTTTCTTTCCATGCATTTCGAGTTCGTATCATCGACCTATTTGTTTAACTACGTATATCTCTCATATTCGATATCGAGCGACCGAGCATTGTCTCAATTACTAGTCTAGCAGCAGAGTAATCTCATTCCAAATTGGTATTCCAATACGACTCTGATATACCTTGCATCAGTATAAGCGTGATAATTTCATATTCGATGTTAATCGACGCGTATGTAATAGGTATCGTCATTTCTAACAATATGTTGCTAATATCGGTATACTTTTTGATCTTTATGTATGATTATACTTAATTAGTGTTTAATGTGATAAAAAGAATAACATAACTCGAATTCAATACCCCATTCCCACAATAAAATGAATTCAACAGATTACTTTAATCTAAGAATTTTTTTTACTAATTATTCGTCCATTGTTTATAAATGGCTGAAAGTATTTTATCGTTTTCTCTTTTGATTTCTTTTTCTCTCTTTTAACCACGCAATCTATCTTTAAATCAACGCTCTACGCTATTCGTACCGATATCGATTACCACTTAACGAATAAAGAGAAACATTTTCTTCCTTTTTTTGTTCCTTCTCGACTGAATCTTTTTGCTCCTTTTCTTCGTCTAGACCGTATAGAGTAAAATTTTCTACATCGTGCGAGTGGCTCGAACGTTGAAGTCACGCATCGCTAACGCGTAAGAATCTTAACGAATTACCTTGTTCCTCTCCGGCGAATCCGCGTTCACTCGAAATTACTAGGAAGCGAACTGGACGTGCATTTTTGTTGTTGTGTAACGATTAACATTGTTTACTTTTATTTCGTTATAACAATATATACCGAATATTTTGTTTATAAATAAACATTGCTAAACTTCGTGGAAAATTATTTTCCAAAGGCAATTTCGGTCGATTATAATTAATCGATAGACGAGAGCACGGTTGTCCAAAACGGGCGCTACGCTATCAATCGAATCTTCCACGTAGCTTGGCTTCCTCGATAACCACCGAGTCTAGAGAATGACTTTAACGTGGTCGATAAATTAACGACCATGAGAAAGCTACGATGGAACAGCGAGAGCTTATAACCTTTACCTACATTTTGAGTAACATCGCTTCGAGCCGGGTCAACGCGAGTACTACCTTTGATTCCCGTTATTACTTTTGGAATATTACGGTTTCCGTTATATAGGTACGAGGAGGGACCGGTATAAACCGGTCCCAGATTCTCCAAATTTGTAGCACCGACTTGTTGGGGACGATACAAACGTATATTTGCATCTATCAAAGTTTGGAAGAAAAAGAAACAAGTGTTTGACATCGATCGAAAAGTCGATACCTGTCACGATATGTACCGTGTGACCTTCGAATGGTTGGAAACGATATTATCTTTGACCATCATTTAAGGATTATCATCTATCAAAGTTTGGAAAAAGAAGAAACGAGTTTGACATCGATCGAAAAATCGATACTTGTCACGATATGTGTCGTTTGATTTGCAAATGATTGGAAACGGTATTATCTTTAAACATTTTGGGATTATCATCTACCAAAGTTTAAAAAAGAGAATGAAGTTTGACACGTATCAAAAAGTCGATACCCGTCACGATTGTATCGTTCGATCTTCAAATGGTTGGAAACGGTATTACTTTTGAACATCATTTCGGGATTATCTAGGTTACGATTACGCTTTCGTTCGATCGAGTCCCCCGAGCTCGGAGTTACGATCGCGATCAGGGATTCCAAAACGACTTTGATAGTCGTTTTTGTCGGTTACGGTTATGAGTACGGTTATGGTTACGATTCGATGCTCGGCTTAATACTTTTTCCACCGCTGGCAGCTTCCGAGACGGAATGAAAGCAGCACGACTACAACGTCGGTCTTACTCTCTACTTTTCTCTCTCTCTCTTTTCTTGGATGTTCAACAGGTTAACGACGCTTCTTATTTACAGAGACGAACGTGGACGTACTCGGGCATCGTCTTCTCAACTTTCAAGCTCGATGAATAATTAACAACGCTGCCGCGCCTCCTGAACCCGCGTAGAGATTCCTAATTAAGACCGATTCCTTCGCTAAATCCGTTTAAACGACGCGGGAAGAAGAAAAATGTTCTACGTAATAAACGTACTCTAACCTATAAATATCAATTTCGCGATGCTCTCTAGGATTACGTCACTCAAGCTGTTACGTCGCCGGTAGATAATCACGAATTCGATACGGACTTCTTCCTTCTCCTTTCCAGCGTGCCGCAATTTCTATGAAAGTTTCCGAGTCACGAGGGACGACAGGGAACGAAGACTCATTTGCAGTAATTATCGACAGACCGGATGCAAAATGAATACTGTTCGTTTTAAGACACTTTAGTTGTCTTCTTTTCTATAACGATAACTTTGAAATTGTTTCGATTTGGTGGGTTCTCTCTCGTGATATATAAAATGGTCGTGTCGTTAATTGGAGCAAAGATACGTCGTCGATGGCATTGCTTTGTCGCTGGTAATTCAAAGCAGCTGAATGCAAAGAGAGAGAGAACGCTGAGTATAATGAGGTAGAGTATCGAGAGAAGAGCAGATAAGGGTTCGTGGATGAAAGCAGGGAAAAGGAGAAAGAAAGAGAGAAGAAGGAAGAGGCACCGGGCGAATCGAAGATGAGGAGGCCGCAGTTGGCCGTTTGCCACCACCGACGATCCTCCTCCTTCACGTCCTCGTCGTCGTGGCGGCGGCCTCTTTGACCCGCTTTCTCTTTTCCCACCCGATTTGTCTCGTGAACATGCCTACCGCGTTTTCTTCAACCGGGAAACTCGCGACGCCAGGAATTACCACCTGCCGACGACGACGCGACTCGCCACCGAGTCCGATTTCTTTTTACCGCCTTCTATTCCGAGAATTTCTGGAGACGGTGAAAAGGAAGAGAGTTCGGAGAGAGAGAGAGAGAGAGAAAAGTAGCTTCGATCGCGTTTCTTCTTTAAGAAAGAGAGATCGTGGTACGTATCACTGGGGAACGATGCGTTCGAGTTGCATTTAATGATTTCTATGAAAATCTTCTTACATTTCAACATCTCGTTATATTCTTACCAGATTCTTTTGAAATTCGAAGTTAGAAAAATCCAAGTAAACTATTGTCTTGTCTTTACCTTGATAAAAAAAAAAGGACTTTTTTTTGCATACAATAAAAGTAGGTCGTAGTTTCGCCACGACGCGTTCCATAGACCATTTGTTTTTCCCTCGCGGTTTGATAATCGATCGAGGCGACCAAGCGAACCGATTCTATTACTCCGACAATCAATATTTCCAATGTTTCAACCCATATTTAACGTTTCTACGTTATTATCGTTACTTTTACGTTCGTTTTAATAAAATATATTTCATGCTCGTGAGTAAAAGTTATTGTCATTAAACTTTTACGTGGCTCGATTTGTTAAGTCGAGCGTATAGCGACGAAGAAAGCGTCCAGAAGTAAGATTCACTTCCATCGGAATTGATACCAATGCCGCTCCCTTGGGACCGCAATGAATCAATGAAAGTCTATAATCAAATCATTGGTCAAATTAAATAGAGCGAATTCCCCGACGGGAAATAAAAGGTAGAAAGTTACTTTTCTAAACAAAATCCTAAGAAAACGTATCGGTACGCGATTCTATTCGAGAAATACGAGTTTTCACATAAACGGACGTTCACCCCTGTCGAACCGTTAACATACTTCGCCATCTTAGAATTTGCCATAATGAGAATGAGAAACATAGTGGTCGTCGATCCCTTCGTCATTGCGTTTCGATCGTAAAATCCAAATCGCTAGTTTCTATGTAATCGCGGGTAATACGAGCGTGGATGTAAAATTAGGGTCGATTTAGAGAAATAATGGAAACAAGGCCTAGCGGATTCCTTTTACTAGGATAAAGTTTCTAATCCCGATTCGTTACAATTCTCTGCAACATTTGCCAGAGAAACGTAGAAATTTGTTGGTAGATAATTACAAAGGCTATAGGTGTCAGCGTCTGTTGTCCGTCTCTACTCGTTTATACGTATACGATCGTGGGGGAAGGTGCCAGTACGGTATACGAACGTTTATGACTTCGCATTTAATCTCAACCGAGTGAATGTAATACCTGTTCTTACTTCTCCTCCACTTGCAATTAATTCGAAACGATTTACTCGAAAATTGACTGTGACTTTTCTGTCCCTCGATAAAAAGGGGTATCTCACGAAACGACAAGAACGTTCCCCGGTAAATAGAACAGATACGCTCGCTTTATCTTTGACCTATATATGGAAAAAGAAATTAATAGCATCTACGAATTTCTAATTACGTCTATAATAATCGTCGAGTTTAAAACGAGAATATCAGACCCCTCGTTAAAATCGTTCTCGATGAATGCTCGTTTCTTCTGTCTCGTCGATAAAAAAAATTCAAAAGAATCCCGGCTGGCGACGAACGAAATAAATTGTCTTCGTTTATACCATCTTGTGTCCATTGCGATGAAAATATTTTTTTCATCGAGAATTAGAATCGTAGCTCACGATGAAAGGGTCCGTCCTAATTCGTTCGCATACTCGGCTGAGTATTTATCGTGCAAGGAAAAATGTTTCGAAAGGGTCGACGGTGGAAAATTACAAAAGTTCTTTAATTAAATCGTCGTCGTGTAATATAAAAAACGAGTCGAGTGAATTCAAGCGGGGTTGCTGCCAACCGAGAGACACAGCTTCGTGGATAGAAAACGTAGAGCGAGTCGTAGATAAATAGACGTGCGTGAGTGTATCCTTACAGGTACCGGGTAATAAAAGTGTAACGTTTTAATTGCTCGCGTTACGCAACCGTATATAATATCGTTCGGCTAAGACCACGTGCGAGAATGTGTAACGGGTGTTGCGGTGCTTAATAACTTAAGGCATCGAAGCAAAGACGTCTAGGTGGTTTACGGGAAGTTTATTAACCGGGAGACACGTGTTCTTTCTTCGATCCTTAAAAGAGTCGAGAATAAATTACTATCTCCTCCCCCTTCTCGAGATATAGGACCAAATCGGAAAAACGAACGCTTTTTACGGCCATTATGTCCGCTTGTTCGAAGAATAAATCACTTTTCGTTCGATAACTATCTCGAGTGGTCGGCCGTACTTGAAAACAAGTTCGTTGGAGGAAAACCGTCGAAGGATTTCGATGTTATCGAAACTGACTTTCGAATGCTTCGAACATTATCGATATTAGTCGGTACTACGAACGATCTCCTCGGAGTTCGAACGATTTTCTACAATTTTTCTTCCGTTGCTGCTATATTACCTATGGACGAGGATTGCATAATCCGTTCTGGACAGCTGCACGGAAGTCGAGAAAACTAAAACGCGAGGAAGACTCGGAACAGCTGTGAGAAGAATAATGTCGGATCTCGCGATTTAGCGCTGTTTACTCGTTATTGGAACGGAATCGAGAGTCATCTAGTGGAATATCCATTGTCTAGTTTCATTTTGTTACGTGAACGTGAAATGTAAATTTTTTTCTTATCATATTTATACGATTAGTTTTTGTGTCACGATAAATCTTTCACAAATTTTCTCCATTTTTCTTAACCGAACGTTCCAACTCCTTATCTAACGTGCGAGAAATCTACGCTCTATAAGTTCGCGATAGCGAACTACACGAATGCTCGTACATAATCTACGGAATAATCTTGAAGAAAAATTCACGAAAGGACGAGAAACTAGCAGTGCAACTCTAACTAGCAAGTTCATTAAGCACGCATCCTGACATGAGATTCATACAATGGAGACGTTCTTCTAAAAACCTTGGAGATTATTATTTATATTATCAGATAGAAACTTTTGGGGATGAACAATCAGACAATAGTAATCTCTGAATTAAAAATATATACCTAGAAAATGAACTGATGAACATAACGAGTCAAATAATTATAATAAATTGCTCAAACGTTCCCATTATAAAATTGGTAAACGAGTGAAACAACGGTTCTAATTATAGAAACAGCGAAGACGACGAGGAGTCGTTAGAAGTGAATTAGAAAAGTCGTTGTCACCGACTAGGGAAAGAAGAAGTCGTTGTCTCCGATCACGCTAATTAAGATCTTCGAACGCGTTAGAAAGTATCACTTTGGTCTCTGATTCTACTTCTTCGAGGAGGAGGGACGTGAAAAAAGGTGAAAAAAAAATGAAAGCGAGGAGAAGAAATACGAGGTTCGAAGAAACGGGGTTCTTTCTCCGTGCCTTTGCCGTAATATCGCTTTATCGGATCTACCGTTATGTCGATCCGTTCCGCATCGACAGTAGGATCGTCGTTTACGCACGTCGTCGTTCGCATAGCAACACACCGGAAACCTTTACTGTTGAAATTGTATTGAAAAGAGAGAAAATATAAAAGAGAGGATTTGAAAAGATTTCCATTCTAAGATCGACGATCGATCGGTGGAACGAAAGAGATAGAGGCTCTTCTCTAGCCTACACCGCCTAACGTTATAGACGATTTCGTTGATCGTAAAAAATTAACTGTCGTGAAAAAAATAGGATTTAAAAGTCTTTCTAAATTTTCCTTTTTTTTATTATAGTCGATCTAGCGATTTCTAGAAAAGAGTCCCCATACTTTCGCTAATTGTAATTTTTACATTCACCTTTCACTCGATTCAATTTCCAAGAATACATTGAACGTAATACACTTGACGATACACGTTGTTTCCTCTCGTCGTCGATCGCATTACGATTCGATCGATTTCAAAGGCTACACCTCGCAATTTTGCCGATCATACGAATTAGGTAGACGTAGGATCCCCTTGGTGCATCGGGTTGGCACGGATAGCAATGACCGGCCTCGTCGGAGGGCGCTACGTGCTATCTCGAAGCTATCACGTTAACCGCACGCTGTAGGTGGTAATTTTCTTTGGCGAAACCGATTCGATCGAACGGTATCATCGTCGGACGTACGATCCTACGTGTGTGATTTGTATATCAAAGAATCACTGGCATCGACAACGGATCTTATTTCGATTGGATCGATAGTAACTAAATCGTAGATAGATATATCGTTAAGGAAATCCTTGTATCCGAGCAAACGGACTTTTACTTTTCTCACGTTCGGCGACTTGATTAGAAACGACTAAAAGATACGATTTATTACGTCGGAAACCCTGGTATACGACCTTATCTACTAAACCAGAGCTCGGAGCAAAATAATTGCGTAATTACCCGCGCGTGTTTATTCCACAGCTTAATGAGAGAATAGTCGTGTACACAGAACAGCGTGTATCGAGAGACGTCTCTTAGGGTTACCACGATTCGAAGAAAACCTTCATCGACTTTCTATATCCTAATCTACACCGTTTCAAAATAGAACATCGAATTCCATGAATACTAAGAGACTCCACGTTTGGTTCTCTAGGTCAACGCACCACGACGCACACCCATTCAACATTCCAGTTAATACGAGAGAGACCTTCGTGCGTTTATTTCTGTCCCCTTAAAAAGCGAAGCCATCTCGGTACATAAAACGTGCATCGTTGTAAAACGAACGAGACGAATGCTCGTCCGAAAGTTAGGCACGGAGTACGAGTCGGTATTTTAATTTTCAGCCTCCCGTAGACCGTGGGTTGCGACTGACTTCCGACAAAGCCGTTTCCCAACGAATTAATTAGACTGGCGCACACAGCTCGGTTATTATACGGTAGAATGTACGGGGTAGATCTCGCGGAACTGTAGCTCGCTATTTGTAATCAAATTAACTCGGTAAATTAAATGCGGTTATCTATGAGAGAGTTAACGTCTCGTAGACACGAAACAGGACGACGTGATTATTGTCGATCGATGTGATCATTCGCAAGAAAAAAAGAAAAAAAAAAAAAAATCCATAAATTTGTAAAGATACTAACCTTCGACGAAGGTTTCTGCAGAAAAGTTGCTATACCAGCCCGAACTCTGTTCTTAACACCACGCACGGTTCCCTTGGCACTGCGAATGGCTTCCCTTTCGAGAATCTTGTAACCAGCGAAGCACTCGTCCGTCTCCTTTTCCCCGAGAGTTCCGGCTTCCTTCTTAGACTCCTTACTGGAATCCTCGTTGCTTTCGTGATGTCTGAACTCGTTCACATGGAACTTGTAGAATCTGTCATCGTCGTAGAGGTACTTGTTGCCGCTCGATCGATTGTAATTCGCGTAAAACTCGGCGGCTGCGTGCTCTTGTTCTATTCTCTCCTGTTCCTGTTTCCTTTCCTCGTAGGTGCACTCACGTACGACCGGAGAAGCAGTCCCGCTGCCGTTTCGATCGACGAAGGGTTCCGGACTCCTGATTCTGGGGGTTGAGGAAGCCTTCGATAAGGAGGACGTACCGGACGGTGACGGTGACGCGCTGGGTGAAGGTAACTCTTCTCTAGAAAAATCATCTTCGTTGGAACGATGATCTCGATCGAGTTCCTCGACTTCCTCGTTTCCGGCCTCCACTCGTTCCTCGGTGTCCTTGACTACTACGGCACCAAGGTCGTTATTCCTTAAACGTACTCGCTGTCGATGCTCCACGTTCTCCTGAACGCTTTCGTTCGAGGATTTGGTTCCATTGACGTTTCTCGGGACGATTCTTCCGTTGAGTTCACCACCGTTCAAAGAATCGCAGCTGATGTTACTCTCGTTATCGTCGCTGTCTAGCTCGGCGCCACTGCTGGTTAAGCTACCTGTACGATCGTGTTGTCCCACAGACAGTATAACCGTGGTTCCACCTCCGGCACCCTTGTTGGCATTCTTCTTCTTCGGTAATGGTGGTGGTGTTCCATCCAGATCGCTGCAGGTCCCGCTATCCAAGGTATCGCTGGGCGAACACTGTCCACTGGACATCACCATGGCGTTTAATGGATTCTGATAGGAGTTGTAATAGAAACAGCTGCTGGATCGGTTCGTCAGGGGAGAGGAGTTTGGTGTTTCCGACGTCACGCGATGCACCATATCCTTCCCGTTCTTTTCTCGATCGTTGTCGCTGCTACCGTTCTTGTTTATCTCGTTGTTATTGTTCGCTGTGTCCTGCTCGTACGCGAAACTTTTCTTATCTCTCGAGGTGTCACCCCCTACACTGATTCTCACACAGCCCTCACCTACAACACCACTCTCGCGGAGTTTTTCGTTCACAAGATTCGTCGCACTCACTGTCGTCAGCACAGCACCGTCCGCGACGGACGAACGTTCGCACGTTACCCCGTTATTATTTTTCTTCTCGTTGTCGTCCAGGGTCAACCTTACCGTCGATATAACCTTCCCGTTTTTATCACCATCCGGATTGATCTTGATCTTGACTACGTGGGAAGCTTGCTGCCGTTGCTGATGATAATGATGCTGTTGCTCCTGATGCTGCTGGACGTTGCTCTGCCTTACGTAGCCGTTCACGGTTTGTACTTCCGGGATTCGTCTCTTGGTGCTCGCTGGAGGATCCACGGCACGAGAACCGACGAATACCGTTGCTCCGGCACCTGTGCTGAGAGCCGGAGAGGATGGAGGGGAAACTGCCCGGATTGACACAGTCTGCCGAGCGACTTGGTTGCCATCCCGACTCTGAGTCTTTGCCGGTAGTGGTGGTGGAACGGTCATCGTGCTAACCTCGTCCATACGTACCTACATTCGAAAGCACTTTGCTCTTGTAGATCGATATTTACCTTTTACTTCTTTTACTTCTTTTATCTAATCTTCTCTCTCTCTTTCTTGTTCTCTACAGATGTTCTAATCAAGCTAGGCCAGTTAGTTCTACCGTTACCTAATTTCCTTCCTCTTTCCCTTCGATAACACCGATCCATCTAGCCTAGTTTTCTAAAATCGATTTAATCGATCGACACGTAACAATTCCGAACGAGACATGCTTCGATCCTCGAATCCGATTCCCTTTCTCCTTCGCCACTCTTTCGACGAAGGAACAGGAATCAAAACGGCCTTCTCTCATTGACCTTTCCTTTCTCCGTGTGAATCACTTACCTGACAGTGATGCCCAAAACGCGCATATCTAAGCGATGACGCGGTTACCACGTTCGACTCTCGATCGTGACGTTTACCAACGTGTCGACCATTGCGAAAAGAGTAAAGCAAATGTAAATAAAAAAATCGAATTGTACCCGTAGAACGAAAGTCCTCTCCGATACACGCGTGACAGTACTCCAGCGAACGTACCATATTGTACGAGATACGACCGACGACGAATCGAAGAAGGATCCTATGCAAAAGAAGGCATCTTAAGCGAACGCCAAGTGACACATCCCATAGAATATGCAAAATAGGGTCAACACAGGGAAGATTTCTCCGTCGAAAACTATTCTGGCATCGGCAAACAGGTTCGATCTCCAACGCCCGTATGGATTCAATCGATCCTTAACGATCAAACTTCTCGCTTTCCCGAAATAGAGCCGAATCTGAGAAAATCGAACACCTTCACTGTAACTCCCATGGTAAAAAGTATCCGGTGCTCCGAGGGAAAAACGAAGATGTCTCGGAGAGACTGTGACTGGAAAACAGCTGCAGGGCACCTGCAGCGGAAAGGAAAGAGAAAGAGGGACGAAGAAAGAGAGAGAGAGAGATTAGCTAGCACTCCACTTACGGACTGCATATGTGTATCAAGAGCTACGCATAGTAAAGCACGCGACTGGACACCGATGACGAACGCGACGATGAAAATTACAACGAGAAAGACGAGAAACGTAACGACGAAGTGGACGACGGCCAACGGCAACGGTTCACAGCGCGAGGCCGTCAGTAACTGTACTGAGTGGTGCCGACACTCACTCATGCAGTCGGCCCGTCTTGGGTGGGGACCGAGACTACTACTCTCGGGGCCCGCGCGACTCGAGAAAGGTGCTGCTGTTTCTCCTGGTGAGGCCGCTGCTCGTGGTGGGGCAAGGAGGGGACCGATGGAACGTCGAGTAGCCTTTCGGGGAGTATGAGGGGCAAGGAGGGGGAAGAATAACGGCCGAGGTGCTCGTCGAGTGCTCGCCGAGAACGGCTCTTGGAATCGTCCGCTGCGGCAGGTACTTTGCCGGAACGAGAAGGACGTGGCGTCCTCTATCGAACCGCTTGAGATCGACCATCCGGTTTCTCATTTAAATACCTGCCTGCTTACCGTTCACCAGCAGTATCCCTTCCTCTTATACTTGCCTACTTGCTTGCCTGCTTACACGTCGAATCTCCTTGCTTATGGGCGCGTCCGTGAATACAAACGCTCGATGGAATCGCGTACACCTGCCGAAATTTCACCGAGACCGGCGGAATGCCCCTGCGGCTATAGAGGACCCGAAGAGATCGCTCGAATGGAAAGCGCGAGGAGAGAGACTCGTGCCTGTCTTTTTGATAACTTCGTCCGTGTGTACGATTGTAAACTCGATTCCTTACCGATGGCATCGATGAGATTTTTTTCTGTTTTTTTTTTTTTAGAGGATTTTTTTACTTACCGATTTGTTTTCTATTTGGTAGATAGTTGTTATTAAATAATATGTATTGTTTTTTTGCGAATATATAAAAAAATTATGCGTGCTTTGTTTTTGAATTAAATACAGTCTTTATATAATATAAAATCTTTTATATTATATTAAATCTTTTTACCTAGATCTAAAAAAATGTTCTTTCATTTTTTTTTACAATTTCAGGATATCTATTAAACTGGTCCTTATATTTTTTTGCAAAAATTCAAATTGTTTGGTTCAATCATGAAAAAAACTATTCTTTTTTATAGTTAATCCGAACATTAACGCGATTCATTGTAAATTGCTAATTAAAATGATAACACACTTACTATTTTGACGAATTTGAAATGTGAAGATAATATCGAGCAAACAGCGACTTGTGCCAAGCGTATCGTAGTAGCAACTGGAGGTCGTTTCGAAATGAAAAACTATCGTGGTAGTGATAACGAGCACGTCGTAATATTTCACTTCCGACAAATAACCGATAGCTACATGTTTTTCAGAAACGTTTCCGAACAAAACATTCTCTTTAAACCTCGCAGATATTGTCATTGCCTTTGTCAAAACTCGGTCGTTATTCTGAAAATCTCGCAAGCGCCATCTCTCCGACCACTAAACTACACCAACAAATATCCATCTATATTCTTATATCTATTTGCCCATTCGTCTAGCACCGACCATTCATCTGACCACAACAATTACGCTTCGATGCAAGCTGGTCGTACATATAAACCACCTAATCTCGCGGCCGGCTCTCCGCGCTGCGTGCTTTATTATCTGGCCTTATTCTCTGCATGCCTCACCCGGTAAACCGGTCGAGAGTAGTGTGTTCACTTTTTCTTCGACAACGTGAAACTTGTATCCTGCATACCGCTTCGCCGCGGTACAACGCGATTATACGAATCACTTTACGAACATGACGAATATCGGCTATAAGAGAGGCGCTCCTCTCGTAAAGGCAAAGTAATTTTCGAAAATAAAACTGCCCGCCCGTCGTCTTTTTACGGACTTTTACGATCACGCGGTATCCACGTTCTAATTTCTTTTTTTTTCAAGATAATTCAGAGGTTCGAGTCGAAGGTTTTCACGTTCGATGTTAAAAAAAAAAAAGGAAACAGAAGGTAGCTCCTGAGGCGGTCGTTCGATTGACCTTGTGACGTTCACGGGTCACGCAGGAGATCGGAACAGGTTCCGTTACACCTTCCAACCATACCCGTGGGTGTCCCGAGATACCTGTTTATTTTTCTTCAGTTAAGGGCGAGGCTCTTTCACCTACTCGATACGACAGGACGTCGCAAAGTTGCTGTCATTCTTCTCGAAGGAACAAATTTCGATAAATTGATTCGACTTTCTGATTGTCTATTAAATACCCACGTTTATTCGTACATCGAGTATGATCAACAAACGTCGAAATTTCTGACGACTATATTTCCTTATCGATACATACATATATAATATAGAATATATAATTAACAAACAAAGAAAAGAAAAAATGTTTAAAACGCGTGACGTAAGGATGCTCGTCCAAACGCCGAGGAACTGTAAACTTTCCTTAACGGGAGACAATTGCGAGAAAAACACATTATATTATTTATTAAAAAGAGAGCGACGAGAGCGATTGATTCTCACGCGGAGGGATTTCTTCGCGGAACGCGTCCACCGACCGTATCCTGCGTTTGAAGTGCTTTACGTAGAACTTATGATTTTATTCCTGGATCTCCCCTCGTTCGTTTTATTGCTGTAACATATAATTTTCACGTTGGTCAGAAACACACTTTTGTTAGGTTATCGAGTTATTATGCGTTTAGCTCGATTTCTCTTGACAAGAACCAGACGTTCATTGGATCTGATTTTCCTTTCATGGTTACGGGTCCTCTGTATTCCAATAAAAATTGAGGGTCTTGATTTTCGGGCATGCATAAATATCTGAAAGAAGAAAAATTCTATTAGTGAAAGTATATCATATAACATTTGTGGCTAAACACTCAAAAAAGTAATAATAATCTTTGGAACAGCTTCTTCGAATGGTTCAAAGTACTATGCGTCACGTTTGACAACATAAGGTTATGTTATGCACATAGTCGTAACGCGTAGGTCAGGACTAGTCGAAGAAGCCCTTTAAATTCTTTACGTAAGGTCTAAACGAATTAGCCCCCCCCTCGTTCGTTCGGTGTACGTGCAGTCGATCATTCGGAGGTCGACAATCGTGAGAATGTTTCGGTACTCGTCGTATGGGACTCTCTGAAGAACTATTTTTTTTTCTTTCATTCCAACGATAAAATATAAAAATCATCGAAGGAAGGATGGAAGTGCTCATCGATTGTTACTTCGACAGATTGTTCGCCGAGCTTGAGAGAAGTTGTCTCGCGTCGCGATACAAGCGTCGGGAGCTCGTTGGGTATTTTTCAGACGTCATAAACAGTTGCGCGGAAGGTAATATAACTCACGATATATACTACCTATATATATATATATGTGTTTCTAAACGTTCTATAACGAGAACGCTCGAAAAGCAACTCGAGAGAATTGAAAACGACGGAGAAACTTGTAGTTTATAGGTATATCGTAGAGACATTCGTTGCATTCGCAGTGTTAACCAAGGAGTAATAGAGCGGAGAGCCAAGATAGATTGGGGGGGAAGAAAGTTCGATAATCTATTAGAAACAGGCCGAGATTTAATATTCCTTATAGATTTTATGAAACTCGTTTCCTTTTCCCTGGAGTTTCTTGCGCTCACCGAACCGATTAAAACTTCCACCAGTCGAGCGCACCTGTATTTACTCGAAAGCGTTCGTCAATAATTTTACAGAATGAACGAAAATATTTAAATATTTAAATATTTGAAGCTTCTAATGAACAAAAAATACAAAATCATCAACTACTTTTTCTCTTTCTTCACTCAGCCGAGAAACTGGACAAGCAAGACGTCTGTGAAAGAATTGTCGAATCGGCCCTGCGTTACCACAATATCACCATGATGGACAACGGTCAAGTTTGTCTATTAGGGAAATTCCACAACGTTCTCTACGTAGCCGTTAAGCTCTGCTACGATTGGAACTTAAAAAACAACGAGATAGTTACTCGTTTATTGAACGACATATTTTATTGCGAGAAAACCTTCGAGAGAATTTTCGTTGGTGCGATCTTCGGCACGAGAGTGACCCATTTCCTGTCAGGCTGGAAAAGTGACTTCGAGGATCGAGAGGAGAACATCAAGGCTTTGATATACTTCATGAATCACGCGGTGGAAGGCAGATTGGAGTACCGTTGCGAGTCTTCGATCACCCGATGTCGTTTCATCGACGTCCCCATGGAATCTTACGGACAAGTAGTCCCACTGAGAGTCGCGATACAACACGGTGCACCCGATATTCTTTTGATAATGCTACGTTACGGGGCGTCGATCGAGTCCGACACCTTGGCACCGTCGCCGATCGAGATACTATTGGCCAAGTTGAACGAGTACGACGTTCAATCGACCGACGAGAAGGCTTCCTATCCCCAAGACCTATTGACGTGTTTAAAATTGGTTTTACGAACGATACCCACGGCCTGTGTAAAAACACCAGAGCATATAGCCGCCCAAAGTGGCGTCTTCAGTGTCTCCATGTACGAGCAATATCCGAATTTGGTTGATCGAGAGCTGGTGCCACCGGAAAGAAGCGGTTTGTCTCCGCCAGAACTGAGACACCTATGTCGTTGCAGTATAAGAGAAACATTGTTCAGAAACTGGGCTCTTCCTCATGGCATTCAAACTCTTCAGATACCTCAGACACTGAGAAACTATCTCGACATAATGTGCGATTGATAGAAATTCGAGTTTAGTGGGTACTTCTCCTTTTTAGAGGAAAAAAAACAAGGTTGGAAAGGGAGAATCGATCGATCGCGGTAAAAGAGTACGTGGTCTACGAGAGAAGAGGTGGATAAACGTTTCCGGAGGTAGAAAAGGTTCTTCTTATCTCTTGATTGGTGTTCATTAGGGTCGACAAAGACGAGTTCCTTGCGAAAAGCATCGGTGCTCCCGTGGTTCGATGTCCGTTACGGGTAAAACTATAGGGGGAGTTAAACCTTTCTAATCTCGTGATCCTCCTAACTGTACGGTCGCTACACTTTCAGCTATTTTCTGGATTAAGCATCGTAACTAATGTAATGCCACGAATCTTTCTCCGAACGACGTGATTGCGTTAATTTACTTTAAACGAATCTAAAGCGCCTGTTTCGCAAATAGGTAATTCGAAAGAGAGTTTTTAAGTGTCTAATCAAAAATTGAACGAATTAAAAATAGAACTTACGTAGGTACTAATACATTTTTTAGCATAAAATTTACTCGGACGAACTTTGCAATATTTTTTACACACGTAATTAGAACATGTTCTTGACTGTCGTAAGAAGCAAGCATCTATCGTGATCGATGAGAACGAGAGAGAAGTAGAAATCGCGGGTGACGAGCAAATTATGAGTAAACTATCCGTAATACCAATGTGAACGACCATCTCGTAAATCACGGAGAGCTCCTGGCGCGAGAGAAAACGGCTTCCCGTCGATAATACGTGCTGATCGATAATTGTACATAATATCTTGACCTAACGACACACCGTGCGTTCTCCTTCCCGAGTTATTTCCATTGGAAAATTCGTACGTAATGTAGGAACGACGTTCGAGCGGGTTCCGCGAGAATATTACGAGAACGCGAAGGTGATTGCCGACAAGGGGGGAGAGAAAGAGAAGTAGAAGGAACTGGAAGAAAAAAAAGGAGGCAAGAAAAAAAAAAATTGCCTCTTACTTCGGCTCGCCACGCGATTTAATCGCGCGTTTCGTTCTCTCTCCGCGATCACCTTCGCTATGATCGTATGCCGGCCATATCTACCGGCCATTTTAAAACTCGACCGTATAACTTTCGATGGAAGTCAGTCGAAGCCTTTTACTTTGCCCGTATCTACTATACATGCTTCTACCGTGTATAAAATGCGAGCGAGGGCACGATAATGCGCGTTCTGCCGCAGTGAACTTCGATGAAAGTATGAAAATTCGTGTTACGTAAGTTACAAAGTTTCAACCCAAGTGGCACGTATGGTATCCACCTTTTTAAAAAAGGATCAACTTGAATATACGTGAATATCGATCGTGTTGCTTTTCAAAGTAACTTTTTTATGCTTCCTTCCTTCGAAAATTGCATTCGCGGGACCGACTAATACGATAATAACGAGAGAACTTCGTAATCGTGTCTCGTGGTACGCGTCAACGAGTTTCCCAACGACGAATTTTACCCATTTCCGCTGAATCAGCGATTAATTCGAGCGATTGATTCTCTATCGATTAGCGAAGAGACATTGGGCCGAGGTCTAACCGCCCTTCCCGCTACGAGCGACTCCTTGGAGACGAGTGGTCACGATTGTTGCTAAGCCGAGAGACCCAATACGATTTTAATCAATGTGCCTCATTATTATAGAGATATTTGTATGGAGAAGATTATAAATGATATTCTTTTGTACTGATAAATAAATTATTCATATTAAAAATTAGATAAAATTCTACGATAATATTGTATAAGTTAGATTAATTTTACCTGTAAGCATCCTCCGAAACATTTATTTTACCAGGTTCCCCGGTGGTTTCCGTCCGACTGGTAAGATTTACCGTGTTACCGAAAAGACAATAGCGTGGCATACGATGTCCAATTACTCCTGTAACAACTTCACCGCTGTGTATACCGATCGTAATTTTCTGCAAGCAATTTTGACCAACGTTTTTCATCATTTTTCGATATGACAATATTGTCACAAGAATTGTAAAATAATACCAACCACGGGTTCACCGTCGATCTGCACCTCGTCCGCAGCAAGATCCATCATATCGAGTGCCAATCGTGCTATGCACCGTGCGTGACAACGACACGGTTCCGGTAATCCGCTCACCGCCATATATTTATCACCCACGGTTTCTACCTGGATCAATCGATAAATCCGGGATCAGTTTGAAAGAAAATAGAAGATATCGGTGGTAAAACGAGTAGAAACGATAGTTCGATATGATTTTTCATGCGTGAATTTGAAGAGAGAAGCGTTCTACGATTTTTCTATCGTTCGAGTGGTAAATCGATATATAGGTATGTATAAAATTTCCAATATCAATAGAATATCTTTCAATCGTATAAGAAGCGTGCTCGCCTCTCAGGTATACTTGACCCACAATTCCGCTATAAATTCCAATAAATTCTACAATCTCCGTCGAGTGGCAATAAAATAAAGTGACGAAACTTTAGCGACGATTACTCGAAAAACTTTCGATTACAAATGAACGCTTCCCTATCGCTCGCGAAGCGACGACGAGGAAAAGTAAATTGCTATTACCGAACTAAAGTTCTTCTTACTTGCCAGCGAAAACGACGAGAATCAATTAAAATAAATTCTCTACCTTGTAGACATTAGGATTCTTCTTGGGATCGGTGAGAACATCGAAAGCCGTGTATAATTGATTGAGCATGTTAACGATCTTCATAGCTCCGCTGGAATCGGTGTGTGCCGCGCAGTAAGCACTAAAGCCAACGATACCCGAGAAGAGGAGCGTCACGCAATCGTATTTCTTTGCGGGTACTGGCCTCGAATGCCTAAGTTCGTTGGCCACGGAAATCGGCAATACGGAGTACAGTAACCTACGAGTTACGACAAATTTCTTTTATATTGTATATATATATATACCTATTGGGAAAGTTCTCAGGTAAAGAAAGAATTGGAAACTCGTGGAATGTGTTGCAGGTACTATTGGAAAATTGGATGAAACTCGTGGAAAGAAACAAATTTATTTTCTAAACTATAATTGGGTTACTTTCGGAGTAATTTCCATTCTCATCATTGGTTGCAACCAATTCCAGGACGTGGTATTACAATAAAATTGAACGAATCGATCTTTCCGTTGGGAGATGGGAAAAGAGAAGGAGGGAAAAGTAGTTTTCCTCGGAAAGAAATTTTACGAGGCGATAGGAGTCGATTTCTAGAGATCTCATCGAAGCTAAATGGAGAACGAGCCCGATGGGGATCCGTTGATCAGGAAGTTCCGGACCGACGGAAATCTTTACCTGTCGGTCTTCTGCTTCTCACCGTCGAGTTCTCGATACGTCTGCTGCAGCTTATCGGTGAGTAATTCCAAGTTTCTTGTCAACTTATAATCCGCTTCGAATTGCTCCGACATCAGGACAAGGTCCCTCGTTGCGTCGTGTAAAGGTACGTCGCTCAGGTACAAGCCGCGTCTACGATACACCACAATTAAAGAACAATACACGTTCGATTCATTTTAAACATTTTTTTTTTATGTGTCTACCAAGTAGTATGAAAATTGTTAAATAAAACTTGTAACGTCTATTTAATAGTTCTTCTTATACTTTATATTCGGTAAAGACCAAGACTTTGAAAAGACATAAGAGTTAGAGATATATATATGCACATAGATATATGCGTAACCAGCTGCGATTTGAATCGAAAGAAAAATGGGTAGAGGTAACGTTCTTAGGAAAGTAGAAAGTTCTTGGTACTTGAGCACGATAAAAGTTGAATACTCTTTTGGGTGCGAGCCGAAGAACTTACTAAATCATGCTTCTTTGATAGGAACAAGCGGTTAAGTTTCGAACGAGCTTGGACGGTTCGGAAGTCGGTAGAAAAGTCGAAGAGGAAATGTAATTCTAATGCCATTGGTGTAATATATTACCAGCAAGATTACCTTGTGAGATCGTCGAGATTCATGACGCTCGGGTAACAGAGGAAAATCGTCAGATCGTTCTCAGGTATGTACAACATTTGACCCTTCAAACAGAAGAAAAAAGAAAAGAAAGAGAGAAGATGAGGCTTCGTCACAGAAGAAGCGAGATATGTAAATTTTTTCGAACGACCGACCACTAATGTATTCAACGACCAACGACACTTCTTCCCGCGAATGCAAATGCAATTCAAGTTTCAAATGACTTTGACAAGGTCTTTGGAAGAGAGGAAAAAAAAGCAGTCACACTCGGTGCCGGGTAATAGATACCGAACATGACTTCATAGTGGACGATTACTCGACTCATCGGACTATCCCCGATGGTAAATTTCCATCGTACTTTATTAGCAAGTTAAAGATTCTCGAGAGAGAGATTCTAATAGCTCTTAGATCGAACGTTTTTTTTTTTATTTTTACTAACCTTTAATCGTAGATAGGCGTACTCCTCCGAAGATGCGACGCGCATCGCGCCTTTTTTCGTCCTCAACACGTAGACAGTGTTTATGTGTGACAGTATGTTTTCAAATGTTAATTCCAAATGCGGCCTGACCTAGGAAGTCGACGACATTATGCAGCCTTGTTTGCGAGAATTTATTTATCGGGTGCGGAAGGAATGTGCCAGAATTCATAATGCAGTTCGCTGGAATATAATCGACCATCAAATCTCTTTCGCATGGATAGGTAACGCGTCCTGTATTAAACGTAGTCTATATGTGTATATATAAAAAATGACATTAATGATACAATTCCTTTCTTATTTTTTGTTATATTTTCATATCCAACGATCCATTCTTATTTTTTTTATAAGAAAAATCTTATGAAAAACAGACAAGCATAGATCGAGGTTAGATAAGACACTCTATTTTCTTCAAACAAGCGAAGCTCCCAAGGTGAGATAAGAAGAAGAAGAAGACACGAAGTGCCAAGTATTTCTATCTTATTTGGTATTCGCGGGAGGTAGTTGCGGGCTAACGCTAATACGTAAACGTAATAACGTAGCCCCGGACTGGACACAACGCGTGTCACGTCACTGGCAATAAACTGGATTCGAAAGATATATGATAGCGTGCGCATGAATATGGATGAATTATAGGAGAGTGGGAGGTTTGGCAGCGAGGAATACACGACACAATTATGTCAGCTCGTTGCTTGGTAACAATTAAGACCGTGCTTCGAAAATTAGCGAGAGAAATTTACCGAGTGGAATCTGATTAATTATGATTAATTAAGTTTCGATAGATTTCAATATCGGTAGGCTCGATTCAATTTTTTTAAAACAACTAATAAACTTTATAAAGATATGATAAGATTATTTTTTTTTATAGACGATGTAAAAGAAGTAAATAAAAAAAATTGTACACTTACGGCAAAGAGTATGTCGGTCAATTTGCAACTACCCCTGCAAACCTGTGGTAAGATGCGAGTGATGGTATAGCCTGTTTGCACGATCGTCAGATCCCGATCAAACATAATATGAAAGGGAAACACTCTGCAGAACGTGGTAGGGCTCACCTTTGGTTCTGCGATAGTAAAGGAAAAATATTTCTATATTTTATGTATATCAAATACGATGGCTATGTATAAAATTTTATTTCCAATAACAATACGTCATTTTATCTCGTCATTAAATCTACCTCTACTCAAATTTGCAGTGAATGATATGAAAGTAACGAGTCCCGATAAAAAAAAGGGTGATTTAATAAAAACGGTACGCTGATTTGTGCGAAGTTCGTAACTTCCACCGTTTTCTCGTTAATAGTCGCGGCAATCCAGGGAGTTCCATTAATTCTAACGATAAATCAATCCCCCAGTTTAATAGGAATTTTGCGTTCTATATGCAAGAACGTTCGAAAGAAATTTATCTTACTCACCGGCAGACAACATTTCATGTTCGACTATCATGGAATTCGACACGACACCAGGTCCCGACGTATTGGTTATCAAGAATTGCACATGATCACACTCGTTCTTCGTCTTCAGTATTTCCATATCCACGTCTGTACCATGAAGTTTTTTTGCTACGGTCTGTACAATAACAAATACTATATTTACCATTTCTTCGTATCTGGAAATACTTTATGTACATATATGCCACGACTTTTCTAAATATCTAGCTCAGAATATCTTATTTATTCTAAAGAATATTAAAAAATGACTTTCGGATATTTCTTTACGAGAGTTAAGTAGAGTAAAACATTGGAAGAATGTATTATATGAAAAAATTTCTGAAATACTTTCGCATCCCTGCGTGTAGCTATATTTTACATATATATCTACCTTAACGATTCCAATAACGATGTATTCTAAACCCGGCCGATCCGAGTAATAATGCAATACCAAAGCACCATCCTCTGGCCTCTCTGTACATCGAAAAGATGGTGCCCTCATTCCTGGATACAAGGTACCCAAATGATCGTGAAGAGCATCCAGGTTCTAGAATAACACATATTCTTTCACGTTTTAGATATTTATAGTACCTACCTATATTCGTTGCTGAGATACACTTGGCGATAATATTATCGGTAGAGTTTATAATTCAGGTATTATTGATACGATATCTTGACTTTTTAGACACAGAAATATATATATTTCCAACATTACAATTTCCTCATCATTCTCTTTATATGCTTAATCCTTAAAGCATTCGTAAATAATGAAGCAATGAATTTTTTCAATAAATGTTATAACGATTCAAGAAAGAGAGAGAGAGAGAGAGAGAGAGAAAGAATAAAATGAACACTTTTTCACTAAAAGGTTAGAAAAATGTCAAGGGTAAATCCGATTTTATACGACCAGTGCAATTACAATCACGAATGATCGAGCAAGACGTACTCGAAACCGTATAACAAATAGAAAGAAAATAAAATTCTTCGAAGAAAAGAGATGGACGAAGAACGAACTAGCGGAACGTGAGCCGCTGTTGCCGCGTGCGAAGAAAGCTGGAAATGAAAAAGCTGAGTGAGCAGAAGTTTCTTAATGCGCTTCACCTGTTTCTTTATCCTTTTCTATGATCTCTCTCTCTCACCCCTCCATTGTAAGCCATATAGCTTGGCAAACTCGAAGTCGACTATCCCAAAAGAATCTTTCCTTCTTTTGAACACGTTATCCCGACCCCCGGTGCAAGTTTCTAATACGCTCGCGCAAACCGTGACCTGTCCCAATGGAAAACTGGTTAGGCGAGAAGTATCAAGACAAATTATGATGTACGAGCGGTATCACATACATATGTACGTATCATAAACGCGAGAATCGTGTCGATAAAACATGTTCCTGCGATTCTGCTTGGAAAAAGCAATAACCTACATTCTAGTATCCAAGCTTATAAACATTTCATCAATACGGTAGATAGATATCGTGATATTTATACGTCAATCGACTAATTCGAAGAACGATGATACGGATCTCTACACGAAAGTTGTACGGATCATTCGATATTATAAATTATTATTTGCTTAGTATTTACGTACTATACTTTTAAATCAATGGTTTACCTGCAAAAAGTCCCGTGGTGTAGCTCCAAGAACTTGGAGGATCTTGTCGTAGCCAGAATCTTGACAGAAGTCAAAGAACATTCGTCCAAAAAGTTCCAATATGTCATTCGCCGGAATGTCTACGACGAAATGACCTCAATGACTACAGAATTTGGTTTAAAAGCATGGATAAATCGTGCGATTTCTCGTGTCATAGCATTGCCCGTCGCGTCGTTATAAACCAAGCATCGTATTAAATTATTCACGTAATCGCGTTGCCACAGCCAATATCAGTTAATTGCCATATACAGGGTGTCCGCTTCCATGTAGTCAAGCGGAGAACTACATGTACACATCAATGACTTGAATCGAAATGTCTAATACCATTTTTCGAAATTCGACTAAGTTAACGAATTATTAACTAACAAAGATAGGTCAATTACGGCGAGCAGCGACATGTAACGTTGTTTATTGTGGATTGCTCCTCCTACCGCTCCATCTCTTACCTAGCTGCGAGCTCGAGTGAACCGCCTTCCTCCGCTAATGTCCGTAATTGACCGATTTTTGTTAGTTAATAATTCGTTAACTAAGTCGAATTTCGAAAAATGGTATTAGACATTTCGATTTAAGTCATTGATGTGTACATGTAGTCATCCGCTTGACTATATGGAAGTGGACACCCTGTATATTTGCTTGAATACCGAAAAGCATGTTATCGTTGGTTATCGTCCAACGTACCATCGAACCAAGGTAATGTATATCGTTAACTATAGATTTTAAATAATCTCACTTATGTAATTTAGCCCCCCCCCCCTACATTTCATTCATTTATCCCGAACATGTTTTGTTTTCGATGTAAATGATAATGCAAGATTCATTAAGCGGTGCATCGTTTAATACAAATGAAATAGTATGCGACAAATGTTGAGTCTGGCATATGCAACAGTCCTTTTCACGATGTACAATAGTAATAATTATAAATTGTTAGAAATAATTTATGTCGAATAAATATGCTTTAAAGAGATATTATAATATATAGACAAATAAAAATAATGATTAGTTATTAAAAACAATTTTATATCGAATAAATATGTTTCGAGGAGTTATTATTATAATAAATACATACTTAATCGATTGACAGCAGCTCCTATAAGATTATACGTAATTTCATCGTCATAGATTTGTCGTACAAGAAATTGTCCATCCATACTAACGGCCGCATCTTTCCTAGAGTAATAAAATCGTACAGGATTATTCCGGTTACACGAGTAAGTATGTACAACCGTTGTAGCTAGACGTGCAGAATGATTAATAAAGTATACAAGAAAATTAAAATAAAAAATACATTCTAAAACGTGGGGCTCATTTATGCGAAATATCAAAATTTATATTCGCGTTTAAATCAACTACGGGAGGCACATCAATTGTGAGAAACATGAAATTAATGGTATGCCTTGCAGTGGTACGGAAAGCACGATACGGAAAAGTGAAAATATTACGCTTGTCCGATCTTCGTTTCTCTCGCATCAATAAACACGAACAAGCACATTTCTTCTTTCGGGCTGCTTGTTCTACGCTTTATAGGAAAATCAAACATCTTAACGATTCGATGAAGTATTCCTCAAATAGTGATTTGATTTTTTTCGCTTTATTTGATTTTACAAAAGAAAATAAATCAAATATGAAAGGAAGAACGTGGAGTTCATTTAAACTCGCAATTTTTTTACGTGTTTTCCTAAAATAAAATTTCCGAAATTATTACCGTTAATGCGATACTCGAGGCGACGGATGTTCATAAAATTCGGAAGTTCGAAGAAAAAGAGAACTTTGGAATAATATCGTGCAATTTGCAAACACGATGCCACCGGCGAAAGAGCGACCGTGAAACCTCATTTAGGCCGAGTAAAGTGACCCTCTTGTATGAGCTCCTAAGTGCCGTCGTCGCATCTCAGTTTCAGGGTAACTTCTATTTTCGGTACAATGGTGAAACGCGAGACACGTGAAATTTGTTGTAGCTCCACGTAACGACTCTTTCTGATTAAAACTCCGCTCGGTCGAGTTTCATTAAGGTTTTCCCAAAAGCGAACGAGATGCTTTATGAAATCGAAATAAAAATACCAAAAAGTCGATAACGATAACAACCACGTTTGCGTTTCCCTTTGTTAATCGGGTTACGGGTGAGATACTATCGACAGTCATTTAACCTTCTCTCCTTCTAATTTGTCGACGTTAATTAATTCGACACACGAAACCGAGAGAAGTAAGTACACGTGACAATATTATGATTACAAAGAAGCCGTTTTCGTTAAGTGTGAACCATCGAAACGAAAATACTCTAACACGATTTTCAAGCTCTCGCGAAGCAATATTATTTCAATTACTTTGCGAGTACGTTTTATAGACTTGTTTTTGACAAAACGATCTCATATCAGAATTTAATATGAACGCTCTTGTAATTACGAGTATAACAAAAATTGTAGAAACGAGAATATTATTCTTATTCGAAAAATGTTGAAACAATATATTTGTATCCTTGATTTTTACCCTGCCAGAAAGTACTTTGACATTTTTAAATATCATATACGTACCTACGGGAGAGAGTACGCAGCAGGTACGGTCGAAGAGCCGGTCAAATAACTCTGTTAATATAATTTCAAGCGCTTCGCGTAGACGCAATAGATGCAATTAGGAAGCGATCTCGGTCTAGCTTAAAAGGCTGACATTTTCGCGTAAATTTACAAAACCTTGCTTCTCTCAGTTCTCCTGTTTTTTTTTATTGTTCACTTTTTCTAAACGTTTCTTCTTTCCTTAGAAATCGAATGATACCGACGGTTCAAAGGTTCTAACGAAATGCGCAATTTCTCGCTCGAACTCGATTGCCGTGGGTGGATAACGCGACGAAATAAAGTACGGAATTTTACGAAGAGACGAGAAGAATAAGAAAATAAAAGGAAAAAGTTTTGGGAGGAAGAAGCATCGAGACACGTGCGCTGGGAATTTCGAGAATAATGGCATCGCCTTTCCTTTCGGAGAAAAAGCTACGACTGGTGAGCTTTTAGGCAATGAGCTAAACGATGAAAGGTTTCGTGTAACGTAACCTTTTGTAATTATCTTGTAACTCGAACTACAACGATGGTATTTCTCTTTGCCAGTACGCTTTACGTTTTTATACAACGAATGTTGTTTTACATTAGCATGTTAAAGGATAAAATCTGTCTCTTGTTCATTTACCAAAGTTCTTGGAAAAAAGAATCGTCTATTTGTTCCGTTACAACCGACTTTTCGATACTGTGATTTCTACTTTTTATACATAGATAATATGTTAATGTATTTCATCAAAAATATTCATAAAAGAGAGACAACGTTTTCCGAGAAGATATAATAAATTTAAAGAGGAAATACAGGGCATTGAATTCAGTGGAAGTCACGAAGGTAGTTCACGCGAGAGCTTGACACGTAGAAAGGATTGTTGCGGAATAGTACTCGAGACGGTAAAGAGAGCTACACACAAAGCATGAGTTATTTTCTATGTGTCAAAACAGTGATATCTAAGAAATGTAACTTTTGCCTTACTTTAGACCTAAATTGAATCAAAGAACATCAAAAACATTTAATTAAAATCACGACAACCCTTGCATGGCAAACTCGACGTAAAAAGAATTGAAAAAGCTTAGATTCCGGTGGAAACTAATTAACCAAAGGACATTTTCCCTTTATCACGCAATAAGCCAGGCGCTTTATGATCGTAACGTCCATAATTTTGATATCAGATGGGCAAAAAAGCAGCAAGCGATTTATCCGGGTCTCGCCCGGTGCTATCTCGCAGAGAAAGTAATTTCGGTGGAGCCACCAACGAGCATAAAAGCACGAACACGGTGTGTATTTGCTGCGCTCGGCGCGAGCAGCCCTGAAGTGTGTGCGAGTGACCGGGTATATTTATGCGGAGCAAAAGTGCAAATTTACAGCGTCATTTTTTCCACCGAGATGACGTAGTTTTTTCCACTTCTTTTTTATCTCCTCCCCCCAAAAAAGAGTACAAACGATGGACAGTAATGGTAGGTCAGAAAGTGTTTCGGTATCTCTTTAGTTTTTAGATAAAACTTAAACTGCTTCTTGAACGAATTAAAAGTTTTGAAAGTCGTACACGTAATAAGAATGTATATATTAAACGAAAGTTCGTGAGTTTAAAAACTTTATCTATAAATTTATTTTTGCCTCGAGATTATCTTTATTTTATTTTCTCTCTACAACAACTGTTTATACGGTATAAATAAATCTTCCTGAGAGAGTATAGAGTAAGGTACTAATTTACGGTTGTATTTTCTAAAAGTTCTACACACAGAGACACACATATAAATATAGCTCGTTAAGTGATAGGTCGAAAAGAAAGACAAGTTCGCGTGCTTAGCGAAAGAAAATAAAGACCAAAGGAAAGGATCGACTTCGGTGGTGGCTTTTACGGAATTACAAAGAAAAGCAGTCGCGTCTCGGCGCGATAAACGACATCGATACTTGGAAAACACATGGTTGCAAAAAACGAGCAGCCGATCTATCCTCGACGTTGGTTTGGAAAAACGAAAGAAGAAACTTGCGTGATACGGATCCAATAAAACAAAAAAAGAAAAAGAAGGCTAGGATATAAAAAAAAAAATAAGCGAGAGGGTTTAGAAAAAAAAAGAAATCGACGAGACGACGATGGCTCATGCAGAGAAAGAGAGAAGAGTGGATTTTCATCGGGTTATGCCGAAAGCCCTTTTTTTTTTACCTACTTTATCTCATCCCACGTCTCGCTGCCAAAGTTCTTCACAACAAGGAGTTCGAGAGCGTAATTCACGAAACCGTACTTCACATGGGGGTAGCCGGACAAAGAGAGCAAGAGAGAAAAAACAAAAGCTTCGATTAGAAACGAGCATAGTAGAGAAAAACCACGAGAAAAACAATCACTGAGGGGGCGAATGATAATTTTCGAACGTTCGACGGGACGAGAACGAGAGAAATGGGAGAGAGAGAGAGAGAGATAGAGCCAAGCTGTCACATGCGACACAGTTTTCAGTGATTCGAGTCAACGTTAAAGCCACCCTAAGACAAAGAGATCCGTCGTTCTTGTCATTCTCGTTCTAGAGTCCCGTCGAAAAGATTCTCCTTCGTTCCACCCCCTCTCCCGTCACCCCCTCTACCAACCCCCTGTGTCACGACCCGTGAAACGACTCGTCGTCGAGACGTCCAAGGAAGAAGAGATCGGAATGGCCGATCGTGAAGATCGTGAGACGCGTGGGATCCTCGTTCCGCAAACGTACCATGTTCCTCTCCTTTTATTGGCTCTCTACTTGGTGGATTGGACTGGAAGCGACGAAATTTTCTCACTCTTAACGTATCATTCCATTCTAATTGCCATGGGGCGCCGTGTTTACCTCGTGCACACGAGCCGCGTACTGGAAGACGCTCGACCGTACGCTCGGAGACGATAAGTATCGATTTTCTTGTTGGCACTCGCGCCACCTGGTATTCGTGCTGCTGTAACATCGCCTCCCTCCTTTATCCCTTCTTCTCCCCTCTCTTAACCACTCTCTCTCACTCTGTCTCTCTTCCTCGTACTATATGCTCTATCTAACACCCTCGAAACCACCAGCGGCCGGTGCTCTCAACGGATTCGTAGGCCGACGCACTACCGACGAAGACGACGAGAAAGACGATGACATGACCTGGAATCGACGAGACTTGATATATCCACTATTCTCTCTCTCTCTCTCTCATTCTTCGCTACTTCATCTATCTCGAGAGAACACCCACAAGACTCACCACTCTGATTTCCAACCCTTAATACCTCTTCTAACCACCAATCTCTCGTTTTATCTTCCATAAGATCGTTCCTCTTTCTATCTTCCTCTTCAATTCTCAGGATCGAATCGTTACTTCGTGCTAACGGTCCCCAATCGAATCGGATTTAAAGAGACGTCATGTGTTTGTCCAGTTTAAGCATCGCTTCTCGTTGGCTTCTAACCCCGTTTATAAATTTGCTTTGTACTCAGCAAGAGGGAATGGCAAGTGGAGCTAGAAAGAGGATTGCTCGGTTGATTCGAATAAAAATGCAAATTGCTTTTTGTTATTGTTTTTCTCGAGGCTTTTTAAGAGAAAGGAAAAAGCTTTGGAATAAAATGAATATTTACAATGCCGTGAAAGTTGGTAGTGCTCTAGTAAGATTCACTAAGATCATTCCTTTCCAAGTCTCCAAAGTTTTAATCCCCAGGCGTGATCGGTAGCGAGAACGCTCGTTTATCTTCTGGGGGAGAATTTCGCGACTTATCCTACCGATAGTTTAATTATCCGCTAACCTCATTGAGGGGGTAGGGGTATCACCGAGGCACGGTTGCCCGCAACAGCCATTATAGCCTCAAAGCAGCTTTGCAGTTTGACGTATTTTCAATATGCGAGAGACAACCTAGCCTGCTGCTGCTCTTCATGTCCTCTCTCTCTCTCTCTCCGGTATACCTAACGTACTTTGCCCGAGTATTGAATTATCAATAGGTAAGCGCATAAAGTGTGTACGCGAAGCGAACCCACGGGGGGAACGTTTATTCTGTTAGAGCTTAAAAAACTCACTTGTGTCCGACATTTGAATCTCTCTTCCTCTCTTAAGGAAATATGGATTATCGTGACATTTGTGGGCTTCCACGGAAGCACCAGTTTTCAATTTGGCTATTGAAGGCAAGAAGAATATATATAATAAAAATACGGTGATTTTTGAAGCCTCCAGTTAAGAAATTTATGAATATTCTAATTAAAAATTGGTGTTCTTTAATTGATCTTAATTAAAATTAATAGAAGGGTCCAATGACATTCTAAATGGCGAAACACTTAATCTCGTTGAAAGCGTACTTATATTTTGATCGTCTCTTAAAAGGTTCACCTTCCACCGTAGAAAACAAAAAGGTAAACGATGTTAACGTAACGAAAGTGATACGGGAAAATAATCTTATTGCAATATTCGATATTAAAAGCACTTGAGTGTCCTTTTATATCATATTACCGGAGTCTCTCCACGCGAGTTTCTCCGAACCTTTTTCTCCTGGAATAGTGAACCATCCACTCGTGTTCTATCTACTGCACGAAAAACAATTATACGAACGCGCACCGACTAATACGGCAAATGAATAGAGCGCACCGACGTCGAGTAAGAGAAGAAGAATTTTCTTTCGAGTTTACGATGGTACACCAGATACACGACGGGTATTTCTTCCTTCGGTAATTAATCGCAAAGTCGCGTGCTCGTAATCGTACGAGACATAGAAATCTTAATGGCTCGAATTTCAGTTTCGTAAGCTAAATTTGGCAAAAGCTCGGTTTTAAGCTCTAACTCTTAGTGGCAATTAGATATACGCGGTTTAAATTCATGGTTTAAGGTAGGTACCCCCTGCAGGGTTCTTATTGGATTCGTTATTGAGAGCTTGCGACTACAAAACGTTCAAAGTCGTAACGGTAAATTCTCGCGAAATGTTTCTACGAGCTCGAATAATACCGAAACAACGTGGTTGAAATTTGTATCGTAAATTTCGAGTTGGATTTCATTCTTACGATCGTTCGATCGAGAGACAAAAAAAAAAGATATGACGAGAATCAGTGGAAGATCATTTTCGATGGCACGAAAATTGCGGCGAAATATTTTTTCGCCACTCGAAGAGAGTGCACTTCGCGGCATGACTCCGAGCCATGCGATTCAGTGAAATTATATCCTTGAGAAAATAAGACGGGACGTATTTTCTTTCGCTCCGAGTAAAATGGCACGTGGAAAGAAGCATCGCTAAGAAATGAAAGTTTGAACGTCGATTCGGTATCCTCCCTCTCTCCCAAGTCCTTCGAGTTCCACGGAGATAAGTTTACGGGGGAGGAAGAAGACGAACTTCGACAGTGGGACCTTCTTCAAAGCGTGTAAATATTTAGAGTTTAACAGGTACTTCGTATATTACGCAACGGTGACATCTTGAGAGTACCGTACTATTTAAGGATGACCCGGTTTTCCGGCAGAAACCGTCAAGTACGGTGACCCGTTCCGAAAGAAAGAAAAAAAAGAACGATAATCCCTCTTCCCGAATCGCGTCTATCAAGTGGAATTGAGGGAAAAAAGAAGGTTAAAACGTCAAAAAAGCTGGAAGAAACGAGGAGAGAGAAAGGTAAATATTTTTAATTAATTCCCCGTAAGATGATTTCTTTTTCTCGCAATAAAATACGATCTTAATATTAACTTACTCTTCTTTCTCTTAGCTTGAAATTTAATAACAAAAAAGGAAATATGTAACTCCATTATTAAATTTCAACGACGTTGGAGTGAATTTTATTTTATATTCTTTCTAGAAACGTGGAAGAGCATATAAAATGTCTATCGTAACGATCGTTTTACGCGTGACGATTCGTAATACCGTAAAAGGCCTCCTATCGCAGCAGGAGTGATATAATCGTATAGGAAAGTGCACGTATGTATGTATGTAGGTACATACCCCATACATCTCGTCGAGAGAAGGAACGAGAGGAGGCGAGGCATCTCGGCATCCAATTTTCACCAAGAATCGATAGAAACGTACAGTGGACCGGATGGCCGAGCTAATCTTTTCGCCTCTCCTAAAACGTATTCCTAGAATCGATCCGAGTTCCGTCCTCCCGGATCGTCGCACAAAGAATTCCTTCTTTGACGCGAAAAGAAATCGATATGGGAAATCGTTCGACTGGAAATTCTTTTTTTTTCGGAATAGTTACCGATACAGAAAAACAAGTGGGACTCCTACGTAAGTATTATCGAGTTGCAGATAACAGACATAAACGAAGTTTAGCACAAACGTTTTTTTTTCCAAATAAAATTGATAACGTAACTCATTTTTAATTCTGATCAAAATTTTGCAGAGAATATCACGTTGCATAGATAATTACATTAAATATACCTCTCTCGAATAAAATATCTCATCAACCTGAAGCTAAATTATGTTATAACCTGATAACCCGCGTCATTCATCCTGCTTCCCCATATCCAATTCATATCCACCGTGATAAAACGATTCGGACGACCATAATTACCACTTTTTGCTGGCCCTCGAATCAATCATAAATTTCTTCTTGCTACACACACACACACACACACACATAGGTATACATTTACTTCCGTCGTGACCAATGATCAAGCACGAGGAAGAAGGAAAAAGGGAAGGGAAGTCGTCGTCGATGTTAAGGCACGAAGAGTCGGAGTTTTACGAGGGTTACCCATCCTCCTTTTGAGAACGGTGTTAGTATCCCTCCACTCTTCCTTTCCCCACGGGCGTTACGAAGTACGGACGAGCGATTTTACTGTCCAACGAACGAAACGATGCCACCGGCCATCGATCGACGGAATTAAATGGCTCCGTGTGATTTAAGGCACATCGTACACGTCCAACCGCTTCTCGTACGAGCGAGTAATAATCATTGCTACTGACGATGACGAAGATTCTCTGTCGTGAAAACGTGCTCGTGAAAGCGTGAAAGAGGATAGATAAACGAAGGATCGAACGAACGAGAGATAGAAAATGTTGTTATCGGTCGCATCGAGTAAACGACCGTGAATGGTGTTTGAAGAGAGAAAGAGAGAGATAAGAAGAAGCAAAACTTTGAAGTAAGAAAAAATAGTCCAAGCTTTTCTCGTAGAAATTAATGGACTCGGGTAAAAGGAGAAGAAGGAGAAGAATTTAGGAATCCAACTTGGAGTCTCGTGGTTTTATTGGACCCTTTTGTCGAAGTTCGATCTTGGTCTCCCTTTAAATGGCCAACTGAAAAGCTATGTATTTATATAGCTTCGACTATAGAAAGAAACTGCCGGAAGAGAAGGAAAGATTGCGCAATTTGTTCAAATAGAATATTTCCATTAAAGAGGTCGAAAGAGACACTCGACTTTTTTTATTAAAACCCTGAACGGTCTCGTCCTTTCGTCAGACCTCCTCGAAGAATCGAAAGAATCAAATTAATTGATCCATTGTTTCGTTTAAACGAACTCGATGAATCGGTAACTCGCACGGAATATTTAAATTAAAGCTAAAGTTTCGCGTAGCAAGGCTCTAGGAGGGAAGCTTTAGCTTTAATTCGCAGGTTTTATCGAGCTAATGTTTAAACGCTAGCGGTAGTTGAAACTTTGCCTCGCGAAACCCAGGTATACTCGTGTTAATCCTAATAAGAAACTCGAAGTTTATACTTCGAAAGACGTTTACGTTCGATATCAAAACCGGTTAGAAAATTTCAACGTTATACGGATGAAATAAGTTAAAATTCATTTTACTTTCAAGTTATCTCGAAATAATCTAACAACGAAGATTATTTGAAACTATCGGAGACAATGGCAAACCTATGGAACCTATCATTAAAAACAATCTGATTAACGCAGTATACGCGGCAAACGAGCAAGCCAATTTTGGAACTTCGCAATCCACTTTTCCTCTACGGTTTTGTATTCCTCGAATCTGTATTCGACGGTAAAAACGAAAGAGAGCGTGCGAGCGAGAGTGCGAGGGCGAGTTCCGTTCTCGCGTAATCGGACGTGGGAGAATAACCGAACTGAGATTAACCCAGTTTTGATTCCCAAACTATTTTGGATGGACGAAACGCGGTAATACGTGCGCGCGAGCGAACGAGCGCAGCTTCAACGACGGTTTCGCTCGATTATACCGCTGGAGAAAGAAAGAAAGAGAGATAGCGCGAGATAAAAATTCGAAGAGATATAGGTGAGCGTAAAAAGCACCCTCCTGGAAAAATAGATAATTCCTTGGCAGGAAGAGCGAAAGATGGTAAAACGAGAAGAAGAGAGAATATTCGTTATCCGCTGGCAAGAGCGTTTATTCAAACCGATGCGTTTCTCCGAGCGTAACGACGAAAGAGACGAACGCTCGAGGACGATTTTAGAGCGTTTCCACGTCGGCAAGTTGCGTGAATTATTTCCCCCGAAGATTCAGCTTGATGGATTTAAGTGGGACGTCGCGAGGGCGCCACGAGAATGTGTTGCCTGTACCTGGTATTTTTCGTGAAAAATAAAGACGATACGCGTACGACATACAGCCACTCGATTTTTCATACATTCAAACGATACGTGGGACAGAGACTACAATAAAGCTTTGCGTGCTCTCACACGGTCCAATGAAAACGTACCCGCAGTTTCGGGCTCGACTTCCGCGCTTCTTTCAAGGTAAAGACAACGCGAGCGTGAGAAAAATTTCTCGTCGCGAGTTAATCAACGGAAATTCGTGGTAAACGTCTCTTCCGTTTCTCGTTGATTCCTTTCTTTCACTTTTTTTCCCCTCGTTTCGGATAGGTCAAGGTCGATTCATCGCAATTATCTCGAGTCAAAGTAAAAAGAATACAATTTTACGAGGTATAGTCGTGACGATAAAGGAACGCGAAACGTCGTATAGAATTAATCACGTATAACGTTATCGATCGAGAGAATGGTCCATCTAGTTGCGTAGGCGGTCGTTGAATTAATGCCGAGCTAAAAGAAATCGTAGACCCTCCCATTACCGATAGGCAATATCGAAAAGAAACGAAGAAACCACCGTCACATATAGAATGCCATATAACATGGAATAAATACGACGTTAGGAGAGTAAATCTCTCAGAACGGACGTTAAGTAAATTCATAGGTTTTGAGAGAGGGGGAAAAAAAGACAGATAGATACAAATTATTATATCGTAGGCAAAGCCCGTAGATGAGAGTAGGTACATTACATACAGTACAAGCAGATACAATGCAACTTAAAACTGAAGACTAAATAGTCGGAAGTCATGCTGCAATATGAGAGTTCAAGCCATACGAATACTTGTGTTTGTTTTTTCCACGAAAGTCGACCATAATCGAACGTAATCGGTTCCAATATGAGACTGGCCTAAAACTAACCTTAAACATGAGATTAGAAAAAGTGTAAGAACTACGCTAAGAGAGAGAGAGAAGTCGTCGTCGAACGTCGTCTTTCGTCTCACGATTAAGCGGCAACGTCACGCGTCGAATATCCACGATCGATCCTCACTCGCGTCGCCGACAAAGCGAGAAAGCCCTCTCACTCCCTCCTATCCTCCATCTAACCCAGAGAGAAGCCGGAGGTGCGACAATGGTGGTGACCCTAACGCAGAAATGACTGACGTCATTGGATGCCTCGCGAGATGGGCCGCATTATTGATTTTATATCGCGTTAGAAAAGGCCACTGCTACGAACCGCGTCCCAAGGATTCCATTCTGCCATCGTTCTCTCAATTTTTCTAATGAAACGCGAGAAGACCCTTTTCCCATCCCTCCTTTTCCACCCTCTTCTCCTACCCGTTTCACCGCGAGGGATCATCAATTTCCGTTCTCCGTGATCGCAACGTCCGGCAGAAACGACGTCGGCTTTCCGCGCTCTTTTTCTAAGGATCGTGCCAATGCCTAACTCGAGTGTAGTCCACGAACGTAAGGATGAAGGATCCCACACACCCTCGGCGATTATCCAGAGTTCCCATTAAGGAAGAAGGGGGGACGACGTTCTTAACGTTCGGGAAATTGAAGTTTGGTGTAAGTGGGATCGATCGATCGAACGCGACGCCCCGGCTTTAAACTCTTCTCTCAGGTAGCTCGATGATTGTGCTTCGAGTGTACCGGCCCTCTCTCTCTCTCTGTTGTGTGTCAGTGTCTGAGTGTATTCGATAGTCGTATACGTGTAACTTCACAGAGAGAATTCCAAATAATCCTTCACCGGCATGAGCTCGCCTGGAGGCTCGCTTCTGTTACCCTCTTTCTTCCTCCACCTCTTATTCCCCTTATTTCTTTCCATTGCAGGTGGTGAAACGTAGTAAGGATCGATAGAACCTTTTATCTTTCCGCTTGTAGCCGAGATTTTCGAACGGATTACAGCCAGATCGAATTCCAACGTGTAAAGTAGCATCGCTCGAGGACGTTAGCAAGGCGCTTCGGTTGGATCTCAATCCTTCGAGAGCTCCCATTTGAATCCGTTTGATCGAGACGCGAAGCGATTAAGAACGATCTTTTACTCACCCACTGTCTTTTCCTCGTGATGTTTGTTCTCTTGAATTCTTTGAGAAAGAGAGAGACGTCTCTGCTTCTTTTCGAGAACTTCGGAATCGATTGTTTGCCGATCGAACGATTATCGTTATTGTCGGATAGGAATGGTTCTAGTCGTTAGTTCAAATCGAGTTAAAAAGGTGCAATAATCGGATCGTTTCTTTTCAGTGGGAATTTAAGAATAAAAAAAAGAAATAAGTAGTAAAATGTTATGGAACGCGTCGATTGATGCGACACGAATATAAAAATGTTCAAAGAGGGGTAGGTTCGCTGGTTAGAATGAAAAAGGGGGAGGGAAGGAAGAAAGTAGAAAGTTCGAAAGGAAATCGTTCGTGAGTGTCTTGAAAGTAGACTGCGAGAGAAAAGGTACCTTATTCCCTGATCTCGAAAAAGCACTTTGTTTCCCCCTTTACGTACACGCGAGAGTCTCTCGTTTTCGTCATTCTACTTTGCTTTTTCCTCTCCCAGCGCATGGTATTCAACGAATAGACGAGAAAATCCCGATGAAAGGAAAAAACTCAAAGCGGTATTCGCGGTGTTGATAATACCAGGCGAAACGGTCACGATACTTTTTCGTCGGACAAGCAATATCGCGAGAATTTTTCTGCGAATAAATCGTCCGTTATGATGTTTAGATCGAGGATTCATTTCTTCGTCGCTCGATTAACATCTTCTTTAGAAGCCAATGAGTTATTCGAATTACCATTTCAAAGCGACCGAAAGAGGGCACGTCGAAGTTCTTGAAAAAAGTTTTGCCGTGGTTTACGTTCCACCGATGCCAATAATGTCGAAATCAAAGAAGAACATTATCCCAGAAAATACAGTTAGGTATATCAGTCCGTGACTACTTTTGGAAGATCACAAAACTACTAGAACTTCGATGGATTTATAGAACTTTGAAAAGGAAGACTCGAATTTTCTATATATCCTCGAACTCTTCGCCAAACTACCAAACTTCGTGCTATTCTCTCCGTATCAAACTCTCGCGAACAATCGTAATCTCTAAACAACGACGACACACTGACCCACGCTCCAGTTTTAAATTCTAAATACGAGTTTCACGTTAGCTCTCGATAATGGCTCGTCCTGACAACTTCATACCCTCGACGTAGGTGGAGTTTTTATTAAAAAGACAAAAATTGTCGATTGGAAATAGCCAGAAGAGCAGGACTCGCGTTCGAGTTCGCGTACGAAAGCCTGTCGATACGAGGTGTCGCCAGAAACCGGACGCGCATCAACACCTATCCGGAGCAAATATCCGGGACATTTCGTGGATCGAGTCATCCCTCCCCCCTTTTACAACCTCGCCTCATCCTCTGCCCTTCGGCTCGCGTACCGAAACGGCCGGGGCAAATTGCACTTTTATGGAACCTTGCCATCGCGTATCGCACTTGACTCTTATCGATACTAGTCGACGAAGACAAGACGGGAATGCAAAAGTGTTCTTGAACCGTTCTGTATGTAATTTCATCCGAAATGGCAAATTGTTCTGGTGTAGAGAAAATGTTAAACTCGAGGTGATTTTTCCCCTTTTTTTTGCATTCGTACAAATTTTTTAGGTTAATGTAGCAGTTTATATTTTTTGTAATGACTCGATGTAAAACATATGCAAATAAAGTTATATTTTCTGGAATTATGTAGTTGTGAAGTAAATTTCTTTCCAAAACCCATAATTTAGTTTATTCCCTATAAACATATGCATTAATGAGAATCATGTTGGTAATCGGCAATCAAGTGGATTTTTGAAATATTTCGCCTTGCAAATGGTTTCAAAATTGGCAATTTTTAATAATAATCTGCCAAAGTTCTCGCCCGATATAACATGGATCGTTATTACGCTGCCCACGCAAACAAGAAAATTGCATACTTTCCGGCTGGAATATTCCACTATATAGTGTAGTTTGAGCTTCATCGGTAAACTGAGCGCTCCGCTTGCAATTTTTACTGTTCCTTTAACTAGCACAATAAAAGGAGGGGGTAATCATCATAGTCTCGAAGGACGTTCCCATCGTTCCGAATTTATCGTCACCATTTAAAAATCGATGGTACCTTTTGCACAACGAAGAAGACGGACCGTCGACGGAGCAGCAATTTCTTGCTCGATTACCCAGCTTTAGGAACACTTCCGTTATCTTCGCGTAATGATTCAAGGTTAGAGCATGAAAGTCTCAACGTGGTCGAGTAGCCTTGGCCTAAGTGATTTTGTTACTGCAATACCGATATTTATTCCTTCATGGCAATTAACAAATTGAAACAACTTACACAAAATTTGATTTATTCGTGCGGAAAGGAAAATCTGAAAAAGAAGCGTCCTTAAAAAAAAAGTTTTCTCTTGTCCCAGAGAGAAAACCTGGATTTTAGTATGCCAATCGCAATTTGATATAAATTTCCATGAGATTTCACGGACGCTTAAGCAAAATAATAGTTTCAATTTAGGCGGATCACGTATAAGCTACAATTTGCGTATCAGATATGGCTTTGAAATCCAAAGCTTGGTATTCATCGGATATGCTGCCCAGAGCATGATCGATTTGGAAACAATTTTCAGGTAAACATATGCACCAGCCTATATATAGAAGACTACGAATTTTTGTTATGCAATCATTTTCAAATTAAACTAGTTATACGAAGATCTTAATACACGACGAACGTTGAATGTAACCAGTGAAACAATGATCGCTAGAAATGCTAATGAAAAAAGCGAAGAAAAAATACTCGTGACGTATTTAAACTTAAGAAGACTGATCGTGCGCCTACGAGAGGCTTCCCTTCGAACGAACCGTATGCGTATCTGCCTCACAGTAAAATGCCCCGACTCGTACGTGCGTCGACACCTAAATCCCTTTCTACTCCGCTTTCTTCTCTCTCTCCTTCTTATGAATAAACATCGAGCTTGCTTTTTTATGAATAAACATCGGAACTTCTCGGAGTCGATAGTCGCCAACTAGCATAGTTACGGCTTTCCTTTACTACAATTTGAAAATATCTGTCCTGGAATCTTTCCTGGGAAGAAGAATCTAACAGATTTGACAAAAGACAGTACTTTAACGAAATATCACTCAAAGTTTTCGAATGTTAACTTTAAAAGAAAAGACGCGTCCTTGATAAATTTTTCTTCTTTTTAATGAATGACGATAAAAACGACAGTAAAACGAGAATGTTCTACGGGTTTTAATTGTAACCCTGGGCAGATAAAACTCTAAACGATCCTTTCGATGAGATGAATCTCTTGAATGGACCACCACTATCCCTGGTAATTTATTATTCTATTCTATCGAATCCGGTTACAGGTTGCAAATTCAAAGGAAACTCGGATGTGTAGATAAACCATACCCGTATGAATCGTTAGCTAAGCGATTAAACTCATGAATGTTCCGTTAACACAGAGAGAGAGAGAGAGAGAGAGAGAGAGAGAGAGATAGAGATTATCTACGTAAACGGCAAGATAGGTAAAGTTAAATAAAAAAATCACGAGGCCATGCCAAAGCATAGCGAAAAAACGAACCATTTCATGTCGTAAATTAAAAGACGACGAGATATCTCGTTTCCCGCTACATCGGCCGTTCGCTTTTAACGAAGGCAAATTTTCGCTATATTCTCTCACTGCTTTTTTTTCGTCGAGTGAATTTTTTTCTAACTCTCGAATGGTACACGTTGCGCGTTGGACGTTCCTGGAATGGCGATTAAGCGAACGAGACGATCGAACGGTATCTGGATCGTTTGGAGAGTCGCCAATGATCTAGTAATTATTTAAACATCGTCGGGCCCCTCTCGCGATGTAACGCAATGTCACTGGTAAACGTATGCCCACGGGGGTTTCTACTCGAAAAGTTGAAGTGAATTTTATCAATAAATAGCTTATATGTATTTACATGATATCCGTATAGCATGTAACGGGATGCCATAAAATCGGTATAACTGTAAAAGGAGAGAACGTTATAGAAATTGAGTTTAGGAGAAAAGCCTTATCGTGGCTTATCGATGTAATTGAATGTTTTCTTTTTAATCTCAATGTTCGATGTTAATCGACGATCGACATATTTAATTAACAACGTTCGAATTGAATTAATTATTATCAAAAAGACAAAGAGATTTTGTTAAGTATAATGAGCGAACTATAATAGTACAAACGTTCGGCTTCTCAAAAATACGAATAATCGTACCAACAGTTTTTAACGTCCACCGTTCGTCTTTTTGATCGTAACGACTACCAATGAACCAGTACTTTCCCAAACTGCCCTCGTATCGTCGCTCATCAATCTCTCGTTATCATGAAGAAAGAAAAACTAGGTGACGCTTAAAAAAGTGCAACTCTTTAATTGGAAAAGTAATCGAGCCGTGATTCGAGGACTTCTTGCAGCCTGAAAATCTAATATTTAAGAAGTTTCATGAAATTTTAGATCAAAAGAAAGGTATACAGGGTGGTCCACTTAAATTCAGCTACCTAAATGTTTTCAGAAAAAAATAATATTTGCAAATAATATACAGGTATATTACACACATAACACAAATAAAGGAGATATTTAGGTGGCTATATTTAAGTAAACCATTCCGCATAACGATTTTTGCAATCGTACAAAATCAAAGGTGTCTTCTCTCCTTGTGCTTCTTAGCTGCGCTTAGTTTCGCTTCACAATTTATAAAGTTTCTAACTTAACCGTGTACGCGCGCGAATGAGAAAGAGAACATTACCGCTTTAGAGAATTTCTCACCACAAACTACGCGTATTAGTCTTCTCTAACTAGCAAATAATTTAAAGAGATCGTGGTAATTAATAAACTTTGAAACATTTTGGGAACGCTCGGGCGAATCACGATCGTTTACATCCCGGCTAGGTTTTAATCGAATTAGAATGCAAGGGTGGGAGGCATACGCGTATATTAATGTTAAATAAATGGTTTATGCGTGTATACATATTGAAATTTGCAAGGTATACGGATTTCGAGTAATAATCGATGAGGCCATCGTACCTACGTTCGAACGTCAAAATGAAATTTCCTACGCAGCTCGATGGAATTAATCGAGCAAATGGAAGGTACCACTTCGCAAATCGGTGCTCCAGCACTTCCAATTAAAATGGACGACAAGTCTGCCATCGCGCGACTCGAATTTACGAGCGCGTTCGTTCCGTTCCGTCCGTTCGAGTGTCTTCGCTTCGAAAATCGTTTAATCTCAATTCTTTTTTTCTCTCTCTTTCTCACGATCGTTTCCCGACTCGTCAATCGTACCGGTTTCAGTCGTCTCGTGCCACGTGATTCTATATTTCACCGAGTTCTATTGCTAATAACCGTGCTATGCGATATCACAAAGTATTTTATTTATAATAATAACTGAAACTGTGGCCCTATCTCGTCTCTCTAATTATGTAAATAAAATAAACCTAGACGAGTTTTATAATGCATGAAATTGATTGAGACGTTTATACAGTGCCTTTGGAATGTTCTATTTTTAATACATAGCTATATGTTTTTAAACCTTGGCCCAAGTCGGATTAAAGGACTAATTATAGCAAATGACTGCAACAAGAGCGAATATTCGAGATAGAAACATACAGAGCAAGAGAGAAAAAAAATAACTCCTACTTCTGACCGGAGGCTATAACGTCCACTTGCAGAGATTTCATGAAATTTTTCCAACAACTCCACTCGGAGAATCCGGATAAAACGGCGCCTAATCACGAAGCCCACGTATGCGCGACGTAATACGTGATTCGACGTTAAAAATTTCATTCCTCTCCGGCCGCCACGTCGTCGTACCTCTCCCGTTAATTCCTTTTTTCCTTCCGCTAATTCTTTTCACCCGACGAAAATTAAGAGATCACAGAGTGAAAGCGCGCCACACCGTCGTAGGATGCATCGTGCATTTAAAAACTCGTGAAAACTACTCAGTTGTCGTTCGAAAGTTTTTCTTTCGAGTACGTCGCGCTCTCGATATCTGAAAATTTCACGAGCACGTCGTTCCTCGCTATTCTCGACGGCGATTGAATAATAATAAAATAGAACGTCGTAACGTTATATATTTATGGTGAATCCTAGCAAGGATTTTTCCCTGAAGGAATCGTTACCCTTCCCCCTTTATCGAATGGTCGAAACGAATGTGACACTTTCTATGCATTGGAAACTGCAGTTACATAGAATCGTGCGGTCTTGAATATTAAAGTGTCAACGTACGAGGTAGCGAACGTTTCGAGGAATACTTTGTACCTACATTGTGAGGGAAGATAAAAGTATTTTCGATTTATACGATACATGTCGAATAAAATGGATTGAAATTTTTATTGCTCCACGGGTTCCAATCACGGTGAAAATTTAATTGTCGCGTCCAAGCACGGTGGAAGGATCGGTAATCCTGGAGAGTGAAAAAAAATAGCAATCTCGATCTTCGATTTATTGTACCTTTGATTCTTCCTTATCTTTTGTTCTACTGTTACACGGTTTAACGTGACACTCGTTCTCACCCGGCATGGCTTTGATTCTAACAGCATCTTCGATATCGCTACACTCCTGATAAAAAGTAACGCTCGAATGGAGCAAGAGAAAAAGAAACTGGAGAATACCGCGACACAAAGGCTATCACAATTACACTTGGTTCTACTGTTTCAGTCATCTCGGTGGAGAAGGAAATACTGACAAAGCATTGAAAACGAAAGGGAAAGTAAAAAAGAGAAACTAACAAAAAAAGAATTTTGGCGAAGAACAAAATTGGTATGAAACCTTTTTATTACGAAATATCTCGTATCGCGTTGGTTCGATTTGTTTACGTCCCGATATTGGAATGCAATTTTTCTGTAATTGCTTAAACTACGATTTTGTAGTAGAGACAAAAAACGTTTTAATTGTTTGGAAATAAATGCTGTCATTAATATATTTATTTTATCAACAACTTGGGTGTTAAATAGTGGTGAAATTAAAATCGTTAATGGTTATAAACTAATTTCGGATGGTTTGACGTTTACAACAAAATTGTTTCCCAGGGTCGATATGTGTACATCTGTCTACTTGAAATTTTATGAATATTGTTTCATTTTTTCTCGTGATTTATAGCTTTTCATTCGATACACCCAATTATTTTAATTGTTGCACAATTATCAACGCGTTCACCGTCATTTCCAATTCTTTTCAACATCAAGTACGTCAAAGACGTGCGATTTTCGTCGACAGCGTTTTCGCATATATCAATGAAAGAGAAACGTGAGCCGAAAGCGAAAGATAGGCGTTAACTTTCGAGCTTCACGCACTTCCCATTGTACCCGAGACCAAACTCCGATCCTTTCAATATGCATCCAAACGAAAAGATTACCCCTGACGAATGCAGGGTGTTATTCGTGCATCGGAGCCGCGTAACTGGAGATTGTCTCAAGTGAAAAGCGAGAAATAATGTATTTTTGTATTCTGAAGAATAAAAGTATCAAAGCGTGTAAATATTTCTACAATACAATCTTAAGCTATTTAACGGATAAATTCGAAAGAAACGATTAAGTGAAACGCAAAATATATGAATTATCGATTATCTGAATTATCCTTTACGGTGATCATAATTGATCATTGCGGTTCTATGTAAAAAGGCGTGAAAGAATAAACATATATCAGCATATTTCGAAGTTCTTTTATAATAATAATAAATGTAATTTATTAAATAATGCATCACGTTATTTCGATAATACGGTGTAGAATATACGAGCCAGGATTATTTGCAATACCTACATTATAATTACTTTATTGTCAATAAGCATAGCGAACGAAGGTGAATCGAAATCCAATCGTGAAAAAGAGTAAGTAGATACATCGGTTTCGTTCGACGATCCACGAAGCACTAACAGATACAATTTCTGACCTGCTTTGATGTGATATTACCTCGTACGTCTATTTACCTTAGAAACATGGCTCCAGCCACGAAGTTCATTCTTAACGCACGCGTCCCCGTCAGAGTTCCTACATGAAAACAACTTACACAATACATAATGTATGACACGAATTATTTCGAGTAGACTGAACATCGAAAGGACAGTTCGGCCGTTAATTAAACTTTGAACGGTTTGCTTTGGAACAAACTCATGCATCCTAGATATGCAGACAATAGACGCACGCACTTGCATACGCATCTATGCAACCTTATAAATATAATTTCTGTAATTACGTAATTATGAATTAAACTCGTTATTTCAACTCCCTCGTCGACTCATTTCAAAGTCCATTTTAAATATTTCTTTCTGAACTTCGACAAAAGCATCGACGTAATTACCGCTGACTCGATTCCCACCGAGGAAGGCGCTTTCGTCATCGATATTCTTCGTTCTATTCTTTCCTTCGTAATTACGATCAGGAGATAATAAAATAGAGACCTATAATGACTACTTTCGATCTGCCTGCTGCTCGATCATTACCCGAGGCTTTTCTTATTTATTCAATAATCATATATGCACACCTGACATCTGGAATAGGCTCGATGTCCGTAATCACTTATCGCGATCGATTCTTCGTAAAAAAGAATAAACTGTAGGTATATACCACGTACGTTAACAGGAATGTCTTAGGTTACGTTAGATTCCAAGACACTTATCGCGTGATCCGATCGAGCAGGTATCTCCGTTTCGCGGAGTTCCAACTCTGCCAATAGAATTCTCGTCTCGAAATCCCGAGATCTCTCGTGCGAACACGTATAAGGATCCATTAAAAGGCCCAACCAACCGATATTCATAATCATCTACAAACATGCTAGAAAAGAGACAGCATGGAGAGACTCGGAAGAAGAAACGAGAATCCTTTCACAGAATTCTCCCAAAGGGTCTAATTATGAGGCTAGCTTCTGAAGAAGAATGAGCAGAAGGTAAAACGTCGAGCTGCTAATTAACCTCGATCGATTCTTCATCCGGCCTCTCTATCTCGTGGCAATAGACGACGGTCTTGTGCAGCACGCGAAAGAGTAGTAACTCCTATCGTACAAGCCGTAAAACGAAGGCAAACAAAATTAGCCGATCTTCGTTGGTTTAAACTCCATTAAGGTGTGATCGTAAAATTCGATGGTAAATCGTTCGAAGGAGATTCGATCGTGAGAAGTCAACTGAGTGTCGTCCGGTACCTACAAGAGAGAAAATATTTGTCTTATAACGCTCATAACGAGAACGCGCCTGAGGAAAAGTCCTTTATCTCGGCGAGCTCGTGTGACAGGCGGCGTTGGCCATAATTCAAACCAAGTCGGCGTTCGATCGATCTTCTGTACGAACGAACCGGCAGCCTCGAGACACGTCTGACAATCCAAGAAGTTACAAACTAAATCCCCCCACTATTTGGAACTTCGCGTACGATCTAATCGACGGAACAAAGAAAACCGACAAACATTCCCGTAGACGTTGAAATAAGAAGAAAGAAAAAGACGAGAGAGGAAGGAAGGGGAGAAGAGAAATTACATCCTTCCGTTTTTACGAGGCACCGTTCGTCGTCCTAGGAATCTAGAACAAAAGGAACTTTGGTTCGACTTTGAAAAAAAAGAGAAAGACTCGCAAAAAAAAACTCTTATTTTAAAGAGCGAAGGCCTCTATCGAGCTGTCGCTATTCGTGCCTGTATATCTAAGGGTAATTTCGCCTGCGAAGATTCCTTTGACAAGAAAAGAGGCTCGGACCAAAAGAAGATAAAATATATGACATACGCATATATACCTATATGTATATAAAAATTAAGGTAAAAAACATGCTGTTCGAGAGTGGGAGCCGCTCGGTCAGGATGAAAAGAGAAAATATAAAGGTTAAGCGAGGTGGACTGGTTTTCGTCTTCGTCGAGGAAGGAAAGAACGAGGAAAGAAAATGTATGCGCGAGAGAAAGAGAGAAGTAAGAAGGGTGAGATAGAGAAGGAAAGAGAGAGGGTAGGTGGATGTAGAAGCGAGAGTCTGAAAACACGGGCAAGCGCAGGCGTCTCACCACCACTACCAGCGTTCACCCGGCAGCAGCCCGCACCCCCAAACCCTCTTGGCCTTCCATTCACCACCCCGCGTTCAGCCCCTTCCCTTCGTAGCATCCCCGAGCACGATCGAGTCGGTGCTGCTCGTTGCGCCTCGGTCAATTCGCGAGCAGTATGGCGCTACGCGCTCCGCCACATCGTACACGGCACGTACGGCACACGTTCTAACCTCGATACCGACGCGTACCCGACCCTTCTACCCTTCCAACACGCTCGTCACGGACTGTGAGTCGAAAACGAGGCAAGAATCGAGGGAAGCGCTTCGTTCGAGTGTCTCAAACTCGTTTCAACAAATTCTCTCTCTCTCTCTTTCGTGACTCTGAACCAAGCTAGAAGAAGAGTGTAGTATCAAGAGAATCGTGAATTGAAAAGGATAAGTAGGAAAGAAGGGAAGAGGCAACGAGTATACAAAGAGACCACGAGTTTGGTGGTTTGCGTGAAACCGCGTGCACGACGTAGAACCGAGCTGTGGTCTGTGAGATAGCCACTATTCCGTCTCTCTCTCTCTCGAAGGAGTACTAATCGTGTTGCGGTAATAACCAGCGGCTTACTGTTTCTCTATCTCTCTAGTCTCTCCCGTGAGGGTAGGATGTAACCGCGATGATCGTCTGGCTACATTCGGTAGACGAGTCGTGCGGATCGAGGAAGAAGCGATGACGTTGAGCATAAGGATGATGAGGGTGGTGAGAAAGGTTGTCTTGACTGTGGCATAGTCACTTTTGGTAGGTGATCGGGAACGAGATGTGAGAGGAGCCGATAGGTAAAAGGGAAAAGAGAAAAAATCGAGAAAAGCGCGGAAGAAAAGCTGGGGAGAGGGGGGCGGGTGGGGCCTAGTAGCGGTGGTGGTAGTGGTCGTGCAGGTGGTGGTGGAGCAGGCGGTGGTAGTGGAGGCGTGCAAAGTTGTCGCGGAACAGCTGACCGGCGATAAACGCGTCGTGGCACGTGGGATGTCACGAGACAATTAACAAGCCGACGTTTATCATCGGTATATCGAGGTTGAACGCGAGGACCTTCTTACGCGTGGATCTTTAATCATCCGTGAAACTCGTACTCTAAACAGACACACGAAAGCTCTCAAGATGGCATGTCCCTTCTCGAGAATACGCACGACGGAGTTCGAGGCACCGGACAACGGGGACGATCGGGACTTACCCAAGCTGACGAGGACCTCCGAGGAAAGAGGCAAACCCTCCAGGCAGTCCTCCGTGCAAATAGCCTGCTCTCTTCTAGGAGAGGACAACGATGACATCGAGGACACGCAAACGCTCAATCTGAAGCATCTCAGAGCTGCGGTTCTCGTCCTGACGAACCCTTCGGTATATTACTTACGATCAAAATGATCTTCTCTCTTTTTTTATATACATGATAGACCGATCGACGATTCGCGTGCCACTCATGGGGATTTCGATGCCTATTCAAGTTTGTTTCTTTATCCGATCTTTTCGCTAATGATCTGCCATACCCGCGCTAATGAGACCCATCTTTTCAAGTTCCGTCAAAACCGTTCGACTTTTTTCCAATATTTCTCTAATATTCTAGCAAACCGGAGGAACAACGCCCGTAATTCCCGGGGAGGCTCATAAGCGCGCGGAAACACTCGGTAATTGCCTCTTGTGTATTCCAATTACATTTTACGCCCGAGCATATGCCGCGAAATTCGCATAAAAATAACGCAGTGGCTGTTTCGTTCGTTCTCTTCGCATTTTAGACTATATCCGTGTGGTAGTCCGCGTTGTACCGTGAAATTTATCGGAAATTACATGCTACGAATTGCATTCTCTTCCTGTGTTCTTTCCATATAGGTATCATCATTACACGTGTGTACCTGTTCCGTGCATGCATCGTCAATTTAAATGAACTAAATTAGCAGGAAAATAAAGTAAACGAATCTCGTTTGAATATTCCAACGAAGTACCTACTTTGGAAGACGTACCAAGTTTAAAGTTTTCTCGAGTTCACGCGAGAAACAATCACAAATAACGTGACGAAAACTTAAAAGAGAGAGAGTTTGTTTCTTCGTCTCGAAAGAGCGAGCCGGAAGCGGTATGTTAAACGTACGTTAAATTTTTCTCCCCTTTAAACCACCCTCCTTACCTTATACGAGTCTCTCTCTCTCTCCCACTTGCTTTCTCTTCTCCTTTTACTTTTTTTCGAAGGAAAAGAGCACCGCGGACTTTCGAAGTTGCCTCGCGCAAAGTGGAACGCCGTATCGACTGGCGCGCGAACCGAGCGATGTTCCCGACCTTCCGCCCTGCCGAAAATGGAACGCTTTACAAACGTACTAACGCTTATTATTTGCAGAGAAATCGGGCTTGGAAATGACATGTGTTCTAACTTTGCGCGGTGGAAAAGTTTTCCTTTCTGAAATTTCACCTTTATCGTGATTCGTACAGTTTTTCATGTTGCTACGAACACACACAACGTATTTGCACGGATTAACAGAAAGAAAAAAAAAAAAAATTCACGTTTGAATCGATCGAAGTTGACTCGCACCGTTCGGTTCTCACCGGAAGGGATATTAAACTCCAGGATTCCAATCTTGAAATCGCCCATCGATGAATCTCAAGGCGATAGTACTAATCCACTAGAAGGGGATTAGGGATGAAACGGGGTGGGAAAAGGCGAATCCGTGGCTTAAGACGATAACGCGAAGGGCAAATCCGTTAAGACATTAAGCCCTCGTACGCAATGGGCGCGTACGATTTCCTCCTTGCAGCTTCCTCTCTTTTTTTCTTTCTTCTTTCAACTCTTTCCCCTCCTAGATCGTGGAAGAGAGGAGCACAAAAAGGAAGACGCGATGGTGGGAAGGGACGAGGAGCGACGGGGGTTCGTTTTCAATGGGCGGAACGAAATGTAATCTGGGGTACCTGTTGAGCCCACGTCGTCGTCGGCGACGTAGACGTCAATGAGGTACATGTCAATCGCGAACAGGCGAGATCTAGCTAGTGTGTCTAACTCGAAGAAAACTCTTGCTCGGATCTATGCCAAACCGAGGGTGTATCATCTACGAGATATTACGTCCCGTATTTTTCGAATAAAAGGAGTACGAGTCTCCGTACGTAAAAGGGACCGAGCAAAAATATTTAAATTAGAACGCGAGCAAAAGGCCGCGACGTCGCCGGTGGCTTTACTCTCTCGAATGTCTGCGAGAATGATTAATGTTTCAGCATGCTGGAAAGCTTCTTTGAAAGGAATACTCTCGTACATAGGCATACGTCTCCACCTTTGCTAATACGTACACCAGCGTGTCGATGTGTGTTTGCGCATGTAAGATATATGTGTTTTACGTTAAAAGAAAAAAAGATCTCGGTTAACCTTGAAAACCTTCGTGCCTTTTAAAGATCGTCGAACGAGGAGTGTACTTACCTAACCTATCTTCCTTCAAATTTTCATTCGTTTGAACTGACAAAGAGAAAAATCGAGCGAGAAATCGTGCTCTCTTATCTGATCAGTCGTCGTCGTGGTTCGCGCGGGAACGCGCCTTCCGTGGGAGTTTGCCCGATGACCGAGTTTTTGATCTCGTTTTTTGGTATTCAGTCAGGTTAATTTTTAATCTCTGGTGTGTATTAAATAATTAAAGTGCATCTCGACGGATCCCCCCTCGTCATCTCTAATTAGTTATATATTCTTTTTGCAACCAGTCGTTCCGGTACAAAAAGTCTGCTTACTTCCCAAAGGAGATAACTTAGCGAAGATATTGAAGAAGTTATCTCACGATTCTTAACGAGCTTTGTTAGTCTTCCATCAATAAATTTCTTCTCGTTTTTTTTCTTTTATAGTCGATGACACGGTACGCCAATCGATGTTCATCGCTTCGAGAAACTTCATCGGTAAGATTCACGGACACCAGGCCTTGAGACCTTCCCTTCTCTCTTTACTCTCTCCCCCTTTCGCCACGAAGAGATAATAAATGAGGCTTTGCATCCAACATGCTCGCTGTTCTTAATAAAGGTGATAGATCGGTTCTCGCTCGGTTTGCGATGTTAATATTGGGAACAGAGGCGATGTTTGTCTACGTGTCGATGTGGTCGATTCGAAAATAGTGTCGGCATGACATCGAGTAAACGTAGACGGAGGTATTACAAATCAGAGAACGAGTGCACATAATCGTGTTTGGTAACCGACGATCCGTCTTCTTCCTTTCTTGATTCTAGAAAACTTTCGTGTAAACATTGTTTGGACCCGTGTTAGATTAAATGGATCCGTGGAGTTACAACGTGATGATGATTTAAGAGAAAACCCGATTCTTAGTTTTATTTTTATACTATATCTTTTTATTAACGTAGGTACGTCAGCGATTCCCAAAATGTGACCCGCAAATTTTGGAAATACGGCCCGCAAACTTGAATTTATAGAGATAAGTTAAATTTTTACAGAAAAAAAAAAAAATATATAAATTTGGTCATATAATAAAAAATTAGTCAATTTTATGTTTAATTTTGTTTTAAATGTGTTAAATCCCCATTTGTAATAAAAAGTAATTAATTTCATAAATACAGAACGATTGTATTATAAAATTAGTATAAATCTGTTCCTCGTGTCTAACTTTTATTTTGTAATTTACAATTTGGCCAACTAACGTAAAATTTTGGGAACCCATACGTAATCGTGATTTTTCCAAGCCTAATATAGTATAGGATAAAAACTATCGTAACGATTAACGTGACGAGGAGGTGTGCGTGAGATCGGTACCGAGGGTCGTATTATCGTGTTGAAAAAGTTATACGCGTTATCTCTATATCGGGAAAGTTACGATCGTTAGGTTAGGTTAGTTTGAAGCAGGCCTACGAGCGGTTCGTTCTCCTTTACTACGTTTGTTTAGTCAAGAAACATGGACGATCATACGCGACGTGCTAAATTAAAAATTCACCGACGATGTTACATATTTCCTTATTCCATCGTCTCGCTTCGTTGTCTCTCGTCCGTTGGGCGAAAAATGCAAATAAGGAAATGGAGGATATGAATTCATAACTTCGTCCATGGTCTTCTCCCAGCTTGCGAGTAACGTCACAAAAGTGGATCTTCCGCTACTCTTTATGTTTCAAACCTGATGTTAAAGATATTATAAAGGGTGCTTTTAACATAAAGTCCTATCTTTCTCTTATAGGTATTCTCGCGCACCAACCGCTATATTCCCTTTCAAAGAATCGATGCTTTCGATATCCAAGCTAAAAGGCTCTCGCTGAGGGAAATCCGGCATAGCCTTGGACTAAAAGGGTCGAGAGCAATTAGTCCGACAGACGGTTTGGTACACAAGATTGCTTCGTAACACAGGCACGATACGCCGTTTCTATTATAGTTTCTACTCTCGCATATCTACGTATGTTGTAGTACTATGTAGGCTAGGCCAAATAGCGAAGCCATACTGATTGCTCGAAAGCACGGTAACGTTTCGTCTCCGTGTAAATCTAAAATATACATGCTCGACGATAAGATAAGACAAGGAGAGAGAGAGGGAGGAAGCGAGAAACTAATCGATGAGTTTTCACTCGAAATGAATTGCGGTGTAGCCGCGAGGGACGACGTTAACGTCTTATAGATCTGATAGGATGAATCTTGGTGGGAGAGAATAGAGAGATTCATTCGCTCGACGAGTTGATAGTTTAGTTAAGGTAAACACGGAACGCGGGACTTTTCGAACAATCTCGTCTTACCGATATAACAAAGGGTGATTCCGGAGTACAAGTTTAGGTAATTACAGTGACCGTCTAATGTCAACATCAAAGCGTGCCAAGCAATAGTTAATATCACTTCCGTTTTACCTTTGATACGCTTTAGCAAGACGTACCGGAGTACCTTGATGCAGTGTCATACATGCCAGAGTATATCGCACGCGACATGCCTATATTTGGCCCTTTGAAAATTATATCAAGAACTTCGTCGTAAGAGAATGTCGATATTGAATTTGGCCAACCTTGGGGGAAACTTCCCGCGCGTTACGTTATTTGATAAAGAACCGTACGATTCTAGCTGTGAATAAAATAGTCGTTGAAAAACGTCACGAATCGATGAAGTACACAGAGAAAGTAGAAACGCGGCGAATCAAAATTACGCGGTTGCATTAATCAATCGTCGAATATTTATAAATAACCCTACGATATTCCATATTATGGAATATAATTTGAGGGAATTGGATTTTCTCGCGAATTCGTGTATATTGATTATAGGAAAAGCCTGGGAACATGTGTGTAACTCGGCCCAACAGTAGAATAAATTCCATTCCGTTTATTTTACCGTCCGTGAATTAACGTTTGGTCAGGCTCTACCGAATAATCACGTTTCGTTCTACCAGCTTCGCGTTTGCAGAATCGACGAGATACCTTCGTTGGTGGAAGCAATTATCGCGAGGTTTAATCGGGAAATTCAAATAAAAATCGGCAGTAGGTATTATTATCTTCCGTTTGCATTAAGCGCAGCTAGTTTAAAACGAAAACAGGGGTACGGGATTATCGTGTCTAATCCGTGCTGATATTCGTTCAATTAGATTCAGTTTCGTCGGTGAAAAGTATCATTTTTGTCCAAAAGGACTTTTAAGAAACAATTTTCATTATGTTTGAAATTTTCTTGAGGAAAAATGGAAGCTTATCTATTAGAGATAAGAACCATTATGATCCAAGCAATAACACTGAAAGCCTTGTAATTTGTCAGATAAACTGTTACATGGTTGACTCGAGCTTGCGATAAATGAATACATGCAACGAATAGTTACTAAGAACACGTACGGGTTATATTACCTCGCGTTACGAAGAGATAGATGTACATATAAAGTAAACACTTATCTTAACCCCGTTGGTCGTATTCTATTCTTGAAAAGAACCCAGACCGTAGTAACTTTTCTCGCGACGTGTATTTAGTAGTACCTACCTCTAGACGACTCGTCGCCGAATTACATGTTCCGTGATTAAATACTAGACGGGACTTTAATCTTAAAGACGACTGTAATTTACTACGAATGTAAAGTTATAATGGTAATATTGTTTCTTTGGATTATACCTATTAAGTTAATGCGAATATTTCGAAAGTATATTATTCTCCTTTTATACTTTCATAATTGATAGGGATTTAACGTTCGAGTAATTATATAATAATATAGACGAAGACTCGGAGACAAGAAAAAGATAAAAACTAAGAATGGAAGAGAAGTCGTAGAATCGACTTACTCTTTCATTGCAGCAAAAAGAAAAGTATCATTTAGAATGCAAAAGGGAAAATCTTAAGGATAAGAAACACCATTTCATAATATCTGGGGGGTCATCCAACATCGTTGCTCGACGACCGACCGATGGAGAGATGCGAAAGAAGGTTAAGGGTCAACGAAATGCAGAATCTCGAGCGGACGTTCCCGGTGTCCGAAAGATGATATCGCGGTTTAAGACGTCGACGGAATACCAAAGAAGAGACGATTGCTGGAGTTATCCTGAACAGAATTTCAAACAAGTTTCCTATTGACTAATAGTAAGCCAAAATATGTCAAAATTAATCAAACGAGTTTTAAGGAACATATAATCACTTTCTCATTTTGAAAAGGGAAAAGGAGTCAAAAAAAGTCAAGAAAGAAACACGGTCGAATTTGTTTGCTAAAAATCTCAAGAGAACCACCGTCGGTCGGTAGGTTAGAAAGAGATCTTCTTGCACATTGAGTTTCAAAGAAGGTCGTCTTGACAACGAAGGATCTTTTGTACAAAACCCCCGAAAAGTGCATCTCGTAAATGAACGGAGGCCGAGCACTCTTCCTTCTAACCCTAAAAGCACCAAGATTTAAGCGGAACGGTGGATTACGTCGCGTTTCTTAAAAGTCTCTCTCGCTCGCTCTGCCTCTCCTGTCGGTAACTTTGATAACCATTTCCGAGTCTTACGAATCTTCCGGCACGAACAAAGGCGAAAGCAAAACTTTCTGAAATATATGTAGAATAGCGAAGAAAAAAAAATCTTAATAAAGAGAGAGAAAAAGAGAGAAAGAAAATAGAATTTCCCCGTCTACGGTTCTTCTTTAATACTTAAACTTTCGGACTATTGCTCGAGGGATTCGAGGGAAAGGGCACACTTTTAATATGCACCCGCCCACGCTTTTATCGAGAATCCCTAGTCAAAAGCGACTAAAAGGTGGGGGACAGAGGAGAACTTCAAAAAGTCCCCGTCGTTTTACGATGCACGGAACGTTCCGATGACGAGGCAGAATCCGAAATAAAAATTGTGGAAAGTCGTGTAGGGCCGAATAGACGCGTCGTAACTTTTGACGGGATTTTCGAGGATTAAAAGAATAGCGAGGAGAGGGAAGTTCCGATGGGGTTTGGAATCGTTACAGACGGATGGACGACTTTTCTTATCTTATCAAAGTTATCCTTTTCTCATTTCCCCGTAGTAACCTTCTCGATTCGCAGGATTTCCATCACATTTCTTTCATTATCTTCTCTTTTTATTCGTCTCTCTTTGTCGTCGCGGTCTCTTCATACCTCGTTAGAGCGATTAAAGTATTAGCTGGGTAGGTTCAACGTATATCTACTTTCTAATTGGTAGAAAGAGAGAAAGAATGAAGAGATTTTCGCATAAGAGAACGCAATGGATGATGCCGACCTATAGAAGCTGACTTCGTACCGCCATTCCTGCAAATACATACCGGAAACGGCTCGACCGTGTATGCGTGTGTTATATCCGTGTATACGTACATGGATATGTGCGAATGAACGAGGTACACGAACGTAGGTAATGTTACGTGCCGATCGATACTTCCGTCGCTTTAACGCTACTCCTCTACCGTACCGAGCTAATCGCGAAAGTCGTAATGCACTTCCGCTAAATTCAAGCATCAAGCAAGGGGGAAGGGACACCGTCTCGTAGAAATTCTTCCCCCTTCATTCGTTCGAAGCAAGTACTTAACTCGAATCGTTGATCATCTTCCCCATTTTCATTTACCTCGCTCACTTTGTTCACCTCGTTCCCCTTTTTACCTCTCTTGTTTTTCTTTCCTTTCTATTTCTCTCTTTCGCGTTTTCTTATTCAAATCTTGCAAAAATAGAGAAAGACTTTCAGGACTCGGTTGTGATAAAATATAATAGAAATGCATCGAAGTATGTTCAGTGAAGTGCGAATAATCTAGAGAAAGTGGAAAAGAGTTCGATAAATAAAATCGGAGAGGACGATATATGAGAAATTTTGAAATTCTTCTTAAAGTTTGTCACGAACAAGCGTTCGCGTCTTCGTTTTGCTGAAACTTAATCTCGAGGTTGACGATGCAGCGTAATTAATTCCTCTCATTATCGTCGGATAAGTAAATACGATGAAGTTCGATGTGTTGAGTTCGATTTTCTCAGCCCATGGGGAAAACTTGAGGGATTTATTAAATCCTAAAAGTTTTTAAACTAGCGTGCGAACCTTGATTTTCGTTTTAACCTCGAGCGAGGACATAGTGCGGTGGTAGTTTGCAAGGTAGCTTGGTAGTACTCAATGATACATAAAAATGTCTTGGTCTTGAAAGGTATATCTCCCACCTGTCGAACGCTTCGACTGAAAATTCACTGAATCTTGTAGATACATTGTTAGGTACTACTACTATTACGTGGGAGACGAGAGAACGCGAAGCGAATAGCCGTGCGACATATTCTTTCTCGATTCTCAAATTCCACGACTCCTTCTCATCCTCCTCCCTCGTTCCAATTTCCTTACCGGTTTCCAAAGCAAATCGATTGAGACGAGAGAGGGTAGGAGGGGAAAGAAGAAAGAGTATCGAACACGACAAAACAACGGGGACGCCGCGCTATATCCCCTTTCGAAAGGTCACGAAGATTCACCGTTGTTCCTTTGCGACTTTCTTTCATCCATTTTGCAATTGGACTTCATTCTTTTTTAGATTCCACAAATGATACGACCTGGGGCAAAAGAAAATCCTGATTTCTTCCGTATAATATCCACCCACGTTTTGATGAGCAAACGCGTTGAATGCTGAGCCAATTTTTAAAAATCCATGGACTATATAATCTTGTTAATAATTTTATTTAGAATAAACACATGAAGGAAGTCAACAAAATAAATTATGTTTAATTTATTAGTGACTTGGTCATATTTACTCAAATTTTATGAATTTTGTACTTGATCACTATTTACCTCAAGTCCATGTTATATTAAACCGCACACATTGTACGACTAATGGTTATATTTTCGTAAATATTGCTAAATAATTTTAATAAACATTTGGAATACACTATGACAAATCGAGTGACCATCACAGCATTTGACGTGTTAAAATAAAACAGTACTTACGTTATAGAATGAATTTAATGTAACGCAAATTCCTTCTAACGATAAACCCAGCCGATTCTGCGATAGCCGAACGAGTAACCACCCCTCTCATATCCCCATACGCATGCTAATATTTCCAACTTTCGCCAGCACCGCCCGACCTAAGGCGAACTTTACGATAACACCGGCAACGCCGCATTAATAATTCACTATCCTTTCGCGTGATAAATGGAGGAGATTCGAAAAGAGCGTTAGAAAAAAGGGACGAAGCTGAGAGGACGAAGAAAAACGAGCTCGACGCGCTATTTTATCTGTCATCGAAAGATCGCGATAAGCGCGTGCATCGTGAAGAAATTGCTTGTCGCATTTCGCTCGCTAGGCGAGTTTTCTCTTACCTTTCACATTTTCCCGATCGAATCGATCGGAAAGAGAGAGGAGAGTGGTGCGATGAGTAAAAAAAATCGGCACGATGTGGGACGAAACTGCAGAATTCGAAAAGATGGGTACGAATGGGAAACGAAGTCACGACTGCTAACGTCGTTAGAGCGATTGACAGAAAACTTGACGGAGATGCGTTTCGTGTTACGAAACTGGTGACCTCGTCGTTCCCATTTCGAGCTACTACCCACCTCTTTTACCTCTTCGCCCTCCCTTCGCTCCTCTACCCCCTCGTTCGAATAGACGGCCCTCGAAACTTCGTTATTTAGGCAAATCAACGGAAATTGTGTGCGCGCGTATACTCATCGGACCGGTGTCGTCGTCTACTTTGCGATATCCGTAAAAGGACGAGAAATCTACTCTTGGATGAGAAGAACCAAGATTGTTCCCAGAATGGCTGCTCGAGCGAAGTACGTTACGTTACATCGACGTGTGCACCAGCAGCAGCTTTTCGAGATTTCAAAGGGAATCTGTCTTCTTCCTCGGGAACAAATAAAGGTCTCATGGATACACAAAGGGAACGTCGATTTATTTACCAAGGAAATCTGTAGTTTGTACTGGGAAAAGGGGCAAACGATGACACCGTTGATCGACAAAATAGATGCTGAGAGACGACGAAGTTTCAAAAGTCTCTTATCGCACGCGGCGAACGAAGAGTCTCGTACTCGCTTAACCGACGGGAAAATTTCTGACTGAAAATATTTTTCTCGGTATTGCGGGACTTCTACTCGTCGAGTTCCGAGAATTCTACATTACGAAGATTACCTTTTTTGAACGTACCGAAAAAAAGACACGGAATTGGAAAATGCATCGATGCGGAGTCGTACTTGATTAACTTAAAAACTACTGCGTGATACCGTCATAACAGTTCGTGATCCACTGAAAATATGTTTTATTAACACCTCTACACCAACCTGTCGTTTAGGTATAAAAAAAAAAAAGTATTTCGTGTGACAACGTTCTCTCGCCTTCGCGATAAACGAGAATGAAGATGAATAGTGCCTGGGTCATACGAGTAAATTATGTTTAATAGATCTCGTGCCATACGAAATCTCATATAATTATCTGAAACGAGGAAAACTAATGGTGGAAGGAAGAAAAAATTGTAATCCGATTTAGAGGTTTAATTAATGTTCAAACTTTCTTCGCTAGACCCTTTCATTTTTTAGAGGGAGGGAAATTGGAGAAACTTAATTGGTTTTTTCGTAAACATTTAAGTTCTTATTGATATAGTAGTTTGAATGACCTTCCATAGGTCGCTTTCTCTCTCCCGCTCTCTCCTTCCGACAGTACCTCTATCGATTTTGGCCACCAATTGGAACACAACTATCGAGACATTGAATTCGAGTAAACGCCTTTGCCTTTGCCAAATTCGATGTGGTCGCGGGCACTGGCACAAACGAAATGTTTTACGATGTCGCGGTGACTAGAGTTCTTATTATTTTCGGGGTTAGCTAGTCTCTCGAAAACGCTGACTAAAAATCTTTCCGATCGAAAATATTGCTTCGAATCCAAATGATTAAAAGTGCAAAAATGAGATTGAGTTTGATAAAAAACCCTATGATATTTCCTATATACTTACACGTTTGATTTATTCTTAATATTTGCTAAAACAAAACAAAAAATACACGGAACCTCGATACGATGTAAAATAAATAGATTAATAATAACAAATACGCAGAGATGTCGATAGTAGAAAGTTACTTTCAGAGGATTTATTTATCGGAAAAATAAATGGATCCATGACGATGCTTTGAAAGAGAGTTACGCGTAGGAAAAGTTCAAGTCTTACGTACTTATAATTTTAACGAATCTAATAAACGCGCCCGACTCAATATCCAGGTGGATCGATGCCGCGTCCTGAGAATCTCAAAACCGAAAAGATTTCTAAACTTACATTGGAGTAATAATGAAAACTTCGTCTATCCCCCGTCGATATATTTCTAAAGTGAACTTGGGAAATCTCCACGCTTCGTATCCACTTTACACTTTCCACCTTCTATGAGAGGTAAGCATCGTCACGGGGAATACTCTCGTAATATTTACTATTAAAATCTCGAAGGAAACTTCTTAGCTCTGTTAAACGTGGATGATCCGTAAAATAAATTTTGCGTTTCGATATTAATACAAATTTTCCACGAAACGTACAACCAAAAAGGGAATATGTTGTCGCGTCGAGTTGGTGGGCTTTTGCCGTGTCAATCGCCATTTTGTTAATCCCGTTAATCGAAGAGCGATTCAAGGTTTAACGCCGCTTCTTCTCTCCATTCTCTCTCGTTGCGTGCGTATGTCGTAACTCGTCGAGTAAACCGATTGCGTAGGATTAACAATGACGTGTAATATTTATCACTGTCGATGTATCGAAACTGTTATTGTCGATGACCCGAACTTAATCCCGTGTGTTACGGATGTTTAATCGAAACACCGTGACTCGATTTAGATCACACTCAATATAAAAAACATCTTTGAAATTGTATATGATGAAAAATTCGACTGGATTTGTAAAATAAAATATATTTTTTGAAAGTATGAAATTCGCTTCATACGATGGAGAGGGTACAGATGTTCTCTTAACGTCAAACTTCGCGTTTCAATCATGCCTATCGTAACTCGATTCCATTTGGCTATCGACGAAACAATTCGGATTCGCGCGATACGATAATTCGATGTAATTCGACGCACCGAACCGAAACGAGAAATTATACTATGATCGCTACGATTCGAAAAATTCGAGAATTCTGAAGAAAATCGATGGAATAGATAAAGAACCCGTTACTCGTTACAAAGAATTTGTGTTCTGGAATGAGTTATGATACCGTACTAGGGAGCCGAGGGAAAACTATAATTCTTTCGTACGAGATAAAATTTTTAAAGGATCGTCGAGGACCGTTTACCAAACTTTCGGAAAATCTATGACGTAGCCACTCGAGCGTTACGTGAATGTTTCCTTTGTGTGGAGGACGCAGCGTTAAAATTTTTTGGGGGCCCTTTCTTTTCTAGCCGATCGTGTTAAAAAGACGAAAGCGAGGGAAAAATAGAAAAATTGCAATAAGAGAAAAATCTCGGTATAGAAAGAAAAATTCTTTCAACGTCGTCTCTCCGTGGCACGAATTATACGGTGGTTGCATCACGTTTTCTGTCGTGAAAAGAACGAGCACTTTGCAGGTACCATTTGTCTCAGGCGTGTAAAGGAACCCCTGAATCCCATAAATTCCATTATTTTACATTCAGCTATCTTAGGAGATACCTCAATCCTTCGGATTGTAGGTACTAACAAAAACGAATGATAAATCGAAAAAAAGGAAGAGAATTGGAACCCGGGGAGGACTATTTAAGAACTGCATTATAAAGCTTCTTCTTTTTTCTATTATAAAAGGTTATAAAGTCTTTTCCTCTCTCGTAATGGGTACGAAACAATATTCGATTTACTTTTTTACAGAACGAAGTGGTCGCCGTAGCACTGGAGGTCCTTTTGAGTAAAAGCGAGGAGTCGCTTCCAGCCTCTACGTCCCTGTAGGTATTTTCCTCTTATCTTATTTCACGATAATTATCCATTACACTCGCTAGCTCCTCTTGTAACGATGTTCGCTCTTCGCGTAATTAGGATAATTAATCGGCCACTTAACAATAGATACGACGAGATATATAATTTCTAAAAAAAGAACGATCTTTCCTTTCTGCTTTCAGAGACAAGCTTCTGTACAACATCGACGCCGAGGAGAACTACAACTTATTGGAAGATATATACGAGACATTAAACTACGACTGTGGTAAGCCATAAACAATTCTACCAAAAACGTTTCGAATAATAATGTTTTATATTACCAGCTCTCAGCCTAATGAAATCAAGAGCATCGTACGAATGTTACCCTTTTGTCTTTTTACCGAAGCCTTACGGTTAGCTTGGATGCACTCCCGTGGAGACATACAAAGTTATAACTAAACTTTTCCGGCTTCATATTCCACAATAAGAAACGGTAATACGACTCCCTTTTCGCTAGTTCCAAACGTTGAAGTAAAGGGTAGAAGAAAATATGAAACAATTCGTCGTTGAATTTCACGAAGCTATGCTTCGTTCTTTGATGACTATAATCGAGATATATAAACGAGCAGGACTCTATCAATTGCAGCATGCCGCTTAATAAATATGTTCGAGAGGGGTATAAAACGTAGCAAGTTCGTAATCGATAATATCGATTGCACGAATAGAGTACGGTGTCCAATTAAACACTAACCATCCTGATAACGATCCACCTTAGCAGTGGAATACTGCACTAACCACAGCCAAACCAATACATCTACCATTCATTAACGTTATCGATTAAACTCCCTTCGACATTGGGACCATTCGATCCGAACGAACACGCCCCTCGCTTTTTTACAAATTGAATGTCATAAAAAACACACACACACACACATACTTCAAGGTTCGTTTACTCTTCTCACTCGGGGAAAGGCTAATTAGGTTAGTCGGTCCCATCCTTCGGGCAGAGATGCGAACCCTTTCAACGTGTAACATGCTTCTCCCCATCCTCGTTTGCAAAGCCCGGTTCTATTGTCCTTGGTAACGTTTATTAATATCTGTTTTTATAATAGACGAGATAATAACGCTCTTGTTGAAGTAATCCGAAAATGAAATGTCTCTTACTATTGATAATGAAAAAATGTCATTTGGAGAAAATGAAATTAGAATTTAAAGAACGGTATGATAAGTACAAAAAATATATTACTTTTCGAGAAAGGATTCGGGTTGTCTCGTGAAAAATGATTTAAGTTCTGATAAAAAAGATTTAAAAGTGTTCCAACGTAACTTCGCCCGTGCTGTCTGGCTATTTTTTATGCCGCTTCCACTTGTTTGTCTCCGTTTCTAGCCGGCCTGTCGTCCCTACGAAACGACCCCGACGCCATAAAGGCTGCCTCTGCTAGTATAATAACTTTGTAGCCTTTGGTATACGCCCTTGGTTCTTTCTCTTTCTCTCTCTCTTGGTATCGTTGCTGCTTCTATTGTCGCTACTTACACATAATGTAAAACAAAGAAGACTGAGACGCTGATAACCTTGCGGTCGTCAAGCCGATTACCGTGTGGTATCGAAAAAAGGAGGAAAAAATGAGAAAACAATGTAATGGTTCGCCATGGTTACTACCCTCGGTCACGAGACGTGATCTCGTAATCGTTACGGAATACGAGGTTATATCTCGACGTCCTTACCATCGACTCCTTGCTTTTTATAGGATCTAGTTCGATCCGACGGACGGACGAATCGAAAGATCCGAGTAGAGAGTAGGTCCAACCGTTATATCGAATTTCTCGAGATACCGAGAAAGCAGTCTCGTAGATACGATTTAAATGGCTGAATAAAAATTGCATTCTCCGAGGAAGAGATCCTTATCGCGAGAGACGGAGGTACGCGTCGTCGCTACGGTAATCATTGTAAACGTTAATCGCGATAAGAATCGGTGAATGAATAAAAACAATTTTACGTATAAGCGATCTCATCTATTCGTATGATAATACTTCTGTGATAAGAAAGTATACAAGAGACAGGAATAAAAATATCGAACGAGAGACGAATCGATATCGAGTAGTCGAAGAACGGAAAGAATTTCGCGCAATTAAGGGTAGAAGGTTCGACGATAATCCGTGCCTCGAAAGATTGATGAGGTAGGAAAGGCTTGATCCAGAGAAATTGCATTCAAGAGACTCATGCTCGAACCGGAGCACGGAGGATAATATTTTATGCGCGTAACCGCTGGCAGATTATTGATTTAGCAAGGAAGGAGAGAGAGAGAGGCCACATCGTTTCGATACAAGAGGACCAAACGTAACGGATTAAATCGATGAAATATTCAGGTTCTATCTCTTTCTTTCTCTCTCAGGTTTCTCGTTCATAGATACTCGTCGTCGCGAGATACTCGATTTTCCCGAAAATAATCTTTTTATAAATTCACGGATCGCGAGTATCGCGTACTTACATCGATCATTCTTCTTCTACTTCTTCCGGGAAGGAGGAGAAGAAACGGGCATAGATATCGATACCTCGAGCTGTCACTCGCCCCAACGGCTAACATTCCTTTCCACGATATAAGTTTATGATCTTTATAAAGTTCTTTTGGTCGATCTATGCTCCCATATATTCCATTTATTTCTACGAAATCCGTTGCATACTTACTACCACGTCGCGACGTGAAAAATGATACTCCTGGAATGATCCTGCCTTTGTTGTAATCCCGCAAAAGAAACGTGCACGTTCGCTCCATTTTTATTTGACTTTTCTTTTGCCTTCCTCCCCCAGAGAGAAAGAGAGAACTTTGATGGATCGATGCTAACTGCGATCCTTTTCGCACTCTCTTTGTTTCACTGCAATTTTTGTTCGAGCTTTACGTTCTACGAGGTTGTAATCCGTAGGAGCGTAACATCGGTGAACGTGAAAAATCGGCGCTGATTCTTTCCTACGGGAATTTTTTTCCGAGTTATTCGTACAAATAATCATTCTCTATAACTTTGAGGTACACGATCGATTTTTCGATTCCGATTTAAAACAATTTTTGAATTCTAGTTGAAACATAGCAAACAACCAACTGTCGGTATCATCGTGCACGCGATATTGTCCGTGTTCTGAAATAAGCTGGACGGGCGAGTTATTTTATGTCACGAGCGAGATACTCGCGTCCGATAATTCTAGGCAAACCTTTCGACGATAAGCCGGCTTTTATGAGAATGACGACGCACTTAACAGCAAACGATTCTCGTCGGTTGATAATCGCCGAGTTATGGGATATTAAAGTGTCGTCTGAAACTGTCAGACTATCTTTCGCAAACTATTACAACTTATCCCGTTGCTTCTTCCAATTTACAATCGATCGATTCTTAAATCAAGTTCTTTTTTTTTCTTTCTATCCAGAAGCTAGAATATATTTATTATGTAAATTCGAACGGATAAAACGCGTAGACGTTGCAAATTGTTCAAGGTATCTTGTATTGGGTCGTACGAAAAGTTTTGTGCTGATTTTTTAGAAAATTCAAAGGTAATACTTGTATATTTCGTATACGTCTTTCAAGTAACTTGGAGTAACTATCTTTATAGAACTTTTCAGGTTTTTCGATAAACAAGTTTTCAAATAATTTATTACAATTAAAAGTAAACAAAAGGTAGTTGAAATGTCGCCACTCTGAATATATAAGCAAGTAATTTCCAATAATTCTGATTATTCTACTACCATCTAGTGAAAATCGACACGAATTTTCTTGACAAGCCAATACCATCCACAAAATTAACGGCACCAAAGTAAATAAGTTCCGTGCAAACGATAAGAGCTCTGGCAGTGTAGACTCGAATAAAAAAAGAAAGCTAGAGAAAAGCGTTCTGCACAGTCTATCACACTTGTTAGGTACTTTATGGTTTTGTACAAGCGTGTTTACTGCCGGTGGTAATCGTTTCTTTCATTTTCATTGCTCCACGCGGATTCATATATCAGAGAACAGGGAGTCCGCGGAAATACGATTTCCCACGTGAATGGTGACATAACTCTCGAAATCCTATACTCCGTGGTACGTATTCGAAATAACGATAACGACATTACCGGCGCCATCGTATCAAGAACGTCGATGTCGAGCTTGTACCGGTTTTTCTGAAACCATGCCGAAAATCGCTACGAAACTACGTGATTACGGAGATCCGGAATTGCGTCGCGAATGAGTTCTCGAGGAAACTCGTTTAAAACTCGTACGAGAGTGAGAGAAAAAGAAAAAGAGAACCAGTGGGGTTGATTTGCTCGCTAGCTACGCTCGATACGCAAGCTCGCGAGTGGGATGCCCATGGTTAACTGTGCTCATGGTTAGTAATGCCCATGGCAGTAGTGGGTATTGTTTGGTGTTGCTTAATTACGGGATCGCTCATTCATATTTGATACCGATAGGTATCACATTAAGAACTTCCCGATTCCATTACTTCAATCGCATCGCCCGTTTGCAAATTCCTCTCTCCCCGTGACCATTACGTTGTGATTCACTCGTTTTTTCAAATATGCTCGCAAATTTCTATCATTCCGTAAAAATTGCCTTGTTAAATTATGTTTTTGTTTTAAAACTAATAAACTATTCAACCAAATGGGACCAAAATCTAATCAGCTCTAAGTTAACTCAAGATCTATCGATGAAGTCATACATCACCCAGATCGCATCATTAGTGTGGGAGTAATCGTGCGTGAAAAATTTTGCTCACATACAGACATACAGACTATAAACTGAAAATGGTCGGAAAATGTTTAGATGATCTTGAAATGTTAAGATCTATCAAAAAGGCGATTTTCGGCGTCATTACAATAACTTCTCCTATTTGGGAAGTTACAAAGAGAGAGAGAGAGAGAGGGGTTGTACACCGAAGAGACAGAAGTTAAAGTCGATATTATCTTTCGTACTCGTTAAACTTTTTCGTCTCGTTCGAAAAGTACTCCAAGAATCGATGAATTCGTGACGCTCGAACAAATCAGATTATTAGATATCAGATAACTCTTCGAACCTTTTTAACCTCCCCTTTCTCTGATCGTACACGCAAGAGTAATACAAATAATGAAGCATTAAGCCGTATACAATCGCACGAACAAATTTCGTACGAATACGCGACGTGTCGTGCGAGGGCGCTTTCATACGGAAAATTAAATTTGCTTATAATAACAATTAAATGCGCGGTACATTTGAGCTTGAACCCACGGCCGCGAAACGAACTTTCGAAAAGCATCTACCACCACAACCCACTTTATTCTCTCTGCGTGTTTCAAGCATTGAAGCATTGAAGCATTGAAAAGCACAGGTGCGTATGCCGCGTACGTTGGGACGTTTGACATTTGACGAGAAGCAATTATGCACGCACGATAATCCCGAATAGTAGATTCCTTATATTTAATCCGACGTTCGAAGCTACGAGCGTAACTCTAGCCTTCGTAATGCAAAAACTAATTTGACGTTAGGTTCGGCTCGTAGATCATCGTCGATCGAAATCCGCGAGATGAATACATATATACATTTTATCGCGGGAACGAATCTGATTTCGGAGGTTGGATGAGAACCAAGTGGAGGGTGAGAGATGGACGAGTGGTGGTGGGTTACGATCAAAGGACGGATATCGAAGATTGACGTGGGTGCCTGTTCAACCGTCGATGTTGGATTTTACTCGAGCCTTCATCTTGGAGAGTATGTTAACCTAATTTCCGTTGGATCGTCAAGTACTGTGGTTACAATTAAGCCCCATACTCGAGGAACGTCCCATTAATCGACCGGTTGATTTGGATCGGTCATTCGATATATCGGGCAAACAGTAATGTACACAGATTTGTCTTTGACAATTGGAATTCAACAGAGCAATATCGAAGATAGGATGAGAATGGAACTGAATAATCCGTCGGCAAACTACGAACACGATGGTTTTCATCGTAAAATGGTTGGACATCTTGACTCCCCGAGGCGCAAAGTCGCCACTGCCGTTGCACGCTCGCGATTGCGGCCAAGGAAGGAAATTTATCGTTATTGTACCAAGGCGTAATGGTTCGTTAAACCAGTAACGTGCCATGCTCCTTTATAAGAGACTCTACGCGTCGCCAAAGGAATTTCGTGAACCGTCGACGATAAACTTAACGTTTACACGAAACCGTTTTACCGTAAGGGGTCGATGTAATTTAAGCGGCCGGTATTTTCTTCTCGAACGTGACGAATAAAATGAGTTACGATATAGGTGCACGTGTTACCTTTAAAAGTCTTCGTATGACGTTTATTTGATATATGACGAGGCAAGGGTGATTCAAGGTCAGATAAATCGTTCCGATGTTACTGTAAATATTTACTGCGTCCGAGAAAAAATTTTACGAACCATGAAAATTTCATATGACTTCTTATAAATTATTAGCAATTTCTCGACTCGTTTCTTTGCTCGAGATTCACTGGAAAGAATGGAAAAAGATTTAGTCGCTTCCAAAAGTAAGTTTTCCATCTTGGTCAACGAGAAGATCTTTAAAAGCTAAGCATCCTTCCTGTAAGAACTTCCCTGGAGATCTCACTCCGCAAACGAGCGACATTTCTCCGTTATTCACGGTGTCGTGATCAGCTGATATTTGTAAACACGACGGGAACAAGTAGCTCGTGCCGCGGAAACGCTCCGAGTAATTTCTCGAGCGGAAACGGAACTTCCTGCCACGACGTGACGCAAGTTTCCCGAAACTTTAATCCTGCTTTTTCATAGAGAAAGTACGCGTGGTAGATACTGTATCCGTGCAGGACCCTTTCGAACGATTCCCGGTCTTATATCGTGCAAGGCAAGGCCGTAGTGAAAATTATTCAATATAATCTAGGAAGGAAATTCCGGGTTGCGGATATTCCCTAATGCGATGAACTTCTATCCGGCCGTAATACCTAACGAGAGAGCGTCAAAAACAAGCGGATTGCTATGGCAGTATGGATGTTTCCGACTAGTGACCGAAATAAAATGATAAATCAAAGATAACATCGTTACAGCATCCGGTCCTGCGGTCTCGTGAGAATATAAACCATGGAATAGAACCGAAATACTGATTCTAATTTCCATAATAAGAGGAAAAACGTTCGTTTCGTGTTACGCTCGAACAAATATTTCATACGCATTCGCGTATATCGGGATGTACGGACATATGTTTAAAATAAGTCGTTCGTGATTAAAACGAGTGTCAAGGCGCGTGAATTATTCTCCATTAATTAACCTTTAATATTTTTACGCATTTTCGAAATATTTGTACACTCTGCCTCGTCTCCCTCAGTGCGATTTCATTATTCATCGCGTTTAATAACGCGTGGAATCGAGCGGCTGCGTATCCTCCGGTAAAAAAAATACTGTCAGCGCAAGGTACAGAAATATTTGCGATCGTGACGATCAAAAGAAAAATATTGTTCAGAGTCGACGTTTTTACAACGAACATCGTTGAAACGAGCTATCTCTTCGAAAAATCTACTAAAAGTGTACGAATTGCATCGAGATACGGTCGGTACATGGCGTGACACGTTTATCGCGAAGCCCCGTTCGCGAGGATAGCAATCGAAAAAAGGGCACGTATCGCGTTGCAGCGCGATATTTAGGTACGAGAAAATCGCTGGAGGCGCGAAAATGGAGAATAAATCCTTAGAAAGGCTCATAAACGTTCATAAAAGTACCTTCCTTTCTCTCTCTTGCTCTAAACCCTTTCCTCTTTTGCCGAGCGCTATCTCGCTGTGCCAGCTGATGCGTTTGGCCGGCACCGAATAGAATGATTTTTCGCTTGTCCGGAGAAATTATACGCGCTGGTCGAGTTAAAAGTGGAGAGGATACCCGTTTGCACGAGAGAAAGACAGATATATGTTGATAATGGGAGCGAAAGAGAGAGAGAAAAAAATTTGTTGGAGTTTTGCCGCACGATTTGACGGGCCCTCGTCGCGAGATATTCCAGATGGATGATCGTTCGTGGTACACGTTATCACGTGCTACCTCGACCGTTATCGATTATCGAGTTTTCTCGCTTGCGTTCAATGTAAAATAATATAGTAACTAAGCCATCGGTTAAGAGACTTTGGTCGCATCTATTTTCGGAATCTCATGAGGGATCTGCAAGTGCTGGCTTTAAAGGGGTGAAGAAGAGCAAGCTCGAGGATGAGAGATACTTCTCTCTCTCTCTCTCTTTCTTTCTTTCTTTCTCTCTCTCTCTCCATCAAGTATCTATCGATCGTACAGAGAAACGCCGGGTGACTCGTAGGGCGAAAACGGAACTTTTCGTGCTTACCGGTCCATTGGTATTTATAGAGACTTCTCTTTGGACTTTTTGAGAACAAACGTTCACTTCCTAACCTATACAGTCACTATTCAACGTTAAACCGAGATGAACGTTACCCCAGGGAATTTAAACGTCCGGCTGCCGTAACAAAGGAAAAAGAGAGAGTCGTCCGTTGCTTCGTCTTTTGGAAGGCTCGCGTGTATTGCTCGCTATCGAAATTTCTTCTTTCCTTCGAGACTATCTAGTACGTATAGAGAGTATTACCATATGAATCGGTAGAAGTACAGCCTTTCTCGGCTATCGACAGGTATTTATATGCAGATTCAATTCTACCCAAAGATAGAGAGTAGACGAGAGGAAGAAGTACAACGAAAAACTGCCAAGATAATCGAGTATCGATTGGGAGATATTCGAGACAGTGGTGTGAAACGAATGAGTATTTCTTTAACAACTTAACTGCGAAGTTTTCTAAACTGCAAACGCAATTTGATATAAAAATATGAAGGCATGGTAGAAGGACAAGAATCTTTAGACAAATAAATAAAGTAAACGGCAAAGAATCTGTAAGTGTATTACTTTCTTCATGTAATTAATAGACTAAACAGTACAATCGTTGGCTCTCCAAAGACAAGCCAAGTTATTGGCCATCTTATAAGAAAACATGAAAATTACTAATTATGTAAACTTATGCGACTTTTAAGTAAGGTCACAGATTGAAAAAGTTATTGGTTTCATTATGTAGACTTATAGGACTTTTAAGTAAGGTCATTGATTGAAAAAGTTATTTTCTTCAATAATGACTTTACTGAAAAGTCGCATAAGTCTGCATAATTAGTAATTTTCATGTTTTCTTATAAATAACTGTTAGGAGACTAACTGTACTGTTTGCCGTATATCTGTTTTTTTTCACCCGCATATTTAAACGTTCATATCGAGCAAACTCATCTTCCCCGGCTAACAGGTTAATAAAAAAAAAAACAACGTCAAACCGATGACACATCTATACGAGAATATGCAACGTTATGCGCGAAATTCACACGAATGATGACGTTCGTAATTTATTTTTTTTTTGCAGAGGTCGACGTCGAAGCATTCCTCGATGAACTCGGACAGGAACTGATCACGACCGCGTGCGTCGGCCTTCTCGGGCGGGCCTTTCGATGCCTTGGAAATGATCTGACAGCCTTCCTGACGACTCTCGACGGCGTCAACGATGTCGTCCAGCATCAGTCCGGCTCGGATAACGAGGCCGAGTTCGTGTGCATCGCCACGCCGGAAGCGTTGGAGTTGCATTTCACGACCGATCACCCGTCCGTCGCCTATCTTCTCGTTGGAAGCCTCAAGGGCATCGCCAGACAATTTTATAACGACAAAGCCGACGTGTACATATTGCCTGATCCCTATAATTCCAAATTTTTTAGGTAATTACAATTTCCAAGTTTGTATGTTTCTTTACTACAAGTTATTTAGATGCTAAAGTATTTCTACGTCATTTTCTAATTGTCAGTGACGTAGTTTTGCCATTTATGTTTTATAATTAACGAAATTCGATGTGATCATATTTTCATTGATATTTCAATGATAGAATTTCAAAATAATCGGCTAAAGGCTTGAAAAATTGCAGTAATGCAATTTTGGATCATTATTGCATTCGATAAGATAAATCTAGGGAGCAGATGTTCTTCCCAAGAGAGGGTAAAGTTCCCCCCAAAAGGATAAACCGAAAATTCCAAAATTACGGTCTCTCCATACGCGGCATTTATGTACACAAAGGTTTACATATACGCCGTAGAGAGATATAACGCGGGGTAGTTTCTGGAAATCGTAGATATTATGTTTGTTGAGTCAATCATATAGCCGGGGTAGCACGGAAAATCGTGAGGGGAATATAATTCGTACAGGTGGTAAAAGGTGGTGTCAAAACTCAACGACGACTAGCACGTTTTCTCTTTCCCCCCTTCTAGTAGGTACATTCTCTCTCTTTCTCGCGTGAACAAATATTGACCACTGCCTTTCGCAAATATTTGATGTCAAGTAAGGCACAAAGAAAGTCGTTCCGTCACTTTCGAATAGTGGGGGGAGGTCTACCATAGCGTGACAAACGTTAAGAGAAAAAAGTTCTAACGATTTTTCAACGTCGCTGATTAAATTCCTCGGTACGCTCTCGAATCGAATTCTTTGTCCTAGGTGACCGATTAAAAACCGAAGTACTATCGTATATAGAGTTAACCATTCGTACAAGAGAGAGAGAGAATATTAGCCCTTCGTGCCGTTTTTTCCTTAACTTCGTAGGCAAGCTATCGATTGTAACGTCGCTCAGAAGGTTTCATTAACGAGTAGGTGTGTGGAATACGAAATAGGAGGTCAGACATGAATCCGTGAAAATTATGAGTCCCGGATGTATAGCGTGTACGGGTAGTTTGTATAGGTAGTACACCAGCCGCGAGCTTATCGACAACCCTCACGTATGACTGATAAAGTAGCGGCTACTGTTCGGAATTGCACGTAACGTCTCTTAATACTATCGTGAAGTTGTATACCGCGTAATAACTATAATTCCGAGAGAAGCTGACCACTACTGGTTCGATCCTTGATTTTAACACGACCCATCTCTTTTTCTGACTCGATGAAAACTTATGTACCAGTAGAACGGCTCGAAATAACATTTAAAGAACAGGATATAAGATTCTTTAACGGAAAAAGTTATCGTTACAGGTATCGCATCACGCCAGAACGCTACAGTGATCGAATCGACGACGACTCAGACATAGTCGCGCCACACTATTTCCGTCCACTCTCGACCGAGGCCAGGGACCTTCGCTTGGGGGTGGCAAGCTTTTGCAAAGCTTTCCCGTGGCATTTTGTCGTTGATCGGAACTTTGAGTTCGTCCAGCTGGGCGTCGGCTTCATGAAAATCTTTGGTCATTATTTGGATCGTCTTGGACGTGGCATATCGACGTACTTCGTGTTCACTCGACCGCACGGAATTACTTTGACCTTTCAAGAGATTTTGAAGCGCGCGAACACGCCATTTGTTCTAACGCTACAAAGGCCGCAAGGTGCTGAGAAATATCCCGCCGAGGTATATAAACTCGCTTGCGAGCTTTTTCTAAACTTTTACACCATTCTTTATTCTTTCTACTTGAGATTTTTTTTGTTTTTTTTAGTTCAACTCGTTTTCCTGCTTTTACATTTTTAACTACGATATTATTACCGTAACGAATGATTTATGTCGTAGAACGTAGAACGACGATCGTTAATATATGCGAGAAACGTTACGGGAGACGTATTAATGTACTGCATTGAACAAACCTATCGGGTGACATCAAAATGGATATCACCGATAATCCTCCTATGTTGTAACGCGTGCATACGTTCACTTGTAGGGAACATCGAGATAAATAGTCTCGTAATTCACGAACGTAGATACCTAGCAAGTTGGATAATCTAAACATATCTTTAATCGATATCAATAGTAATAGATTTTAAAGGAAATTCGAAAGCACGGACCTGAAAATATTTACTCGAATATTGAAATTAACCTAATTCCAATCCTAACTCGAAAAATCTATTTTCAGGGACTAGAAATGAAGGGACAAATGGTTCACTGTCCCGAGTCAGACTCGATTTTATTCGTGAGTTCACCCTTTCTCAATGGATTAGATGGTCTCACTGGAAGAGGACTCTTCATTTCCGATATACCACTTCATGATGCGACCAGAGACGTTATCTTAGTGGGCGAACAAGCGAGAGCTCAGGTAACAAGCCTCGTCCTCATTTTGTCAACATATAAAGTTCTATCGCTTGTTAAACCAACATCGTAACTCGTATAACGTTCGATCGATTTGTCGATATTAAGACGTTAAGAGCAACATATCGAGCGTACAAAGCAATGAATCATTTTATTTGCTCGGAAGATCTACAAAATTTACCATTCCCGCGATTTTAATGGCCGGTGTACAATGTGTACATTTACCGGTGGTATCTACGCGAAGTCGTAAAATTTATGGCGAAAGAACGTGAGTTACGATGGGTCGTACGTATCTCAAAAGTCGGGAGTGTATCGTACGGTGGTAAAAAAAAGAAATTCTCGGGAGTTATCGTGGTAGGTAAGTTAAAGAGAATCGTGTTTACTCGTAGGATGGATTGAGAAGACGCATGGATAAATTAAAAAGCTCCATAGAAGAAGCGAATAGAGCCGTTGATGCCGAGAGAGAAAAGAACGTCAGCCTGCTACATCTTATATTTCCACCAGATATAGCGAAACGCTTGTGGCTTGGTAAGTGAGAAAGCGTCGGTAAGGTAGAACTCTTTTCTATCTTTAATAATAAAAATAAAGACAAATTTATGAGACTCGATGTTAATAATAAATGGAAAGAAACGATTAATATGACATTTCCAAGTAATGTTTAAAACAAATTTTATACGATTGGAGAATTCTTTTTTAATTATCATAAGGGTGAAGTTTATTCTCGATTTATGATAAAGAAGGGAGCGATTTTAAGGGTTGGTATCGTCAATTTTTACTACGAGTCGAACTAACCCAAATATGATATTTTTTTTTACAGGTGAAACCATCGAAGCAAAAATGTATTCGAATGTAACGATGCTCTTCAGCGATATCGTCGGGTTTACTGCGATTTGTTCTACGGCGACGCCGATGATGGTCGTCAATATGCTTCAAAACCTTTATGAACAGTTTGATATATTTTGCGGACAATTAGACGTATACAAGGTGTGTTCTTTATAAAACCATCATTCGTCGATTTGTTAACGATAATTTGCTTCTTTAATATTAGGTAGAAACAATAGGTGATGCTTATTGCGTAGCGTGTGGTTTGCATCGAAATACGAATACGCATGCACAACAAATAGCCTGGATGGGTTTAAAAATGATACAAACGTGCACTCAACATCTAACTCACGAAGGAAAACCTATAAAGGTAATAATCATAATTATTAATTAATAAATAACATCTTTCGATATTGACATCACCTTATCTATTCTATTAAAAAAATAGAAACATCGTCACGTTTATACGAATCAACCCATCACTAATTTAAAACAAAATTCCAAATCAAACAATATTCGTTATTATTACGTACCCAACAGTACCGTCGTACTATTGTTTATTATTCCCTCCTTGAAGACTATTAAAACTTTTCCCATTAAAGTATCCCTCGTTCGCGATAACGGCCGACCGAGCCGCGATACGCCAAAGGGAAAGAAAAGAATCCACAGTAATATTTAACTTTTAAAGCAAGCTTTGTAGAATTTAATACATTTCTCGCGCTCTCTTATCGCGCCGAACGTTGAATCCTTCTCTAAGAATTACGGAATAATACCCGTGGACCATCTTAGGCTTTGAATACTTAATAATACTTATCGATACTTTTCAGATGCGTATTGGTATTCATACTGGCATGGTATTGGCTGGAGTTGTTGGTAAAAAGATGCCCAGGTACTGTCTTTTCGGACACAATGTCACAGTGGCTAACAAATTCGAGTCCACGAGCGAACCGCTACGCGTCAATGTCAGCCCAACGACGTATCTGTATGTATTCGAATTCGTACATTTTTCTGTTAATATAAAATGTCAATTTTGTGGATGGGAGCTCAATTTTTGTATGAAAGTTTGATAACTAAAAATAACTCGAATAGTTACGAGATACCAACCGAGGTAATCAAATTTCAGACACTTAATTAAGACATCGGGATTCATTCTGGAACCGCGGACCAAGGACAATTTACCCAAGGAAATGCCAGCCAATACACCTGGGACTTGCTACTTTCTGAACGGTTATCAACACACCGACGTAGACGCGAAAGAATCCTTGAACGCTCACATTCAAGCGGCGATTTCGGAACTCGGAATTTGCAACAACACATAAAGACTTCGCGTCACGAAGAAAGAAGCGAAAAAAAATCTTTCCGTTCTCTATGCTCCTCGACGAGCGTTTTTGACGATTCCTCGAAATCGTAAATTACTATTGACGATTTATCCGAAAATCTGTAATCAGAAAGTTCGCGTGCGAGAGAGCCAGCACCGCTGTGCGACTACCGGTGATTCGAAAAAAGAAACAAACAAGATCTAATGAAGAAATCCTATGTCGATATACTATTTATACGCAGAGTTTTAGGTTGGAAATAATTATTATATACTTATGAACAATGCAACAAGTAAACTCTATGACGAATTAAACGAAATTATTGTTTTGTCTTATCCTTACCCATTTCTTTTAGTATCACTCAGGTCAATTAAAAAGGATTTTAACATATATTAATCTGTTAACTTTGAAATTATTTAGTAGCCTCGTCATAGCAAGAAATTAAGGATACCAGCTTGAAGAAAGAAACTAAAGAACATGGGAATCGTGCCATCCCTTTGATAAGGTGGCTTTGCTTATTACTTTCGATAAGCCTTCTTCTCTCCTCTCCTTAGATCCATACCGCGCATCCTAGCTTTTGTTTACAGACCGAAAAGATTATTTCTATCCTTTGTCGAGAAGAATATTGGGTATCATTGTCCGGCCGAGTCTCTCCAACCAGTTTTCTTCTAAGAAAAATGTAACTCCACCGCTACCGGTAGTGGTGAACCACCTTTCGAACCCCTGGGACATTACTTATTAACGATAGAAAGAATGAGTCTGCTTTTAGTATTAACAGCCTTGGCTAAGAAGTAAAAATCTACGAGGCTTTCCCGCGAGAGAAAGCAGCAGCAAGAGCTTATATTGTTCTTTCGAATGAACTCGTTCCCCTTGTAAACGGAACTCGGTTTAGCAAATAGAGAAAAAGTGAATGGTACAAAGAGAAAAAGTGAGGGATACAAAGAGAAAAAGGAAAGCAAATGAAAAAAGACACGAAATTCGTGAAAAGGAAATAGAAAGGTTACAACATCGAAAGACACGACTGGGACGGCTTATTTTACCGTCAAACTGCTGACAAATCGGTAGACAGGTGTTCCTTCTTTATCATCGATGTAATACGTAGGTGGCGACGCTTCACGGTACACCCGTGCGAACAATGTCAGCGCTTCTTTACGTATGCGAGAGCAGGCACGAGTTTGTTCGATGTGAAGCATAATTTTGTTTAGGCAATGATAATAATTTTCGATCAATTCTTGTTTCTTTTATCACATAAAAATTTCATAATTACCTATAATAAAATTACAAAATTGTCGAACCGTCATCGTACTTTTCAAAGATCAAGAACATGACCTCAGCGTTTAAAAATGATACACATGTACTACCAAAGAGAAATGAGAATATTTACAGAAGGAAGGACTAATCGGAAGGATGTCACTTAAACGTTCAGTTTCATCGTTAGAAAGAAGAGACGGTGTAGTAGAAGAAGAGAGTAGAAGCCTATGGCTAAAATCGGAAAAAGTATCAAGGAATATGGTGTCGGGTTTACAACAAAGAAAAGCAATATATGGCTTACATGCCTTTGGAAATCTTTTTTTTTTCTTTTCTATTTTTTCTCTTCCTTTTATCTTTCTATTTTTTTCTCTCTTCTTCTTTCCAACCGCGACAGGTTTCAGGGTACTCCTCATGGACAAAGAAATTAAACATCGAGCCTGTAGGCTATGGCGCGTAATCAAACGGCACTGCGGATACTCGTGAACTGGTCCTTAGAACGGGAAGGATAAAAGGAAGATAGAGTGGGAAAAGAAGGGAAAAAGAGAGAGAACAAGGGTTGGGTGTTTGGAGAAATCAAGTCAGAGACGTCAAGATATTGTGTATATCATGTGTGTACACACTAGTATATCTCGATATAGGTATACGTGTATAGACGGTAAAACCGTCTTGACGATTTAAACCTCTCAATAAGGTAAACATCGGATTCGACCCGTTCGAATACGATCACAGCGGGTGATCGCGAGGAGCGGGGAGAGGAAAGATCCTCCCGCGCCTCCTGACCCTTCCTTTGATGATTAACGTTAGAATTTGAACGAGTCAGTCGGGAATCGACCTGCGACTTATACACGTCACGCAAATGTATATTTTTTGGAGTACAATAAAGTTAGTTGAGAAGTGATTACGCCTACAGAAAATCAGAAGTGGGATTCGCTCATGTGACTCCGTTCGTTTTTCCTGATAGCGGATTGAAGAAAGTTATGGTTAATTTATATTTTGTTAGTGGAAATTCGGTGGTGCTTAGAAGTTATGATATCGGTGATTAAATCCCCGGATGAGTATACGGTGTTAGAACTCAAGAGTATTTTGAGACTTAATAATTTGAGTACGACGGGTGTGAAAGCAGAGCTGATAAAAAGACTGTACGAGATGGATCCTAATATTTTTTCGAGTGGAAATACCAAATCTGTGACCAGTGGGGAGTCTTCAACTCAAATTACGGAAGGTCAAGGTGTCGAAGAGAGCAGGTCGACTAACAATGAAACAATTCCCGACTCCGTAAGACGTGAACTGCAGTTACTCAGACGCGAGAAAGAATTATTAGAGAGAGAGCTGCGACTAGCTACGCGCGAAAACGAACTCCGTTCAAATTCACCGTCGTTCGTTGGTAACGGACGAGATGCCCGTTCGAATGTCAATATCAACCAGGTCGGCGGACTGCTGTGCGAGTTCGATGGCAACGGTGATTTTCAAAATTGGGAAAGGCAAGTCGAACTCCTCGGTAGAACGTATCAACTTGACGACGATGCAACAAAAGTGTTGATCGGAACAAAATTAAAAGGTAAAGCTCGAAGTTGGTTCCACTCACGGTCGGAGCATTTAGAGATGACGACATCGGAATTATTCGACGAGATGCGACGAATGTTTGACCATCGACCGAATAAGCTCGCTTTACGACGAGCCTTTCAGCAACGTACTTGGCGGAGTACCGAACCCTTCGTCGATTATTTTCACGAGAAGGTTATACTGGCAAATCGCGTTCCGATTGATCGCGGAGAAGTAATCGATTATTTAATCGACGGGATACCGGACACTCGCCTGAGAGATCAAGCGCGAATGCAGTGTTTCCGATCGGAGGAAGAACTCCTGGATGCATTCCAGAAGATTAGTCTTCGGCCAGAAACCTCGGAGCGGGTTAACAACGTGCGTCGGAAAGATTTTTCGGAGCAGGGACGTCCACGCACGGAAGGACCGCGTCCACCACGACCTTCGGCGCGATGCTTTAACTGCGGCGAGCAAGGTCATCTGCTACCCCAGTGCACTCGCCCCAGACGAACGAGAGGTTCCTGTTTTGAGTGTGGCAGCCTGGACCACAAGATCGAGAACTGCCCACGCAAGAGGTCGAAGGGAAATTCAACGAATTTGGTACAATGCAGCGCGGTCAGCGTCCCTTATCAGGTGCCTGTGGAGTTCCCGACGGAAAACGAAACCGGTAACGGTGAATCATGTAAAATTCCGGCGATTGTTGATTCCGGTTCCCCCGTTAGTTTAATAAAAAACTGTTATGTTCCGCGCGAGAAGCGAACGAACATACCGCCGGACGGCTGCGACTTCTATGGCATTAACGGCTCGAAATTAATTATCCTAGGGCTTTTCGAGACAGAGGTGCGCGTCGGACCGGTTGATTTAACCATGTCTTTTTTTATTGTACCCGATAATACGATGGCCTGCGCGGCGCTATTAGGTCGGGATTTTATTTCGTGCCCATTTTTAAAAATTACGCTGGGACGAACCATCGAAATCGCGCGCGCCGAGTCCCCGCCTAGCCCGGTCGAAACCGACGACGCTATTCGGCAAATTATGAACATCGACACGGTGAATGACCTTAATAACGCGGTCGCGGCATTAGACATCAATCCTAGTATCGACCACGAAGTTATGCAGGAAGTAAAAATCATTTACGACGACGTTTCGAGGGCAGACATAGATTTTATTCCGGCCGGTATTAAAATGACAATAAAATTAAAACACGATCGTCCGATTTGTTCCCGTCCGAGAAGATTAGCCTTCGCCGACCAGCAAAAGCTACGCGCAATGCTGGATGAGTTAAAAGAGAACGGTGTCATTAGATCGAGCGACTCGGAGTACGCAAGTCCAATCGTGTTAGTACGAAAAAAAACTGGCGATCTGCGATTATGCGTGGACTATAGGGAAATTAATAAAATTACGGTTAGAGATAATTTTCCAACGCCATTAATCGATGATCATTTGGATCGTTTAAAAAATAAATGTTATTTTAGTAAACTGGACTTGAAAAATGGGTTCCACCACGTACCAATGGACGAGTCGTCGATTAAAATTACATCTTTCGTCACTCCGTTGGGCCAGTTCGAATACCTAAAGATGCCGTTCGGACTAACCAACGCTCCACGAGTTTTTCAACGCTACGTTTATAAAATTTTTCGGCCGCTAGCGGAACAAAATAAGGTTTTATTGTATTTAGACGATATTTTAGTTGCTACTGAAACGATTACCGATCACTTGGCCATTTTAAAAGAAATATTTTATTTAGTTAAGCAGCATCGGTTGCAGCTTCGGTTAGATAAGTGCTCTTTTTTATATAAGGAAATTAATTATTTAGGTTATTTGGTGAATGGCGAAGGCATCCGTCCGAGTAGCGAGCACGTCGATGCGGTCGTAAATTATGTGATCCCGCGGTCCGTCAGACAGGTGCATCAGTTCGTAGCTTTGGCGAGCTATTTTAGACGTTTCATTCCTAATTTTTCTCGCATCGCGAAGCCTTTGTACGATGTAGTGAAAAGTAATAAATTTAATTTTGGACCGGACGAACACGATTCGTTCAACTTACTAAAAAGTTGCCTCGCCTCGCAACCGATACTTGCCATTTACTCACCGAAGCTGGAAACCGAGCTGCATTGTGACGCCAGTGCAAGCGGATTCGGAGCTATCTTAATGCAAAAGCAGTCGGACGGCAAGTTCCGACCGATTTCTTATTTTAGTCGACGAACGACCGCGGTCGAATCAAAATACCATAGTTTTGAGTTGGAGTGTCTCGCCGTGGTATATGCGATAAAACGCTTTCATGTGTATCTTTCAGGAATTAGTTTTAAAATTTTAACGGACTGTGATAGTTTTAGGTTGACGCTTAGTAAACAAACTGTTAATCCTCGTATTTCTCGTTGGGCAATGTTTTTACAATCCTACGATTATCAAATCGAGCATCGTTCCGGAACCAGAATGCAACATGTAGACGCTTTAAGTCGTTGCCATAACGTCCTAATTTTGGAAGCGAACACCTTTGAACAAGTGTTGTCCGTGAAACAAGACCAGGACGAGGAAATTCGTAAGATTCGTGAAAAATTGGAGACAGACGAAGATAAGTACTTCGAGCTGCGCGACGGCTTAGTATACCGGAAGGTCGCGAACAATAAATTATTATTTTACGTACCGGACGCGATGATTACTAACGTTATCCGAACGTGTCACGATGACCTTGGTCACATCGGAGTAGAAAAGGTCGTTGAGAGTGTCGTCAAAACATACTGGTTCCCGAAGATGCGCGAGAAGATAAAGAATTATATAGCGAACTGTCTGCGATGCATCGAGTTTTCGCCGTTAGGTGGGAAAACGGAGGGACACCTGCATAGTATTCCGAAGGGCACGCTGCCGTTCGATACCCTGCACGTGGACCACGTTGGCCCCTTCGAGAGAAGCCGAAAGAACAATCGGTACATAATGACGATCGTCGATGCCTTCACGAAGCATATCAGGCTGTTTTCGTGCAAGACCACGAAGTCGGACGAATGTATCAGAAATTTAAAACAGTATTTTAGGGTGTACAGTCGACCCAAACGTCTAATAACAGACCGCGGAACGGCTTTCACGTCTAAACTTTTTGGGGACTTCGTGCGAGACGAATCTGTCAATCATGTATTGATTGCCGTCGGAACTCCTCGTGCGAATGGTCAAGTAGAGCGTTTCCACCGAACTTTAACACCGATGGTGGCGAAATTATCGTTGAGCCCAGACAGATGGGATGAAGTCTTAGAAACCGTCGAATTCGCGCTGAATAATACAGTGTGTCGATCTACCGGCAAAACGCCTTGCAAGTTATTATTCGGCGTTAATCAAACCGGAATAGTAAACGATCGCGTTCGATTAGCGTTAGAATCTCGTTCCAGCGAAGAAAGAGATCTGAGAGAAGTGCGCGAGGAGGCGTCTAGGACTATCGAAAAAACTCAGCGTCTCAACGAACAAAATTATAACCGAAAGCGACGAGTCGCACCGCGTTATAATGTCGGCGATTATATTATGATTAGAAATGTAGATACTACTCCTGGCGTCAGCAAAAAGCTTGTACCGAAATTCAAAGGGCCGTACGTAGTAAAAAAGGTATTAGATTACGACCGCTACGTTGTCGGCGATATCGAAGGGTTTCAGTTAACTCAAAGACCTTTCGAAGGCGTCGTTGGACCCGACCAAATTAAATATTGGATTCGGAACAACTTTTAACGAGATTGCATTGTGACCGATAAGTTTTATGTAGATTTAGTGTTTGTATCTATTATATACCTTATTAATTTTATTTATTGACGTTTGAGTAAACAAGAATTAACGCGCGTTGACCGAGGACGGTCAATTTGTCAGAATGGCCGACTATAGACGGTAAAACCGTCTTGACGATTTAAACCTCTCAATAAGGTAAACATCGGATTCGACCCGTTCGAATACGATCACAGCGGGTGATCGCGAGGAGCGGGGAGAGGAAAGATCCTCCCGCGCCTCCTGACCCTTCCTTTGATGATTAACGTTAGAATTTGAACGAGTCAGTCGGGAATCGACCTGCGACTTATACACGTCACGCAAATGTATATTTTTTGGAGTACAATAAAGTTAGTTGAGAAGTGATTACGCCTACACGTGTATGTATGTAGACCTTACGGAAAAATAGCATGTAATGACTTATGTTGGATGATGTGCACCGAGAAGTCTACTATTTGCGCGCAGCACACGTGCATGCGATGTTCTCTTCGATCCTCTTGCTCATTCTCTCCCTCTCTGACATACCGTCTCTCACTATTTTTCTTGCTCTCTCTCTTATGCCGTACGACGAAAATCGTAGAAAAATTCGTCTGTACGTGAGTAAATCCTGCCGGTGAGATCGAGGCACGATGCGGTCTTTCGGAAAAATGTTCGTTACCGGGCTTTCAGGAAATCTGCTCACATGGTTAATGATAGAGAAACCGGGACAGGCAGAGAGGAAAAAGAACATAAGTTACGTAAGAGGGTGACCGGCGAATGGGGATGAAGAACGGGTTTGTGGAGTACTGAAAGAGATGAAAATGTTTCACAGTGACGAAGAATCATAATGTAACGGTCCCTTTCTTCAATTTTGGTTCTTCTTTTTCTTCTTTGACGAGAATACGACTGTATCTTGATAATATAATGTAATATAAGATAATATAATAAAGATTTGATAATATAAGAACGATTTTTTTAATATTCTACTCCTACACCTTACCCTGATCATGTGTTTGTTATTTCTACGTGAGAAACGCCTGAAAGCGAGATACGAGTCATACATCGAAGTATCGTAAAAATCAACTTTAAGGCTTCTTCGATTATCTACGGGCGATTCTCTTAGAAAAAATGATTTTCTTGTCATACAGATGCTCGAATACTATACTTAATTAATGCATAACTTTGCTAAGTATAAGGATAGACGAAGACCGGACCGTACTTGATTTCAGGAACAAATTGTAACCAAGATGGGCGTGTGTAAATACTTTAAATAGGACGACGACATCGTTGGGTACTCATGTGGTTGGTATTTCTGTACTCCTCGAGTTTAATACGCATGGAATAATCTAAATTCTTTGCTTAATTACATTCCCTTGATAATTCGCAACTTTCTGTAAGCAACTGGTGCTCTTAACCGTAATAATATCAGGATGTTCCTTTAAGTTCGGTACTCTGCACGATTAATATTTAAAACGATTATTATCTTAAAATTTCCACGAATTTTTTCATTATGATCTTATCTATAGGTTAAATCAAAACCCGTGGATCATTTCCGAGTATAGCGAGTTTCCTCTCGAAGTTCTTGAATCGAAGATAACTTCGAATCCGTATCACATACAGGAGTTACTGTTATTAAATATGTTATCGAGTATATGGTTTGATCAACGTCTACATTCAGTCGACGAAGATTCAGTTCGAACTTCTCCAAGAAACTATCCCATTGATCCTAAAAATATGATGTCGTCCAATCGAGTTTGCACGTCACGTTGTTTCTCAAAGACGTTGAATCATCGTCGTCGATAGTTGCTCGAATCTGAGGACGCCAATCTCTCTTCGGAAAAGCTAATCTCGTGACGCAGGTGTATCACGTACGACGCCTCGAAGCATCTAATAAACAAAGATAAACAGAAAATTTAGGTAAAATATATTTCTGAGTATTATTTTCAACGATATGTTGTTATCACAATTTGTATAAATTAATAAACAAATACGAGTTCTACGGTTTGACGATTCTTTTGTAACCGAACAAAAGCTCCCTTTGCGAATTAAAAGCAATTATAACGCGTCCTATTACATTAATAATAAAAAAGGATGGTTATTTAACCTAACCCCGTTGGCGTCGTAGTGCTTTAACTCCAGTACATAATTGAATCTTAACTAAAGCGATTTTGCACTCCGCTCTCGTAAAATGAATACGCGTCATTCTTCGCGTTTCGTTTGCGGCTTGTCTCGACGTAGGACAAGTATGAGACAAGCCTTGAAAAATTACCACGACGTCCTCCGGTACAAAGGTTTCATTAAGAAGCACTTCGTAATTTATTTTCGTACTTTCCGCCAACGTCGTTGTCGCTTGTCCTTTGTTGAAGCGCGAGCGGGACGACTACGACGACGAGTCTAGGGGAAAACTATGACCATGCACGTTTTTCTTTCGAAGACAACAAATATCGACAAATGCTCCTTCTATTAAATAATTATCTTACTGCTCGATCGATTTTTGTATAATATCTACCGAGGTACGTTGTCCCAAAATTATATACGAAATATAAATGAACCTTCACGCGTTATGAATGGACGTTTAAAAAAAGTATGTAGCACACGATAATCCCAATTAAAAAGTTTAACTCACATTCCACGCTTTTAATTTATGTCACGTCCTTCCCCAACGATTGATTTTCACCGTTCGCACTGCATTAAACACCTATGAATTAAGTTGAATTAATGGTACCGCCATTGATACGATTTGCAGCCGATGCTAACCCATACTCTGTTATTTTTTAACGATTCGATGGTTTTTACATTACTCGGTATAACTCAGGCTATTTTCGATCGAAAATTTAAACAGTTACGCAAAAATGAATTTATAAAAGCTATTCTCTCTCTCTCTCTATCTCTCGGCCCTCGTGTATTTGGTCTCATAAATATTCCAGGGAGTTATTTTTTCCCAAATTCATAGTATAATTAATGTACGATCGATTATAAAAATAACCCACTACCTCTGCACCAAAAAGGGGGAGGAAATTCAGTGTATCATTTTTATCTCTTTTTTTTATCATGCTATATGAGGGCTCGTAGCCTCGCGAAATCGGAATGATCTTTTGGTATTCTATATTTCGCACCTGTCAAAATTAGAGTCATGAGAAATACGCTGCATCGTCCAAAGCAAGTACGTCGACCCAATAATAAAAAAACAGAATGGGCAAAGTCCGTCAGCCGACGAGGGGGAAACGAAAAAGAGGGAGGTCGGAATGAATAAAAGGTAATTTAACTCAATTGATGCTAATAAATGGTATTTATCGTTGCCCAGTTGTTACCAGACGATAAAACTTGATTCCCATCTACGATTTCTCCCCCTCTCTCTTATTCTTTACAAGCAATTTCAAAGGGATCGTTTAAAATTACTCGAAATATTTTTTATCTTGGTCACACTTTTCGTGTACTTTGATTAGAATTAGCGAGTAAGTGAAATATCCATTTCCTTTTTTTCCCTTCCTTATCAATCGTAGAACTCGTGATCCGTTTTTATTATTCGCGAGACGATTGAATTTTATAACTCCGGGAGTCTTATATTTATCGATCTTTATAAAGAGCGGAAATCCGAAGGGGTAACAATACCGTTCATTGTCTGTACTATACTATAGCTGGACGATGGAGAAGAAAAGCACAAGCTGGTTATATCCCAAGTCACGTGACTCGAAAAGATGGGGACCGAGGGCACGGAGAATTAGAGAAAAGGAAAGAGACGACGAGAGAAATAGAGAGAGAGAGAGAAAGCATGAGCAATAGGTACGTTCAATTAATTCAACCCTCGATTTTCAACATCTGTCTGCAGAAGAGCAGACCCTACGACCTGAACTTTAGAGTTTTAATTACTTATCCCACCCGTTTCGGCGCGTGGCTTTTCGTGTCTTTTGTTTATCTCGTGCCACGTTTTCGATGTATGCCGCATTTTTGAGAGCCATGCCACAGTCGTGAAACGTGATATAGGTATAGTAATTAATACTAAAATTCGATTCCATTCGCGATAAAGCTTATAATGTAAATTTATTGTTATCTAACGAAACGCTATAGATAAGAGTCAGCATATATTACGATGATAGAGGTTCGTTAATTAATAAAAATGTCGAATTAATAAAACCCGAAATTAAGCAGGAGGTCATATTAATACTCAAGAGCTTTGAGTATAATTATTTTAATTAGAAATCTTGCGAAATCTGCAAACCTTATTATACTAGTTCTCAGCTCGAAATGGCAAAGAGCGAGAGAAGGAGAATGGTTAAAGAATTTAAAGAGAACCGGGGAAGCGTTCGGAAGTACCTTTTTTTGTTCCAGTTTGGCCCTCGATACGCGCAATTTAAACGGTCTAACAAGTCGGAATAAATTATCGGGCTTCGTGCGATTAGTTTCGACTTTCGCGCTTGTTTTCGCGTGGGGCTCGAGGTAATCGTAAACAAAGTCGGTCAAGCTTCGGTATCATGGAAAGAAAAACCTCTCACAACTTAGCACGTTCGAAATTAAACGTCTCCGTATAGACTTCGTTTAAACCGAACGACTTTCGACGATTTTTATAGCAATTATTTAAAATGTTCTGAATGTTTCCGAGAAAAATTGACTGATATCGAATCACGCGGAAAGTAGAACACAAAGCTGCTTCTCGAGCGATTATTCATATTTTGCAACGAAAGTAGAAAATATTCGCATACTTTTTAAAACCGTATAACTTGTTTTTTTAATGGTGGCTTGATATATCGTACACTTTGGGAAAATTTCATTTATATGAGAATTCTTAAAAAAACGACTCATGCTTGTATGATTAAAAATTACTATTACGAAAATTGAATGTGTTCATTTCGTCGATTGCAGAGCTGTACGATATTTGTTTAAAAATCATAACATTTAGTCGACCCTAATACATATAACAAACGTTCAGAGCTTTCAACAGATTGCTTAATTTTATACAGTCTCTGAATACTTTTTTTATTCGCTGCATATTAAATCTGAAAATAAATTTTTCGTAGTTGAACAAAGTTCCTAGAAATTACAAAGCTTTTACAAACCTATTGATTCGTTATAAGAGACAGAACTGTTATTACTTCCCCTCAAAGATTTTGAAGAAATACCGTTTTCATAATATCCGTAGCACTCTCGTTCTCAAAACCAGTTATTTCTTATACTTCTCTCTCACGTATGTAAGATCAGGATATCGTAAGGAAACTTGAACAATAATATATTTAAAGAAAAGATAAAAGTACAAAATTGGAAAAATACAAGTGTACGCCGTCGTCGTTCGTCCTGCGTTGTCGTTCTCAGACTGAACTTGCTGTTTCTCGTTGTCGCGTTGTTGCTAGTTTTTTTTTCGCGTCTGTCGTCCGTTCGTTTGTAGACAGGCGATATAGGTATCTATATCGAATTCGCAACATCTTTCTAGAAAATTTTCAAGTCTCCGTACACGCACACTCAAGAAAACAAATTCTTACATATACATCGCAATAATTATTTAACGAAAATGATCCGACTTACACGTACATATATACAAAAATAAAATTCTTCGAAACATTCCATCAAATTCCATACTAATGAAACAAGAAAATTAATAACGCAGAGAAATCGTACTCGGTCCTCTCGTCGATTTCCTCTGATTTTCCGCTAATGAACGCTCCCTCGAGTTCTCGAGAATCAAATTCGAAGAATCGAGATCTTAAGAGATGAGTAGAGAGAGCGTGGAGTAAAGTTCGATTGACGTGAGGCGAGAAAGAAAGAAAAGAGAGAGAGAGATGAGCGCACGTTGCGAGGTTACGCGCACAGTGAAAGCATCGTACTCTACCGTCACATACATATAAGTATACACATGAAAGAAAGACTCCTTGGTGCGTATAGTAAAGTGTTCGGCCGGTAGGAGCGCATCGGTCGCGAGCGCGAGGCTCGATCGACGCTCCGCTTTCAGTCTTTCCGAGTCTCGATCGCGCGTGGGTCGCGCGCGCGTCGTTTATCTTCCGCGCGTTTTCGCGTCTCCTGTCTACGCACGCGGCGTTTTTCTCTGTGGTATACTCGTGATTTTATTCTTCTAAAACGAAGATTCGAAAAGTTTCCTTTGTTTTTTTCCTCGACGATCGATATTTTACATAAAGTGTATTTTAATCGTTATCCTCGCGTAAGTGCGCCATGTGACGAGGATTTAGAAGACGTGAAAGAAAGGAGAGAGAGAAAGAAAATACGAAGAATAATTCTAGGTGGAAAAAACGAAACATCGACGAGATCGTTTCTCGCTTGTTTTCTTTTTAACAATTCCATACCGTTCCAACCGTGTCGCGTCTGGTCGTCGAACGAGCGCTTTGTGTCTTGCGCGACGAGACCACGTGATTTTCAAGCGTTTCTTCTTCTTCACCTCTTCCTTCTTCACCTCTTCTTCCTTACAACCATTAGAAAGAAACGATCTCAGGCTCGGGGCGATGCGCTTTCGAGCGCGCGCGCTCGGGAATACGGTGTGTATGTGCCGAGAGATAAGCCGGGAGCGAGTTTTTTAAAAGAAGAAAACGAAGAAGGGAAACGGGTGTGAGATAGAGAGAAAGAAAGATATATAGATAGATAGATAGATAGATAGATGGATAGATAGTGCCAAGTTTTCGTCGAGAGTTTGCACGGAGTTTTTTTCGAAGGTTCGTGTTTTTCTTGGTGAACCCTTTGCAACTGGTGCGCGTATAACACGGGTTGCTCCCTCGTGAACTTGGAAGCAAGAAAGAAGAAAGGACGTTAAAGAATAGCTAGATCGACTGGATACGAAAGTTTATCAAGGATTGCGTTTATTGTCAAGGTGAGTGGAAAAGTAAGCTTTTCAAAGTGCGTCTTTGATTCCTTGGGAAAATGGGGTCTTCCTGATTTCGTTTACCGTGAAGTGCTGAGTAACAAAGCGAGGACAAGAAAGAATGAGAGGGAGAGAGAGAGAGATGAAGGAGAAAGCAAAAGGAAGAACGAAAAGTTGCCTTGTATGGAAGTAACCGTTCGTCCCCTCTCTGTCTCTCTTCTTCTCTTTCTTCTTCCATCTCACTCTGTTCCTCTCGTTGCCCTCGACGTCAGAGACGTCGTCGGACGATCGAGGTTTCCTTGGGGCACGCGAACAAGGAGCCAGCCAGCTTCGAAGCCGGCCTACCTTGCCGCGTCCATCTCCCAGTCACACGAGACTAAAACCTAGCGAGATCCTTCCTTAGCAACGTGTGAACGGGACTCCTTTGGAATGGAATCTCGTGCACTGTGCCCGCCGAAGGTACCCCGGCGAACCGATCTTTTCGTTCTTATTGTTCCTTTCTTTTCTTTTTTCTCTCTCTATGGGTCCACGCGTCGTTCCGACGAATGTTGAAGAAAATTGCGACGGAACGAGATAGGATCGTATCCCGGAATTATATTTTATGGGTGATTCATGGTTCTGCGAATATGAGAAGATTCGATTCGAGAGGTCTTTATGGTCAATTTTTACCGAGTCTTTTGATTCTCAATTTACTTGGTTTGTGTGCATAATTTATAAAGATAATTGATTTATTTGGACAAAACAATTCTAATCACTTCGATTGGGTTTTGTGTATTATTTATAAAGAAGATGGTTTCATTGAGATAAATTGGCATTATTCTGGTCTCTTTGATTGGTTTTCGTACCTAATTTATAAAGATAATGGTTCCATTGCGTCAAAATGATACTATGCTAGTCCAGCTGATTGATCTGTCTATATAATTTATAAAAGAAACTTGTTTCATTCGGACAAAGCGATACTATGCTTACCTCGTTCGATCGATTATCCCCGTACAACGTATTAAAAAGCATGACGAGTGGAAGAAGAATTTCGCGGTGGTCGTAGGTCGAGGTTAAAGAGAGAGAGAAGGAAGACTCGTAGGGCGAGCTCAAGAGGGAGCTGCTTTCGATGGAATCACCGAGCAACGAATAAACTTTTCCCCTTCTTTTCTTCGTACCCTCTTCCTATGCGAATGGACTTACCCTTTAACTTCTCTTTACGTAACCGCGTTTATGCAAAGCTCGTTAAAAAGGGATCCGAATAATTTTTCTCGGTATTTCTAGATTGCGAGCATTGTTTGTACGAGTCGTAAGAAAGTGCTTTTGGTTCTCGCGATCTAGCAAGTTGGAACGTAAGTTTGTTGAGAATTTTCCCAACGGTATTTCGGGTATTGTCTCTCGGATAAGTGTGCTGTTAAAAAGAGAAAAATTCTGCATACCTTAAAGAACGAAATTATTGCATGGGGTTGCAACCACATTAATTATTTTAATAACGTAAAACACTTTTTTTTCTTTCAAGAATAGCAGCAACACATTTTTAAAAGCGTTGCATAGAAAGTTATTCCAAATGAAACGCGCATTACCGCTTTAAATTTCTCGTAAAGGCAAATCTCGTGGTCTATTTAACGATTCGATGCAGTTCACGTTAGAAAACATTCGACGTATAAATCGAGAGAAGAAGGAGAGTGCGCGAGGAATAATCGAAGGAGTATAGTGGCCGGAGAATCGTCACGGTCAACGATCCTTAAGATCGCGATCGGGTCGGGCTCCTCTACTTCTTCTCTCTCCCTCTGCATGGCACAAAGTACTATCCGTCTTTCTCTCGTTCGACGCCACGAGAGAAGAGGCGAACCGGATCCAGGCCCGTGCTGCTCCGAAAGGCAAAGTCCGTACGTTCGAGTGTCTCCTCCGAGCCCGTGAACGACGTAGGGTACCTTACCTACTCCCAAAGAAAATTATAAAACGGTTTTAATCTCGTTGCTTTTAATTTCCATAATGCTTCGCCGGTACGATTACTCAGCCACTTCTCTCATCTCCTTCGGATAAAAATGATTGATGAACAATTAGGTCGGGAATATGAATTTCACTCATCCAATCACGTTAATAATATTCTCAATGATAATAATATTATAATCATTTCTATCGCGCTAAGATTCGTTGCATTTCAAGCTCTCGAGCGATAACGCTTAACGGCAGTCCTCCTTCTCTCCTCTTTTGGCAGATCGAATTTCTTTTACGACTTCTCACATATTCCACCGTCGCCGTCGTTATCCCGTCGACATAAATCAGCTCCGAACGTGATCCTAGAGAAAAATGTCGAATCGCCCTCGAGTGCATGCATCGAGGAACGCGTGAAAGATACAGAAATGAGAGAAAGAGGGGTTGTATCTTTGAAAGATTTCCATTCGAGCACGATACTCTTTATTTCGTTAGGTTCTCCTTCTAACGTTTTTTCGACAAGCTGACGATCGATGTCCCGTTTCTAGCTATATATAAAACGAAAAGAAAGAAAGGATGATTATGGTTCTCTTTCTCGTATCATTATCCTTTCCCCTCGGAAAGAAAAAAAATATCGCGTGTCGCGGAAGATCCTCTTCTTCCTTTCGTGACGCTTTGAAAATTTTACGAGACGACGACCTCTTTACCGAGATCGGCCGGTGCGCGAGCGCGTCTTCGCCCGGTCTTATTCGCTCGTACGTCACGCCGGGTTTTAACGCGTCCTTGGAGACGTCTTCTATCCTGAAAAAAGCTTCGCGAGAGAACGTGAAAGAAAGAGAGAGAAGGAAGGTGGATTTTTTGCGGGACGCAAAATCTCTATAAATCTGTCGCCGAAAGCTATGCGCGGAGCGTAGACACGCGGCTCGAGAAACCGAATACGTGTCACCGGAGAAGACCCTAGGATACTTTGCGTGCGTACCTTTCGTTATATGTGTCTTGTAACTTAGCCACGAGTGACGCCCCTTCTTACGAGATCGAAAATACGATGCTGCGAACGGATAAACGGGATTCTATCTATTTTATTCCATGTGACACGGTAATCAACGCGAGACGAGCTGTCAGTCTTGAAAATCTGGCTAAATTATAACTCGATTAACCGGTTAGCCGTGTGAGCAAAAATGCGATGACGAGAATATTTATCGAACGCGGAGTACGTGGAAGTTCTATAATATTTTATTAGAATTGTAACGAAACGATTGTTTTAATTCTTTTATGTAAAATTAATAATTTTATTACTCATATGTATTTATTTACATACTTTAAAAATACGAGGAAAATAAATTTCTTAAAAAAGTGATATTTGTTTATAATTATTCTAAAATTCTTCAAATTTACGAATATATTTCGTTCTCGCTAAAATATTGAGTTAAATAGCAAATGGGAGCTACTTGTTATACATAGCTAGCAGAGTCAAATGATTTTGAACTACGATGGTATGGAAATATGTACAAGAAACACTCGTATTCACCGCCATTCGATAATCTATACCGACCATCATCGACTCATCTCGCGACATGTATTTCGAGTACAACGATGACTCCATCGTATCGCGTAGCACATACTCTAGTAACGTAATACAACTCACGGTGAGCTAATGGATGGAAACATGTTTCGCATATTCTCGTGGCTATGACTAATCTCCAATTCTCGGTACACTATAGCACTCATGGAACCCCATTCTGAATCGAATTATACCTAAATCGTTGAGTTTGATTCCGCCGCGCCGTGTCTCGAGATCGAAGGTAGGTAGATAGGCTCGAATTAGTTCTCTCATCTGCTAGGAGTACTTACGATCGTGCAAGAGAGACCGAGAGAGAGATCCGTTGAGATCTCCGTTTTACAGCGGAATTGAATAATTTCTCGAGGCTTACGAATCTATTCCTTTTGCCGAAGAGGGAGGAAGGAGGAGTTTCCCTTTGAGAATTAACTCTTCCCACTTAAGCCGAACGTCGACCCACCGACCGAAATTACCTCGAAACTGTGTCAACTTTACTGGTGAGATGGAACGAAGTACGAAAGAGAGAGAGATAGAAAAGAAAGATAGGATCACCAACGCATAATTACGTCAATGTTTCCTTCCCGTTCACACCGGAATAGTATCAACTTTCCGAGAAGAATCGTTTCTCTCTCTGAGTCACTGCCTTTTAAAATCCATTCAGAGTCCGGGACGGACGTTCGTGCGTGTCGTGAAAAGCAGTGGCTCGCAGCCACCGTCTCGTGTACTCATTCTCTCTTTCGCTGCCTCTCTTTCCTTCCCTTCTCTCCACCCTCTTCACCGACGTCGACGTGTGCGAGGTAATGGTTCGTGTCACGAAGTTGAAAGAGAACGCGCTTCTTTCTTCCCCCTTCTTTCCCCCCCTTAAGAGAAGTGAGTCGTTTCCACTTCTCCTCTCTTCGTTCGCTCGACCAACTTAACTCGTAAGCCACGAACAGGCTGCCGCGACGCGCGCACGCTCCCTCGTTGCCGTCTTATCTTCGAAGGGAATCGAAGAACGGCATTTTGTATTTACCAGTACTACGTTGAGAGTTAAACCGCATCACTGACGAGTTCCTCTTTTCTCTCTCTCTCTCATTTCATCCGTTCTTCCTTTTCATGTACTCACTCTACGTCACGCTTGTAAGAGTAATGCGACGTTGAATGGAGCGTAGCCGTTCGAGCGAATATAAAAATATTCTTTTGCCTGGTATCGTGCCGTCACTGTTTTCCCTGGTCCAATCTCGTATACCAAAAAGAGAGAGAGGGGGTTGGGAGAATGGTAGAAAGAAAAGGATGGATGGATACTCGTACGGATGGATAGATATTTCATGCCGTCTACGAAAGAAAATCCTGTAACAACGTCTCGGCTTTTCGTATATCTACCTGCTCGCGTAACCATGCGTCTATCTGTTTCTAGAAAGAATATCAGAGACTAGGTATGTAGTTCGTTTCTCTTACGAAATATCTAATGCAAATGTATGAGAACGCGTGCTGAGATTTAATTCAACGATGTGCTTTTATAACTATAACGTACATACGCGTGACCAGATCTACGGACAAATCGAAACGATTACAAAAATATATTCACGGCGAATCGGCATCGCAGATTGCCCGTTAATTTCACGATATATCGGGTGTTATTGCGAATGGGAAGATAAGCGAAATCGTACGAATCGCGAGGGGTAGGGTGTTATAATCCTTCGGCCGTGTTACGTTTAATAACGTGTTTGTAGTTATAAAGCAACGAAAGGCCAGGTGCGAGCCGTTAATCGTGCCGATGCATATATCCTGCAATTTTAAACGTCGCGCCATGCTATACGTCGATGCACCACGATTGTTTGATCATCGATCGTGCGTGCACATATTTTAATACGAAGTATTTCGGAAGCCTAGTCTCGACAAATTGTAACGCGTGTAATACAACGGAAAATCCTTTCGTTTTAACACTTGCAAATTCTTTCTTCTCTCTTGCCTTTTACTGCCCACAATTTTCCCAACTTCTACAACCGCAAGACGACGACACAACTTTGGGAAATCGTCGCAGCGTTCGAGCGATATCACAGAAGAGAAACGTCTGGATATTTTCGCAAGATTCTTAAGTAAATAGCAGGAATTCTTTCGTGAAAGCGTCTCGTTTAATCTCCACTCCTTCTATCTATTTTCTAGTTACTTGCCCCCTCTCTCTCTCTTTTCTGTTCTGAGGGATAAAACGAATTCGGTACTCTCACGGTAACTCTCTTTTCCTTTCCCCGAGTGAAGTAAATCCACGAGCGATAGGAATAATAAAGTAGTCGCGAAGGAAGATGCGCGAGAAAAGGATCGCGCATCTCTTTGGGCGTCGTCACCGCCACGTAATAGGCGGACGAAACTATCGCATTATGTAGTACGGCCACCTAATACGCTGTCTCTCGAGGCGGAACTACGTGCGGCGAAAAGGGTATTCCAAGAGGGTTACCTTGAATTTATATCGGCTGCCTTACCAAGACCACCGAGTAAGAAGACTTCCTAGGAGAGAGAGAGAGAGAGAGTTTTACGTACCCTTAGCAAAGAATTTTAAATGATACGTGGGAAAATTAGATTAAGGTATATCTAGGGATCAAGGTGGAAAAAGTTTCTTCCAGATGTTTGTTAATTTTTTAAATTGTTAAGCACTTCATGACTTCTCTCTCTGTAGTAGTTATACGTCTGTATATTTTGTATAAATTACGTTTAAGTGTTTGCAGGAGTTCCGAAGGTACAGTACCTTCTCGAAAGTTCCTTAACCCGTAGTCAAACTTTGACTAGAATAATCCACGTAATAACGTACACTCGTTGGAAAGATGATTTCTCCTTAGTATGGATTAATATTCATATTATTGATACAACTATTCGCTATAAGTTTCTTGCGGTAGCGATTCCAGTCTGTTATATAAATAACACGCAATAATAATGTTTTAGCTTTGATTACTTCGCTAAGGTTTAAAATATCGAAAGGTGACACGGTTAGAATTTTCTACCGCAGAATTCTCTCTCCTTTTCTATGCTTTCAAGGAATTAGTTTCGTCCGAAGTTACCGGACTGTCGCGACTGAAAGTTTTCCGCCGGGCAACGCCGATCCCGATTTTCATCCATAAATTCAATGTTTTTTTACTCGTCCTAGTCGCCATCGGTAAAAGTTGAGGCTTTTTTTGGATTATAACAAAAAAACTCTTAAAGATTTTTAAAAAGTCATTCCAAGTCGGATTAATTTATCAGTATAATCTTAAAAATTTGATATTCGTTTCGACGTGCGACGCGTCGTTTAAAGTTTCTCTCCGTCCGTTCTTCCCTCGTACATTTTTCACCCAAAAAACGAGAGAAAGAGTCTGGACGAACGACACAATTATACTTTCAGCGTTACGAGTGATCAAACGACGATGTTCGAAAGTTCAACAGCCGATTTTTTAGCGGGATAGAGAAAAGGTTAAGAAACAAAAAAGAAAGGAAAGAACAAGATGGAATTCTCTAGAGGGATGGGATAACGGAAATTGAGTAGTTTTTTAGCGTAAAATAGACAGAAAAGCGAGAAGAAAGGGAGAGAGAATGTACAACGTAAACGGAAGGACGTCGTTAACTTTCCTCTTCGTTTCACTTCTCATTTTTCCCCCTTCGCGCGTTACCTTCGTATCTTTCGCACAATGTAAAAAAGATGAGGGAATAGATAACGAAGAGCAAAAGTAGAAGAAACAACGATGGCGAACCGGAGAGAAAAGTGTTGACTGCCTGGGAAAATCCCATTTTTAAATGCTCGTTGTCCTCTTTTAACTTTTCCTCGAAGAGAAGAAGGGGAAGAAACAGGACGAGAAAGAGAACGTTCGTCGCGGAGACGATGAATTTTGAAATCGTCACGTCGTCGGCATTATACCACGCCGACACGATTTACAACGCTCATCGTGCGTTCGTAATATAAGACTTATAGTCGATTATCGTGCCACGCATAACGATTACTCTTCGAGGTCTCGTTCTCTTACGGCTCGTGCCGGCTTTTCGTGGATTTTCATTGCAGCGAGGGCACTCGAGGTGGGAGAAAGATAGCACGGTTATCCTCAGAATGCCAAGAGAAAAAAAAACAGGAGAAGGGATTCGTTTTTATTCAAGATTCTCTCGCGTTGTTTACGCAGAAGGAAGCTAGTAGTTTCTCAACGCTGAAAGAGAAAAAGAGAAAGAGCGAAATGAGCATTGATTAAACGTATTAATGAAACGTGCCTGTAAAATGGTGGCATAAAATGTGGAAAAAAAGTCTTATAAATTTATTTCAATCCGTGAATATCCAATTACCGTTCTTCGTTTACGTTGTAGGTACTTTCCAAACATGAAATTTAAATTCTATATTATTTTAAATGGTTCTCGACTATTTTTTTTTTTTCTTCGAACCTTTTATCTCCCTTTTCGCGAGATTGGAAATTTAACTCATTCGTTTCAGGAGTAGTATATACCGTAAAGAGTTGTATAACTTAATCGAATTGTACATGTCGGTTGTAGCAAGGTGATTCTTTTTGCCCATACGTTATCGTACGTTTTACTATTAGTGTCTGCGGTGAAAGGGAGAGAGAGAGACAAAAAAAAGGGTGTCGTGACATATTGACCCGTTGCATCGGAATGGATAACAAGGGCTTCTAACGGACACGGGACAACCTCGGTAAACATTGATGGATTTAATCTCGACCGCGAGCTGTCTCTGAACAGCGTCGAGGCAAAAATCCAAGAAGGCGAATGTCGTCCGTAGTTTGAAGGATGGGTGACGATGTTCGAGGACACTCGGCTTTCCGATATTGAAATAATAAAAATTCCATTTAATTTTTCAAAGTCGCGTGTCAATCCTACGATTATACGATATTATTCGATCGTAACATTCTTAAAGCGTTTCTCTTTAAAATACGAACGTGGGCGAGGATAGAATAAACGACTGTAATTACTAATTAAAAATACACCGGTATTGTATACCTTCACAAGGTGTATCACTTAACTTTAAAGTCCTTTCCCGTTAGATGGACGAGTTAAAGTGCTTCGCTTCGATCCTCTCCTTCGAAGGGACAATAAAGAGAACCCATAGCAGTTCCATTTAAGAAAACAAGGTTATCTCGATAACGTCATCGGGAAATAGAGTCGAGGAGAACACGGAGTTACACGGCTATCGGCTACGATCTCTCGATACGTATCGATTAGGTATAGTCACCACCCTCGAAGGTGGATCCTCCGTACGATTCTTTACAACCTTCATCCTAGACGTTTCTACGTATTCCATTTTTCTTCGATAATATCTCGTGGTATTGAAAAATTAAAGTGGATCTAAACCGGTTTACTCGCACGGCTGACTCTCGGAATTTAACTTCGTCGTGTTTCGTTAAAATGGAGAGAAGAAAAAGAGAGCTTATTCAATTTTAGCTTATTCTCGTATCTAATCACTAAAATCCGCATGAACGTAGGATATTTAACTGAAATAAAGAATCTCTTTAACCGATCGTCGTTAACGCGATAATTTTAAACGATTATCGCTCGTTGACTCTCGCCAAGCTCGCAAACCTTTAGCAGGTGCCTCTCGGTACGTTTATACTCGTACCTATACGTAGTCGAAGTGTGTACGCTCGTACGGTGTACCGCGACGTTAGCTTGCGTCGTATCGTGAGTCATCGGATTATCGACTCATTTTATCGCCGAGTCCCTTTCGCAGTAAATACTCTTGCCGCATTTTCAGAATTCGCTCTGTCATTTCATTCTGATTATGGACTTCTTATCGATCAAACGGACGTCGCGAGCGTGTTCCGTCGATACACCTCTCTGTCGACAGTTTATAGTCGAGATCAAGATCGTTGGCTCCGCTCCTTATAAATCATTCCTACTCTTTCTAAGAAAGGAAGAAAAAAAGAAACAGAGAACGAGAGATCTTTGTACTCGAGTAACAAAAGTTAATTAGCCTTCGACTCTATCGGAAATCGTTAACCTATGGTTATAAGACAAAACCACGTGAGTCGCATTTTCATAAAAATTACAATTTATACTGTCAAAGAAAGGTAAATGCACCCAAACGATATTTTTTTGTTAGAAAAATAATATAACGATAAATATATGTTTAAAACTCAATATCTCGTTCGTCAAATCGATTAATTCTAACAAAAGTAGAGAGAATCGAAAAAAAATATTAAAAGCACGCATCGATCAAGTGGTTAAACGCAAGAATTAAAAAAGAAGAAGATCAGTGGGCGGTTCGGATATCGCGTTATCGAAAGTTTTTAAATCTTTCTTTATCCTCGGTATTATTCCACATTATTATTTCAGTTGTTAGAAGAAATTAGAGAGAAAGAAGGAAAATGTAGGGAAGTGAAACGGTGCTCGCGCGGTCGTGTTCCATTTTAATCTCTTCTCTCGCATAGAAGATGAAAAGAAGGAAGAACAGACCCCACTGGACTTTGTTGTGAACGTGGTCTTACTTTGATCGCGCGTTATAGCTTCTATAGGAAACGACCTTGCCGCATGAACGCCCGCGCGAGCGCTCTCTCGTCATCATCGTAATCATCGTACGCACTCGCGGATCTATAGTCGTCTCTTCGTTTTCTCTGTTTGTACAATAGGTATAATACGGAACGAGGCCACGCGACGAGAGCTTGTTTTCTTAGTCGCTTTCTTCCTTGTCATATTCGTCGCGCGTGGTCGATGCTCGTCGTGGAGACGATTAAAGCGATCGTTCACGCGTGTGCGTACGAGATGGTTCGAAACCGAGGAAGTTGAATTTGTTTTTGGTTTCGATGTCTGATTCGAGCGTGTTTCCCGTTATATTCGCTCCTCCCATATCAATCGATAATCCACTTTCTCGTAAACCTATGGAAATACAAAAGTAATTTCCACGTAAATTCGAAATCTGCTTCGGGATGAAACTTCCGCGTGTGTCGCTTCGTTCTATCAACGTATATCTATACGTATGTCCAGATGTTGTATCGATGTGCGTATATATGTATTAGTAATACAGAGACGTGTGCTTCTCGTTGGAAAAAAGGTGGATGCGAGGAGATGGAAAAAATCCGATCGAGCGCGAAATAGTTTGGAAAAAGCCGATATTTGGGAAAATGCGGATGGTAAACCGTATTGTGTTTTCAACGTCACGTTGATACATATGTACTGGTGATCGATATCCCTATCTTTCATAGACGAAATCATATTTTAAGTCAATATCGCGGTGACATCGCGACCGATACGCTTTCTCGTATCTAATCCAAGTCAAGCGCAATTTTTATCCTCTTTTTCTTTCCTTCCTTACCTTCTCCCTTTACGTTGAAAGGAGATCGTCAGTTAACCGTGCTCCCAATTGACTACAGTCGACCAAGTAGTGGTAGGTATTTAATTACGGTCACCTTGAAGCCCGAGACCGAAGCCGCGGGTAATAAAGTAGTAATACGCAAATAGGAGTCTTGAGTGCGTGCGTATGCTGGTAGTAAATGGATCGAGCGTATCGATCGGAGGCAATGATCCTCCTACATATCTCGAGACTCCTTTTTTTCTCGTATCGCTTTCGTTAGTAGCTCGATACTAAAACCTTACGACGATATTAACCCTTTTAATACCATACAAGTTTTCTATGTACTGTCTAGAAGTATTCTGGAAAATATATACTTTTGGAGACGTTTTTAGTCTATATTTCTTCAAAATATTTGTAACTTCTTTATTTTCCATAGACAACGCTTGTAATCAATGTGGTGAAAAAATCTAGAGTATTAATAGCTCCATGTGACAGAATCATATACCCACGTATCCGTATTTTCTGAATCTTATTTGATTTATCACAATAACTTAACGGATCTCCTATTTGTACATTGTAGTGTATAAATATATACATTATTGGTAACTTCGACACTTTAAACTATTTGAAATATTTACAAAACTGTAGATTAATTATCTATTTATATAATAAGGTTATTTTTCCCTCATTTCACGTTATTTCATTTTTTCAACGCACGGAAAAAGAAATCAAGCTTTAAACGAAAGCAAAAAACAAGAGACAAAAGAAATTCATAAATTTGTACAACTAAAATATAAGACAATCACTCTTGACTCTCGATACTTAAAAATCACCTATTTTCCCATCTCCCTCGCGCATAATGCCTAAACGCATCGAGTAAATCTCGTTGAATTGTTTCAACGTCCGAGCCAAATTTTCCGACCGCAGTTTTGCATATGTTTCGCCGTAACAGCGTCCACCTACGCGCAACGGGTCAGGCTCAATGGTCCAATTCGCTCATTGAGCGAGAAGCTGTCGCCGCAACGGTTCGCGAGCGCGACAAAATATCCGGCAAACGTGATATATGCGCACTTTCGAAATAGTATCTTCGAACGATCGCCGAGTCGTTAATTCGTCGTTAAAGCGATTTTCCAAAATAGGATGCGCACGCCGTTAAAACTGCCCGTGTCTATAATATTTATAATCACCGCGTTATTTACGTGCCCGCGGACATTATTATTACAATGAGGCTTTTACCGAACGAACGCGTATCGCTATTTAACGATGAGAGCTAGGTCCATTCGAAACTCTCTCAAATAAACGATACTACTTGCATAGTTATTACCGTTCGCTGTTTCACGAATAAATTATTCATGTTATTTAGTTAATTAAACTCGTAGATATAGCAACCTATCACGCTTACGGTGTTGTCGATGCTGCCGGCATTAAACTTTATCTTTCGAATAAGTGGATAAATGAAAACGTGCACCGCTATGCCGATATCTTTATCCATTCTGTGAAACTTTTCTTTCGTTTCCTTGTCTCTCTGTCAACGTAGATATTGGAAATACATCGTGAGACAGCTCAGCGGTTTCTAATATTAAAGCGATTAAAACATTGAGAAGCGTTCCGTAGAAAAGTTAGATTAAGGTGGGACTAAAGTTCGAACGAGATCCAGACTCATCTAGTCTTCATCTCAGCCAAGCTCTGTCATCTTACTCCCCCTCTCTCTCTCTCTCTCTCATTTCATATATTTATCTGTCTCTCTTTCTCGAGCATCGATCGGGTACGCACGATAGCACTCTTAACTCTTCGACGATGCAACCACCCCCGTGCGCGTCCAAGTTGGATACGATCATGCATTCTTAATACATATGTACGTCGTCCCAGAAGCATCGAACATAGCATTTGCATTAAGTGCACGATCGATCGTCTCAGCATCGCCTGGAATCGCCTCGAAATCCTACCGTTAAAAAAGTCTACGATCCGCGATATTATCGTACCGTTTTTCCTCTGCTAGTGAAATAAAAAAGAAAAGCATCTTGATTATGCGCAACTTAGGAGGGGGTTGATGGCTTAGCAGACCCGGAGAAAGGTTAAAGGTTTCGATAGGATATCGCGAAGAACCTGGATTATCCGAGACTAACGTCAGCTCGATGGGATATATGTGCTTTACGCAACAGTTTCCATCAACTTCCGTGGCTAGAAAATTTATCGTTGGTTACGTAAAGACAGAGTTAACGTTCTAGGATCGAAACCTTTGTTTGTTTGCTTCGAGAGAACGATATCTCGAAGTAACGCAATGGAATCCAAATTTCCGGCTGCGTCGTCCCAAACTTTTCCGTTTCTCGCAACGAAGTCGCACGAGGAAACGAGCGTTCCGCTTTCTGTTAGGGGTTGCAACCGACTTTCGAATTTACTACCCCTTCGCGAAAGATAAATGTTCCTCGTGTTTGTCGGACAAGCGTGACTCCACCAAAATAGTCTTTTACCGTGGTGTTTTCTACGTGCTACCGGAAGCGAAGTCTGTTGCCGTCGAATTCGATACGACCGTTCGCGAGTAGCTTGTCTTAAAAAAACAATTGCATTGAAGACCTCGACTAATACTACTTCTGTATAAAAATGTTGGAATATTTTCTCGTAGGACAAGCACAAGTAAAACTGCATAATTTTGTTAATAGGTCAAAAGTTCATGGATTATCCATTCATTGTGTAGAAAGATGTTTGCCTTCATCCTCGATACGAATATCCTTATTAAAAGCTCTGATTTATGTCGATGCTTTGCTAGACGCAGCATATCTAGGGGATTTTGGCTTGCTATGAAAGTTAGTCTCGATTCATCTCACCCGGCAAACGTGCTCTCTCTCATTCTCTCCCTCGTTTGCCACGTTTTGCGTTCTCTTTCCAGTCCGTGCTTATCTGCTTGAAAGTTTGAATCGACGTTACTACGAGCACGCAGGCGGACCAGAAGGGCCGTGAGAAAGAGAACCACAGGAAAAGAGAGAGAGAGAGTGTAGGAAAAGGGCGGGTGTGGGATGAGGAGAGAGAGAAACCTGATTTGTAACTTCCATACGACGCGAATCGCGCCGTTCTATCACAGTAAACTCTCCTTTCGTTCCCGGATTTAGTGCTATTTCGCGGATTAGCGAAGTGCTTTGATCCGACTCGAAACTCTGAATCCTTCTTCCTATAAAGAGAGAGGAAGAGAGAGTGACTAAATGACGAGAGCAAAATATCGCATTAAATTATTAGGCAGTCAACTACTAAGTATACTTTTTTTCTCTGCTAGGATATATTTTTGAATAATCTACTTTAAACCATAGATATCCTCCTCGCAACGTTCTTTACGACTTTATTTATTCATAAACTCGAAAAGAGCCGTATCGAACGAAATTACGAGATGGTACGAGGCCATGGTAAATTTGCCTCGTTTTATTCCCTCCTATTTACCCTCCACCCTAGTCTAATTCTCCATTTAACGTTGCTTACCAACCCTCGAATTAATGCGGCCACCGGAAGCCACCCTCCTGCCAAAGCCTCTTCTCTCCTTTCCACTCAACCCCCGTTGCCAATCCCTATCTCCTTTCCTCCTCTCCCCAGGATCTCACCCGATTCACCTCCTTGTCCCGTGCCCCGAAGATAATCGTGCAATATCTACGTTATGGCGCTATCGAAAACGAGCAGACGCGGAGGTATTCCAACTCGGAGAAAGGAAGACGGTCGCGTTGTCACGCGAGAGATCGTTCCGGGGTGAGAGACATAAAATCTAATGTTGTTTCGCTCTCTGTATTCACTTCGTTCAATCGAGGCGGCCGCCCGACAAGAATTCGATCGAAGTGTGCTTTGAGGAAAAGGATACTAACGATCGTTTGTGTTTCTTTTCATAGCCGACGACAGTTGAACTATCTTCGAAGAAATTGTATCAAAATAAAAGATGGTGAAAAGTGACAAAGTCCTAGCAAACATTTATTTTTCAAATTATTTTTAAAATATGAATTATTAACGAGCTTGGATGTAATCCAGTGAAATAGAAAATGCAGGATAGTTTATCTTTGGAGCAAGTCTTGGAAAGTAGAAAGATTTAGAGGTTTAACAGACTCTAAGACAAAATTAATAGGGCTAATCACATTGGCTTCTGGAATAGATCATTTCTTTTTCATAATCCAAAAAACCAAGTCATTTAGCGATTCTAAATTTCATTATTAATGGTTTTTCTATAATAATATTAAAAATTAACAAAAAACTGGATTTAATCACTTGGCTTGTAATCTGTTCATTAAAAGACACTTGTCTTTGCTATAATAAATCCTTCAATTAGAGAAGATACGTGTCATATTAAAATCTGTCAAATTATTCATGAAAAACTACATGTATTTATATAAATACTCTTTTACTGAGTTCAAGCAAGAATTCATCGCTATTTCTGTTCTCCATGAATTTTCGATGATATAATTGAAATGGCATCGACACGATCAGCGTTTGAATTTCGATCGAAGTTAACGCGAACAAACGAGCAGGTTTCTTGCCAGAAACGAGAGAAAGAGCGAGGTATCGGATTATTCGGTGCTTTCTGTACGAGTGCTCGATATCACCGGTTCGGCTTGTTGTTCACCCGATGGCCGTGCGTTTTTTATACCAACATTATGGATTTCAAGCAGAAGTATCATAAACTCTGACCACCGGTATAGTCGATATCTCGGGTATATTACGAACGGTCGGTGTGGGAGGAGAAGAGGTGGTGCTTGGGATACAGGGATCTTTACGATAGTTTTTTAATATCCTGAAGTAACTTCACGGATACGCGAGCTGCTGCCTTTTCTACGCATTTACGATTCTGAGTCACGTTTGCAATAAGCGATCGGCCATCGGGGAGAATGTCTGCTCTAGGTATATATATATATATATATGTATGCACATATACATATACAAGGCTACATAAGTGGATACCGGGCTGAGTGCATCCGCGCTTGTAACTTTTCTCCCCCTGCATCTTGAAACGTCAAAACGATTCTCTACTCTTATTCTCGTGAGAAAAGAGGTAAAAAGAAGGGAAGATAAAAGAGGAAGACGTTCCGTATATACGTCCAAGCAAATAAGAGATTTTCTTATTAATAATAAAGACGTTACCTTGAATCGGAGGGTGATTCTAACGAGTGCGAATGGACGAGGTAAGAGAACTTTGTCCTGTCTCTATATAGGCGAAGAGAAGTTGATTTAAAATCACGTTGGTCTTCCGATAAACTGATTCGAATCATAATAAAGATTGTGTCCAACAGAGAGAAGGACAGTGGGGAAAAAAGGGATAAGTGATAAACTTTGGATCGTCATATCTGCTTGAAATTCAAGGAGATATGTGTTCAAGCGCGGCATGGAAGAAACACCTCTGGATTTAACCCATTTAACAACGAATATACGGTTTAATGGGTTAAAAGGGTGCGTACGGTACGGTGTATACGTGTGTGCGTCTATTCCCTCTCTCTCTTTCTATCCCTTTCTCTCGCTCTTTCACTCTCGCAAGCGACGCACCCTTCCGTCGATAAATTTCTTCCGTCGCCACCCGTTATAGGCCATTTTAAGCGTACTCATCGAGCAGCCCGCAAACAGGCCAAGTGACTTTCCTCGGCATCCATTGAAAGCGGACGACGCAAATGCGATTAATTGTCTGCTCCATTTGTCACTTTGATCCTTTCCGCTTCGTTACGAATATCGAAGGTCCTCGAGTTAAATCCTAAGGCGACGACGACGACGACGTTAAAGCGTAAGTTGGATGGCCTCGAGCGTATCTCCACGTTAAAAGTTCCTCTTTTTTGCGACAACGATGAGTCGTTTCTTATTAAAATCGAAGGATCTTACAACTTTTACAAATTATACGATTTTTTGTTATCTTTCATGAAATACAGTCGTAATTGGACACGAATGGAAACGCTATTAATTCTTTGTAGGGGAGACCGGGGCTAAAAGTCCCAGGGGCAAGTGGTCCCAGTCGTAGTTTTCGTATCTTAGGGTGGAAGGAGAAACGCGTCCGGTGCATGGTGTACAGGTCTTAGTGAGTAAAAAAAAGTGTAGTGGTGGTCGTAGTGTTTAGTCTTCCCTGGTTCCTTCAAGAGACGCATTTATATTTTGATAAGTTCAATTCTACTTTGGGTACATTACTTAAAAGATACAGCAGTTTTAAGCCTGATAACGACCCATACTTCGACACTTAAAATATTAATTTCTCGTCATTGCTCAACGATATCGAAAAACAGACAACGGGACAGTATTCTGCATGCTTTCTTCTTTCTAAATTTTGATGCATACATCAGGATTTTTGTCAAAAATCGATGCATCTTGAATTTGCCCGATCAAATACTCGTTCGAAAGAGAAAAGTCTCCTCTTTACGAAAATGCAAGTCGCGTTTCGATAGGATGGCTGGTTGGAAAGATACAGCAGTTTTAAGCTTGAAAACGACCCATACTCCGACACTTAAAAGATTAATTTCTCATCATTGCTTAACGATATCGAAAAACGGATAACGGGATAGTATTTTGTATGCCTTTTTCTTTAAAATGAGCCATTAAACATTGAAATCGGCGGTGGTGACTATTTTGGCAAAAATCATGATGCATACATCAGGATTTTTGTCAAAAATCGATGCATCTTGAATTTGCCCGATCAAATACTCGTTCGAAAGAGGAAAGTCTCTAATTTACGAATATGCAAGTCGCGTTTCGATAGGATGACTGGTTAAAAAGTTACAGCAATTTTTCTCTTGAAAACGACCCATACTCCGACACTTCAAAAATTAATTTCTCATCATTGCTTAACGATATCGAAAAACGGATAACGGGATAGTATTTTGTATGCCTTTTTCTTTAAAATGAGCCATTAAACATTGAAATCGGCGGTGGTGACCATTTTGGCAAAAATCATGATGCATACATCAGGATTTTTCCTTGGAAACCTTGGAAAAAACCTTGTCTCATGGCGTGAGACAACTTACCCCGCAGCGGGGCAAGTTTTCCCAAAAAACTCGTTTGCTTGAAATTGAAAAAAAAAACGTGTTAAAAACGTCCCAATGCAAGCGGAAAAATTTCCATGTATTGCTAAGAAGTTGAACTTTATGATGGTCACCAAAACATTCGAAAATATAAGCTACAGAAATCTGTAGAAACAAAAAACCTAAAATTGGGTCAACTAACCCCGGTCTCTCTTACTCGGTTATTCAGTTTAATGTGTAGTTTCAACGTTATACTGTGTGGAAAAAGATACTGGAGTTGTTGATAGATTTGGAGAAAATCTTTCGGTTAAACTGTATCTTATTATTTAAGAAAAATATATTTTCTACAATTCTTATCCTTACTGATTTTTTGGATTATTTGCCTTTGGTAATTCGGAAAAGGGTTAAAGAGTACCTACGGTGACTTTGTAAATCTCAGCAAACCTACTATTTTTTCTTCTTATCCTCTCCTTCCTTTCCCCCTTCTCGCCCACGCATAAGTCGACTATTTTTCCCATTCTGTGGTAGAAGGAAACGAGGTTAACGGAGCGAGAACTCCGTTAGAATTTGCGGGAAAGCGTGGAACGGGATGAGCGGCACTGAATTCGCCCCGTTCGGCGGCTTTCTTTTAGTGCCTGCGTCCCGAAATGCAGGAGGACACTAAATTCATTCGATTCGACTTACCGAAAGATACGAGACGAGGGGTGCTGGATATATATACACATATATAAAGAAGAAGAGAGAAAGAGGGAGGTTATCGTGGCTGCATTTACATACGTACGAGCGAATCTTCCTCTCGGAGGTACTATTTTTTCGCTTTCCAGGACGAATGTTTATGATACACTAATACTCGAGGAGAATTTATTAGGATGATCTTTCTTAAATCCTTACCGTCTTATTTTCCTCTCGTTAATACGGAGGTGATACGAGGTCGATTGTAAATAGCGCACGGATAGGTACGTGGCGCGAATCGTGACGTACTTCATTCTCGAGTCCTCTGCCACGAACATTCTCGGTTCTACAAGTACACGGGGAACGTTAGCTCGTAATTGCTTTTCGGGTAGCACGTATAGGCGTGTCTCTGTCTCTTACACGCATGCACCATTTATGTAAGTTGCGTGTGCATGTATATATCGTATATGCAATTGATTTTTCTTTAGTTCAGCTCGATGCTTAATTTAAAAAGGCCGAGGAACCTTTCCCCGTAATCCAATTAAAGTGTCAAACGATTCACCAATCGCTAATGATGCGACGTATCATCGATGCCAATTTTTTGTACCTCCCTTTTTAGCCTGTAAAAAGCAGATTTCAATAAAAGCAGAATGATAATCGTATGGTATCCCGTAATCGCGAAAGAGTTTATTAATTCTACTCTCCCTTTATGGACCAATCGCGTGTTTCCATATATATCCTCTTTTTTGCTTCTCATTGGGCACAGTACTAGTCAAAAAATGATGGATGATCGTTCGCATATGTAGGTTTGTAACGAGGGCTCGTTTACGGATTTTGCGTAAAATCAATAATCCTCAAAAATATCGCTAATCCACTAATGAATGGTTTGAGCGTATAAAAAAAAGGATTACGAAAAAAAAAATGGTTGATACGTTCGAACGAGAATTTATATAATAATTTTTTCTAAAACGCGCATGTTTCTCCTTTTCCGATCATCGATGCCACTTCATTTATTCTTCCGTTTTTATTAAATTTCGCGTAGGCGCCCTTGTTTCAAACGTTCGATTTTTTTCTCTTGCCCTAGTACCGCCGCATTGTTTCTATAGCAGAAACCAACACGCGAGAGTACAACAAATAGAGCTCGAATAACGTACGCTAGCTATGCGAATCGAACATTTGCGTTTTCCCCTGGTAGCCTTAATAGAAATTCGCCCGAGTAGCTGCAGAATAAACGATGATGATAAATCGATTGGTTTGGAGATATCGCAAGACTGGATAAGAATATCGAGAGTATCTTAAACGTTTTCTATTATTCATTCTCCCTCGATCATGTATAATCGTCTCTCCGGGTGATTGGCATTCAATAATTCTTAACCTCTACTAACAAGTAAAGTAAGTACATTTTAACACTATTTATAGGTTCATTTTCTACCAATCGGTGAAAATGAGCGGTTGTATGTTTCTTATTTCACCATTTGTTCGAACAACAAACAAACTTTTATATAAATTTATTATCTATTTAACCTATTCGATATTATTCATTAATACTGTGAACTACATAGGTACACGTCGGTAGGAGTTCTAGTGTTAAAGGAGATCCAAGAAACTGGATAACGGAATGTCGGGGTTACTTGGAGTCAAGCATCGATCTCGAGCCATCTAAATTTGTAAATCTCTCCGGGATCGTTTCACCTTCGCGTTAAAGTAACGTTCATGGTAGAGTTACAAAGAGTCATTGTCGACGTGTAATGGCATCATAAAAGGCGTTAAACGTGCTATAAAAAATGAATTAGAAAGATAGAGAGTGCGTAGTAAAAGAGAAACGGAAGATAGGAGCAAGAGAGAGAGAGAGAAGAAAGGATTGAAGGGCCGCGGGGTGTGACAGAAAGCGAGCATAAGGGCCAATACAGCTGAATCACTCGAAGCGCCAAGCACGCACTCATCCTGCCGCATTATAAACTATGATATAGCTTGGACCACTATGGTGAATCGTGCACGGAGACATTTCCACTGAAATATTCATTGTCCTTGGTAAGGGAGCGTTGATCCAGAGACTGTGCGTGCTAATCGTTGCCCTTTGAAACGGCCGGCTAAGAGCTGACCCTTTGCGAAGGTCTCCCCTTTGCAAAGGAACGATAGGATAGAAACGGTGAGAGGAATGGATAGATAGAAGGGTGGTGGGAGTGAAGCTAGAGAACGGGTTATGAATAGAACGATGCGTTAAGCTACAACGTTCTAGGCAAATTCTATGACAATCTAAATCTCGGTATCATAACCTAAAGGCGAATCTGGCGAGTTCGCGATAACGATAACCTGAAAATGCAAGAAATTCGAAGTGGGAAAGCTTGTGGGTGTATGTACACACCGGTCAAAGGTCCAGCCATTAAACCGGTAGCGTAGTTTCTTGCGTAAGCGTTCGCACTACCAAGCTGCGATAACGTTTTCGCGAGGTAATCGCGGCCGGTCTCGTTTACGAGCACCTTCTTCTCGTAACTCTTCCTACACGGTATACTTTCTCTCCCTTACTCTCTTCTCTCTCTCTCTCTCTCTCTTTCTTTCTCGCCACTCTTTTCACACAGTTGTTGCACGATCGTCCAAAATTCCGACGATCCGACCGAATAGGAATGACGCCGATTATAATTTATCTCCTCGACGAGAGTGTCTCGTGAAAAAGTGACGATAAATTCGATAGATCGAGTTCGAACGCGAGCCACATTTCGAAGGTATTTTTCGAACGACCAAATCGTAGAATAAATTTACCGAGTCGATTTCATTCATCAAACGCTCGCTCGATACGCTTGCATTAATTAGTATATTTAATAATATCGTACCGATGGGAGTCTACGTCGGTTTTTTTTATTTTAGGGTTCTAGGAAAATGTCTATAGCGTACTTTTCTAGCCAAAATGGATACCACCGCCGATTTCAATGTTTAATGGCCCATTTTAAAGAAGAAAGCATGGAGAATACTGTCCCGTTGTCCGTTTTTCAATATCGTTGCGCAATGGTGAGAAACTAATATCGATCGTATAAGAGTAAATCATTTTTCAACCCTTTGTCGTCGGTCTATGACAAAGTAAGAATAACTCACGGTATTCGTTCGTCGTTGTCACCATTTTAGCGAGTTCGTTCTCGGAATCACGTAGACCGAGAATGTGAAAATCGAAAGGTAGAAGTTATGCCGCTGGAAAGTATGCTCATGCACGAATAATGCCTTTACATGATAGCGAATTTTCGTAAAACGACGCGAAATACTTCGAATTTCAATGTATTTGACGGGAACGTCGCAATTTATTGGAGCATAATTCTTTGCGGAGCTTGAAAAAAGAGAGAGAGAGATTTTTACCTCGATGTATTCCGTGAAAATCCTCCGTTCGCGAGGATCTCGTCTTGCATAATTGATCGATAAGTGTAACTAACAATAAAATCGAACGAATACCGCGGACTCGAAATCCCGAGGCTCGCTTCGTAACGAAGAGAAAAATAACCGATGATAAAAATATAGGAGTTATGATGTGTGAAATAAAAATTTTTCTTCGAAATAAAATCCTTCGTTTCGCGAAATAAAATAAAAAAAAAAAACATTCGAATTAACTTAACCAACAAATAAATTTGCTAATTCTTCGTGTACTTAAGCTCGGATTTTCTTGCAATGGCATTACTATCCGGAAATTTAAAAGATTTTCTTAAAATAGTTCGATAAGCATATCTCGTAATTGAAAAGAAACCTTTTAATGCCTGCTTTGACAATATGTAAACTGGAAATGAACGTAACGTATCTACGCGCGAGGTGTGTGTAACGTAGAAGTTTGTTATGATTTTTTTTTTTTTGTTTTGTTTCACCGTGGGTAGATGCAACTCGCTGAAACAGCATACAGCGATACGTATGTTCAAGCACGCGCGATAACAACGAATGGCGAACTGAGTACGAACTGTGAGCGGGTACTGTATGGGGAGTCTACTAAACTGTAAAAATGTGAACTGAAAAATACGAGGTGCGGCACAACCACGTCAGAAATAAAGAGTTTCTGTTCAAATAATTGAGTTAATTACATGGGATGATATATAAGCCCAGGGAGACAAAGTGAAACGGATATACGAGACGACGCGACGGCACGGGGATGCAAGGAAAGTACTTCGCGTTGTTTTCGAAATTAGCGTTAAACCAACTTCCCTATTTTTCTCTTCAATTATACAGGCGGCTCGATATTCAAATTACTGTTAAACTGGGATCGTTTGAATTCATTATCGCGCGACGTCCCACGGTATTTATAAATCGGTCGTCATCCATCCATGATTTCACGTTTGAAAAAAGCAACGATATCGACGCGAAAGACGTACTTCATTTTTCTTCGATCGTCTTAAATCTTTTCGAGCTATTAACCGCCTTACAAGAGAGAGAGAGAGAGAGTAAGGAGACGAGAAAAAGAGAGTACCGATTCGGACTTTACGACGTATAGAGAATAAAAGTTCGCGACGCGAAGAAATAAGAGGTAAGTACTCCCCTATCGTGCCGATCATAAATCCGTACGGTCATAAACGTCGGTTTTCATATTTTTCACGGGTAATTCCGAGTGGTTGGAATTAAGGGAAAATCCCAAGGAGAGGAAACAAAAAAAGATGTCTTACCCTAATCAACGTAAGAGAAAACACATCGAGCGAAAGTACAACCTATATCAACGTGTCTCAAACTGTGGTCCGCAGAAAAACAATGCAGGTCCTAAAAAATAATCATTAGCACTCTATATAATATGATAAATATTTGTTTACATAAAAGAGGACCGAATAAAAATGGTACAAAAGATACTGGTCCTATAATAATCCATATAACAAAATAAAATATTAAATAATAAAAAAACCCATATGTAATCCATATACCAACGAATTAAGATAAAGGGTATACTTCCGTCACATCGGAAATTTCGTGGAGGCATTAGGTAGAGCGTCGTAGGTTCGAGGTTCACCGTTAGTATATTAAAGGAGGCCGAAGATAAAGGGGGTCAGGTATAAGGAGCGAGAGGAGGGGGGGATGCGTACCACGGGACGCGTAGTTTGCGGGAAGGCCGATACATCGAATTTCCCGAGGGAGAGGCCTTTACGAGGTAGGTTTAGGGTTTGAGGTGGTGGTGGTCGGCGATGGCGCGTCGCCTAGCTTGGACTAACAACGCGAGTCAGACGTGCCGCTTTCGAAAGGGGAAGCGATCGAAAACGAAGCTATTGAGAGCGAGAGAGAGAGAAGCTGGGTCGGTTTCGATCGATGCGAAATTCGTATGGTGTCTCGTCTCGTTTCATCTCATCTCGCGCTAAATCGAGTCTGGTAGAAACCGAGAATGAAATCGTATGCCTTCTCTCTCTCTCTCTCTCTTTCTCATTTTCTTTTCTCACACGAAACCACGTAAATACTTCCGACGCGCGAGAACGAATGCATTCCGCCATTTTGCCCCCTCACAGAAGACCGAGGAATTCGCATACGTAAGATATACGCGGCCCGTTCGATAGCAGCTCGGCGCAATTTGAGGCGAGATGGTCCCACGACACGAAAGGATGGTTATAGGACACCTCTCGACGTTCTCTCTTTCCCCACTCTCTCTTTCTATCTCGTCTATACGGCTCTTCCAAGTGACCTTACCGTACAGCATCCGAAAATACGAGTTCCTTAGGTTTCTCGAGTTTTAATCTCTATACAATTTTTCTATTAAAGTTGTACACAAAGTAAGGTTGAAATTTTATATAATTTATGTTCAAATTTGAATTTTTAATAAGTTTCACCATCCCAAACGCGAGATATTTTCTCTTGAAGTAAACTCGATTTACACGTAACATATACGCCATGCGTGGGCAAAGAGTACGTTATTAATTCTACCGTAAAAATTAATATCAAAAAGTTGATAAAAAATGAGAAAAATGTAAAGTGGAATGTCACGGATAATTAGCATCCACTTTCAAATATATTACACTGAGAAACGTTACGGTTTAAACAACAAAAGCAATAAGTACAACCTCGAGCAATTTACGTGTCCGTTTTTTCAAACGTTTGTTTATCTTTCATTTTCATAAAAGTTCTTCGCTAATTTTCCGCAAGGAATCGTATCCCTTTATACTTTCTCCGAATGAACGAAAAACTCACGTTACACGTTGGTCGGAAGGAAAGAACGTGTCCAAAGAGAGTAGCCTAGTTTTACTAGGCCCGACTCCGAGAACACGACCGATCGATTTTCTCGCGTGGCTGCAAAAAATTGCAGGAGAATTCACGATATATCGTGCAAATCGTCGACCCTCTCTCCCTCTTAACGCGTTTACGAGCCGACTTAGGTCTATTCTCCTCGGCCCGTTTCGCATATATGGTACGCCAACCGCGCTTTTGCCGACCGTTTTCACGCCGTAAAACAAAAGAAGGCGAGCCGTGCCACGTGGGGTAGCAAAAGGATAAAAAAGGTATACGATAAACGGAAGGTAAGAAAAAGACAGTGGTCGGTTGTAAGTACCGTGGAATACCTAATATATTCACGAGAGTCACAGTAATTTTGTTTTCATTTTCGTGTTAATTTCTTTGAAGGCGTTTAAAACAAGTTGCTTTTTTTACTATCATCTCGTGAGATGTAAAAAGAAACACATTGAATATGTGTACCTAATATCACCTAACAGGAAACATGTTTATCAACCCAATCACTTTACACTGTATAACAGACATATCTACGTGTATGTACTGTAAGCTTTATTCATAGCTCCTCACTATGAAATTGGCAATAATTAAGTTATGTGGACATTTCTATAGTATTTCTGTTATACTAACTTTATACCGAAGAGCTATCAAATCAATCGATTGCACATGACATCTCCCTTATCAATCATTCCAATCCAAACGATAAACCGAATCGTTCTAAGAAAAGTCTCTCTGTAGATATAATAACGTTCAATCGATAATATCGAATACTATTACCATGGAGACTACATAAGGAGTACGAACTCAAATGGGAGAATTGAGAGAATTTGGCCTGAAAAGTGCACAAATAAGGTTTACTTTTTTTACCACCAGCGTCGCTGCATTACCATGCGTACTGATGTGTATTAGCTTCAAAAGAACGAGTGAAGTGAGCAAATTAATATTTTCGAATCTATACATGACATATGAAGATTAAAAACCGATGCCATTTTGGTACATATAGAACAATAGCGCCCTCTTATTTTCGGCTAATATTTGTATACATGGAGTTCGGTCTCCTTATGTAGTCTCCATGACTATTACGATCGTTCTCTCTCTCAAAAACACGATAGCCTACCTATTAGGAATGGTCAAATCTGATTTTTTTTTTCTATAATCTGCTTTGTAATTGGCCACGAAATAGAAAACTCCATCTGGCTTTTCCGTTTCGTTTTAACGAACCGCGTTCGTTTCCCTGGATGATGTTTCGCGAAAGAGAAGTAAACAACTCGAGAAAGAAATAGAGAGAGTCATAACAGACGGTATCTCGTATAATTTCGTTATTGTTTGTAAGAAAAACGAAGAGAAAAAGGGGAAAAAAACGTTCTCACTCGACCATGTTTGTCTGTACTGTAATTCATGGTTGCTAATAATAATAATAACGTAATAAGGACTGATTTCATTGCGTGTAATTGCGTTCGTAAGTAAAAAAGGGAAGAAAATAGGTTAATTAACGTAATCTCGTGTATAAATAAATCTTTCCGTTAATTCTGGAATCAGTGACGTCATTTCCCAAGCTTCTCATCTTATCAACGGTGCGATCACTATTATAACGATAATAGATATCTATTTCGCGATTTTACCGTAATTGGACGTACGCCTTACGTAAAGAATAAGTTCAAAAGATCGGCCTTCGATCGTTATTCCGTGACGTCGAAGAGAACCAGCGAGAGTGCTAGAGAGATGTTCGCTTGGTATAAATAAAGCATAGTGCGTATAACGTTGCCGATCGGGAGTGTAACGCCCACGATTTGACGAATAGCTGTAATTAATTACCATTTAGTTCGAACGTATCAATTTATGTAAATCCTTTGACGTTCATTATAAATCTTCGTCGTTCTGTAATGCTTCGAAGTATTTTTCGAATTACGTAAACATGATGGCATGGAATTAATGAGAATTTGATTAAATCCGGAATGTTGATGATTTTCTGAAGAGATTTCGAATTTCAATGGTTCGATTCACGAAGTTTGTTTAAAGCTTATATCGATAGTACCTACGTTGTTTTTTCTTAAAAAAATGATAACGAGACGTCGAAACGTATATACATGCCTCTGTAATAAACCAGTGATCTGATGAAGCGAGTCGTGCATATTATGTAAATTAGCCTACGATACGGTCCAACGAATCGACCGTTCGGTTCTCTCATAACAAAACCAGTCATTGTACGTAACCGTGCATGGATATCAATGATAAATAAATGATTATTAATTAACCTAATTATATTGATCGATAGGTAGGTACGTTACGTCGAACGATATCGTTCAGTAATTATATCGATTGGTTTTAAATAACGTTAGAATAAACCGAGTTAAAAATGACGAATAAAATGAAAAACATAGAGGGCGTATTTTTCTTCCATGTCTGTGCGGGTTCACGCGTGGATAATATTTGCGGCTTTACTCAGTTTTGCTTTTTTTATTCACCTTATCGTTCACTTCCCTGTCGACATTCTCCACTCCCTTTTCTCCATCTTTTCTTATCTCCACTCTCTCTCTTCTCTCTCGACTTTTTCTATTCGTTCGATCTCTCGTTCCAGCGTCACCAGCCCTTCTTTTGCATTTGCACAGGAGGGATCGAAAAAACCCCTCGATATTTCGACTTCGCTTCCTCTTTCGGAATTGCGATGTATTTCAGGATCCCCAGCGAGTCTTTCGGCTTATTCCATGAAAATGCGAGCTTCCCTTTTTCGGTTCTCCCAACTTTTCCGAAACATTTCGAACCATTTCGTGCGTTGATAACAGAGTTGTCAACATTTTAGGTACACCTGCACAGAAATATCAACGTTGATACTATCGATAATTAGACTTCTACCGTTATGTTGCGGCCATTAACGCGTCTCTCTAATTTTTATCCCGGCTTTATCATGAATTTATACGTGTGCCTCTATATGTGCTGCCTGTGTAAAACCACGTTGTAAATTGGTTTCTCGTTGACGCGAAAGCGAAGAGCAAAACTTTCCGAAAAAGCTCGTATATCTTTTCGGCGGCAGGATATGTATAAAAAAAAAAATCATATAGATGCGGTTTCAAGTTCGTGTGCGGAATAATTGTAATGTTTCTCGGTGGAGAAAGAAAAAGAATAAAATACCGCAGTGTCCCATTTTTCCTTACAAAGCCGATTCAAGATCGACCCAAATATTCTCTATTATACTGGAAACAAACTCGTTGTACGATCGATGAACTTGTTTTAAACGCAACAAATAAACATATAACATAGAAAATTATCTTTGCTATAATACAAAGTTATCATCTGCAAACGTGGCGTCGATGGTTTCGTCGTACGCAAAAAGTTAGCGCGTCTAACGAATCTAATTAAAGCGCTTTGCGAACGAGGAGCGGACAGGAACGAGTAAAATTGCCGTGAAAGGAAAAGCGTAGGGCGGACAAAGTCGATAACCCGGATGTGTCCCTTAATAAGAAGCCGTCCTTTCCTCCTTCTATTCGTTGCTCATACAAGGAAGAGAGAGAGAGGGTAGAGCCTGTTGCAATTTATCAGAAAGGATAACACGCTCCCGTGGTCACTCTTCTGCTGTTCCGAATCGTGTAATCGCAAGGGAGAAGTCTAATCAACTATCTGTCAGTCCTTATCCTCCGGTACGGTACAGTCCGATTCAATAGTGTCCAATGTAATCTAGCCCTGCGGCAAGACTGCGACATACATGACACGTCCGAGCTTTAAACCCCAACATCCTCCAAATGAAATGTCGACCCACTTTACAACGAGGAGAGGGTTTCCCTTTTACCCTTCCCACCCGGTGATAAAACGGCATACGATATTTCAAACTACATTTTCACGAAAAACGAGAAACGAACCGCGTTCGCTTCTTTTCTTTCTTCCACTCCGCAGACTGTCTTTCCCTTCGTTCGCCACTTTCTCGCATTCTCCTTCAACAGCTTTCGTCGAAAACTTCTCCAACGTTTAAACCGACGACGATGAAACCGATATTTCTTTCGTTCGAGAAGCACGAGCTTCGAGTTTCTTTGCGTTAAAACGTAATGAGGTATTTGTCTGCTCGAGGGTAGTAGTAATTCGACCGCTTTTCATAGTCGAGGTCATACGGAAATTAATAAAAAAGTATTCAAGTAAAGCTCTTCGAGAAATAAGTTTCTATACTTACCTACTACGAGAGAAACACTGATTTTCTCATAGATTGAAACTCACGGTAAACGAGAGGAGGGGCAAGAAGTTAAGAGTGGCTGTTTCGTTCTCCTAATTCGAAACTTTTCGAGAACTTGTTCTTTCTTCGTGTCTCTATCTCTCTTGTTCGCTCGGGAGTGATGCACGATCGCGAAGATCGCTAAGCAATTCGTACTATCGTTTTATACACGTGCACGTAGATACTTACACACACATAGAATTCACGTAACGTTATCTTGGCAGACGTTAGACCGAAGGAAAAGTTTAATAACGTTCGTGGCTGTCGACATTGTGGTTGCTCTTCTAGAAATAAATGTTATTCCTTTCCAGGATGTGAAAACGATCGTGGGTAACATCACCTGTCGTAGATAACCGCTAGCAAAACGTAAAGATTTTTTTCCTTCTATCGAAAGGACATTGCCACATGTCCTTTTGTTACACTCGTTAGTCCCAAGTCATACTTTATATTCCGAAGGCGTATACCTTTATTCCCGAATGTAGCAACGGTCAAGTAAGTACGTAAATTTTCAATGAAAACCGTCATTCGACGGTTCGACGAAATTTAACCGAAGGCAGCCGGTAATAAAATATGGATGGAACCGCACGGAGTGATCGTGATCGCGGCGAACGTTCGTGTTCCGTTAAATTCTCCATGCCAAGAGGAGAGTATATCAATCGTGTTGAATATTGTAGCCGGAATCGATACTTTATAGTTCTCTATATTCACATGAATATATAATAATTCTGAACAAAATTCATATTGTGAATCAATATCGTGAAACGATCGTGCGAAGCAACATCGTTTGTCGTACGTATCGGTGCGAGAGACATTTTCTTTCCTTTCTTTGTCGCACGTCGAAAGAAAATTACGTGCCGATAACGCTTATGAGTTTCGTGCAAAGTTTATTTAACGGTAAAGTTCGCTAGAGCGTGTTTATAACGGCATAGTACACTAAACTTCAATGACAACGAATATGCACGACATATATATCCTTCCAAAGGGCGTCATAGTCGTCGTCACCGTCGTCATAGGCGGCTCTTGATGTATACAAGCGGAGTTGGCCCAAAAGGCCTGGTTAAATAACGGTACCCAGGTCGGTCATAGGGACCGGGAAAACCAGAGGTGGAACCGTCTATGCGGGACGAAGGAGCACAAAAGCTCGACGTTTCGCTCGTTTTAGCGCGTAGGATAGGTTTCCGATTACGAAAGTACGTAGTATACGTATGTATACATATGTATATGGTATATCTACGTACGAACATTTTGCCCACGTTACCCGGTAGTACCGTGCCTCGAGGTCGAATCGATAAATTCATTCGCCATTCGGACTCGTGGCAAATACCTTTTCGTTTCTCATAGAAAGGATGACGGGTCCCATTAATTATCGTTTCATAAAAATCTGATCGATGTATGTAGGCTACATACGTTGAAACGTGTCTTCCCGGGTGTCCTTGGAGCTTTGGAATTTGTCACTTTCTATATTTATTCGAAATTTAACCGAAATCAATGGAGATGTTATATTTAATGGATTTTTGACTTATTTTTATCGAGAAGAACATAAAGTGTTACGTATAATACGGAATAATATTGTAGGGAGTGGCAAAGGTTCCAGGTATGGTAACTCATGTGCGATTAGATACTCGATATCTTTTTATCTCGTATCCGATGATAGGGACATCCTGGGAAATTAAACACATGCTACATATGTTATACGATATAGCAAAAGTGAGAATTTTATTAAATTTCTAAAGATTTTGCCGAAAACCAAAGCAAATAATTATCAAATTCTGCTATTTTACTAAATAAAACAAAGTAAAAGTCTTTACTATGGATTTAATAAAGATACATACCAATTTTGGTATATCTCTATGGTATATATATTCCAAACTCGAATTCTGGAAGAACAAGTTCAGAATCGCAAGTTCCAAGGAACTCACTTCTCATCGACTCGCTTATTAATCTTACGGTACTAGGTACTCGGTAAAGTTCGAGTCAGAGAGAGTCCCTTCGCATAATCGATCGTCGTCGGCTATGGTACTAAATTGTAGAAGGAGAGAAAGACCAGACTAGAAATGAATATGTGAGGATCGCGAACAATACAAGACCTATACTTTCTCGCCTTACGTACGATTTAGCTGAATTTCCATAAATGTTCGGAACCTCAAAAGATTCGCCAACGGGAGAACGAAGCAAAAGCTGCGAAGGAGACTTCCGAGACTATGTGTATGTGTGCGAGAGAGTTTAACAATAGAAAGCTGCAAATCGAACGACGAACAGCATGGACTATTGTGACCCGGAAAGGTGCAAGGGTCAATGGAGGACGGAGGGATTGCCCGCAATTGCATGATTCGATTGGTATCTCTCGACGTATGCAAAGTGCCTCCTACGGAGTTTCGCACGCGGGCGCGACTTCTCGCACTGCGTGCGTTCTTACGTTTTCCTTCTTCATCTTTTTATTTTTCATTTTTCCTTGTCTCCAGTTCCTTTTTTTATCCTTATCGTTTGACGGTATCACGATCATGTACTTTTCAAAAGATTTCTCTTCCATCGTCCCTTCTTATTTAATTTCTTAATTATTTTAATAAAATGAATCAGCGTTATTTCGCAAATGTATTCCTGTTTCATTGGAATATCACTAGTTCTGTATTTCTTGTGACCCGAGAGAACGTAGGTACTATGTTTATTAATAACCTCGCGATGAAACGGGCACATTTTCGAGATAACTGAACTGTCGCGGCTCGACGTGGAAAATCGTACGACAAAAATAGAAAGTGTAAGGTAGATAAAAGTGCCATCTGCAAAAGTCAAACAACTCCGGACCGATAAGTGGATCGAACGAACGTGGCCGATAAGCCGTCGAAAATCGATAACTTATCCCTCTTTCTTGCGTTCGGTATATTTATCTTTAACGTGGATATTCGGTGACACTTAACCCGATGTATAAAAGAGGTACGTCGACGAAAAAAGTATCGAGTACGTATCGTCTCGCTCGAGATAATGAATGGAGACGCTTTTCTCTATTCACTGAGAAATATTTTAATAAAAATAATATTCCTTTGTAAGGATAATCGGTATTTTGTACTTGTAAAAAGCCACGTTACATCGACAATTTCATCGTTTATCGCCCTACTCGCGTGAATACGACTCGTGAAAAGAATAATAAGCTTAAAAATACAAACGAGTGCATATGGGAGTTTCGCGAAGCAATAAGTCCGTGTACGGTAGAACAAAATTTGTTCGAGTAGGAAAGTTTTGCAACGGTCGCAAGAAAGTCGTTCCTTTCTCGGAGGAAGAACGTGACTCTCTCGAGTCGAGTCGTAAACAAGAAGAAACGTTTTTCTCGCTCTGCCTCTCGACCGAAAAGCATCGAATCCTTTGCAATAAATCTTTGTCGTTTGATTTCCTCGATCCTTTCTCTCTTTTTCTTTCTCGTGCTTTAATTAATGCGTCGCGTCATCCAGATAATATCAAACGTTTTAACGGTGGAATTCATTCGTATTCGTAACAAAATACGATCGTTTCTTTTCTTTACCACCCTCTGCTGCATTTTAAACAACGTTATTATTATAACCGATACCGTTTCACTCGTTACGATTTTAAATCTATGAAAATTTCATTTTAATAGCATCCATATCGGCCCGACGACGCAATTTCGTTGTTTAGGTAAACGAATATTGACTATTATTTCGAAAATCGTTAGTATCCAAATTCTGCATCGATCATCGCAGGAAATACACGCGTTTTGCATTTAAATATCGATAATTAAATGTCAGGTAGCGAAGTACGACGAAAGCAATTTGTAATCGAATGCAAGCTACTACAGTCGTAATAAAACGTCGGCCTCGACCAATGGCTAATTATAAATGAGATTCGTAGTTAATCGCACGCCGATTGTCCGTCATAATTGTGTCTTTCGGCGATGTTCAACGTTTAACGATCATTTTAAAAAGATGAAAAAAAAGTTTATTTGCCGAACCCATGCACGATGCAGGCACGTTTTCTTCGGTCGTACGTACAACGTGTCTTTCGTAGTAATTAACGATAATCCGACTTTACTCCTAAAATCCTAGGAATAATGTCTATTATGCCAAATTATAGCGACTATGGTATACAGGGTGTTCCACCTTAATATCTTCTTTATTTGTTACTACATAACAAATATTTTATTTTTTTCTTAAAATAATTTCTTTCAAAGTTATCAAGATCATCGAGATATAGGTGACCGAAGATAATTAGGTCATTACGTTTAAGTGGACCACCTTGTATAGTTCACACGCACGTACATGAAATGACCTAATCACGAAAGTCACAAATCCGTCGAGACTTTCGGAAACTATACCAACGAAATCTTTTTGCTCGGAACAAGACAACGCACTTCCATAGCCGTTCTTCGCTTTATCTCTCACGCCATCTCGTAACGTATTTTTACGGGAAGCCCAGGAAAAAAATCGTAAATTCTGCTTTACATATTATTCCGTCGTTCTCCCGTATCGATTATAGGAAGAATAAAACGTATCGGTGATATAGCTATTTTATCGAAAATCTTACAAAATATACGCAATTTATTCAACAAAGATGAGTGGCCATAGACCGACGCTTCAAATATTTGTCACAATATTCGGGATAAATTCGTCGAGCGATATTTCAGGGACGGTGCGATGTTTTTTATATGTTTTGCCGTTATCGGCTTTGTAAATTGCCGCTCTCACCGCGCGCAGCCAGTTTGTTCGTCGATGCGTACGAGGGTGAACGTACCCACCATTTTCCCTTTTCAACGTAACGTTTCCAATTCTTTGGCCTCCTCTCGCATCCTTTTTTGTTCCGTTACTACGTTCCCGTCTGCTACGAGATCTCGCGGCCGTGTCCATGGTTATTTCGCACGATTGGCAATCGGATACCGTTCGTTCACTCGATTCGTGTTTACATCAGGGAAGTAGAGAGAGAGTGGATTCACGGGACACACGAAATTCGCAGACTTTATTTGCCTATCGCACGCGCTAGTTTACGTGCTGCATAAATTATCGTCTCGTCGAAATTTTTACTTTCAAACTTTTACGATCTCGAAAATAATTTTTATATACCGACTAAAAGTCCAATTCATTTAGCATTCAGACGTAAACCAATGGAGTGCTTTTGAAATTAAACTTTACCTTTTTTTTTGTGTAAGATTTCTTCCGCGAAGAAAATTTGGGGAAATATTTCGAGGACGAACTTAGTCTTATTTTTCTCCATTTTATTCGTCGGTAGGTGCACGCGAAGTGGTAATAAAACTCGTAAGCCCTCGTTACCGGGAAAGGGGTAGGATGGTAAAAAAGGGGGATGGGGGTGGGTATACATCGGTGGTACTTAGGACACTTTTAGTAAGCCTTCCATCCTCTCGACAGAATGGTACGGGAAAGTTATCCGTACGAGGTCGAGCCGTGATCTTCTGTAATTTCGGTCGGGATAGAGAGCAGCCGAGGCCTCTTCCTTCCTTTTCTCTCTTATCCCTCGACCTTTAGATTGTTCCAGGCTTAATGTCCGATCATAAGTTTAATCGACTTTCTGATTTATAACGTAATTAGTGTGGCACCGACGAGCGAAAGAATTCGGACGACCGCTCGAAGCTTGGATGAGAATTTCTAATACGTTACGCCGGAATCTAGCTCTTTTCTTTATCAAAAGTCAAGCTAAACGACGCGTAAGTAATTTGGGAAATGCGATCGATTTTCTTTCGTCAAGAAGAAGAACAAAAAGGTAGGCTGATGCAGCTTCCTAATTAAAGGCACGTATGGAATTTCAGTTGGTGTAGCCGTCCGGTTGAAATTACATATGGCTCTCGTTCATTCGGAGGGTGAATTTTGTCGATGAATATCGAAGCACGATATCCGTACTACTTTTTTGGTCATGCCACCCTGTATATTCGATTACATTCAGTCAGGAGTCACTTTGGAGAGTCGGAGTTTACGCGCTACGGCTTCGTTCGACACTTTCTTCTTTTTTCCTCTCTTTCACTTCTATTCCTTTCACTCTTTCTATCCCAGGTTATACACATTGCATTCTCTTTTTCCCCGCTACAAAGCCTCGAGCCGGTACACGAAAATTTACAGAGCATGACTCCGTACGAGTGACCCGCTTCCGCTGGGACTTTCGGTTTAAAAATCAAAGCTCCGTGTTCGCCGATGCTACGAATGTTTGCCGTTTCAACGACATTGTTTGGTTTGCTACAACGCTTATGTATAGTCACACACACACACACACACATACATGCTGACTTATGCGTGAAGAATGTCCCAATATTTTTTTTTGAAAAGAGTAAACTTTGAACATAAGCTTTTGAGGGCTCACGACAAAGAAGGTATTTGACATCGGTAGAATTTTTTTACCGGCAAAGTTTGAAACGGTTCGACATGACATCTTTCATTCTTGTTTCAGTTCTCGAAATAATTCGAGAAAGAAGTTTCAAAGTTGAATTCGTTCGACTACGTTCGTCAACTCTCCGCGTATCGTTCGTCGATAAAAATCGTACGCGCCATCGTACGAGAACGCGCGCGTCCGCAAATGAATCGTAAAAAGCTGAAATTACATAGTTTCCTACCCACGCGATAGTCCATCGGATTTATCGTAAAACTTCGAGATTCGACTGGCCTCGATGTGGGAGGAGAAAACGTAACGCTAGAAGATACGCTTGCACCGTACTCGTTTACGAGAGGATTCGTTCTGCTTGCAATTTCCCAGTCCCGAGGCTCAGGCGTCAAAGTTCGGATGTTACGAAACTTCCCTAGTCGTTTCTCCTCCCGCCCTTCCCACAGAAACCCCCTCCCCCGTTTCTAACTTCGTTTCTCGACGTAATTTCTGCGAGGCAACTGGAATTACGATCGAATTCGGATATATTATCGATACTCGCGACCAGAACTTCGTGTTTCGTACGAGACGAGTCTTCCGATGTCCAACGAATATCTGTCCCTTTTCCTAGGTCACACGTATCTCTACCTCTTGGAGTACTTGTCTTCGTCTCAAAGGGAAATCAAATTGCGACCGACCGACCGAGTTTTCGACTGGATCTCCTCCTGGTAGCGCATTAGCGATAGTACTATGTTTGTTATATTGCTTTATGTTACAAAATTTATTTAACAAACACAATTGATTTGTTCAATTTTTATTTGTTTTATTTATTTAATCCCAAACAATTTTTTAAGACTCTTGCAAAAAAACTGTTCATTGACAGTATTAATTATACGATTGTCCGTTACACGTTTTCATACGAGAAAGCTGAAAGAGATCCGTCAAACAAAAGTTGTCGTTCTTTCAAATGAGAGAGAAAGAAAATCTTGTTACCGCCATCAATGTATATTTTAACGACGCGTGGCGTGTATTATAGGGGCACGTAGTATAACTTTGTCGATGTATTACGAAACGAAATACGAGGGCTTTAGATCGTAATTTTCCCCGCATCGATTATATCGCGTCGCATACAAAGTACATGCCGGCCGACGAAATATCGATAAAGCTTTTCATTCTATCATTATTTGTCCTCGACGCATGGGGTGGAAGTGGTGGGGAGGATCCAGGGTAATTCTTGCATATTCGGTATTCCACACTCGTTCACGCAAAATTTCAAACCGCTCGCCGGTTGTTCTCCCTCGACGCGCATCGCACGATTACAATGTTACTGAAAAACGTAAATACGCGTAGCCAGCGTGCATTCTACTCGTAATCAGTGTATAATTCCATCTGGAGCAGAAACGAAACGAGTAAAAAAACGAGGGTGTTCGGGAAAAGTATTTTTATTCGTATACCTACGTAGGTAAACGCGACGTTTCGTTCGTTCATGACATCAGTCTCGTTATAAATTCGTTTGTAGGAAATTTTAAGAGAAAATCTCGAATATTTGTCATACAAGAGTATATCTAACGATGGCTACTTCGTGCTATTATGGAAAGTTCCCTTTTTCGGAATCCTTTGTAGAAAACTACGACTTATGTACGTTACGTACGTACCTATAACATATTTACCATTCGGGTACACGCATAGTAAGCAGTCTTATACATATGTATGTACATATTCACATTTTCCATTTTCCATTTTCGTATTCCAACGATTTCGTACGAGTTCCAAGATTGGAAGCAGCAACGCGGACACATTGAAAACGTGCGGTGCTATCGAAGTAAAACTAATCTCTGAAAAGCTCGCTCATTCTACGTACATACCGAACCAACCTATACGACCCGAGGAGCTTTGGCTCTTTTCCTCACGGAAAAAGAATCTCATTTTTGCGGGAGGAAAGTGGTCGAAAAGTTTGGCACGTAAAAGGCGGCAAGGCACAAAATGAAGGTTGCTGGGAGGTCTCTTTCGACTTCCTTCCTCGCGATATTCCTGCAGTAGCACGAGCCATTTCCCCATGAGGTATAGATTCAAAGGTCCGTAAGCTCGACGATGGAAACGCAGAAGCACGTACGCGTTTTAAGCGTGGCCAGTCAGAAATCCGATGGAAGTCGTGATTTCGGATCTCCGTTGGGGAAAACCGCTCGCTCTTTCTCTTCTGCTCTATCTCTCTATCTTACTTCATATATACTACTGCCATGAACTACACGCGAATCACGTTCGAGTGGCCGTGGCGAACAGCTTTCCTTCCTGTGCTCTCTCTCTCTCTATCTATCTCTATCGAGATACGTGGAATCGCTAAATCTTAAAAGCCACGAGCAGTCCATCTCGAGTGCTTGCCAGACGGTCCGAATGAACACGTGTACCAATCTTATACCGACTCTATCGTCGTGTCGACGATGCTTTAAACATCGACCTTGAACTCGTCGCTTTTTTGGTTATTTTCACCGAACGATTATCAGGCCGGTTAATCCGGTAATTCTCTAACCCGTATCGAGTGAATTTTATTAATTACTAAAAAATTAATCGCGTTGCGGTTGACGCGATTTTCCACGAAATTACGCGAAACTTTCTTCGAATGGTGTCGTATAATAAATATATAAAAAACAAAAAAAAGAATATATCACTACAACTTCGTCGATCGAAATAAAGCGACATAATGGAAAACGCGCTTTTGGGATATATACTTCATTGGAATCGTATCACTCGGTGCGGTCACGTTACGCTTTGAATTCGATGCAACGTTCGTTTGTGAAGCTTCGATCCGGGATATTATGCTACGGAACGCAGCTCGAATGTGCTTACCTGAAAGAGCAGGGTACCATCGCTCGTAGTTTTTTTCGTACATGATCGCTTTCTCCTACGACTCTAAGGTAGAGGTATGTCGGTACATAAAACCTGAGCTCTTTTCAAGTTAGACCTGACGTACTCAGAACGTGTGCTCGACTACTTATACGAGAAAAAAAAAAAGTAGGAGCATCCTTTCGAAGTTAGAAATATTAACCCGTTTGGCCTATAACCACGAGTCTGACTCGTGGTGAAAAATTTGTGCCATAAGCGAAAACCACGAGTCTGACTCATGGTAAAGAATTTGTCGCCTAGACGTCTTAAAATTACTATTTGTACCTAAACATTGTTTATTATTATTTCACAATTCCTTTCGTTGCACTGAAATATATATGTCATGAAAGGTACACATTTTGCGCCAGTTCAGGTACACGGCTGAACAGTTGAATGGCACGGCGCGCGACCGATTTTCTTGTTTAGTATAGCTCGCGCAATTGGCAGATATCGTGTAGGCCAAGGGGTTAAACGAACGTAACTATGATAATTCGAATTTTTAATCGGAATATACTCGATCATTCAATTTTATCCGTTTACATTACTATATTGTTTAAAGTACTCGACTCGACAATTAAAATTCAATGCACGCATTGTTTGCACTAGTTACATATACGTTTTAATTTTGTTCAAAGCTATAAGCCCGTTGATATAAAATGTACAGGACACGTATAAATACATCTATAGTAACGTACTATTTTGACGAGAATCCGACAAAAGCAAAACAGCTGCGAGCATCGATGGAAAAATGTATCAAAGGTTCTGTTGAAAATTTTCAAAAAAATATACCGAAAAAATCGCTTTTCGCGATCGAATCGCTAGCAATTAAAACCTATAAAAATATATGTGGAAAAGAAAAGGTAGATAAAAATTTTCGAAGCTCCAACGAGCCTCGTAAGAAGAGCTCCCGCAAAAATTCCGTAAAGTCGTAAGGTAAGATCAGTCGTGGAACGCGGTTAACGTAATACGAAAAGCGGAGAGGAAATTGAAAGAACCGTCGGCAGATTTCGTTGGTAGAACTAAACTTCCTTTTGAACGACCGTTTACCTGTTCCACAGCTAGCGTAAGGCTATGGTTGGTGTAAATACAAAGGTTCAAGAACCACCTACGACGAAGGAATCTCGTAGTGTAGAATTGTAGGTATACCCTATATAGGTATATATACGTATGCAAGACAGCGGAAACGCAACCTCTCGAACCTTCCCCTACTCTTTACCCCTCTAGCATTCTGTTCCCTCTCTATCTGCCTCTTGCCCTCACAAACGATCCTCTGGAAGACGGGCGGACTCGGTGTGCTCGGCGAACCGTTTCTCTCTATTGTACCGAAGCTCGGCACAGCTGCCTCCTATGTGTGTTTCCCTCTCTCTATCTACTGTCTGTCTGTCTGTCTTTCTCTCTCTCTCTCTCTCTCTCTCTCTCTCTCTCTCTCTCTTTCAACGTACACGTTTGTACATATTCCGTGCGATTGCACACGCTCATTGTACCTTACCAACGCGCTATTCCGGACGGTGTCACGTCTTGAGAAACGACAGATCGGTGGGGTGCTTCTCGTTGACGCGTGGAGTTTCGTCACGTAAGCGAGAATCAATAGAAAAGAGAGAGAGAGAGAGTGTGTGTGAGTATAATCGGTAAAGTTAACAAGGAACGAAATAAATTTATTTTAAATGGACCACCCCTCGAAATCCGAACGTTAGAAGCCGTATATCGAAAATTCAATTATTTATACCGCAATGCAAGGTTTGGGGGGTTTAATTATTCTTTTTTTTTGTTAGAGGACGTCCGGTAAGCTTCTCCGGGGTACGCTCGAGATAGTGAAAATTTAATCGCACCTCGGTGCGAAACTCCTTCACCGAGGGAGAAGCGAATCGGATCGATTGAAAAATATATCGTCTCGTTCTCTGACGAGCAAACGAACCTGAAAAGTGTCCGCCCTACCGTGGCATTCGGCTACCAGTACGAGCAATACTTTACAAAGCTCTACCGGATCGTTATTAGAGTGGTATGGACGAAGCGTGTCAAGAAAAGAAAAAAAGACAGGTATAGAATGGGGGGTATAAAAAGAAGAGACTAACGGGATGATATGGAAGCGATGCTTTTATTTGGTTTTTCGCGTCATTGATCCACCGCGTCGAGCCGTTGAAAACCAGCCGAATATTTCGAGCCAGGGTCGATAAAAATGTAACTGTCGAGTTTGACGAGGCGAAATACGCTTCTACGGATTCACCGTCGTCCGTTCGCGTTTCTGTCGTTATTATTTACCCGGCGAAAACGTTAATTGAACAGGATCGTGCTCGGAAGTCACGCGTCTCGATCACTTCAAATTTTACTTTCCCTTTTTTTTTTTTTCTCGTAGTCTTTACGAGCATCCCGGTAAAGAGCGGAGATAACGCGACTTTGAAGTTCTCTCTGAAGATGGGGATGATTAAAACTCGCAAGAAGCACAGCAAAGGGTGAACGGTCGAACGACATCGATTGGTAAATTTTTCGAAAGGGTTGGAAACTGCAAGTTGAAATAAAAAATTACTGACGTTCCTGACATTATTTTTAAAGATATATATATTAAATGGAAAATTTTACGAGAAAAAGTTACCGCTGACGAAGGTAGAACTGCAAGGGAGTCTAATTCCCGGATGGCAAGTAGGTCAAAAATTTTGTAATGACGTCAGGATGAAAACCGAATAGATTATGAGGTACCAGGAGGGAGAAATAATAAATTAAACAGTAGGACGGTACGAGATCGCGGAAGAAAGACGAGTTAAAAAAATGTGACTGGCGGTTTGTATGCGTCGTTAATATTATTAATGAATGTGTAATATAACGATAATAGAGACTCCAGAAGGATAAATGTACTTTCGTCTTTAATGTCAAAGAAATGGTTGAATCTTTTGACAAAGGTTATTTATATTTTATCCAAAGAATTCGACCCTTTTTCCTCATTTTACAGAAGGGCTTCTTGTAATACCAATATTCATTGCTCTCTCTCTCTCTCTCTCTCTCTCTCTCTCTCTCATTTAACAATGTTTTGCCAAAATTTTAATGATTCTGTTTTGTTCGATCAAACGTGATATTTCATTGAAGCTAAAAGCTCGTAACTCCTATTACGATACTAATTATTTATACCCACACACGTTACATATAGCTACTGATATCATGAAAAAATAATATGAAAAATTATAAAACTACGTTTTTTTTTTTTTGTAATTATCGTTATTCGCGCGAATTCGATTCGCTTGGGCGTAAAAATATTCATCGAGCAACGAGCGGAAAAAAAATCGCGAAGCCACCAAAACTGGGAAAATCGATGAGAAAATATATATTTTTGATCGTTGCACAAGAGATAATGTTAATTTAATTATTTGTACCAATTTATAGGGGTAGCTACGCGTAAAAGCTTCAGCAAAAATGAACACGTTTGTTTTAAATACCTTTTGGGCGTAAAAACGGTCTCGGATCGATAACGCGTACCGTATATTACATATAAATGTAGAAGACTTCTGTTTGATAACGAATATAGAACGTAACGCTAAGTTTTACGATCTTTCACGATGAAAATCATACGTCTGCCTTACCGCGAGAATAGGTATTTATGGCGAACGTGTTATTAGGAGCGCGATCCCTTGATATCGTGCTGTATAAACGGACGTCTACGACTTTATTGATTTTTTTCCCTATTTTTCTAACGAATTTATAGTCGAAATCGCTTCGAACGCGAGGCGTAGTTCGCGATACACCGCGTAAAGCATATATGGTGCGTCGGCATCGGGGATATTTCTTCGTCGGTTGGCTCAGAATGAATTTATGTTCCAGACGTAAGAAAACATTCATGATTGTTTATGGCGACGATATCTGCTTCCCTTTACCACCATCGTCCTCTCCCTTCTCTTATCCTCCCTTTCTCTCTTTCTCTCTTTTTTACATGCTTCTCCATCCTGCACAGTTATGTAACTATGCAGCCTCCGAAGCAAGGGTGGAGCATCGTCTCTCGCGTTTACCATTTTTCACATTTTCTGGCGACCTGCCGCTCTCTTTTTCCCTCATTCTCTTTGTCTACCCCACGAGAGTCCTCTTTATAAAGTTATGAATGTCTAAGTATGACTTCCATTGCACCTATTTTAGGTCCAACTAAGAGATATCGCAGGACGCGATATACGATCGTTGCGTCAGCTCCTTCTGATTCATGCTGTAAACTCACCGAGGCTATTTATAACTTCAGCTAAATATCGGTGCACGTATTATTATCCAAATAGGCTTTCTAGTTAATTTCCTTCCACCCTCGAGCGAAAATACCATAAATATCTCACATGGAGTGTTTTTAATTTATTAAATTGTCCATTATTTCATGAATTTTATCGCGAGCATTCTCGACAATTTTATATTAATATTACCAGTGGTTTTATCGAGAGTCTCGTGTTCGTCGAAGAACGTGACATGGAAGCCAGGAAAAAATAGAGGAAATATCATCGAGATATTCTTAAAACGATTGATCATACGCGGTCGGCATTCTTTAAATAACCCAGACGATTTTACCGCAATCAGGAACGGCAGGTTGGATCAATGTCGTGACGAGAGCAAAGCTCATGGCTTCCTGCCGAAGCGTGATTGCGAGTAATGAATATTGATAAGGATCGCTTGTCTACCGTTTCGCGGGTTAATTATTTATCATCGTATATCCTCGAGCTCGATGCCATTCGACGCCGGTTTGCATTTCTTCCGATTGGAAATGTTTTGTCCGTTGTTTTCCTCTTCCACCTCCCCTTGGAACATGGGAGGGATTCTTCTACCACCCTCGATCGTATTTTACGATCGGCACGTTCTCCGTTGTTTGCTCGATAGTATTCTGATACACACGGACGCCCATTCTCCGTGTTCGTACCCGTAAATCTAGTTACAACTTCCACGACGCTAGGTGGAACTGGCGGAAAACCCGATCAAGGTAAATGTAACTTAAAGCTAATTAAAGAAACCACGATCAACGATGGGATGAGAAAAGTTGCGAAAGATTCGTGAGCTTTGATTTAAACGCATCCTTCGATTGTGCCAGCTCGCGTGGATTTAGAAATTTACGTTGCTTCGCGATTCCGGCTTGATTATTTAAGTGCTCGCGTTTAATTATTGATTTATCGTGTTACTCGATACGGTTAAATATCTATGCAGGATATTATATCGTGCATTAAATATAAATAACGTGGATTTATCCTGGGGAAGAGGCACGCGATGAATTTTGAATAAACGATATTATTATAGGCAATGCTCGACAATGCGATTGTAAAAGCGGTCGAATAGATGGAGGAAAATTTGGAAAAGAAAATCTACTCTCCATTCGCCTCGTTTCGAGTATTCGTCGAATGTCGAATCGATTTTGAATCTGATAAGATAAATAATAAAAATTGTGATAAAAAAAAATTTGGAAAATAAGATCGATCGTTTCGAGCTCTCGACTCTGTTCTTCTTTCTCCACTTTCCTATTCCTCGTCGAATCGGACTACGCCAGAAGGTATTCTCAACGATTTATTCCACAGACGAGTTTCCATTCTTGGCGTTGGCACCGCGGGTATGCGACAACCGAGAATTACGCGATGACGTATACGAGTTCGAACTCGTGCACGAGAAATATCACGATATTTACCGCCAGTCTCGTCCTTCTACCAGCCTCGATTATTTTCCTTCTATTATTTTATGCATTCTTTTCTTTGATAAGCGTAAACGAAGCCGGAAAACCAACCCCGAGCGCACGGCCATGTTCGTTAGCCTTTTCAAAGAGAAACCGTGAGAAGGGGATCTCTATAGGGTGGAATTAGATATTACATAATTATAATCTCTTTTTCTCGAAACTTCAGCAAACGAAAAGAGAAAACTGAACGCGTAACTAACGGATAATGTCTGTCATAGTCTATGCGGGATATTGCTAATGTATTTTCCATTCTGTCGAGGAAAATCGGATGAGTTCTTTAAAAGGACGATAATCTTATCAGTTCTACGTTCTCTCTTTGGTCGGATCAAGTTCGGTAAAAAATGCTTCAGCAAAAAGAGGTTAAGGTATATGCAAAGATAGACAGCCGGAGAGGAGAGAAAAAATTAAAAAATCCGCAAAAAAGAGGTTGAGAAGACGGATAGAGAAAACGAGAGAGTGAATCACAGAGAGAAAGAGTAACGTGGGATGCGCTCGAAACGAGTCACGCTATCATTCGGCTCCTGCATTATGTGTCGCTGTAACGACAGAAAGAACGAAAAGAAAAAAAGATGGGACAAGGGGGTGTAGAGAAGTCGTATTTACGATGACACGACAACTTTCGCGATAGCAATGAAACTCGATTACTCCTCGTCGTTGGATTCGTACACATAATTATTATTATTTGATCATTCCTTTTTTCTCTATGGGCATCAGTCTCTCCTCTGTAATGTTCCTCGATTTTAATTCATACTAATTTGGTTAGTACCTACCACGTTGCGTAGAACAATTAAACGAGAACTTCATTATTCATACGATTACCTCGGCAACATTATCGAACTACGAGTCGTTTTATTATTTCTCGCTTCTATTAGGTCCTTGAAAATTGATGCAAATTTCGTATTCGTTCGACCGAATCGACGACTGTTGCTGGTTAAATGATAAAAAATTGTAGATAATGCTGGTAATTAACTGGTTAAATAAATTCGGTTTTAATAAAATAGAAGAGATTATTGCACAATCTATCAACGAGATCGTTTATTCGAAGAATCGATGAACGTCTATCAAAAACTTATCGGGAAAAGATCTTGCTCCATAAGTTAGAAGAACAGCTAGAGATGCAAAGTAGAAATTCCACGAAAGATTTCAACCAGATGATGGTTTGTTCGGTCAAAAGGTTTCGTCTATTCAATTTTTAACGCGTATCCGCTGTGAAAAGACGTCGTCTTCCTTCTTCCTTTATACAGTTCGCAACGATAATGACGTAGAGATGGAAAGATTGAAAAACGAAGAAAAAGAGGAAAAGAGATAATGGAAGGACATGACGCGGTTTCTTTCAAACTTGCTCAGCTTTATCCTCTTTTTCTTCCACTTTCTCCGACGACGTTCCGTGCGTCGCAATAAAAATGTGAACGCGACGGTAAAGTTCATTGCGCGTAAGCACCGTGCCACGACGGCGGCGGCAAGTCGTCGGAACTCTTTACAATCCACTCGCAAGATCTTGGAATATCTTCCCTCGCGGTAGAATGGGCCATTCCTGATGAGAATTACTGTCTCCAGGCCGTCTGCGAAGGCCATTCGGTTCGCTAGCTCACTCGAGAAAGTCATTGTTCTAACGCGAATTTTCGTCAATTAATCGTCGCCTTCGGACTCCCTTTCCCCTTCTTCCTATTCTCTCCGACTCTCCCCACTTTGGTTGCCATCGCAGGTTGGTTCTTCCGCACGAGTGTCCCATTCATCCAAATTAAATGGAGATGGAACGGAATTCCATTTAACGTTGGACCAACCGTTTCGACTCTTACCGTCCTGAGATTTCCTTTAGTATTTTTCTTTTTTTTTTGTTTTTTCTTTCTTTTCATGCATTTTAGGGAAGGACCAAGTTTATCGCAGTCAAGTCGTTTCGCTTTTCCCTTTCCGACCTCCGTTCATTATCCTTTCCTACGAAGTTTCACCCAACTGCTCTCCAATTAATAAAGGAAAGGAAAAGAACGAGAGAAAGAGAAAAAATGAAAGGACAATCCGGGCGTTCGCACCCGTCGTATGCGTCGAAATGTTATAACCGTTATTCGTGGATTTCATTGTTTCGTTTGAAGTTATTGGATCTCTCCCTCGTAGTTCCCATCCTTCGTTTTTTCCACGATTTTATTCGAACTTTCCTCTCGTTCGAGCCAATACCAAAAGGAGGAGGATGAGGGAACTGGCGTAGAGGAACGAGAACGAATCTCCGTGGAATTATTCGACGATCGCTCTTGCCTCGATTCGTAGCCTCTCCTACCTTCGTTTCTGGAATATCCGATGAGATAATCAGACCCTTAAATTGATCCACCAAAGTGATCACCGTGAGCAGCAATTAAGTATAGCCGGTTAATAAGCGACATGAAACGGAAGTTCTTCGATGAATAAAACGATCTTTTAAACGTCTTTACGAGGTAGTTACTTACTCAGATCTTTTTCCTTATTACTACTCTTCCAGTGGACCGATCTTTCCTACTTATTTTTTATTATAAATCGAAGTACGAGAGAGGAAAAAGGGAAAGCTTTTGAGCTTACAGTGACATTTTGCGAAAATCACAGAAACCGTACGTCGTCGAGCACTCGAAAGCATTAGGCGTGCGTGAGGGGTACCTTTTGATGAAATTCTTCGAAGAAACAGAGCGAGAAAAAGTACGAGACGTTGTTGGATCGATATAATACACCTTTTTTCTCGAATTCTCTCGTCCAACACATTTCAAGAATTTCGTCCAGCCCTTTTCTATCGTTCACTCGGCCATCCTTGACGCAAGCCGCGACGATACTCTCGAAATATGAGGACCGAACCGAAGGTTAGTGGGATAGGAGAGAAGTATAGTAAAGAAAAGGGAAGAAAAAAGAGAGAGAGAAGGTTTGGGAGAGTAGAGAACGCGCTTTGAAAATTTCAACGAGCCGTCGAGAATATAGCGAGCCAGATGGCCACCGCACTCGCGCTCGAAAATTATAATTGCTAATCCAAGCCGCGATCGTTCTTTGCCAGCACGGATTGAATTCGAGCGCGTATACCGCGACTACTACCTACTGGCGATGGCCCGAACCGAGTTTAAGCAAGTTGCTTCTCCTTTTTCGTCTCATCCCCTTTTAAACTTTCGTAATCTCTCTCACTCTCTTCGTGCCTTACATCTTTTACACCTTCCGCAAAACTACCACCGCATTCTTCTTACTTTCTACGTTTTTCTCTCTTTGGTACTTTCTTCATACATTTCGTTACCTTTGTCTAGTTTAGTGTTTCATATCAGATGAATTCGTTTGATTTTCACTACGGCACTTGGAAAAATCGTGCCAAGTGAAAAACATCGATTACGCTTTTCTTTCGACTTTACCTACCCTTGGCCATTCCATGTTTCTACCGAAGGTCCTTATCCTAAGCGTTAGGTATTCATGCTGAAAAAAAAAGCTAAAGAGGAGGAGAGAAAATAGGTCTTGGGAAAGCAGCAAGTTGTACGTTCGTTCGAGCGTTCGTATCGGAAAAAGCGTGGGACAGAATCTCCGCTCTCTCTGTTTCATCTTCGCCGAAGTCCTCTATTCTCCTTCGGGATATCCCCTGGCCGATCTTCTTTTCGTATATTTCCCCGATATCTTGGGTAGTATCTTCCTCCGAATATTTTGATCCGCGAATCGAGCGTTTCGCTTATCGTCGAGCTTTGCGACGCCTTTTCACGCGACGGCTCTTTCCTTTTCATCGCGAAAAGTCGACAGGGGAACCGTGCGTGTGTATGGGGACGAACGGATTGATGGATACGTAGGTAGAGAAAAAGGATGGAGAATTTAGGAAAGCGTAAAATACTCTTTGATGGATCCCGATTCCTCTTATTCTTACGTTTGAGAGATAAATTGAAAAGAGATTGGTGGAAAATTTAATGAAAATGGGTCCAACGTACTCTTGAAATAAGTAGCATGTTTATTTATAACATTGACCAAAGGGACTGGTTGGTGTCTGGATAAAAATCGTACTTTAACAAAATAAAGGAATAAAATTGTATGTCAGAAAAAATGTGATCAATGTGTTTACCTGTCATGTAAAAAAGGAATCGATCGTTTCGTCACTTTTTTAATTTCGTAGAAAAATGCACGCAAGCAACACTCATGCTTTCAGACGTCCGGTGCTAACCATATAGCTTTTGATCGGTTTCTCTTTGTTGGCTTTCAACGCCGACCAGCTTGCTCATTTCCGCGTATTTATTTGGTAATATACATTTCCTATACACGTTCATAATTTTGTCACGTTATTATTATTAATGCCACCGAAACGAATTTTGATCCAGCATCCTGTAACAAATCCCCCTCTAGAGATTATGAAACAAGCCCTCCGGTGATAAATAGTTGAAATATTTCGATTTTAACGAAGTATGAGTTAATTACGAAAAGAATTCTGCGTTCAAAGCGAAAGAGAAAAGTTCGCGTAATCGCGAAAGCGTATTGCAAGGGCGACATGCGAATTTCATGAAATTCCACAGTGCCTTTAACGGGTGGTACGAATAATTAAGAGTCCTTTTACAATTCCATCGATATACTATATAGTATACTAAGTACTATTTGCATTAAAACAGAAAATTACATCTAGTGATTCAAAGACTTACAAAGACGTGCACTTATTGCGAATATTTTATATTAAAATTTTTTAGTGCTTCGTAACATTATGCAACTTGTATCGAGTTTCACAGGAAATATCAAATGTCTCGCGTAGCCCAAAACAATTTTCATTCTTCCATCTAATCCGAGCAATTATATTTTACGGTCATTAAACTTAACATATTCATTAAACTAAACATATTCATATTTAATAAGGAACAATTTCAATAAAAGATCGAAGTAACGAAGATTTAATATAATTATCCGACAAATCATATCTTTCTATTCCCGAAAACTCGATCGATGTTCGGTTTGGAGTCTGCTCGAGAGAAGGGCGCAGGTCTGAACCGTGATAATCTGCTAATACCAAACGAATAATTTAGAGGACATCGATATAGGCTTGCATTGTGTTAGTTAGTATCCGTGTCAGTCGCTATTGTTGGTTTGCATGTCCAACGAGAGATAGAGATGGATAGATACAGAGAGAGAGAGAGTAAGGGTGGTCGAGATGGCTTTGCTTCGAGCAATGGCGTTGGAGTATGAACGCGTGGCTACGAAGCTATAAGCCCTAATGGAATAACTGAGCGTTGATTTTCCAACAGCAAACGCGGGCTACTGGTCAAATTATTTGATCAAATGTCGGTAGAACGTCCGCACCTTATCTTCTCTATCTCTTATTTCATAGAAAATTGTTATAGATAGTTCCGTCCCGTAGAATTAATATTATACCTATAAGGAAAATATATTATTAAAGTAAAAAATATCTATTCTTGTTTTATCTAAAATATTCTATATAAAGATTAATCAAATCGCAAAAGAATCGAGTTAACTTTCGACAGAATTTGTTTCCAAGCACGGTTATCGATATTTCGATAAGATAAAAATACTTTTATTTAAGAACGTCGCTCGTTGTTAACGTCTTACGCTCGTGAAATAAAATTTCCTTACGCTCGAGAGACAATAAACCGTTTATATGTCTCTCGGTACAAGGCTTGCCTTTGTAACTGAAAAGTGCTAGATTCATTCGTTCGTGGAACACGGAACGTGCACGGGTTACTTTCTTTCGAGAAAAGGATAGCGATGAATGAACGTACGTACGGTCCCGATCCACGTCATTTCTCGGAAAACATACGTTGCAGCGAGAGTGAGAGAAAAACTTACAGCCTTGCTCGCGTACATACGTGTTCGACCTTGCTCGGAATGTCCATAAGAAATAAGGTGGATGTCTTGACGGTTGCATTCCGAGAAACGATCGATGAATGGAAATAAAATGGTTCTTAAACGTTAAGAGAGAACGGTAAGTAGGCGACTCGGTCTTCTTTTATAAAAGAGGCATGTCTATTCTTTTTTTAACGAGACGGCCGTCAAGCTTTTCTTCCGTTCCGTCGATGGAACGTATTGTTCACGAGTGAGACCAACGAGAAAATGTGTGCAGTTTCGACACAAAGGGTTAAATTCACAAAATCTCGATCGAGAGATCTCCCCACCGAGTCTATATAATACTCGCTGGTAATACCTAATCGTGCTCGACGCGTGGAAATAATATATGGTCTCGTTCATCGACCACGACAAGGGTCATAAGAGGTCGACCGATGTACCAAACCCCGCCGGGGTCACTATGACCGATCAAAAGTTAGTTTGTAAAGTAGTGCACTCGGTGATGTGGACTTAACGCCTCTCCCTCTGTCTCTCTCGTTCTTACATTCTATAATTGTACCTACTTAAACTTTGTACGACAGTTATGAAATACGTCCCATTCACTTTCAAATTGAAAATTATTCTCGAGATATCATGCTTAACATATGAAACTACCACTTTCCGTCCGCGTTACCGTACCTACTTTATCGCATTAGGTTATATTTTATTTACACCGATCGAATCCGATGGAACGTGTCACGTGACATTGCAACGGGTATGACGGTTATTCGCTGGTCATAATTAACAACGATGTTAACAACATTTTCAATATAAACGCGTAACGTCGATCCCACTCGACGTTGTCACGTCACATCACCTATAATTATTGAATACAGGTAATTCGTATTTCGCAGTTAAAGATCGAACGGGAGGACTAACTATCTACCTATCTCTGATTTTCCTGTACCGTAAAACTAGCTGCGTTATCTATTTAGATTTATACGATAAAACCTTGAATTATTTAGTAACGTTAATGTCGTTGATATATATTACGTCAGTCCGTGTGTCTATTATCGATACGGTGATATACGATTCTTCGTTAGCGAAAAAGTTGGAATTTCTAGTAGTTGACACGTAACCAGAATTTTTTTTTTTTTACCATCCACTGAATTTCCAATAGATAAACTTTATCAAAACGCTAACGAACTTTCTATTGAAAGCCGATTCTATCGAACTCTCGCGCGGACTTAATTGCGTTGAGAATTAATTACCTCCGTGGTATTACTCCATTACGAAACAATTTGTCGATATTGGCGCGCTATACTAATGGCAAATACTCTCACGAAAGTAAGTAATTAGTCGCCGCCGGTCGCTCATGATAAACCGACGTTAGGGTTGGCAGCGTTATCTGCCAATATGCAGTCGGACAACGCATTTGCGTTTTAATAACCTTATCGATAGGAAGATGTCAAAGATATAACATTCTTTCGGGTAGGTGGAACGTTCGAGCGTATGACATCGCCTTAATATCGGGTGCCAATATTTTATCGATACCTGTGTGATATTACGCCAATATTTGTTCGATATTAGCCCGACGCGAAGAAGAGGAAAGAAATATTCGATACCGCAACCACCCTTTACCACTATCTCTCTGTTAACTTTCTATTCTCATAATTTTTTTTTTTGTTTTAGTCTTGGTAACTTAGTTTTTAAGAAGTGTTTGTTAAGTAATCAGATTTTCGTATGATTTCGTGAATACGAAAAATGCCATGCTTAGTGGGACAATATAGATAATTTTGACATTTTTATAATAAATATGATTTAAAAAAAGAAATAAATATAAATTTTCACAAGCGTCGGGCTCGACTGAATCCGGGTCCTTCAGAATTACGATCCCTAGCTATTTGTCTATTGGTTAATCCAGCTTTCTTCATAGTAGAGAAACGTCTACGAAGAATAAATACGTACTGATCACGATCGTGTCATAAGCTTCGTTTCACCGTACCACGATTTCTAACATCTCGACTCTCCATAGTACGAGGCCCTTGTACGTACTTCAATCGAGATTTCTAGGCTTTAAATCAGCTCTGACGAAGCTGGTACGTAGGACAAAGCCCGAGAAACGGTAAATACGACGGTTTCGATCCCAATGGCTCGTCAATGGCGTGAAAAGTTTAGTAGTTGGAACGTACGTGGAACGTAGTATGTAGTAGGTACCGGTCGATGGGCACTCGATCTACGATGGGGCTCGCGGCGATTCAGAAGTCGCTTTTAACGTTGAAAGCGCCTCTAAAGAACCTTCTCTTTCTCTTTCACCGTACTATCCTTACTCTTCCTTCTTCTCGTACGGAGCTGCCTCGAACGAAACGTCGTTGCATCGAAAAGTGGACGCTTTTTCTCCCCTTTTCTTTTATCCATCCATCTATCTCTTTCTCTTTACATCCCTCTCTCTCTCTCAGGGAACGACCAAGAGTATCCGGTGTCGGAGTGCTCGGACAGCACTTGCGAGTTAAACCATCGAGAAAAATCTTGGCTGCTGCGCGTTCCTTTGCACTCTCGCGCGAATCCTTTTTCGAGGAGACATAACCCTTATCCAAGGACCCTGCGAGGGAAGTCCTTTATTTTAATGATCCTTGGTGAGCCATTTTCTGCGTTAAAATTGAGCGAAATAATTGGTAGATGGAAAAAAAGGGTGATTTTAAACTTCGACATTAGATGTTGTATTACGAGATGAGTAGGGAAAATCGGGGTATCTTGGACCATTGTAGGTAATATAGACCACTGTAATCGACATTTGTCGACGTGGTTTTTATGGTGATTGTACGGTTGCTAGAGTAATTTGTGACATTGATTTTAGCAAAAGATTTTCAGTAAGTATACAATTCACTTATATCTGACTTGTCTACTTTATGTATTTCCTATGATTTTCTAATTTTTTTTTTATATGACTTATTTGAAATGTCAGTTATTCATTGACATGCTGGAAATTTGGACCACTATAAATTATATATATTTTCTAGGTTCGACTGCAAGGACTTTTTGATGCACTTGAAAAAAGGAAAAAGCGTAAGGACGATTATTTCCGAAGCTATTTGAAATATCGATAACCTTTTTGGATGTTTGATTATAACGAAATCTAAATGTATATGGGTGTATAATTTTTGTACAAATAAATGTTTTTTATTCGTAAAAATGTTTTGTTTTGCAATTACAATCCTTCCAATCAATATCCAGCGTATAATTATTAATCAAATAGGGTGGTTAAAATTACCTGCACCTTATCGAAATCACGTTTTATGCTTATATTCTCGTTCAGGCCAAAATAGATATTTATATAAAAGAAAGTACATTAGTTTTCCTATAATATACAAGTAATTTTATTGGAAAATCGAGTCCTAGTCGAGAATACTCGTGTTATTCTAGTCGAATGGATTAAATTTAAGCGTTAGCTTTTTCCTTATTTAAGAGGCTCACCTCCTCGAACGATTTTTGATACGTCATCGGTGTTATCGATTACGGCCACCGCGCTCCGTGGACTAGTTCCTACCCGTGACCAGGGCGATAGTTATTGGAACTGTATGCATAATTTAACGCTGAACGCACGAAAGGTTTTGAATATTAATACCACGCGAAGAGATAGAGACTGAGGGAGAGGGTGATGGTGGCAAAGAGAGAGAGAGAGAAATAGAGAGAGGGTAGATAATACCGTTAGGACATAGTAATAACTGGTAATTTGGTCAACATCAACAGCCACCATGTTACGTCATGTAATTGCTTTGGCGAGCTTGTCCTTTCCGTTCACATATCGCTTTTGCCTCGAACCTTCATCTTGCCTATCGTTTCTTGGTACTATTTAACACCCTAAGGTACTTATCAATTGCAGAGATCAAAGAAATAACTTGAAATAATCGATCGATGATCAATGATAATGACGGAGATACCCAAATAGAATTATTTTGGACGATTAGATTGAAAAAGTAAAACCGATTAAACGTTATGTAAAATCAAATGGGCATTTTATCGTGTTTATTTTGAAAACTGGCGAGCGTTATAACGAGGCTGAATTTAAAACAGTGTTTTTCTCGGTTGATTGGTAATAGACGTACAACAGATAGGTAGGTAGACAGCAGAGATCGAGCGTAAACCGGTCGACGAATCAACCGTGTCAAAGTTGATTAATAATTACTTATAAAATTCAATCAGTATTTATTAATTGGTTTCACGAATGGAAGTTATCGGACGATGTGAATTAAAATCGAGAAAAAATCCATCGTGTTAATATCACAATGGACGTAGGGGGATACGGATCGATGAAACGAGAATCATTCGCTGGATATTATTTCGAAAATGGTGCGGTAGGTTTATCGATCGACTGGCTTGAAATTTATCGTGCATGAGAGAGACTAGGGAAGCGAAAAAAAGGGCAAACAACGTACTTTCGTGAACTTCAGAACGGCCTTTTTTCCCTTTCCCATTCTGTCGGCTTTCCTCTTGAAACAATCGGTGCCAAAAGATCGATGCCTTCTGTCAAGATCCTAAGCTCCTTTCATCCACTACCCTCCTCTCCTAGTTTCTACTCGTTCGATTTCTTATTTTTAATTCCAAGTCCTCTTTCTCTTTTTATCCTTCACGGACGAGCACGTTCCCCATTCAACCTTCGCGAAATTCTTTCAACGAGTCTCTCCCTTTTCTCCCTTCCTACACTTTATCCACTTCGACGATGTACTTCAGTCGATGTCTAAATACTCTAAGCACGAGTGTAGCACCTCGACACCTCTCTTCTCCTATATTTCTTCCCATTATTCTTCTTCGTGAACCAGTAAGAATAATGGATATTACGTCGAACAATTATGAAGAAAAGAGCGAAGGATAAAATTGTCTGTTGGAATATTTCAGGAATATCGTTTAATCGTCGTTTGGACGAAATTATTGCCTTTGTTTCATAAATGTCGATTTTTCGTTTCGTAATTAGTTCAACTTATTTAGCGAACATTCAGTAATTCACATTTTTTTAATACGAAAAGCTTTGCGTAATATTAATGAATTTCAAAAATGTTCATACACAAAAATAGCTGCAGAACTCGTTCTCGAGCGGTCGATTATTGTTAATGATCGAATACCCAGTTACATTTTCTACTTTTGTATATATTTTACATTCCATTTTCTCTCCGAGATGTATCTTTATATCTCGTACTCTCGAAAAAAAATGAAACGTGGAAAGCTACTAGCAATATTCATAAAAGCGAGTCGCGTTAATATTATAGGATTTTTAAAAAGTCGACCCGAAGCTCCATTCAAGCAAGCGAAATCAAGAAGTTCGCTTTAATCGAAACACATACAATGGGGGGGAATATTCACGATTAAAATCGAGGATCTCGCTCATTGGAACGTGACTTTTCCTAGAGATTTATATCGTCCGTACAGCGATCGTGCCGATTTATCGGATTTAATCCACCCCCAGAGCCATTTTAATTCTCTCTATGTGGCGGGTGCCATTTAGCGTCCCATTGCAACGCGAGAGAGAGTGTATCGTCTTTTTCCAGTTGGGGTGAATTTACCGGAGCGACGAAAACGCCATTATTATCGAACGTTATCGCACTGGGCTAATAGAAAAATCTTCGAAGAGCGAAACCGCGAAAGAACGGAGGAACACGCTTGGGACTGAAAAGAACCATCGCGAGAAAAGCAGGGAGTTTCACGATAATTAATTGTACCTTCTCTGTCTCTCTCGGTTTCTCTTTTTTTCCTTTTCTCACTCCACAATTTTAACTTTCTTGTTTCAAGTGCGAAAGCACGTGCATAGAGACTGGAAAGCAAGTGGATTCGCGAATACACTCCAAGCGTTACATTTCCAATATTATCTGAGAACATAATTTTTCTCGAAGTCCCTTCTCTCTCTCTCGACTTTGTTCTGCCTTGCACGTAAAATATCACTCGAGATTAATTTCATCGCTTGAATTATGATCATAGTACTCGTAACTGGTCACCGTTGATAACTGTATAGAAGTAGATACGTTTGCATAGGAACCGGCGAACGTTTTTGTATTCCCATCGTATACTCGTCGTGAAATCCCCTAAAAACGAGAAAAGCTTTTGATTACTCAATTTTCTAAACGGCATACATACTTTACGTTTGTGTAATGAATTTAAAGAAAAGAGTATATAAGAAGAGATGAGAAAAATGGATATGGATCGAAACGATAAGAAAAATCCGACTTTGTAATTTTTTACCGACTGTCGGTGATCTCAACACAGAAATAGCAGCGAGTGAAAGGGGAAGAAAAAGAAAGAGAAGAAAGCTTTCGTATCCAGATAAGCTAGAATTTTCTTTCCTGGCACAGGTATACCCGCTACAATCCATGTACGCGCGAGAGAACTCGAGTAAACTAGAAAGTAGATATAAGAAAGAAGACAGAAGGTTAGACCGGGAGGTAGTAGTCCTCTACCAATGCGTTTTCGAGCTAATCCGGGCTGAAAATAAGTTTGCTCGAATAACGGTCCTTTGCACCGATGGGTAGCATCGTGCGACGTAGGGTGTTTAGCTTTGCCCTCTTCGTACCGTGTACTCTTTTTCCACCAGCCCTCTTTCTCACTCATCCTCGAATCCTATTCTCTTCTATCTTACGTCTACGTCCTTTATTCCCATATACATTCTTTCCGGAAGGGATTTCCTCGGCGTCGTTCTCGTTGGTTAAAAAAAAAACGTCGAACTTTCGTCGAGTATGCTGGAAGCCCGAGTTAAGAACGGAACCCAGCTAAAAATAGCGTGAACCGCGTGGGTGGATTCTTTTCGAGCTTCTAAATTGGGATATTCCGTTACGCTGTCTACCCTCCCTCTCTCCCGTTTGTCAAGTTACGTCGAGAGATCTTATTCTCTTCATAGGACGGAGACGATGAGACAACATTTTGGCTGGACGTTTACACGAGCGGTATGTGACGCCGCTCGTACTTCGTGTGACGAATGATCTGTCAAGTGGTGGTAGTGGTTCGTCCAACCAACGGAGCGTGCGAGTCACACACGCGAGAGAAAAATATTTCGATCCTCGACACCGCCTGCATTCTTTGAGACCGTGCCAAATATGCAACCGTCCTTGCGGTTCTCGTGAATGAACGCTCCTACTAAAAGCTGCTTCACGCTGCATTCTCAACGTTCAACGATCCCCCGTGACTCTCGTACGCGCATTCGTATTTCCAATTTTTGTACAAACTCTTCCTGTTTCTCGATCGTTTCTATAATAAAAAAAAAAAAAAACAAATGTCGTTAGAACAAAAAGAATAGTAATTAAAGGATAATTTTTTTAGTTTATGGGGATGCTATCTATAAGGGATGGGATATTCGATTGTTTTACAATTTGTCACAATAAAAAAAAATTTTTTTAAATAATATATTTCTTAGTAAGAATGTGCGGCGTTGGCACATTTATTATAATTATCCATACATCAGAATGCTTTGGGGCAAATTTGATATATTCAAGTGATAAAGTAAAATGATCGACAATCCCACCTCTCCCCTAATGGAACTGATTCGAATTTAGTGAAATAGATAAGCGTTAAATGTTCCAAGTTGACAAGATAAAATATCCAGTACGCATCCAAAATCTCCGTGGAATCTCGTTGGTCACGTCGTTTTCATCGCGACTGGATAGGCACGTTCGTTCTTTCCCTCCTACTCTTTGAGCGATAGAGAGAGAGAGAGGGGGAAGTACGGGACTTATTGAAACCGTAGCTCGCGTTATACGGCAACGGTTTATCGATATTTCGTGTCTGGATCGGACGGTTGCCGTTCGAAGTCGTAGGTACTACAATCGTTGGATACGTCGAAGCGATGAGAATACTCGCCGGTGGCCATTCGACCAATCGCGATATTCCTCGCACGTATGTACTTTCGAGAGATACGATATTGTTAGTCGAATTCGTCTCCTTCCCTCAACTCCACCTCCTTTTTGTCCTACCAAAATATACGTGTGATGAACGCACACGTATATCTACGTGAGTATTCTTTATCTCTCTCTCTGGCTCCTTTCCTTCCGGTTTTTCTCGTAGATGGAACAAATTGCATGAGATGCAGTCTCAGACTTGACAGAATATGAACGAAGATTGTTATCGGAGACAGAGTTGCCTTCGTGATCCACTTTTCTCGAAAGTGTCATATTTTTGGCATTAACGAGGAACGATGGATTTTGTGGGAAATTTCCGACTCTATAAATGACAGATATATTTTATTAGGATTCGTCTTTACGATTAATCGAGATAAAAGAGTCTACAACAAAATCATTTTTTGCAACTACCTGTATCATATATCTTGAAAAAGAGATATATCTAATGTACTAAGAAAAAGCTATTTTACTTAATAAGTGACATGAATTAAATTAAATACAATAATTTTTAACTATTAATGTTATCCATTCCATTTCATCCATGTAAAATTCATTCTATCTCGATGAAGATGAATGGAACATCCTGTTAAATATTTTAATTCGTTACCGAGATAAAATGTCGAGCATTAAAATACGAGTCACAGGTAAGAAGTCTCGTCTTTAACCCAACTCATTTTATTGTATAAAAGCGTAACGGCCTTGGGACGGTCTCCGTGGCAAGCACGGTAAAGTTCTTTGGCAAAAGACACTCGCGAATTATTGCGGTCTACCTTCGGCAGTTGGTCTGCGGTGCGCGAAACACGGAACGCGAAACTTTTTCCGGCAAATATGCACGTAGAACCTTTATATTTTTCGCCTTTCGAGACTTTCAAAATGTCCTTTCCCACCCCGATTCTCGTCGACCTTTTCCATCCTTCGTACCTCGTTCAACGAGACCGACCTGGGTGAATTCCTTTGCCTTTTTCAAACGTCCCTCCTCGTCTTTTTTCCTTCGTGTTTCTCTCTCTTTCTCGTACACAAATTTTTTCTTTTCCTAGTTTCTTTTTTCTCCCATTTCTCTCCCGACAAGTTAAAACGTGTACAGAGACGAGCAGCAGTCGCAACGTTGTCGGCCCATTCGATACTTAATTCCGGTTCGTAGATCAAAGCTCCTCGCCTCGTTCGCAGAAGTTCTTACGCTTCGTGCGCGTGGAAAAGGCGAAACTGAAGTTTTAGACGCGCGGAGCTTCGAACGAAGACACCTTCGAACTCACTTTATTTATTTTTTTTCCTTTTTTTCCCTCGTCCGCGTCGATCCTCGCTTCGTCACACCACCCACCCTTGTCAGTCCTTCGTTCTTAAGTCGTCGCTCTTTCCTCTTTCACTTCGGGAATAATTTAAGCGAGGAGATAAGTTTTACGGGAAAGCACCGTCGAGTCGAAGCCCCGTCGACCGACTCGCGTATAAGTTTTCGTGAAAAGCATGCGCGCATAGCTTTTACGACGACGTTTATCGTGGATAGGATATTATGGATATGTATATACGGGGTGGTTATGATAGTGCAAAGGGAGCTTTAAGATGATTGTAGTAAATTTTGTGTTAACCAATTTTTTTCAGATCACGGTCATCTACAATTTTTTTTAAACTAATTTTTAATTTTTTGCATCTATCTTGTAGCAGATATAAAGACGAATTCAGCAAGTATCGTAACGAATATTTTTTCATTATCATTAAAAATCATTAAAAAATTCAAAATGACTCATAAAAAAATTAATGAAATCATCTCGAAGCTCCCTTTGAACCATTTATACTAAACGAAAAAACATTTCAATCGGCTCACTAGCAACAGGATAGTCTAAGCTGACCACACTTCCTGGACCACCCAATATAGGAAAAAGAATCGAAACGTAGGGGAGGCGGTATCTCTACTTTGCACTTCGCTTTATTACTTTACCTCTCAATGTATTATTTCATCTATCTATCTATTTTTTTTTTTTTGTATTCCAAACGAACATCCGGTTTACGAATACGTCGAAGAGGATCGATGAGCCATGACCGTCGAAACGCTTCGATTGGCTCGCGAGACTAGTCGTTCCGTTCTGCGGCATTTGAACGGTTAAGTTTCTCGGACCAGACTTCGCGTAGGTCGATGAAACTCGTCGAGACGAATCGTGGCATGAACCGATAGAGATGCGCGCACGAATATTCGCTGACGGAGGGAACGTGCTTGAACAAAAAAAATGGAAAACGGAAGAGTTGTTAGCGAATGCAGCTATTTACATATAGATATGTATGTATATACAGGGTGTGTTCGACCATATAGTCGTCCGCGAATCCACGTGAAGCGAGCAATAAATTGAGTCGAAATAAGTCATAAAAGTTAACATAAGCCAGGTTAGTTAACGAGTTATTAATTATCAAAGATTGGGCGAAAAAGCGGTAGGCGGCGAGCCGCGGCCATGCTATTCTGATGGCGAGACGCTAGAAGAAAGAGAGAAAGGAAGGGAGAGAGAGAGAGTCCGCGTGAGTCGCCAACGTAAGGTAGCGCCCGCCGTGGAGGAAAGGAAGAGAGAGAAAGAACGAAAGAAGAAAGAAGAGCGAAAGTAAACAATTCGATGCTCGACCGTCTCGCCCGCCGCTCCCCCTGGCCGCGGCTCGCCGCCTACCGCTTTTTCGCCCTATCTTTAATAATTAATAACTCGTTAACTAACCTGGCTTATGTTAACTTTTATGACTTATTTCGACTCAATTTTTTGCTGGCTACACGTGGATTCGCGGACGACTATATGGTCGAACACACCCTGTATAGTGGAAAAAATGATTCGTCGAGCGCAATTAATTGTTAGCAGTTGTTTCTATCCTAGGAACTATCTCGGTAGTCGAAAAATTGCGAGCGTGCTATCTTTTTGTTTGCTTTTCTTTTGCGCCCCCGTGTCGCGTAATAAAAATAAATCTCGAGTTTCGCGCTCTTGGAGACTCGTTTATAATTTATACAAGGTTTGTAATTTTTAAAGGGACCAGATAGATTCGGAACCGTTTCAGGAAATTCCGAAAGAAAGGCACGAGAAGCAAACATATGGAAGTCTGCCGTTTCCGTCCAATCGCGTTCTCGTCGTATACGAGAGAGGAGGAAAGGAAACGAAGATGTCTCTCTCTCTCTCTCTCTCTGTCGAAAGAGGAATTCGTAACAATTTAAAGACGCTCGTAGGAACGAAACATCGTATTTACAAAGGATACTTTTTTAAATCGCTCTACGAAAAGAGAATCGCACGCACACACACACACACACACACACACATTTGTGTATATAGGAATGATAAGAAAGGGTGAGAGAAACAGAGAGCGAGAGAGAGAGAAGGTGAAAAGGAAGGATAGGGAATACGGTCCAAGAAGTTTTTACTTTTTAATCTCGGGTCGATAGAATACCCAAACAAAGTACGTGCCGTACCTGAGGCAAAATGCATTTCGGAAGTCTTTTTTAAAGCACAAACGGGAGAGATGGCACTCGTAGTTTTCTTCTTCGGTCCTCCTTCTTCTTGAATCTCGAGACTCGCGTGGAAAGGACGACGGAAGAAGAAACAGTGGACCAGGGGGGAAAGGATGGGAGACTTCAAAGCACTGCTTGCCTTTCCACGCTGCCGGTTGTCCCATTAAGGTTGTCTCGCGTTCGGTCTCGCGGGAACATTTTTGCGCTTTCCCTCGTCTCCTTTTTCGCTATAACGGATCGATACAGTGTTTTGCGAGACAATTTTAAATAAATATCTGTCGGGATTAAATTGACACGCATATATTTATTTCGAATTTTAAGGAACAAAGAATTTACATTGTCTCTTTAAACCGTTCGTCACTTATATCATTACTTCGGGAAGTAAATTTTTGTTTTATTGTCCACTTCGTCTACCCCTGAGATTCCATTTGTAAAAGTATTCTCGATCGAGCCTCTTTACAATAAATCTCCCCGAGCACTTTCCTTTCCATCGTTTATCAAAACTTCTCTCGCGTAACGGTGATGGGAGAGAGAGAGAGAGAGATCCGTTCGTTGGCTGCGACTCGAGAAACGATCTCCGTTCGTTAATGAGACAACTCCGAAATTCCGGCGAGTCTCGGGATTCTTCCGATTTCGCTACGGGTACGGTCATCTTCGGCCGTGCGATCTTCGCTCTAATTAATTCCCAACTCAACCCCCTTCATTCCTTTCCCTGCCTGGAGCCGCAGACAGCCATAGAATCGTAGGCTCGTCCGCATATCTCGTGAATCGACGTTCAAAGAAGAAAGAAAGGATGGATGGGCGGAAGGAAAGATAGAATAAAGGAAAGATGGAGAAGGGATGCTCTGGCAGAACTTCTTCCTTTCAACCGTCGCGAATAACGACGTGAAACCGTAAAAGTTATCCTTCGTTTCGCGAGACAGACGTCTGGTCCAGGGGGTTACTGGTTACACAGCATCTTCGATCTATCCGAGCGCGAGAATCTCTGGGCGTTAGCAGCCGAATCAAGTTGTTTGGGCATGATTACCTTTGGATCGCCGCCAAGCTGGATTAACCTGATGGGCTTTTGAAATGCTCATCCCTTTTACTCCCTCTCTATCTCCTTCCTATTCCTCTCTCTCTCCTTCCTTCTGTATTTCTCTTTCACTCTTTATCCTCTTAGCGGAGGACCAACTTCTGCTGCTCGAGATACACGAGTACACTTCGACGCTTGTGTATCAGCCACTGCTCGTGGATTCGAACGATAAATTCGTCGAGTGTTTCGAAAGCATCGCCCGGCATCGACTTATGATGCTCGCGTCATAGAAAATAAGATTCTCGAGGAGAGTTTGCACGATGCAAGAATTGGAGCGTGAGAATCTTGAGAAATAAATTCAAGGCTAACCGAATTATCGATTCCTTCAGAAAAACATAACAGGAAATTTTCGACACCTCAATTTCTCGTTCCTATACAAAAGCTTAATTCGATCACTTCGAGCAATCGTTTAACGTAATATTTAATCGAAGAGAATCGATTCAAACTCGATGGTTTAAGACATCTACTATTCTCGGCGCTTCACGTATGCGGCATTTCTCGTTCGTTCGTCTTTGAATGAGCGCGTTTGGTATTCGAAACGACGGCTCGGCGCGGTTCAGAAACGCTTTTACCTATCTCGACGACGGAGAAGCACAGAGAGCACAGGAAGAGAAAGAGCGAGGTACGTCGTCTTTCGAGCTTGAAAGCAAACGACGAAAATCTCGTGCCACGGGGGAGAGTGGAAGCTCGTTGACCGGAAAGGAATTATTGGATGCGGTGCCGTTAGGCAACCCGCGCTTCTTATCTAACCATTCCATGATTATGGACTATTAATTTCTACTATTTTCCTTCCAAACGACAGAAGTTTGTAGTATAGAGTGTTATTATTATTTTTTTATATTACAAAAATAAATGAAGTTTTAATTCTTACGAATTGGAATGGAAAAAAGGAAAACAAAATAATCTTTTTAAAAAGACGCGTTCGCACGAAAAAGAGATCAACGGATCAAAAAGCATTCCATTTGTAGAAAATGAAACTGCTGAGTGGGCTTTGGTGGTTCGTTAATTTTACATCGAGCGAGGTTAAGGAGGCGAAAAAGAGGAGGCGAAAGAACGTCTGCTGGGTTTTTTCTCCTTTCGTTTCGAGACGAAGAAAAGGGTAGGTTGAAAACTCTCGTGGAAACTCAATCTTCGGGTTTTCCAATACCGGCGGACTCATCTATAAACTCGCTCGTTTCCTTCGCGAGAATCTTCCGTACGTGTCCTCTGTGACAGTGCCAGATTTCATTCTAGGTACGTTACTTCCTCTTGCAGATTATTCGACGCCTCCATCCGTTCGTCTCTCCTTGCAACCAATCCCGCTTTAAACCATCTACTCCTGCCCACCATCGTCACCTATTTTTACGCAAACGTTAAAATGTGAAGCGTGAGAACGAACATTTTCTTCTTTCCTCTGGTTTATTCGGGAAACGTATTTGACTCTTTAAAACGGAGTGAGATTTTTAATGTCTCAGATTGTGGGATTTACATGGTATTAGAGAAAAAAGCACGTTAATGGTCTTTGAAAGTATCAGAGAACTATTCGTAACGAGATTTAGTACGCGCGATGGCTTGGTGGTAAACTCGATGGCGACGTGACGTATGATATAAGCCTGTGCGATTTACTCTCCCCGGCATGCCGTGGTACTGTCGCTTTAACCTCACATCGGATAAGTCTTGTGTCCCAGTGCTAATACTATGTTTACTATTTACACCTTAATACTGTTATAACATATACTTACTGTTTCAGAGTGTCGAAGTATATTTTGGTTTATCACAAATTCATAACACGTGCTTTTTATTCTATTCTACTTATCGATATCTACTTGTTGATTTAGCGTTAGTTATAAACCTTTTTGGGGGATTTTACTGTCAAAACTTAATGAATAGATTTAATATTATACCTTATGGTCGTCCCAAAATTTTTAACCGTTTTCTTACTATAAAATATTGACAAAAAATTGTTAGTTGATATCATGTTATATAATATCTAAACACGAAACAAGGATTAGGAGAGTTAGCAATAAAATATTCTGATTTAACGGAAGAAATATTTTCGAAAGTGAATCTTTGAAAATTTACGATCCTCGCCCGCTATCTCATCGATTTTATACTTGCATCCTCCTCGATTCCAAATCCACGGTACGTTTCCCGTCAGACGGAAAGTTTCAATAAGATCCGACGGGTGCTTTTCGGTTAAAGCGGCGTGCCTCCGCGAGTCTCCACCGAGTAGGTGGGTAGGTACGCCACCGTGGTGGTGCTCCTCCTCTCGTGAGAATAGAAACGAAGTCTGTTCGGTAGCACGTGAACTCTCGAGGCGAATCGAATTCTAGATTTCCTTTTCCGTGTCGGCGATCGCTCTCCCGCGTAAGATTCTTCGACGATGTAACTAGCTGCGAAATTCCGGCTCGATGCCCCGGGCTAAACCAATCCCACCTTCTCTATTTCCACTCGCGAGAATCCTCCGGGCTATCCTCTTATCTTCTTTCTCACTTTTTTTCTACAGAATTATTACTCCAAGTTCGTGCCGGTCTCTTTCACGAGTCTACAAAAGTTCCTATTATATTTGAACAAAGATATGGGAAGATTCAAAATCGTGGTTAATCCTTTTAGACTTTGCTTATTTATATCTTGCTTTGATGTAACGTCACGTGGGACGACTCGGAAATCTTGTCTATTCGCGTCTGACCGAGCTAAAAGAGATTTAAGAAGGAGTAAAAGAAGAAAAACAGTCATATCTGTTGTATAAATACATCTTCGGATCAATATCGTTGTTTACCTTCATAGCTAGAGTCAATATCGATCGACGAGAAGGAGTAGTCGGTACTAGGTATATACCTATATACCTACAACATATACCTTAGAATTTTTCCGTCTTATGACACAGAAGCGTGCTGCGGTGGTTTCCTGGCATGGTTTCCTGTTGATTTTCGGAGGATTCGCACAGTAATGCTACCGAGAAGTCAGAATTTACGGCTAAAATCGAGTGGAGCTTCGTTTAAGCATATATCGACGGTGCTTTAAGTTTGACATATTTGAGCTTATATGTCGTGTACGAATTTATAGAATATTTTCATCGCCCATCCTCTTCTTCCGTGTCTCTTTTACCCTTTCTCCACCCCTCTCTCGTGCGTGTTCGCGGAAGCTAGTTTGCTTATGCCGCAGGCGAGAACTTTGAAGCGTAATAAAGAGAGGAAAATAAGGAAGGAGCTTTCGCATCGTTCGCAAGCTCGATTCTACCGTGTTCTATTTATCGACGTTGTATTTACGAAAGGGGAATGTGTAAAAGGTCTTGTTTCTCTCTTTCTCTCCTATCCTCGACGATCGTCCGCGTATGGTTCGATGGCGATCAGTCTCTATCACTCGGAACACGTGCACGAAAATATTGAAAATGCTACGATTCGATAGCGTAGAAATATCTTCCGAGTTGTTTACCACAAAATTCCGCAGGACAAATTTACCTACCCGCGCGACTTATCGTTACGAGCTATTGGTATAATTGCTGGTTGTAATCGATCGAGAGCTTTTACGCTATATATCCGTCTATTTTATTGGTATTCTTGTACTATTTTTTAATAAAATAATCAATACGACGAAACCTGTATCAATTTTTATATTCCACGTACTACGTTATTACAGTCATATCCTTCGTAGAATCTTTAATTCATTTTTAACGTTCGACGAAACAATATCTTTCGTTGGGAGAGGAGACGAGATCCATTTTTATCGTTATGCGATTGGAAACGCAAGTAATGCACGTTTCGTTCGACGATACGTTTTTTTTCCGCTGTCCTCCTTTTTCTCTCGTTTTCATTGAAAACAGCGAACGTGTGTCGCGAGAAAGGCGATTAAACGTTGTCAGACCACCGAGGACACGAGTCAGAAAATTTATCGATACGTCAGCGACTCTACGTGGTATCGATGGAACGATTAGATGTTTGGTCTCTAAAGGGTATTTTAAATATTGAGTACAGAATTCTGAATGAAAAGTTTATTTAATCGTGCCGAAGAAGAAAGAGCAAAAACTTCTATCATCCCTTTTTATTACCTATCATATTGGGTAAAGTTTTAATGTAATGTAAACAGACAGGTAACTTAATTAATGAGGGAGTCAGGCAAGGAGCGTTAGAATTGGAAAAACGCATCGGCATGAATTTGCATCGTTTGTTTTCTTCCACGCCAGCCTTTCGCCTTTTTTTTTTTTTTTTAAATCAGTTCATCATCTAGCAACTCATACGTCTATCGATCTTTCCTGTTTGCCTTTCTCCATGCGAGCCTCCTCTCTTCCGTTTGACTCGTCGAACCTTGAACCTTAATTCACATAGACCCGTTCGTGTGTACAAAACGACGATTTTTCTCTTCTTCTTGCTCCCTTTCGCACACAAGCGCGTACACCTAGTTCGTCTTTTCGCAACTCTCTCGTCAGAGGCTCGCGCGCGAGCTCACGTACCAGGTCAGGGGGGTTAGAGAGGAAGGTTGGAGGTCTCGTTCGTCGAAGTTTGCGAATTAACGTGGAACGTAGGACATGCGCCAGAGAGAGGGATTGCTTACGCTCAAAGCTTTCAAGCAAGTTTTCGTGCGTCTTGCGATGTAACTTGTCGCGGAGTTAAAAGTCGTTAGTCGCTTCTTAACTTTATTAATGCGTTCGTTTCGTTCATTCGTCCGGCTTAACGAACATTTCGACGTTCTTCAACTCCAACCCGATGCCATTAAATCTAACTCAATTGCACGAACGTACAACGTAATACCTATGTATGTGATTACGTTAAAATTAGAAACGATTGCTGAGGGAATGTAAGAACAACCGTGATTTAAAAATGTGGGTATTAATAAAAACCTACCGTGCTTAAATCAAATTCTTTATAATTATTTAAAAGAACAAAATTAATAACGTCATGTCGAGAGTAATTACGAGGAGAAAGAAAACTAACGTGTCTCGGTTATCCAACGATATCGCGAACAACTTTGTAACACGCTAATAAATAAGTATTTTGCATTAACGATGGCAAAAATGATTTATCGTTTTCATGGAAAACTCAACGGCAGGGATCGTATCGCGAAAGCTAGCTACTGCCGTATTCCGTGGTATTATAACGTTCGTCTAAGGTTCGCAGGTCCTTTATAATACCGTTGAGCCTCTGACAATCAACGTGTCACACTCGTGAAACGTTCCGTGAACGCCGTAGACGTCTGGCACGAATGCTTTACGCGTGCCGCGCTATCCTCTCGTGGTCGATTGCCAGAGAGTTGCTATATTGTCTAGACGTATATAGGTACGTAATACGCGCGAGCACGTACACCTACATATACACTTAAAGACTGGCACATGGAAACTCCCGTAGAAACGTATCTACGTATATCTATTTACGGAAATCGCGTGCGAACGCGTAATGCCTGCATACGAACAACCATATAATTAAGCACTCGTCATCGACTAAACGTTTTGGACTTCCTTCGATTACCTTGTTTTATATAACTTCCAAATATATGCTAATGTGATTATCAATGAAGATAAATTCAATAATTGTCATTGCCAAATATCGACCTATCGGAATTCATATTTGTGCTGTTCTGTAGGAGTGGAGGGAGTGATAATATTTAATATGTTAATGATATTATTGATTGATTAGGTAAGCTTAATACGTCATACATGGTATCGTGTTTGTTTGAATTTGTGAGAATTATTCGGTCGATATTGTTTCTATTTCTTCTTTTAAATAATTATGAAGAGATATAGTAAAATGGACGATGTTTGAATCGATGGCCCGTCGTGTCTACCGTGTCCGTCGTTTTAAATTTGTTTCTCTATGCAATTAATTTACTTAGATTTAGAGATCGGTCCGGATTTAAGAGATTCCTAGAGACGAGCGCGAGATGGAAGGAAGGTAGGGATATACGTCTTTCTTTGTTCAATCCGCCTTCTACTTTTCTCCTTGGTTCTTCTTCTTACTTCTCCTACCTCAACTAGTCCCATCGTTTTATCTCTTGAGGCTTTCTCAGCGATTAAACGTGGCAAAAGAGATTGAATGTGGCGAGGAAAAAGACGGAGAAAGGAAAAGATGGAGAGAAGAAAAGAGAAAGTAAAGACAACCGTGGTTCCGTGAAATTTTTTACCATTTTTGCATTCGACGTTCGTTTTATGTATCACAAAAAAATGAATGCATACATACATGAGAGTACGGACGTATCGAAATGACGTATGCAATTCGACTCGAACTTGGAAAATCGAATGAGATCTTTTCTATTCGGCTTTTGTTTTTTTTTTATCAATTCACCGATGAATTTCTTTAACAAATATTTATTTTTTTTCACGATATCCTACAATTTCTTGCTTCGTGCAATTATCGATCGATTCTAGGTAATGTTCTAACATATTAGTAGAGAATTTTCCGTATCGTGCCAAGAACGAATTCTCTCTAACGAGTTTTTCCCATTTTCTTTTTCAGAACACGCGGACCTGGAAGCGTAACTTATGAACATCGATCGTGATAAAGGATCTTGATAGGAATTTGTCGAAGGAGCTTAACATTTAACGTAAGTGGGTCAAGGCTAAAATAAATATACGTGTACGCAGGTATTACATTACCTACTCGTATACCCGCGATATCGATCCGAGAGTTTTGCGTCCGCGCATTCCGAATCGTATAAAACCGACGAAACTTTCGAGGAATCCAATTCCAAGTGATATCCTCTTGGTTTTTACTCGTGTATATCTTTTAACAGTATATATAGTAAATTAGACTCCGACTACGTCACGGAACTCGAGATATCGCTCGTTACAAACGCATTTCCATAAATAGTGATACAAAGAAAGCGATGCAATGACCGTAAGTTGTCGCTTATCTTCGTATCTTCTCTTTTTATACCGAGAAATATTTGATCGGCGCTCTCTATTTCTTAAATGCGTCAACGGAGAATCCGATAAAAGATAAGCCGGTGAGTCAAGTAGATAAGAGTGCCTCGCGATATCGGTGAATTTATATATTCGATTTCACGTAGTTATCTTTATTTTACAACGAACGGTATCAAGTACAATCGCTCGATGGTATTTTTACCACCCGTGAAACATCTTTTTTCGTTTTTCGATCGAAACTGTTTCGTACAACCTCGTTATCGTTTTCTCGTGTCTCACTTAACACTCTTTACGTAAATTTAAAACGAGTCAAATGTTTCGTCACGATAAACGAATGAACAAAAAAAGATTCGTTTGTGGAACGGTAAAAGTGTCTAATAATAAAAAAATATTAAGTTATCTATGAACGAAGTATTAATTAATGCTTTCGAAACTGGTGAACCATAAAAATATCAACGAAGTCTAAATATACAATCGCAGTAACTATAAAATTCATTCCATTCTTTATTTAATTAAAATATCACACCGAACTATGTCAGTGGGATCTAACCACAGATTTTTAAATGACGTAGGACTGCGTCAGCTGTCGCCGGTATGTTACTCGGACGTCAATAACTTTTTTTTTTGCCTGTATTAGCATGAAATATCGATATTCTAAAAACGATAGAAATATACAAAGCAGCATAAAGAGTGAAAAACTGTTTCGCTTCATTTCCCTCCTTCTCTCTTTGGGCCTTTTAACGCGATCCTCGGTGGAATGTGAATTGCGATTGTTATCTATCTCTCTCTCTTCGTTCATTCCCTGTCTCTCTTTTACCTTCTAATAACGCCCAACCCGTACGAAAAGCAAAACACACGCGGTCGCACACGAGAGGAGAATCGTGTTGCTTGTTGCATTTAAAGGAGCTCGATTGATTTCGTGCTCTCTGAAAGGCACTGCGTCGCACCTATGGACTAGAAACTAAATTTCTAGTCGACTATTCCGCCTCTGTGTCTGCAAATTTATGCGTATGTTCGCGCATCTCTATTCTCCATGCTTGCGAGTATAACCGTGTGCCTGTACAAAGAAATAGTACACGTATGGAATTTCTTTTTAAATGATTCCAGAATAACAACAAAAATTTGTAACATTTTTCTATAACAACTTAACTAGCTAATCAAAATTTCATTAACGATTTACCATTTGACCAATTTTGACTTGGAACATTGCAAATTCTGCCATAGACCGTACGATGTGTCTCTCTCTCTCTTTCTCTTTATGGAAACTAATATACGAACGCGAATGGAGTAAACGGAATTGATAATGGACCTCTGATCAAAGCTTAAAGCTACGAGGAAGATCAATGAAGTGCTTCGAACTCATTAGAAATTGAGAGGATCGGAAAAGAAATTTTATCCGGTCGGTAATTAGCAAGTGCGAGCTATAAACTCCTCAATTGCACGGAATACAAACAATCCTTTGTTAACATCCTGATCCTTCGAAGTCTGCAAAAGAGGGCGTTTAATTTCAGACCGGAGGCCGCGTCGTACAAAGGTCTCTCGCGCGTAGGTTAATAGAATCTAAATACGAGCTCGTTCGGTAGGTGAGTTCGGTGTCGAAATTCTCTATCCTGAGTCTGACTCGTAATTATTTCGTTTTGGAGAACGAAAGAAGAAGGTTTTGTAAGAGATGGGCCAATAAAAAAAGGGGGGAGTCGTAAAGTATAACCTACGTCAATGACTGGAACGTGTCGCGTCAATAATATATCCTTATTAAGAGTAACCAACGCTCGTGGGGCGTCAACACTCGGTCAGCAATTTTGTACTCGCTATAGCAATGGCGGATGCCTTGGCACCCCTCACGTTTCGTCGATATTTTCGAGCGGACCGACAATTTATTTTCACTTGCTCTCTCTCTCTCTCTCTCTCTCTTACTACTTATATGCTCGAGCAAACATGTGCAACGAGTCAAACACCGTGTCAAGTAGGATGCTAATACTGGAAAAGCTCCTCTATTTGTATTACGCGCCGGTGCTGCTCAAATCCCGCTTCCGCTTAGCGAGACGCTACACTGGAGTCTCGATGAAGGTTTAAGCTAACTTCTCCAGGCTAGATGGATGCCGTGATACTCGAAACGATACCGAAACCCTACCGGTAGGATGTACTTTTGCGTGTGCTTGTGCACAGACGTTTTATTGCGAGCTATAACATTTAGAAGCGAACCCGGAGTTCGGGAACCTTATTTTACTTTAATTCGTACCTACCTACCATTCGAACGGCAATGAAACGTATTGGTACTAGGTATATTATCAGTTCGATCGTTCACCGATGAAATTGTGCGCGAGAATTTCGTCCATTATCAAATTAACTCTTGCTTTATGATGGAGTTTAACACTTAATAAAATTAATATTAGAAATTGAGAATAAAAACGAATGTAATCACAGTTCATCAGCTTGTCCCAATAGAAACTGATGAACAGTAGAAAACAACTAGACGAATAACAAAAATAAATTTTTAAGAATGAAAGAATATTTAACTTTTAATGTTTAACGTGACATTCGTGTCACGAGTCTCGTTCGATATTACAAGGCAAGGGGTTAACCATCGTCCGCATTCGTCGAACCGTTCTCGAGGGGATATCGTTACCGCCTTTCTATTTTTGTACGTTCGTTCAATCAAACTCACCCACTACGTATCTCGGACTATTTTTAAAAGGTTGTTGAACACGTTTTAAATTATACACGATCTATTCGATCGTTTGGAACGATTCGGAATCAAAGCCAACGGCACTCTCTCGTTGCAGAATAAGCCGGAAGGAAGGTAAGGATCAAAGGAAAGGCCGCCGTAAGTTCCGGATAGTTTCGACGGTAGCGCGTTTCGAGAGAGACTTGCTTTCTCTCTCTCTCTCTCTCTTACGCATACATGGAATTTGATTAGCATACCAGTGCACAGGTGCACGGTGGCTTCACCCGTAAGGTTTCTCGAACGCATGGCACACCCCGCTTCTACGGGGTTGTACGAGGTAATTGGCAAGCCGAATTCGCACCTCGAAATACCGGCTCTATGTACGTATGTAGCTGCATTCTCTGTAGCTGTCCTGAGCTAACTCCTCTCTCTCTCTCTCCTTCTCTCTCTGGTTTATTGTTACCTTTCTCTCATGTGGCATGGTTCCCGTAGGCTTCTCAATCGGATATTACCCGCACCGTATCTCGATCAGAATTCGACCGTTCGCGCATCGATCTTTAGTTTCTATTCAGAGCTCTATTTAACTCTCTCTGTCCTCCTCTCTCCCCCTTCATCGTTCACTTAGCTTCACCATTAGCTTCTATTATCTGGTCTTCCGAGCTAAATTCCTTCGATTACCGTCGCTCTTCGCTCTCCGTCGTTTTCTCGTATCTACCAAAAAGGAGGAAAGCGTTCGTAGGCAAGACAACGGATAAGTCACTTTGAAGAAAATACCTTTGAAATGACCGAAGAGGTAGCTAACTTCGCACTACCATTGTTTATTCGTGCTGGAAACGACTCGGTAAAATCCACACAGAGAGGGATATCGTTTTGAAAGTCCATTCGGTAAAGCCGATGACTATCCGCTTCGACTACGATTTTGTGTCAGGTATGGTATCGAGAAAGAAGTTACGTTGGTGAATCAAATTTAGATATATATACCAATGGAATGGACGATACGGGCTTTTAAACCTTTCTAAAAAATTCTCCAAATTCTGACTAGACTCGCCGGCTTTTTTATCTCAACGTAAAAGAGAGAGATAAATGAACGATGCTTCACGGGATGAAATATTTATAATTGTTTTTACTCTCTTTCTCTCTCTGGGTTCTCCGGCAAGAATCTTCTTACGAGATCTTTTAGCGTTGAATATAAAAGAATAACGCGAGGGGTGAAAAATGAGAGGAACATTAAAACGTTATAAATTAGTCGGGGCTGCTTATCACGGGTAGTACCTACTTCCGGACGATGACCGTTGAGTTACACGCTTTAATAAGGTCGAAGTAAAAAAAAAAAGGAAAAAAAAAAGTCCTGCATCGTTCGCCAACTTCTTTATGAGCCTTTATGAGCTTCATAATGACGCACCGACGACGCATCTACATTTTTACGAACGCGGGCTCTTCTTCCTCAACCTGAATTCACTAAGGCCCGTGATTAATCAGGTCCGAAGTTTTCAAACGAAAGCTTCTTGAATACGATAAAGAAAAAAAAAAAGGGGGGATAGAATACGTAAAGAACAGATAAAGAGAGAGAGTGAGGTAAAAAGATCGACGATGAATAAGAACCCCACGTGAAATTCCTTAGAAACTGTCTTCGTTAAGCGCACCGTACGCTGCTCTACCTTTTTCTCGCCCAGTTTCCTTCGTTATTTTTATATACCAAAAAGAAAAAAAAGATACTTTTGCCCTCGCATATGCCATTTTCGTGTCGTATCATACGATACATTCTCTCGTAATGCATATTCCTTGACCCTTTTGCATCTCCTCGCAGTTTGCGTCGAGGCAACGAAGCGACGATCGGAGAATTACTAATATTAGAATCGTTTAAGCGTATCGGTCGAACCAATGGACCGGATAATACGAGAAAGGGGTCGTCGTTCTGTCCCGTCGATATTATCGATGTCACGCGTGACATAACTCGATATTTCAATGCATCTCTTCCTTGAACGATCATCGAAAAATTTTCTCTCAAAAAAACGTAGATATGTACTATCTAGTACTTTAAATGCATCGACGTGTTAACCTTTTGTACTCGTCTATCGCTCCTGAAAACGATGTATTTCCGACATTAGGATATCATTTCGTTAAACGTTGCAAAGAAAAATACGTTCATGTTGGTAGTAGATGAATTAAAAAATCTGCAAGTACAAAAAAAATTGAGCATAACACTCGATATCGTATTAACTTAAAAATCGGTCTTGTCGAGTGCAAAGGGTTAAAATCGTTTATCTAACGCCATCGCGTAAATATTTAATACGATTCAGTGATTTTATCGATCGTAGAACGTTCCTGAATATCCTATAAACCATAAAAAAAAATCTTCTCTCTCCCTTCTCTTCGTACGGTGTACCACAATCTCGAAGCACTTGCCAAGCATATCGATCCTTTAACCCCCAAGATCGATCTTGAATTCGAGATGCATCGCGGATAACTTGGAGTACTGTGCAAACTCGTTTTCCAATGCGGCAGAACGAAGCGGATATATTCGATGACGGCTACCTCTTCTTATTTGACCTAATACTCGACTTTTTCGTACGTTATATTACGTTCCTCTATCTATAACTATATGTCTGGTTTCTCTTTCGCATTAAACTCACAGATGCGTGTAACGTTCACATTCACCGACTCGAGTTCGAATTTAACGAACAAATATTTATTACCGTTTACGAGATTAAACGTAAGCGAAGCCAAAAATCGAAGCAGAAGAAGAAGATATCTAATCCGAGGAAGGGAGGAACGAGAGAGAGAGAATCAAAAAGTGAGAAAAAAAATATATGTAAAAACATGATCGGAGAGGTAGAGAGAAGAGACGACGGAAAGTAATTCGACATTTCGTCCAGGTCGTAAAAGATAGAGGATCGAATATCGATAGTGAAACGGTGCTGCTCCGCGATAGATCGAAAGATCGACGGTGAATGCAACAAATCGTCTAATCAAGTAGATATATGACGAATCTAGAGGTCGAAATTGGCTCTAGTCCGCGAGTAAATCTCAGCTCTCGGACTCGTAGATCGCACCCGAGATCGATTTCCTCTCGTGGATTTATACGGCTATTTTTTATTTCGGATCTTCCAGAGACGGATCTCTCATGTCCGTAGGGTTACCGTCTCGTCCAAGAACGTCTTCTCTTTCTCACCTTCTTTTCTTTTTTTTATCCTTCTCTACTCTTTCTCTTATCGCAGGAAGAGCCACGATGACGTGGAAAATTCAAACTAATTTATTCTCAAGGCTGGGCGCGATCCTCTTGAGCGAACGCTAGCCAATCACGGGACTTTGACTCGCTTAAAAGGTACTTTCTCTTAAAGACAAAAAAGCAGGAGGTATTTCGCATTCGTTAATATCCTTTTGCATAACCCCTTTTTCCTCGACCACATTTAATCTTAAGTCTCTCCTGTTCTCTCTCTCTCTTTGTCTTTTAACTGTTCGCCTGACTTGCTAATATAACAATGCTCGAGCTCTCTCGATGATAAGCATAGCATATAAATGGCCATTATTGTAGACGCGGTTTCAAAGCACCGAGAGTCTTTTTGTCGTTGGGCTATCGATTGAACGAAACTTTCTCGAAAAGTTACAACGTGGACGATCATTTTAGCACGCTATAGTCTTTTTTGTACGATTTTAAGTGTATTCCTTATCGAGTGCTTTTGGATTATAAACGAGCTTCTTTCGGTTCGCTAATGCAATAATTACAAGTATTTCTGACGAAGAAAATGCTTCAAATTGGAACGATTTCAAAATTCATGTATAAAAAGCGAGTATTTTTTTTTTTGGTGCACAAAGGGGCTAGGAATAAAATTCGGTTCGAGGAACGAAACTCGTGCTCCAGTTTGATTTTTTTTGTCAATATCTTGCAATTCCAATTTTTTTTGGAACAGAAAATACTCCTAAAACTTTTCTCCATTTCTTGCAGTATTTATGTAAAATCAAGTGGCGTGCAGGATGCCCGGTTGCGTTATCCGGAAAGATTCCACGACTCGACAGTTCTTTTATGGTTAATTCGAGTAACCGTTCGTCCGCGTTTCGTACTTTTTACTTTTCCATTTTCCTCCGCCTCTTCTTTTTCCGTATACTTGGCCAAGATTTCATGCTTTACGAACCGAGCAAGAAACTGAGCAACGTTTGCCGTCGCGCTAGAGAAATCCCAGCCACTTTTTTCCATCCTACTCTTACCCTTTCCCTCTCACTCTGTCCCCTCATCGCGAGAAGACAGCTGCGAATCACTTTTATTCGCTCACAGGAGGATAAAAGTTTCGCGAAGGGTCGAAGGATCTTGACCATAAAAAAAATGGCACTCGCCTTGCCATTCCTACTGCATTTATTCATACGTTCGTATTTTCTTCTTACGCTCGCGTCTATCCGTACACATCGTATTCCTATCCATCCCGATGAAAAGGGACGTTTCGAGTTTACGACGAAAATAATATCAAAGTTCTTTGGCCCTTTTTCCTCGTTACCCTTCCATTTAAATGCCTTCCAGTGTGGAAATTCGCAATGAGAAAGAAGAGAAAGAGAGAAAAGTGAGCGAGAATACGCGTGAGAAAGGCCCCGCGTATAGAATCGTGGAAAACTGAAAGCATTCGATTGAATCGGTCAAGGAACAATGGAGAACGTTTTGGAACGTTACCATTTCGTTTTACTGCGTCCATTTCGTTTAACGTTCGACACGGGCAAGGTACGCTGATATTTTCTGCGAGCTCGGAGCATGACTTCTTTTTTTTCTTCTTCATAAGTCTCTCCTCGAGTCATCGTCCTCGCTGCTCGCTCGACGATGCACGCGTCTGACGTCATCCGCTTTTATTTCTCGTAAATTCGAGCCATTCTTCGTCGTGCCCGACCGGCTGCCTCTTAATCGAGGAATTTCCTCATTTTATTCTTCTCTTTTCTACTTCATTTTTCGAGTGTCAACTCGATGACGTTCTTAAATACCAACTCCCTGTAACAGCTTTAACGATGCCAACGTAAACCATATCTTAAGTAAACCTTAGTTCAATCGGGAGAAGTCATTTTCCTCGATAGTACGTGATTCTCGAGCACACGTACTCTTCGATTTTACTCTCGAGTGTGATAAAACTCGTTGATTTTCTTCCGTTAACGTATTTGAAATTATTCGACGATCGTAAACTCCCGTGTACGATATTTTCCCAGATGCTCGCGACGCGTTCTACGGTAAAGAGGATACAAACGCATCGTGTCTCTGGAATTTTGGGACAAGAGGCGCGGTTTGCGTTCATTCGCATCGGGGTCGCTTGCGATTTCAACGGGTCAAGGAACGCATTCGTCTCTGCTACAAATAATTTTCGCTACTGGCATCCGATTATAACGTAGGAATATGTGTAATACATACGGTAAATACATAGAACAAATACCGTGCATCTTATTTGTACGATGGCTATATTATTCATTTATCGGGAAAGAGACTCGATCTCTCTCTATTTCATACATATTTTTACTTTTATCTCCTGTCATTCGTTCGAAAATTTTACGTCATTATTTGAACTGCATCAGAGTTTCGGTTTCATACGGGAATTTTCAATCTATCGTAAGGGAATATGAAACGTGGAAATAAAATTGCAATTGTCCTCGTGTATTTTCGCGAAACTGTTTTATAACATGTACGTTCGCACACGCGTGTATGGACCGATTTATTTATCCGTGTAGAACGAATGCACTATACGTATCGAGGTAAACGTCCGTGATCGACCTCTCTCGTTGATATTTCTGACCCCTCGATTAATGAACTCTTAGAATTTATTTATTTATTTTTTTTTTTAATTTAAAAGCTATAACGTTAATAAAGATTTGTTTCAATCGCACGGATAATTTTCCGTACAAAGTAATTTTTGTCCGACGAGATCGAATTCGTATTTCGATGAGGAATAACGCGTGCTTCGTCACCAAAGGCTATCGCCTAAGATAATCTGGTTACGAGATGACGTAGAGGTACGTTTCGATTAACGAGAAAGTAAGATTTTCTTTCTCCAAAGCAATAATGACATTTCGGAGAAAGAAAGAGATCGAATCTTAGCCTTTGTCCCATCGGGAAATCCATCTCGGCGTGTGTCGGTGCAAATTGGTTTTCGAGAAAGAAGTAATCTCGTGCTCGAAAGAGTCCGATGTCCCCGCGGAAAAGTACTTAATGAAGTGTACCCGTCGAGGCAAGAGAAAGAAGAAGAGGGATAAGAACTCGCGATGAGGTTGATAAGAGAAGAAGAAGGGTAAAAAAAGAAGAGAGAGAAAGAAAGGGTTGGAATCGCGTAGACAAGGCACATAATGAGCCATGTTGAACCATACAGTGGGAGATCTCTTTGATAAAATTGTTGGAAAAAATTTAAAGGGCCCCTGATATTGTGCTTACATTTTACTTTGATCTTGATTTTATATATAAAGTGAATTTACATTATCGTAGATACGACTCCAAGGGTAAGCATCGTTCTCAACGTGATTTATTGGTTTAGTTGTAATTTATACTTTTATCTACCCTTGCAACTTGCTAGCTATTCATTAATTATATTCTACGAAAAGAAAATACCTGCTACATAGTCCAAGATATTTGTCATTATCAACAATCGCGCAACTTTCTTGAAGCAGAAAAGCGAACACAATACCAGCCGCTTTTCTTCTCTCCGAGAGTCTACTACCGTTCTGTTTGTGTTTTCTTGTACGTCACTTTTCTTTCGGGATAGCAGCAAGTCCGTACCGTAATTCACTCCGTAGCAGCTCTCGTGTACGATAGATCGTCTCTTTTGTTCGACATGAAAACGTGATTTCACGGAGCCGGTGATTTTACCCATCCGCGTATCCGTTCTTCCACTACGTGGGTTAAAACGGAACTAATAGAATTTAGAGTCCGCTTACGTGCGTTTTAAGCACGAATTATAAAAAAAAACAACATTTTTCATTTTATAATTATCTTAAACCGCACGGTTTACATTGTTATTCAAATATTTGAATAAATTCCCGATATTTTTTACATAGTTCGAAGATACGAATTTTTCCTTGGTTTTCTTTTTTGTGGGCACGACAGGATAGAATTTCCGAGTAACGCAAAACTAGTTCGACTGGTTTCTCTCGGGCGGAGCCAGATCGAAAACACGCGTGCAAGATATAATCGTCAAAGAAAAGTTAAACGTACCGACCTCCATACACCTACCAAGATATCTTATTATTTTGCAGAGGGGAGTCGTTTAACGGTACCGAGTCCTGTCCTCTTTTTCCTTGGACTTTCCTTTCCCTCGCATTATGTCGAGATTCGTCCCGTTGGAAAAAGATCGAGAAAAGAGACGAAGAGATGAAAGAGAGAGAGAGAGAGAGGAAGCCAACCAAAAGAAAAATGTCCCGAACGGTAACGGCTCTGAGGTCAAGTGATTCTTCTCTCGCTCTTACCTTTATCGAGTGGCAATCGTCGCGAGTAGTTCAAATTTCGCGGGCAATCGCTCGCACGGAAGAAGAAGAAGACGATATCCTTCGTTTCACGGGTTACTGCTCTCCAACGAAAATTTCCTTTCCCAGAGAAGATCGGGAACGAAATCTCAGAAATGGTCGAACGTTTGTCATCGATTTAAAAACTTACCAAACGTATAATACGTAACACATGTTTTCTATAGCGCTATGCAAAAGAATAACTCTCATCTAAGAAACGTGTTTTCGTGTTCGGTGACCGAGATATCAAGCATTTACGATCGTCGTTTCTTACTTTTCAAAATATCCTAACGATTTATCGGTATACAAAGAAAGATCGTTTTTAACTCCATCAACGATAACCGTATCTTCTGAATCGGGTGACGCGAGTTTTCGTTCCCCATTCGTGCTCGGTCAAAACGTCGAGGTCTTATTAACCATGGCACCGATCGTTTAGCAGCTTCCACGGTACGGCGAATATCGTAAGACCGAAGTTCATAACTTTCAAAGTTGAGGCATAAATGCGAACGATGGAACGAGAGAGAGTGGGTGGGTCCCATGGCGAAGGTGGTGACTTCGGACGATGTTAGCAAGCTGCTAGAGCGTTTCGAAGCTTCGATGCGGTTCGACGACAAACGAGCCATCGATCATCGGAGTCTTTCGCGCTCGCTCGGCGCGTTTCCCGAAGGCTCCTCGCTTCCATTGACGTTAACGATCCCGCGCGTGCCACGAGCGTGTGCGCAACGCTGCTGGCTGCCTATGGACTTTCGTCGTTCGGGACGACGATTAATTTCGATAAGAAACTTCGACCGACCATTCTTCTCTTCCTCTCGGCACGAAGCTTTTCTTTCGATAATGCTGCCTCGAAAAGCTCCTTCGTGTCGAGGCTTCCCAGGCCTGCCCGGGGATTTTACAGGCTTCGATCTTTAAACGATCGGAGATATCGTACCGGGTATAAGAATATTTTCGTCGAAGGATCGTTGAATTTCATGCTCGTCGTTTCGGTACTCGAAGGGAGAGGGTTATATACGTTTATGGATGGAATATTTTACAACTTTGGTAGATTAAATGACGTAAAAAGATATCGATCGTTCAGGCCACACGCATACCGATAAGAGCAACGTTACGAATTCCTTAGAGATTTCGTCGTAGCCCACCCTTGAACCGATAATACCTGTCATGGTGTTATTCGTTATCGCACAAAGCTCCAACATGAAGCACGATGGAAAAGTTAATTACGCTCGTGATCACGCCTCTCAATGCCATTATAATCGAAATATTGTGTCGTGGAGTTGTTAAAGGGTTCGTTGCTATCACGAGTTGAAATTTTGGCCTTTGGAAACTATATTGCTTTGAAGTTTCTATGGACAGTCACAGTCATATATTATTCGTCAGGTGTGAAGGTAGCGTGAGGAAAAGTCCATAAGAAAGTTTTGTACACAATTGTGTATTTGTTTTGGTGAAGTGTTTGGAGAACTAACCTCAGATTTCACCTTTCCAAATGTTAGGAGAGTGCGAGTAGAATCACTTAGAGAATTTTAAAAGCCAAAATATTATTTCAAACTTCAACTATTCCAATTGAAGATCTAAAAAACTGTCTATCTGAAATATATACATCTTGCCAAACTTCTTAATTATTTTTGAATTTCAAATCACGTTTAAAATTTCGTCTCGAATACTCTCCTTCGTATCACCTCTCTTCAAACCCACGTTCGCTCTCACCGGTTACAAGCTACAAACTAGCGTGGAAAAGCAGTGACGCGAGTAGCTCGCGAGGTGAACGCGCGTTGAAAAGCAAAAGAGGAGTAAGACGATGGAAAAAAAGTAGAGCATGTAACAGAAAAGGACGGCGAGACGCGTCGATGGAGAGAAAACGAAAGGCGAGCCCGGGCTGTCGCTAGCTCGGTGATAAACGCGCCATTTCTGAATTGGATGATTGTCGCTTATTACGCGCGAGTTGCCCGTAATTGTCCTCGCGCACGCTATACTTTAGCGTGAGCGTCCTCTCTCTCTCTCCTCTAGAAGCCTCGCGTTAGTAAAACGTTGACCAGACTCGAACGAAACGAATACACGAGCTCGACAAGATTGAGGCTAAAGAGTGTGTACTGTATTGCTGCTGGTTGCTGCTGAAGGGAAGGAAAGAAAAACGTTCGCGCGCCACGAACTGAAGTGAGTTTGTGCGTTTCGCTTTAAGAAATTCTCGGAGCCCCTTTCGGAAACGAATCGACTTCGTCGAACGAATTTCTAAAGCAGCTTTCTTTTTTTTACTTTCCTCGTTTCCTCTTTCCAAAGCGGCAGCCATTTTTTTCGATAACGCCAAAGTTCGAGTTCTCGCTTTTATCGTCGCTCGCTACACCTCCGGTAAACGTTCTTTTCTTCTTTTTCTCGTCTTATTCTTTCGCGTTACGTTCTCGTCCAGACGTAACGCAACGAGCGAACGCTAATTGCTCGTTGCGGCCGTGACGGGGTGGGGGACAAGGATAATTGTTTCCTGGCAACGCGTGCGGTTTCACCCTATTATCGTTCGCGTTCAACGCTATTAGGCACGTACTCGGTGCGTTGGTTTTGCCTACGTTTGCTCGTCCTTTGATCTATTTTTCGAGGATTCTAATTCTCTAGTCTCGTTGATAGCCCTACTAAATCGTAATCGAAAGAAAAGTAATTGACGAGAACGTAAGGAAATCGTTTTTTTCGTCGGAGTTTTCCGATTATTAAAAACTTTTTAATAATTTCATAGCGGTTGGACGAAAAAAGTTCTTCGCTCGAAGTAGCCGTTATAACCGAACTTACGTTAGCAACGTTGGCGAGTGTTCAGAAACGAAATTAACTCGTTTAAGTTCACGACACATTTCCTCGATTCTCGTTATCTCTAATTATCATCATTCGCTTATATCCGTTCGGTCGAAAATTAGATGCCTTCGCGAAAGTCGTACAGTAGAATATCGCTAGACCACTATTATTTTTGTCCTGTATATTCTTACTCCTATCGATTATCACTAATAATTTTTTTCTATGACACCATTCAAAGATTCTGTAGATATACTTACCGGAAGCTTCTCTCTCGTATCTCGAACGATAAAAAGAGGCACGCGGATCTTCGTCGTGAATTATTTAACACGTGGTAATCGACTCTCTTTACGATGCAAATAACGGGTAGACCCGTTATAACATAAAATTTCTTACGATTTCTTCGCGAGAGTCTCGTCCTCTCGATGAAACGGAAGTGTGATTCGAAAAATTTGAGAGATTCCATTTTTGCGAGCTCTCAAAATATTCTCTCCATCTCGATAATTATTTCAAGCAACGCGAACACGAATATCTTGTTAGCGTTATAGCCATGAACGCCCGACAAAATAATTTAACAAACGGCGAAACGATCTTATCGCCGGGGCTCCACGTCGCGCTTATAATTGATCACGTAAACGTTGCTCATGCTCCGTAGAAGAACGTGGTGGTAGTCCGTCTGTACTAGCATGGAACTTATAGACCTAATGGTATTATGAAGTGCATTCGTGGAGAATGCACGCGATAAAAATGTAAGCCTCGTATGTATGGATCTTGGTGCTTCGGAGTTTCGAAGAAAAGGAAGAATAAGAATATAATTGGTGAAGTAACGTTATCGCTGCAGACCCACGAAAGAAACGTTTTATGAATAAACTTGTTTTTAGTTAGGCTATCCGGTCGGTGAAGGTTTTTAGCTCGTCTCAACTGCATTATCTACCATCGTCTACATTTAATATCGTCGGAGCTCGTCGAGTGCTTCTTCTTCATCGAGAGAAAAGAAAACAGATCACGCAGCAGGTCTTCGTCAAAAGCAGGGTACTCGAAAGGCGTCGATCAAAGCGTTCGAAATTCTCTCTATCCTTTCCCGAAAGTCACGAGTTGCTTTTAATTCGTTCGAATTTATCGAATTACCCTTTTCCTCGGGAAAATACGCTTAACTCGGCAGCCGTTTCGTTGTGCTTGAACCTGGATTTTAGTCGAACTCCCATGGAACGTGGTACTCCTTTCCCTTCTTCTTTTTCTCTCTCTCCCCTTTTCCTCTCACCTCTTTCTTTCTTCCTTTCCCTCTTTCTCGTGCACGTGACCTACCTAAAAATGAACTTTACCCCGTTCGCGATGGGAAAATATCCTTTGCACTCCCGGTACTTACAATTAGACGGCTTTTAGCGTTTATCTTGTCCTTTGTTCTCTCTTTCTATTTTTATCACTCTCTAACTCTTTCTCTTTGCTATATAGAGTTAATTAAAGAACTTAGCGCCATCTACCTTATCGAATTAGCCCGAAGGATCATCCACGTTTAATATCCCATGGGTTTAATATTGACCGTACGTGTTCAAAAATTGATCAACTTCCGAAAACTTCTTACACGTTCTACCTATAAATAACCGTAATTCATGAAGCATAAACCGGAAAACCGGGTTTACGCTACAACATATTTCTGGCAGAACGTTTCTTTTCTATTAAACATAAATTCATAACGGAACTTACCTTCAAATAGGTAAATATGGGGGACGTGAATTTGCAAACTCGGCGAGAAGAAGACTGACACGAATAACCTTTTGCATCGTGACGGGTCACACTTGTAAAATCACGTCGCGTTGCCACTTTGGGTAACGAAGATAATCTCTCGAACGAGGTCACCCGAGCTGATAATTTCCACGGAGGTTGATAACACGAGCAGCTTCGTTTTACTTCGCCCTTGCTACAACAACAACACTTGCTTTCTCTATCCATCTCTTTCTCTCGTTCTCTATATTTATCTACACCTGAGAAAGCTCTACAGCATCCGTACATCCTTGATTATTCGCGACTACTCCGCTCGTAGCTCAACTGTCAGAAAGATAGGTGCGCTTCCACTTGGGCATTGCATCTCCTCTGGCAGGTATTGCATTCTGCCGCGGGGATAAGGCCGCGTAATAATTGATACAGGCTCCGCCAGGAAATCATACTCGTGAAACGGATACGATCTCGTTTCGTCCGCCTCTCAATCCAGCTTCTACGTGTGTGCGTGCCTTTCTATGAGAATGTATATATAATGCTTTTATCCTTTCGGAATTCGTAGCGGTCTTCCTAAATCGTGTTTCATCATTAACGATTCCATCGTAACGAGACCGACTGTGAAATTCTTTGCGAGTTCTTTTTTACAAGATTCTTATTCTATAAAAAAGAATATTGTCAGTCTATTAACTGATATATTTCAAACGTTCGCTCATTTTTATTATATAATTGTCAGTACGTTGAAAAAAGGTGAATCGGAAGCAATCTCCGAGTACCAAAATACAAATAAATACTGAACATTGAAAGAACCAATGCTTCGTAAAAGACGTTAATTTATGGTGAATACGGAGGTGGTATATTTAAAGAAATAATCTTCTTTTATCGAGTTTTATTATCTAGCAATACATTTATATTCACGGGATTGTTAATTAAAAAAGTCAGATATGATATTTCGGATTTAGCTTTGGTTTTTCTACGTTTTAAAAGGACACATATGTGTGCCGTTAGAAATAATCCAGCATCTCTTACCGGTACACGACGAGTCGACAACGTCTCACGTTAATCTAAAGTCGAAAAAAGTCAAAATATCTCTCGCTTATATATAATGCTTTTTCCTCTCGCCTCGACTCCAACAACAACAAAGAGAGAGAAGGAAGAAACGTGCCGACCAGATGGTGCAACCTTTTCTTCGAAGGAAAAGCGTGAAAGCTGCCGTGCCGGAATTAGAACCGTTCGTCGGTCATCTGTCATTTGAATTTTATAGACCGAAGCATTCTATTCCCGTGCAATCCCAACAAACGTACAAGGTGCGAAGAGGATTTACCATGCTTCAATTTTTCTTTCTTAATCCCGATGAACTCTGGTAGCTTTGGGCTTGGCCTAATGCACGATAATTCATTACCCTAACTCCGTTTGTTACTCGTGGTCAAGAAATGGACAGAGTTACGATATGGAGTAGGTATCTAACAAGATGAATAGAGATAAAGAGTATCCATATTTGGAGAATAAAGAAAAAGCTAACGCTGTTTTCATCATAGGCTTTGTCCCGATAACAATGCAAACACGAAGTTGCGTGAAATTAGAATCAGGCCGACGGTACGCAACTGGTCGTAAATGCAAACAGACGCAGACGATTTATTTGCATGAGAAAACACGTTGAAAGCATCGCGCCATCCTACTCGCGTTCAGTTATATGCATTACCCTATAATTGATCAAGACCACGCTTAATTGGTCCTTTTCAAGGTTTATAGTTCTCCTGCGTTGTTCGTTACGATTTCGTAATGTGTTGTAATACGAAAAGAAAACTACAAAAATCTTCAAATATGTTTCGGTATCGACCGCGATTTAATAATATATGGAATAATTTTAATTTATGATCAAGGTCATTAGTAGATACGTTAAGATACGAGGAAACATAAATCAAGATTATTGTACATCCCTTATCGGTTTGCGACCATTCGAGGATACCGAATGATCGATTAGTCTATTATTTATTGCCAGTCGCGTGTAATTATTATGACATCTATTTCTTGAATGCGACGAGTTGTACATATGTAAATATCGTTTCGATAAAGCCGTCGCCGAGTTCATCGGTCGAACTTATCAGTCGTATCGCAATTTTCCATTTAATTAAGCTTTTTGTGAACAAAAAAGAAAAACCGAGCTCGAGTGTTCGGTATTGGTAGTCGCTATCGTGAAAATAATATTCGTTCTTGCGTAAACGTCTCATTGTAGCATCGTTATGTATTACTTATCTTGTTCCGTTCTACCACGGTCGGAGAATAGCTTTGAAATTGATTTTTACAGCAAAAAATGGAGGAATCGCTCGTTTTTCGCCTAATTAGTGTCAACTTCGATTCCATTCACATTTTGGATACATGATATTCGCGAACGTTTCCTTTTTTCGTCTCATTCTCTTCGTCTCTATGAATATAATGACGCACATTAATTAAAATCGAGCGATCTGGAGAACGGTGAGTTTTTAACTTCCAAGTAATTAACCATATTGTCGAAGAAAAAAGGAAATGGGATTGTTTCCACTCATCCTTGGGATGATTCTTAATTTTCCTCTCTCCCTTTCTCCACAACTTTCGCATCCGATTCGGGACATTTTTCACGAAGGCGAGCGTGCATTTTTGCTTTTATGAATATCGACGATCGAACGAAGGGAGCGAAAGAGTAGGAAAAAGAAGAAGAGAGAAAGAGAGAGAAAGATGGGCGTTCGATTCACCGTAATTGAGAAGCCGTGACTCCTCATTTTTCATTCGCTATCGCTCGAGCAAGAAGTAGAAGAGGAAGAAGAAGCAAAAAGGAATAGTAAAGAAGAAGAAAAAAAAAACGTTGGCCGTCCCGGCGCGTCACCTTTCATCCTAGACGCACGAAAAAGAGCCCCGTCTATTTAAGGTAGTCTTCCTAATGATCGGACGCATCACCGTATCTCCTTCCAATAAACGTAACGCTACACGCAAACAAGCCCACCCGCGCGCGTGCGACAGTCGTTTTCTCAAGACCAACCCTTGGTGCATCTGTATGTATAGGTCCTCTCTCGTCGTTTCGATTCGATTCGTCCTCCTTATCGTTCTATTTGCTATCTATACGTATATATATGTATACATAGGTACATACGTATATATATATTGTATATAGATACGATAGAGCGTTCGGTGTATCTCACACGGTAACGCAACCTCTCGGAATGCGTTTCCTGTGGCGCTCTTTTTGCTTCCAAGACTGGCACTTACACGACGAAGAGTTTCAAGAAAAGAATCTTTTAGAGGCATTTATGGATCGAAAGTTCGTAACTTTCTTACCTTACTTTCTTCTATCGACTATTTATTTTACTTTTTGTAAATTCATGTCTAATAGGAATATGAGCTGTAAAGATTCGGTAAATATTTTAGTAATTTGTCTATGTCTTTTGTAAATACGTGGAATTACATTCGGCAGATTCCGAACTTTATTTTCGTCAACACGTTGACTGCTACAGCAATTTTGCAGTAACCTGTATGTCTATTTAATGTTGTTTATAATTTTTCTAAGAATGAAGATAAGCCTTCCACTTTTTACAATCGTTGATTACATTCTAACGACAATTACAAATATTTCAAATGCAACCTGAAAAATCTTACTTCGTTACTATGCCTGTACCCATCAAATAAATTGACCGGGGATGTTTAGAAAGTCTAAGCTAAAATCTACTGAAGACATTGAAACATTAGTACAAAAAAAAAAAACGAGAACAAGGAAGGTAGACGAACGTGACGATTTTTGTGTCAAAGTACCTACCCTTCCAAAACGATAAATCCTAATCCGTAGTCGGACTAGTCCCGGCTATAAAGATCCCAAGATTCTTATCCCGTGGGCGTTACAGCGTGTTTTCGTGCGTTCACCGATATATCCAGTTGTCGCGAGCTTAGAGGCAAAGGGGCGACGCGAGCCGCTAATCGCACGGGTGCACGCGATTACGCGTGTCTCCGGCCAAGTTCGAGCAAACTTTCATGCGGGCTGACCTTTCGACCAGCTCTCCCTCGCTTCTCTCTTCGAAGCTTTTCGCCGAGTAGCTCGCGAGACCGACGTTGCTGCTTTCTTTCGCATTGCTGCTGATCACCCTTCTGGTTGGTGATAAATGGGTCTGAGAGAATCTCCGTCGTGACAGCATCGATCCAAGACTTTGACGTCGATTACCAGCCTCGTGACTTCCTCTATTCGTATCGATGATTAGAATATTCTTGTTCTTTGAGTGCCTTGAATTTGTTCTTTTTTTCCATAACAATCTCTATCACGATAAGATTGTAATATCGATATTTTTATGATAGATTTTCGTAAAATTCAGCAACCTATCGATGTGCATCGTATCAGCTACTAGGTGTCAAGCTTCTTTATAACATGTATTTCGGGTGGTTGACACGGTTTCCTCGTAAGGATATCCTCCCTCTCCCTGTTTCACGGGTACTAGAAGGTACTCTTATTCCCCGATCTATCAGAGTCAATACGAGCCCCAAGAGGATCGAGGACTTTTCCGGACGCGGGACTCTTTCACGATTAGATGGGAGCGTAGCCGAGCGAGACTGGCTAATTGGACTGGTAGTTTCGTGCCGCGTCAACGGAGGAACAAAGCCATTTGTGCCGGCGTAAATAGGTTCGGTCTTTCTGTTGATTCGTTCCTTCTATTTCTCTCTCTCTCTCTCTTTCTCTTCTCGATGCTCCTCTTTTTCTCCTTCTCCTTTTATACACACTCTCGTGTACTTCCTTTGTAAAGCGTCGGTCGGGGGCCCTTTTGTGAAGAGAGACGACGATGACGACGAAACGAGATCAATCGAGGATCGAGATCAACTCGATTCTTTTCGAGAAACCCCCTTCTCATTTCTTCTTTTTTTTTTTTTTTTAACATTCTACACAACGAACATATTTTTCGTTTAATTCCCAACAAATATTCTCGTAATATTTCTTTGTTGTTTGGAGTATTATCGGCCGTCCGTACATGGAAGGGAATGTTTCTTACAGGGAATTAGTATCTGTTTCGGTCAGTTACAGAACGGAATCAAATAGAGCGGAAAGTTCATTAACCGGGCTAATTGGTAACAGATAGGTACGGTCTATTAATCGTTCTAATAATGAACCGCTTCGTGGGATTGAAAAGATGAAGGTATGTAATGAGAGCTTGAATGTGAAAGAAAAATAATGAGAACCGTTCTTTCCTTCGAGTCTTATCTTATCACACGCATACGTGCATCGAATAATTATTATAGTTACGTTAATACGAAATACTAAAAATGTTTGGATTCTTTATTGGCCTTGGTTAAGAAGTAAAATAATCATTCTTAAAGAGCATTTCATTAGCATATGCACTTGGAAGCGTGGGTGAACGTGAAACCTTCGAATAATCTCTTTCTCCCTCTCTCTCTCTTTAGCTTTCACCGTACGCGATGCAGCCGCGACTATATTCAAAGCTCATTGTCTCGGTAGGTTGACCTGGAAAATTAATAGCGTTTGCACGCTTTCTACTCCTAATTTTTCTCCAGTTTCTAACCGTCGGATTCTTCGTACCGGTTAACAGAGTATTTCATATTCCTATCGCGATCTTTAATAACGATAAATCTTTTTGGTTTGTCTCTTACGTATCATTCTCGCTAACTTTACATTATAATCCGATTTTATTCGAACGATAAAAGTTTCTGTTTAACTAAAGCACATAGCAGCTTAATTTAAATTACGTTGATACCGCGGGATATAGTAAAAAGAGAAGAAAAGTAACGTGACTCGAAGAATATAATTTCACGAGGTGAAATTCGCCCTGGTAGATATATCCACGCATGTATTCTCTTTGCGCTCTTTCATCGTCGTTGCAGTTATCGTTTACATTTGTTCTTTATTGGTTCTTTTTTTAGTATATAGGCACAAAGGAACTTTGTAATATTTTATTTATTTCGCTTGGTCCAACATAATGAGTGCGAATAACAAGCGGATACAACAATGAGCACGTTTCATCTCTAACCCGCCTTGCTTTTTAACTTTTTCCGTTCTCGTTTCACTAGCTCGCTTTTTCGGATCTTTGCACGATCCGGTAGAAATACGAAGTCGAGAAGAAAGGGAAAGAGAGAGAGAAAATAAAATAAATAAAAGGAGTAAAGCACTCGAAGCGTCGAGTACAATGGCACGGATCGTGGTTAAAAGCAACCGAAGACGGTCTAAATTTTTAATATCACCAACGATTTTCCAGTCACCCATCCCATCCATACGCATCGATTTAATTCAAAGGGGATAGAGAGGGAACGGTTCGTGGGGAAACGCACATGACGCAATTTAAATTTCAGCGCGAGTCGAACGTGCGGGAAATTTAAATCGAACCTTTGAAAATTTAATGTCCGGAGGCTGCGCCCGGACCCTCCCCACCCACTTTTTGTAATTTCGGGACGCGTATTCTCGTCCTCTATATACCGATTTTCCGAAGGCAAAACTTCACCGCTGTGAAAAAAAACCGTTGATTCAAACCGACGGGACGACGCCCTTTCATTTTATCATTTGTAAGCTTTCCTCCGTAATCGTTAAGAGAAGCTTCTTAAACCCGATATTAATACCAACCTAGAGACAGAAACATCGAGAGGAAGCATCCAGCTATATCTCCGTCAAAGTTAACCACGTTTTAACAATGAACGGGGGTCGCGAGCGACCAGAGAGAGGGAGAAACGTCAGGTTCGATCTCGAAGGACGTTGTTATTTTGTGGCAAGGGAAATGAGGGAAAAGGGGAACAGCGATCCGTGAAAATACTCGAAAGCTGTCTCCCAAAAAGGAGGGCGTCATTCAGCGGCGAGACACGGTATTCCTCATTATACGGTCTTGATTCGGAGCTGTCACGTTTTCGCGGGGACGGTAGGAGCCAATTTCTTCTTTCCTTCCCCTCCATCCTTTGAGGTGACGACGACATGACTGTTCATCGCCCAAAGTCACGTACCGCCCGGTGCAAGCCCGGGTATCAAAGTGAAACATGGTGCTTTTGTCTTTGAAGCTTTTGCCGTAGGCTCGCGGTAATACACCTGAACTTCGGTCGGTAGTAATGGAAAGCACTAATTTGGACACCTATGTATACCAGCCTCGAAACCGTGTTGCACCTACCACCATCGCCTTTAGGAATTTATTCGATTTTCGAAATTAATCGCTCACATATCCTAGCTAGTTCGATTCTTCTCTTTGCCTGTTAAATCTCGCTGTGTAACATTTCCTGTTAATATTCGCCGGAATTTGGACATAATTCTCAATTGGATTTCCATTGAAAGAATTTAGCATGGAATCGGACGACCGACGAGCGAAGTTACATAGAAACGATGCCGCATAATGTTACGATTTACTGTACGTGGCGACTAAAGCGAGCCGAAACGGAGCGGAACGTCGTTGCGGTAAATGTTAATTCTTTTCCGTTAGAGGTTGGACTACGGTCTCTAGGAACGGTATATAGAGAAGAGAAGGCTGCTAGATAACGATCGTTGCTGCTTCCTCCGAAGTAAATTTGTAACGTAAACCGTGATCGTCTAGTTGGACGTTTGAAAACGCATTTTCTTATTAAATATCCATATTATATCAAACGTGAGACTCCAAACATGAGATAGGTTATAAAATAATGAAATAATGTCATTTGTTAAAGCTTGAGAGCGTTCTAATATTATTCGTCCAATACCACGTACGAAATTTGCCTTGTTATTTTAAGCGAAGTACTTTCCGATTCTAATCCCAATTGTAATTTTAATTCTATTACAGTTTATTTAGCCAGAGTTTGCGAACCGAAAACCCTCCGAATAATACAACCGTTAGCCGTCCGGTAGTTGTTCCTGTAATTCGCTCTTCGCGCTATATCGAAGCGGCTTTTCGGCGTAATGACACCGCGGCCGTTTAATCCCGATAAGTTTGGAGAAATGCGATTTAAAATGCAGCTAACGCATTTAACAACATCGAGGCACGCCGTAGATCTCTTCGGCTGCCCAATTTAAACGATTAAAACTTCGAAGTGCCCGAAAAAAGAAAGAAGGACGTCCCTTTTAATCCCAATGGAAAATCTTAATTGTGCCCGAACGACTTTCCTCGCCTTTTTCGTTACTCTTTTTCTTTCGTTTCTCTTATCGGGAAAGTCGAAGAAAGTGACGAAGAAAGATATTTTCGGCCTGACTTATCTCATTTGCGAGGATAGTATTTATCTCCATCTTCTTTACAACGACCGAAGCCAGCAAAAAGTACAAAATTTATTATTTACGCGTCGTTACCCGTTCGGACCGATCGTTTCCAACGAAACGAGAACGACGTCATCGGTAAAAAGTATAGCATTATGACAAGGATAGTTAAGCAAATCGTCAGACTTCCATTGCATTGCATATTTATCGGCGTACTTTAACGAACGGTATATGCCGTGTATGAATAGAGTAATACTTAGCTCACCGGCACTCACGCTCTGCTTAGGATCGTTCCTGGCGAAACGAGTCCGCACGAATATTCCTTTTCAAATATTTATACGCTCATGTCATTACGCGATGTTCAAGTACCGCGCTGGACGATTATCGTAGGAGCGGTAGTACATTTGCATTGGAAATTCTACGAAGAAATTCACTCAAATGAACAGGAAAAAAACGTTTATGTTTATACTACGGATTAAATCAGTCGGAACGTCATTGATGTAGGTATGTAGTAAGAAAGATTTAATTTTCTTTCACAAGAAACCAAACATCGAGTTTTAACGGGAGACAGAGAGTTTCCATATATCTTCCGTGTAAATAATTTAATTTAAAAGCGGGAACACCCTCGGAGGCTTTCGAAGCACCATAATTCTCAGTTCTCAGCGTTATAGGAACAGTTTACAAAAATGTCGAGAAAGCCGTGCGTTGGAAACACAAACACGATGCGTCCTCGAACGCGAGCGACACTCGCGAGTACCTGCTGCATGTCAATTCTGCCCTGTGACAGCGAGAAAGAGAGAGAGAGAGGAAACAATAAAAAGAAAAAGAGAGCAAAAGACGCGTTATATGTGTGTTTATACAAGACAGAGAGAGAGATACAGAACCCCATTCCCACGTTTATACTTGGCTCGATGCGGAAAGGGTAGCCTAAGTTGTTCCCTTAAGCGTCGAAGCTTGCTTTACGTTAGGGATAGTTAGTCGTTGAACGTAAGTTCGTCGCTGCTGGGGGCTTTCGGAAAGCGGTGCGAAGTGGAACGACGTTCTCGCCAATGGCTATTCCCGTAAACTACAATATCGGTCGACGTGAAGCAGGGAGAGAGGGTCGACGAAGAGGGTGGGGGAAAGGCCGAGAGAGTAGTAAGGGGCTGCTGGCCCATTTAGATATCGATTTGCAATTTCACCGACAATTACACGAGGCGCGGAATACGTTTGTACATATCAGATCAGATTAAATGAATATTTATGAGCCTGTGGGCCGTCGCTGGCGCGATGCTGCTTCGAGGGCTCCTGCGTTGGCTGCGTGCACGTAATCTCAGTTTGCAAACAAACGATTAGACTTTCCGATGTATCTATTACCGAACTCCCTGGTAAGATGGAAAGACTTTTCTCTTCTTCGAGGAAGACGTAGATCGTTTTCTCGTTAAATTTTCGATAACTTATGTCCTTTCACGTTTGCCGATGATTATGAAATAAGTCTCGAGAAATTCGTTGACTTTACGACGAAGTCTGTACGAAATACGAAACTCTTTTGTGAGAAAAAAAGGGAGTGACCAGGAGAGAAACGAACCAAGAGTAAAACTGGAGGGTGAATCTTTAAAGTCTCGCTTGAATCTGCTTTAGAAAATTTAGCTGGGGGAACTTCTCTCGAGGATCTCGCTCAGTGTAAATGAAATCCGCGTAATACGCTTTACCTTCCATGACAAAAGAAAGTCACTAACGATTTTCAACGGTAATTCCAAGACGGACGGCGATGTCGGAAAGTAGCATGAAAGGGTAGGTGCAAAGCCAAGGGGGTGCCAAAGGAAAGTATGAGAAGGAGAGGTGGTAGAACGCGTTACTATCCGAAACTTGCTAACTTTCTTACGTGTTGGAAGCTTTGCTTTTGCCGGCTTACGCGCTCATCCTGCGCCGCGTATTGTTCTCCTAATTGCATGCACCGGATAGCAACGTTTCTCTCTTTCCAACTGGCTCCTTTTAACATTATTTTCACGATAATGAACGAAGAATAAAAGGGGGCGACAATGGATCTCAAAAGTCTTGGCACGACACGTATTCGCCTTTCGACAATTTCCCAGATTTGAGCTAATTCGTATCTTTTGGTACGTCAAGAAATTACATTTCTACGCTCGACATCTACGTTTATCGTTCTAACATACAGGGTGATCCGTTTAAATAAGGCCATCTAAATATCACTTCGGATTATTGCGATGCAAAAGTGGACCAATATTTGACACGAATATTTTTTCCCAAGGTCATCGAAAAATATATTGAGATATGAATATTAATATGACCTGGAAATTACTTTGATTTTTGAAAATTAAATATAAAAATATAAAATATGTTCTTGCCAGATATTGGTCCATTGACACCATGCACCATGCACAAAAAAATTGTATAGGTGGCTTTATTTAAATCGATTACCATGTATAAATGGAACGATTTACTCCCTCGTTTTCGCCGTTTTTCTCCCATCCTCGGCTTGACATTCGAAAGAAACGAGTGGGCGGATCGAACTAGTCGACGATATTTACGATTCTATGAGCAAAAGGAACGAAAGAGAAGAGAAAGGACGTCGTGAAGTCGGGTTTTTCAATTTTAACTCTCAAATGATGCGCCAATAAACTTGATTATTGAACGTCTCGAAATCGGCCACGCGAAAGAGATGAAGAGAACGGGGTGGGGATAGAAAGGTAGGATAGGAAATAGGAAAATTTCGTTCCACTCAAACACAGTGCAAGCGCTGGTGATACGAGGCACGGTGTTCTCTCTCCCTCTTTTCTCAATCTCTTTCTCGGATCTATCCGCTTTTCTTCGGGGGAATATAGCGGCGCAATAACTCGATAATCGGATGAAAGATAACCGTGGCACGGTGTATATGGGAAAAGAAAAAATCTTATCGCCCCGGTAGAAATTGAGGTTACGTGAGCCTCGAAATCGAGTTGGCGATTATTCCCTTTTTCCTTTTCTTTTTTACTAAACCTTAATCCTTTTTGAAAGCTATTAGTTTTTCTACGTTAATCCGGATACATGATTGAACTGAAAAAAAGAAAATCATTCAACAGGTAGTACTTTTTAAAGATTCTGGAACAAACTATGAGGAAATTCACGGGATCGTTGGAAAGATTATTGTTAATACTTAATTTTCAAACTGTGGCTTATATGGATAATCTTCGTGAAAACCAGGGGAAATGGATCGGGTATTTCAGTACACGATTAAAATTCATTTTTCATCGGTAAGCTGTTAGCCTAAGCATGTTGCCGGTGCGTGACCTGCCTACCGATATACTTATATCCAATGTTAATCTCAAGCGAAGCGAATATCATGCAAGCTCTTCGTCCTAGAATCGTCACGATGGAAATCGCACGGAATTACCTCTCTGGTTTAATCTCTCGTTATGTTTTCTTCTTTTTCCTTGTCGCGATATCAACCGATACTTTACGATTAGATTTTGCGAAGAAAAGAATTTAGAACGATGTTGCGTTTGATTTCGTTAAATTCAAAAATTTATTCCGGGAAAACGTGGAAAAAGTGTTAAATAATGGATCACGGAGTAGGTGGATTATAAATCAACGGAAAAATAGATGCGAGTGTACGCGTACTCGCTTATTACGTTTGCCATACATTTTTCAAAAGTCATTACGGGATAGTTTTAACTCGTAATTCGCGTGCTCCAAGCGACGCGAAAGCCATCTACACTATTACCATTGATTAATAGAAAACAAACGAATACATTACGAATTGTTAACCTTTAGAATAAAAAATGGATTCTTGCTTGCATAAAAATTCTCGGTTGAGCTTTATAAAAATCCAAGATCTCTTTGACAGGTCGAATCTATCGATTTTAACTAACCAACGACGATGAATGGCGAGAGAAAAAATAGCGAAAGGAAATATTATTTTTTGAAACAGTAAAAATAGGATAAGGGGGAAAGGATAAAGGGAGGATAAATTCATATCCGTTTTTCAACGAACGAGATTTAAAAAGTTTTCTCTTTCGATAGGTGCTGTCGCAAAGCGGACGCCATTGTGGCGAGGACCGCTCGAACGAATTTTCCACCTATAGCGAAAAGTGAATCCTCTTCCACTCGGTGACATCGTTTGCCATCTATATACCTATTCATCATAGTCCCTATCGCGTTCGATCCAGATTCGATGGCAATTCGGTATTTTTCGACAAGTTTGATCCGACTTTTCTCGTTCGCCTGCGACGCTGTCGTTGGTCTTCCGCGTTTGTCGAATCTACGGACAAATAATAAAATACGTTAGAAGATTGGTAATTTGACTGGATATTATAAATAAAAGAAAACTGTGGTAGGATTAAATATTTTTTAAGAATTAATTTTTTTTTATTACGAAAACGGTCATTCTTTTAAATACTTTTCGAAGATTACTCTTGTTCATTGGATATTCGATAGTTTGCCTAGTTCTTATAAATTCGAACTTTATTGAATTTCAATACTAATTATCTTTCCTAAAAATAGTCTTATACGGTTTTCTCTGGTATAAAGATTCGTAAGTAACGTCGAATACATTTTATTTATTCATCCACGTAAAACGGAATTACTCGCATTTCCGTTTTTACTCAGCTTGGATTGCCCGGTAAGAATAAAAAAATAAGTTGGCAAAGATAAAGACAAGGGAAATTTGTGGCTCGATCGAGACAAAAATAGACGCAATTTCTCGAGCGATGATTACCGGTCATAAAAGTTGGCCCAGACCGCCTTTTCTTCCTTACGACGTCGACGAAGAAAAAGAAAGTGCATACTTCCGAAAGCTTCGGTGCTTAATGTACCGTAAATAACGCGTCTTCGATGAGACGTGCCTATATAACCGAAAAGAGGGAGATTCTTTCAATTCCTTTTATATATTTTAATGCTTCGGAGACGAACCAAGCGATTATTTCTTCTCCCGAAGCGACGCTAGAATTTTGATAAACTCGCGATGTGCTTTTGGAATGTACAAATATTGAATTATATTCGATGTTCCTTTTTTTTATCGTGCTCCAGTGAAAAAAATTCATCTTAAATTTATTTATAATTATCCAAAGAGGAATTAAGATTCCGAGGAAGAGATAAACGAGAAAAAAAAGCGGTAAAATCGATTAATGCGATGCCTCGAACGAGCCAGCGAATTACTTACAAGGCAGACAAACCTAACGACTCCGGGATTATCGAAATATACGATTTTTTTCGGTCTGACCCTTTAAAAAACAGTAAAAAGCTTTTCGCATAGATACGCACGTACAATTTATTCATACCGATCGCGTTACAATTTAGTCGTAACGCTCGCGTATCTACCCTTTTTTTCATGACAATCGACTCGATTATACGCCGGAACGACATTATTTATGGCGCTCGTAACGTTGTATTAATAAAGTGGACGGCCCTCTGCGCGTTATCGATATTTTTTCGAGAATTTATGATACCTTGTTTCTGCATGCCATGTATAAACTTTTTTTGTAATCTCTTTTCAAAAGTTAAATTTTTCACGGAAACTAACACGTTAAAAAAGTAGTTATACTTAATATAAAATGATTACAACTTTTTGAATCCTTCGCGTTTGACGTCGAGTGTGACCAAACCAATTTTGATGACAACACGATATTGAGTGGTACTCGACATTCACTTTTCTAACATATTCGGAGATTAATTTTACATACCAACAACTGAAACTAGAGAGTAATATACATATAATTCGAAATAAAATTGTGTAATGTTGGAAATATATTATCTCGGATGCAACAATCGAATTCAATTATCAACAATAGTCGCTATTATCCCAAAATAATAAGAAAACTTATTAAAGATAACCGTAGGAACGATAAATAATTAACTCCATAATTTATTTGCTTAGATACGATCCTTTGTTAATTATTCTAAGAAGCCGAAACGTTTAACGATGCCATACTTTGAGATGGATCCTTACATTAGATGGTCGTACAAGTGACGGGAGATTCCTCAGGGTACCTCGATAATGTGTCGTTTCACGGCTTGCTTGCAATTCACCAAGCACTAACTACGAGAGTAAACTCGGCGTCGTGCCAGTATCTTACCTGTCGTTCCCGCTCGGAAGTTTACTCTAGGATCTCTACGGCAGGTTGCGATCGGACTCGCACTAACCACCACACTGTAATCGAACTTGGTTAACCGCTTAACTCCGACCGGAAATCTTTAACGCTTCCACGCCCTGAGTTCTCGCCTAATCCATTCACCAATTTATCGATACTTTCGATATCGGAATTTCGTATTCCCTAAATATAGTCGTTGTTTTGATCATCAAATTATCGTTTCGATCCGTCTTACAGATTGAGTTCGAATTAATCTACATTTTGATATATCAATTTAATTTTTGGACTTGAATAAAGAACAATTCATTATTTGCTACATTACTTGTCTGATTCGATTATAAAAAATTGATTAAGATGACAGATGCATTTATAACTTTTTTGACAGAAATTATTTGTGACTCGACTTAAAGTTATATTGAAGTAAATAATATTTCCTGAGTACATTGATTTTATATATTCGATCCTTGATTGTATTTATTTATTTATTTATGTTACCAAACTTGGGATAAAAAATCGCCATTATCGTGCTAGACACGAATCGGTAGTAAAAAGTGTACACGTTCGTTGTAGACAGTCGCGTAGACGGCTACTCGCGCGAGATAAAATCTCGCATATTTTCGTATTAGACAAAGCGAATAGAAGCTCGGGAAAAATGGGAGAGAAAGTGATCGCGACGGTCGAGACAAAAGATGAAAGCCATTCGAAGAGTAGTCGTCGCGAAGGGTAGAGGAAATGTACCGCCGACCCTTTTCCCACATTTTCTTTCCTTCTCTCTCTTTTTTTGTTCGTCTCGCACCTCCTTAGTGGAGCATGAGCTTGCGCGAAAGCTCTCACGAAGCGAACAGTAAATGCACACCGTTGGATACGCTCGTTTTCTAACGATAATGCGAAAACTTGTTCGCGGAGAATAGTTTCGTGCGGATAGTACCAAACGCCCGTAATACCGGGTGTTAGGTATCTCGAGTATACGTTGGGCGAAAAGGAGTTGGAACGAGGAAATGGAAAGGGTTGTGCTAGGTGACAAAGTCCACAACGATTTTCATCCTTTCCAATTTTCATTAACGTTTTTCGACTTACGATATTTCCTGATATTGAATTTTTTCGATTATTCGGATTAACTTGGAATATGATAAGATCGATAATAAAATTACATATACATTCAAATCTTGCCTCATTCTACAAAAAATCATGAAACGTGTAAGTATTTCCGGAAATAACACGGAAATATTTTTAAGACCATCATTATAAATCTCATGAAATCGCAAAAGGTACATCGAGTACGTTCCGATACATATTTGAACGAAACAAATTGCGGACTTCCAAAATCTTTCGTTCCTTCCCTTTGAAAGTATCTCTCACGATCTTTCGCCCTCGTCTATAGATTTTCTTTAGACTACTTCGACGTTTCGAAACTCCAGAAGGCTTCGTATCAATTTGAGGAAAGATACGAGACGGAATATCTTTGAGGTTGTCCGTTGAAATGATCGAGGCGGTGTATCTCATTTCGCGTCGAGGAAATGCATCTGTAGCTGTTCAAATAGAGATTTCTCGTCGGCCACGTATCAGAGGGTAGATTTCTAAGGGTCGCGTAGAACTCTATCTCTCTCTTTTTAGACGCATGCACGCGGCACGGCAAAGTCCTGCGACGTACCTACTACGTACACACGTACATACAAACGTACATACACCTTCGAAGTTTGACGCACGTACGCTCGTTTACCAGCCTACGGAGGCTATGCGAGTTCCACAGCACTGCAGCGAAAGCCCGTGACCCAATAAACGTTTGACATGCAGACACCAACGGTAGTCAGCCGTTCCGCATGTGCGGCCGATGCACCGAACGGCGCACGAAACGATCCTTTCTGAAACTCGCTGGATATTACGATCGGTCCCTCTTCGTTTTCGGAATAAAATGGTAAAAGGTGTTGGAATAGAAATCGATTCTGAATTCTTAACAATGAAATATCACGAGCGAGAGCTGCGAATCGCCTCTTTGTCCCTATTTTTTTTTATTATTAGATTTAGTACGACTCGAGTTAGAATAGTAATTATTCTACGTTATTGATTTATACAAGATATTCTTTCGGGAAGCATTGTTCGGTAACGAAAAGGAGAACGCATTCGATAACATGATATTCGTCGAAATTCTATCCAACGATCGCGACTCGATTGTTTAACGTGTATATACGCTTACGTGAAATGTCATAAATCCTATAACGGCGCAGGAGATAATCAAATGATCGCGTGTTTACGTATGTGTATCCAAATAATAACAATAGGACAAACCTAAATAAATCTTTTAATTCGATAGGTTTGGTCTATGCTATGATAACAATTTGCTTACGTTTGTCATTGTTGGTATAACGGTCGTTTCGTTCTTTTTCAAACATCGTTAATTAGCTTCTCCAAGGATACTGATACACGTGTATGTTTAATTTAAATTTATAATAACTAGCCACGCAAGTGAAAATGAATAAAATATAACTACACAAGAAATGGGATAATCTCCTTCCAACTTTAAAAAGAATTCGTCCCTAAAGAGGTTAAGAGGCCGAAAGAAGGGGATTTCTTCTTACGAGATCAAACATCGTGAGTCACCAGTCGTCGTACAGGATTATTTCACGTTTCATAGATTCCGTAGTTTGAGCAACTCGACCAGGTTTCGACTCGCAGCGATTTTCTACAGAATACTGGAAGAATAAGGGTACAAACGTCGCGAACGTTACTCGGTCAGTAATATTTCAGATTCCCTGATGAAAAGAGGCCGAGGCAGCGGCCGTGAAAGGTTAAGAGGTCGTTTTAACGTACTGCAAAGTAGATTTCTTAGCTCAATAAAGTAACACCAAATAAGAGATGAATAAACCGCCTGGCATCGAATGAAAATCTTACCTTCAACGAGAGACCGTTCGTTGAAATGGAATATCCGCCGTGCGGCTTTTCGACGGGTCTTATTTTTCAGCCATGTGTGTGTGTACTTTAAACGTCTATAAGCGCATACACGAGAAGTAAAGAACGTAAGTATCTACGTTCGCTGCGACGTTCAACGTAATAAAAGGCAGGCGACCCAATAAACATTCGGCGCGTACCAGAGTATACATAAATAGGATGATATCCTCCCGGTTGCCATACGCCGTAGTCTCGAACGTATACCCCAGTTCTTGAAGCTATACAGAAGAAGAGAGAGAGAGAGAAACTGAATCTTAAGTTCGTTCAACGTGGAACGAAGACAGATCGGAAGAAAAATCGCTTTTCCCGGAGAACGTCTTCTCACGATTTTTCATTGAATTTTATATTCATGGTAAACCGAAAAATCGTTTCTCGAATCAAAGATGGATATGTTTAGCACGGATGGTCAACACTGATAGTATCATGCTTAGAGATAAGTTTAATCAATTCAAACGAAAATTACTGTCTTACTATTAAGTCTCTCTATAACTTTGCAAATTTTTGGCACTCTGTACACTTAAGGGCTTGTAAGCCCTTTTAATACGAATAAATAAATAAATCTAAGAATTGAACTTTGTTTTTTCAATTCCTTCTAATACCTTTCCTCATTTTTTGTAATACGTATAGGTCAATGACCTCGATAGTATACTTCCATCGTTCTATTTAAGACATTTATTATTTAGTTTCCTCTCCTCTTCTTCTTCAAAAGCGACGATCGACCAATGGACACCTCGCAGCTGCGGATATGGTCCACGGCTGTTTCCGTCCCAAGCGTTTGCATCTGCGCCCTCCTCTTTTCTTACTTTCCTTCTCGTAAGCGAATGCAGTTCCGAAGATAATCTTTCGTGTTTGCACATCTGTTCGTATTCCATCTCTCTCTTTTGTACCTGAATTCGCCTTTTCGCCCGTTTCCCACTTGTCTTTCCACCCTCTTGCAAAGTTTTATGCGTAAAACCTCTCCACATGGAATATTGGAAATAACGTCTGTGTGTGTCTATACATACGAGTCTACATCGTCGAAGATGGGAAAATATCGCGAAAGGTAAATTCACTCGATCACAATCGCGTTATCTTTAGCGTAAATTCTTGCTAAAAGAGATCGTATATTTTTTCGCCGTCGTAACACCAAATTTTGATAAAAGATAATCTACGAAATAAGTTCTCTAAAGTTGACCACACATTGCGAATTGTGGACACGTTCTTTCTCGTAGAAACAAGAACACAAAAACAATAACGAGTGCCACGAAAAAGTGTTCAATGATGTGTAGAACCTTCTTTTTGAGTTGTTGTAACGGTGTCGGCACATGTTGGTGCTCTGGCTAGGTGCCAATCTTCCCGACTTGTTCCTTGCCTACAACGTAGTTCACGCTGTTCTTTTTTACTTTCTTGTTTCTTAAATGGTTGTTTTATATAAGTAACGATCTTTTATTTTTCAGGTGTCTACATTGAATGAAACGTATGTCAAAGCTTTTGGTAAGTGAAAATTATAGTAAAAAAAATAAAAATAGTTTAAAACGATACTCAAAGATGAGTCTACGTAATATAGTTATCTATTATAAAATTACTGCACCCCTCGTAAGATGCAAAATGTATATAGATAAATACGCTCGAATATCGTCGAATATGTATCGCAATTTTGATATCGAACAAGACCAAACAGTTTCATTTCCATCCCGGTCCCTGGACCAATATTTGCTTAGTTGACTATGATATTGACTCCGCGTTGCAGTCGCTTGTTTTCCCATCCTCTTTGCTTCTTATGAATGCTCGTACACTTTCTCTCTCTCTTCTCTCCCTTTTCCCTCCCAAATGAAAGCACGCTCTCAATGAGAAGTAGAAACCACTGCAAATTGAAGCGAAGTGGCCGATGCTCTTAACGCTGAACGAACTTCTTTTCCTACTCGTGACACGGAACAATGGCACGAGCGTTCGATGCGAAATAAGATTGCTTGCGTGGGCGTTTATTCGCTTGGTGGTGGGTACCGAGCGTATTATATTTTCTTTTCGAACCACTTTTGCAAAGCTTTAACGATTTCGTTCGCGTATGGCTCGTGCAATGCTGGGTTTACCCGGTTCTCGTAATTTCTTCTTATCTTTATTTCGTTTGCATGGAAAAGGGGGAGAAACGACTGTTCCATATTATGGTAACACTCCATCTGCATCGTCGTGTAATTCAAATATTCGTTTCACGCGGTAGCACGATAGAAAAAGGGATTGTACTCTTCCGAAAAAAATTGAAGTATTCATTTTATCATCGATATCGATTAAAAACTTCACGAAACATTATACATTTGCTAAAGATTGTAATTAAAAATCGAAATCTTCGTTTTTCTTCCAGGGGGTGCCTTTATCCCGATCGTCTAGATCCATTACGTAAATTGATAAAAATGTCGAACGCACTTACCGTGATGACATCGATAATTGGCATTATGGCTGTTTGTCACGCGAAGGAAATGAGCTTTATCGGTAATAGTGATCCGAGTAATAATCCTGCATGCTCGATTTCGATCTTAAATATCGCAGGATTCTGTAAATTTTTACCTTTACGAACAATTAAGGTTCGTTGCGATTATTCGCGTATATTGGGTAGATTTTTGAGATTAATCGAGAATGGGAAGAGTAGTCGAAATTTACAAGATTTTATTGGTTATTGTTTACTCGATTTGTCTCTTTGACGTCGGATAGACTCGAACGCTGAAAGCTTTACATCCAATATCCGCTCGACGTCGAATTACATTATACTCGATGACGTAGCGTGAGTCAGACGGAAGCAATAAGGCAAATTGACGTTGTTATTAACATTCAATGTGTTATCGCAAAACGTACGGATTATGCCTCACCACACTCGCAATGCTTCCAAGTTATAATTAGCGAGGAGTTCTACGGTTATACCATCGATTCGAATTTATATTGATCGTATCGATTATTATATAAGCCAAATATATACTATAACGTTGGTAGACAAATTGACAATGAGTATCAGCTTGTCATGAGCGTCTACCCACTTACCACGAAAAACAAATGACAAAAATTCAGTCGTAATCTCGTAGTTCGACCGTTTCATAAGTACATTTTATACATATTCGCATTCCCTTTGTTTTACATTTTCAAAAGTAAAAAATGACAAACCTGTGAAGAAAAGTGTTAAGATAAACGAATTTAGGTTGGTACGATCGACAAAGTGTGAAATTCGTGGAAAGACATAATCAAACGTTTCGCGCATTCGTTGCTTAGGGCGACGAATTTGACGATGAATTGGCACGAAATCGAGGCACGATAAGCCAGAACGGTTACCTACCTACCTACCCTTCGATGCTTCAAAGACGAGGATCGCTACGTCGAGGTCGTATCAATCTCATGGGTAAGGTTACGGGAGTTCAGATCTCGGCGCACGTACGACCGTACTTATGCGGTCTATCAATCGTGCCTCGTCAGCTTTGATTATCCCTGGCTATCGTTCGCTACGATCTGTCATACGTCGAACCCAATATCTATCTCTCCTGCACTTCCATGTACCCGTTTCGCGTCTCAAGATAAATCTGAGCACTTTCGCAGTTTGCGTGTTATTGATTAACGTAGATCATCGTTTATAAAGAATTCTTACAAAATTGTAATATGAAAATAATTACCACGATCGTTAATAACTTTTGCTAATAAATATTCAATTACGGTGTCTACAAACGTTATGCATATATCGGTAAGCAAAATTGGAGAGTAATAGAATATTTTATGAAATTAGGTGTCCGTGTAAAATCACAAAATTAACCTAGATATGAGACTGTTTAATGCATCGCGCGAAAATGGAGATTCAATATGTAACGTTACGTTCGTTTCGCGATTTTCATATGCATTGTGCATGAATAAGCAAACGTTTGTTCATTTTGTTCCGGAACGCGCTTGTGCACGCATTCCTTATTTTTCCGAAGGAATTTAACATTACAACTTTTATTTTATCTTCTTTTTTTTACACCAGTTTTGCGTTCTATTTGGATGCTCTAAGAGAAAATTTCGATTCTATTCTACGAATTGTGTATGCCATTAGCGTTGTCTTTACGTTCGCGTTGATTGGATTAATAGATTAAACGTGGCGGATTTTAGAACCTGTCTCTCGCTCTTGGGAGGTCGTTTTCCATCGTTTCTCGTGCATCGACCCTATTGTCCCGTCGTGCTCTACGGTTTCGTCCTCGGGGAGAGCAGTTAGAACGTAACTAGAAGGAGATTCGCGAGAAATCGGCTTGCGTTCAGCCACAAGAACCCGCTCAAGCGGCGTGTCGACCGAAGGATTTGGTTTGTGCCGTACTTGCAAATCTCGGTAATAAATAATTGCAGAAGCGAGAGAGAGAGAGAAGGAGTGGACAGAATACCATAGACTGATCAATTTTCTCTTTAACCTTTTCAAGGATACCGACACACAGGTGTTCGTTTAATTTTAATTTACAATAATTTACGATTAGCTAAATAAGTGAATATTATTTTTAATATTCTTAATTCCTTTCAACGTATATTTAATTATTTAACCACTATTAATTGAAAATGAATAAAATATAACTAGACGAGAAATTTGATAATTTCCTTCCAAGTTTAACCGCTTGCCTTATCATTTAATTTGATACTCAATTAAATTAATATTAGAAATTGAGAAAAAACATAAATCTAATCACAAGTAATAAAATCGACAACCTTGTCCAAATAGAAACTGATGAACACTGAAAAAACCAAAAGATTAAAAATAGAAATTCGTAAAATTTGAACAATGCTCGACTCGTCCTTTTCATGTTTGGCATGACATGCGTACGACGAGTCTCGCTCGATATTATAAGGTAACTGGTTAAGAAGAATTCGTCCCTGAAGAGGTAAAGGTTACATCTCCGAAAAAAGAAATAATCACGTCCTACTATTCGCAATCTCTGAAGACTTCTCATTGTCATAAATAATCTTGTTTTTGCAACAAAACTAAAAAACGTTACTCGTTTTTACATCCCCGGTGGCTGTTGGTTTTGTTTTTTAAACGACAACGAGAGAGACAAGTACGTCAATTAAATCGACGAGAGAAAGATCGAAGTTATTCATTATTTATGGACGATTCTCATTATATTTATCTGCTCGCAACGTCATCGATGCGCGACCGTCGATCAAAAAATGTATATGCGTGTGTGGGGAGAGATAAAACGGTTTACTACGCATACAAGCTTCAATTATTTGTATACGAGGAAAACGATTAAATCCACGTTTATACTGGTGTCCTAAAATATACTATTTGCATCGTGCGAAATCAGAAATCCCCGGAGCATACGTACGTCCTTCTAAATTTCGATAGCCGCATATACATATATTCGCTAGGTACTACGTGTGTATGTTGGACAAACTACGGCAGGCCAGTTTGCCTCAAACTAATCCAGATGCGATGATAAATTAAACTGTTTTAGGTAGTTTAAACGAGGCTTAATATAGTGTTACGCGTTGACGGGGAACGAGTGCAAATTGCGACCGTCGCTTCGTGATAATTCTCTCACTGTCTTTTCCCATGTTTCTTCTTCTTATTCACAGCCAACCCACGCTCCTTCATCTTTCCTCTCTCTCTTTTAGAACCACGCGACGTTCTCGTTGCTGCTTCCGGAGAACGCACTTATCTAGTAAAACATAAAACTAGTTTTCTTCTTTGAAACGCTTTCTTATTGGTTTATTACGTGCTTTAGTGCTGCTCGTAAAAACATGCGATTCGAAAGAGCCCACTTTTTTTTAGCAAAGTTTCAGGGTAAACTCTCTCTTTCTCTCCGAGGTTCTGACGATTAATAAACGATGTAAAGAGGAATGGGTTAACATGGGTTGTGCATGTAAAAGTTAAAGAGGGGAGGGAAGTAGAAGGGTTTTAAAGTACTTTTTTGTAAGAGCTTTCAAGTTGCTCACGCCAGTTATGTTTAATAATAATTTAGATAAATTTATAAACGCGTATTTCTGTGGGAAAAATAGGGAATACCATCTTTCAAATATTTACACACTTCCGACGTTGCATTTTTCAACTTCAACTAGAAAACGGAGAACGCGGAGAGACTCCGTAATACCGTGCCAACGCATCGATTCGCTTATCTCGAAACTCATTCGACTCGGCCGATGTTTTTCTTTTATTAATTTAGGCGATAAGTCGTGCAAACTACGGGAACGGTAAAGGAAGTTCGTAGTCAGCGATGGGCCGGATTAGTATATCGATATAAAACCATAAACTTTGTTAAGTCGAAATGAAACTCTTCCTCCTTCGTTCGTTTTCTCGCTATACAGTTGACCGAGAAACGAAGTCTCGGTCGAAAGAACTTCTAGACTTGGCCAACGTAACTCTCGATTTTTTTCTCTCTCTCTTGGAAGTTTAAATATTAAATACAAACGTCTCTTGATTTAACATTATCGAATCACCACGCTTGTCGCATCAACGTCAAATCTGCTCGTCCCTGTTTATCGACGTATCGCCCGTTACCGTGACAGACGTTCTAAAAACCCGAAAATTTGCAAGACGGGTATAATTTCATTCCAGACTGCCATTGTAATTTTCTGACAATTTATCTTCAAAAGTAGTAACTCTTTTACGTGATATACGTTGGACGTTTTTCATGTTGCTTTGGACATCGCCTGTACGTTTCTATTAGCTTCATTAAAACGACACGTTACACGTGTGTCGGTGCATGTAGAACTGAAAAGAATGATACATACATCATGGCGTGTACATAATATACCTATCGACAACATTCGTGACGAGCAGAGAACGGACAATATCGTGTATCGTTTGTTATTTATAGACACCTATTAGTAAATTCACCGTTGAAGCACGCAGAAAGTGTCATTTAGTAATTTTTATCATCTCTTCATGCGTCTTTTCTTTATAAACGACGAACAAACGTTATTTTTCATGAAGAAAAAAAGGAAGATCAAAAACAGGTGGAATTTTTTCTTTGTACATCATTTGTTCTCTTTGTATCTCTTTTACGAGCACGAAGAAAAATTTGGGACCAAGAATTCCGCTCTTCTCTTCCCTTATTTCATAGTTCCTTTCATGGTCGTAACATCTTCGTTCCTTAACGTTTTGTAAATCTTCTTTTTTAAAAACGTACGGACAAAGAAAGAAAAAAGAGAGAAGTAAAACGAGAAGTTTTATTTCCTACGTGAGACGAAATCTTCTTTGAAAGTTTCAAATCGACGCGTTTACTTCCGGGATACTGAAGCGTTAACCTCTCGCATTGTTCAGAATTATCCGTGATTCCAACTATCTCTCCATCCGTTCTTCGACTTTTTCCTTTCGACGAAGAAAAGAAGAGCAGCATTGTTTTTCTTCTCCCGGTCGACGTCGTCGTCAGCATCCGATAAACTTTATTTTTATTTCAATGACTTCTAAAACGCTTTCACGCTCAAGAGACGTTCCCGTTGCTGCGCGAACTTTGATTTCCTTTTGTTTCCCTTTTTACAAAGATAAGAGGTGGCTCTTACATCGAGCCAAGGGCGATGAGACAAGGGAGAAGATGAGTGGGTGAGGGGGGGCGTTTCTTTTAGTACGAGAATAAATAAAATCACCGACGACGAAATAACGCTGTACTTAATTTATTAAAACTTTCTACGTTACGGGAAACACGGACGGTAATTGGGAAAATTCAAAGTAACGCCGTTTCTCCCTCCCACATTAATTTCTTTCGTTAAATCATTTCCTATTTCAACATTCCTTCATTACCGTTACGAGTAATATAACACGAGTAACGCAAATAATGTGAACTACGTATCGCGCGCGTCTTTCCAAGCACAAAGTATAGAGGAATAGAGAATCTTCACACGCGAATTCCAACCGTGGCAAATCCCTCTAGCGTTTTATCTCTCTCCCTCTCTCTAGTTCGCGCGTCAATCGCGCGAAATGATATAACATCCGAGAGGCATTTATAGCGTGCCAATGAATCAATTGAAACGATCACGCTCTTCGTTATTAAAATTGAAAGAAAATTACTGATCTCAAATAATATCGATTACCGTTATCCCGAGAAATATAATTATACCGTGAAATGAATAAAATGATGACGATCTCTCTACGATCATAATAAAATTATATAATCAAATTTTAGATAGTAATGGTAAAAATGACTCTTGAATAATTCTGTCAATGACATTGTTCGTAACGTCGAAGTTAATAACTCGTGGGCAGGTTGAATATTTTGGAAAGTTTCCGGTCTGTTGCACGGCTAGCTGAGCGCGGGGGCAGTCGGTTTAGGTAGTAGCCGTTCGCAGGACTCGCGCCCAGTGCTCGCACGCGCTCTCTATGGAGTTATATGCGAACGCTGTATTACGGAAGTGCTCAGGATGTCTGGGAAATTCATGAAATACCGGGACCAGCTGGCTATGGTCAAACGTCAAAGCGAATTTTCCCGTCCACCCCTTACCGTCCTTCTCTTTTCCACCACGAACCACCTTCTCCGACGGAAGTTTCCACCTTTTACGTCACCGCCCTTCGCGTCTCATCTCATCTCGCTTCTCTCTCACTCTTTCTCTCTTTCCAGTTGCCTCCGGCCTTCTCGCGCTGCTCTCGCTTTTACTATCCCGACGGTGCACGAAAATTAGCGTGTAATCACGAATGCGCTTTTACCGAGCCTTCGGATCTGTCGGAGTCCGTTCCAAAGTTTGTAAAAGCGTCCGTGTAGTTGGCAAGTGTCTTTAAAAAAGGAAAACAGAAAAGGAAAACTTGTCATTAGACCACCGCTGGAAATCTTGTCGTAATATTTTAAGAATATACCTTGTCTGCTATATCGTCTGTGTAAATTACGCGACCTCGTTCGTTGCAATTACGTCAGGTTCTTTTTTTTATTTATTTTTTTTATTTTCTCTCCTCCGCAGAGAGTAGCAAAGTTTTAGCAATCGCAAAACAGTCGTACATTATAAACAAGTAGAGTGTAATTTAAATTCAACCCTTGTAACTTTAATCGTACATTCGAGAGTGTCGCCGTCGCTACCGGAGTTCGCGGATCCAATGCGAACAAATAATTTAACGCCAACAAAGTTGACCAGCTTATACACCGTGTGACCTATACTTTAATTATTAATGTGATTTAAAATTTCGAATGGACTTTTTTCAAAATTTATTCGTTTTATAGATAAACGTTTAATTAATATATCCTTATATCATTATCGAACGAGGGTTCTCGATTTTAATGTTTACCATTATTTCTTTATCTCCGGCTTTCTCTTGCAAGAATGACACGCCCTTGACTGATTCTCCCGGCGGAAGAAGCGCCCGCTAAATTAGCCGACGCTTTCAGCAAATAGGATGCAATTCTGGTAGCTTCAGTTAAAGCGGCTTAGCAGCGCTTGAAACGAAACGAAGGAGGCATGTCACCTATTTTCCGGACGACATACCGCTTCTCTCTTTCTCTTGTTCCAACCCTTTCTCCAAAATTTCTCCCGTACGCCACTGTTATATAATATTCTTGCAGCAGTCGGCTAAATTCAAAACGTCGCCAATGAGAATTTATCAAAACTTTGCGACTCGCCAGATTTTCTAATTTCCATTCTCATCTCTGAAAGCAGAACTTTAGAATTCTGGACCAACGATATCGTCGAGATTTAAGAGAATCTAGATAAAGTTCTTTTTTCGTTTGCGAATGTCGAGTATTCGTGTAGATATTCGTTCTTCGTGCAAAAAGGTCAATCTCGATTTCAACGGCGACAGGGGGTTGAAAAAGAAAAGAAAAGAAGAAAAAAGGGAACATCGACGAAGGTTCTTATTCGTACGGAGTTTTATTCGTCTCCGAATACGTCATACGTCGTCGGAAGATCAACATACGTTCATCCATTATACATTACCACTTCAGCATCCGAGCCCCATCCTTCATGAATTCTTTCGAACAGCGAAATTACGTGTCGACTGACACTCGCACTCTCTTGTAAAAGAAAGAACTCGAATCGATCTTTTATTACTTTTTGTAATAACCTTCTTTCTTTGTCTTTTCTTCAACAAATTTATACGAATCGAACTTACATGACTTTTCCTCGCTAATCCAGATCGCTATTATTATTATCATCATTCTCGATAAATGTGTTTCCAATCCACAAATAAATGAAACTGTATAGACCACGTTTGAATGATATCAATTAAACGGGCTATTATTATTGGTTTATTGTTTTCAACAAACTTTGAGCCGTGTAACGTCGAGGCACGACGATGGTCACGTTCTTCGAAAGTTCGTCTCCCGTTCGAGTAGTTCGCAGACACGAGACGTGCTTGTCGTTCTCTCTCTCTCTCTCTCTCTCTCTCTCTCTCTCTCTCTCTATTCGCTCGTTTCGAGGAAGTTCTCGTCCGTCAAGTAAGGATACGATTCGAAGGGAATGGCAACGAGCGAATAGTCGTCTTCTCTCAGCGCTGCCATCCTCGTGGAGCTTTCCATTCGCTTTGCTTTCTAATATTTCGCGGTGTCGAACGTAATTTCAAACATTACGTACGATGAAGAGAATATACCAAAGCAAAAGATTTATGAGTCAATTGTAGCGGGTTGGAAATTATTTCGACGAGAGCTAGAAGAGCTTAGAATAGAGTGGGACGAAAACGGAAGGCTTCGCTTCAGTTGAAAATGGAAACAAGCATGATACCCTTAACACCCTTAATGATATTATCCTTCATTTCGAACAAAGGAATTGTTTAGCGGTCGATGAGCTCGCATAGACATAGGAGCAATTCGCGACACGCATTCTTGCACTTTTCGGCTCTGGAAGGTTTAATTAGACGCATTCTCAAAGTTTATTCGATAATCCGCATTAATTCGAAAATAATTAGACGTATTTTAATTAGTTCCTCGTAGAAACTACCGTCTCCTTGCTTTTTCCTCCTCGCCCTATCTCCTCTCTCTTTCTCATCTTTTATAAAAGGGCCCCCTGCCCATGCTTTCTCTCTCTCTCTCTCTTTCTCGTAAGTCGACAAATGGTTGAAAATCTACAAAAGATACGCCGTTTCGTGAATCTTCTACGAGAACGTAATTTAGGCCGACCGAGACAATGAGCTGGTATTACGGCTCACCGTCCGCTTTCTCTCTCATCCCCTCTCCTACACTCACACACATACAACCATCCACCCAGGTTCTTGCGTCTCCCGTTAAAGATTTATTTCTTTTCATTATTCACGAGCGACCTCGACGCTCTCGCGTGGCAGCAGTTCAAAAATTCTGGTAGATAACGAAAGAATTTGGACATTGATCGAAATTGTTACTCCATGTTTTTTTATATATATTAAAATAGATTAAGTAAATAGTTTCTTTACAAAATTCCAACAAAAACGAGAGTGCTCCCTAATGTTCGAACCTTCCAATTGTGCGATGCCTAGGCAAGTCTATCGGCCCTATAACCCATTATCGATTAATGCCTACCATATACCGTTAACAATAAGCCATGGTATACGATTGCTATACGACCTGTAGCCAACTAACGTTTCTCCCGCTAACAAAACGAAGCCAAATAAGTGGTATACATGATTCTCGCATATAGAAAGCTCGTACTAATGATAAATTCCGGATATTTAATAAAGGATCCCAAGCTTTGATCGAACAAGACCATGGGTATTAATGCATTTGCTATAGTACGCTTCTTCGTGAGACCAATATAATCCTGATTAACAGAAAGTGCAGAATTTCTCGGGAAATATTACTCAAAGTGTCACACATTTTAGGAGAGAGGAGGGTTTAAAAACAATGAATGGTTCGCGTTCGCTTGTCCGTTAATTAAGCGAAGGATCAACTTATTATGTTGGCAATCCATTTGTTATCACCATATTCACAGAAGATGGATTTTATTTATACATTTGATAATCATAATATTATTTAGATTATTACCCTCTGTTATTTATATTCTTTGGAATTATCGACAGACTTCATTTATCACGAATTATTAATGTTAGATCGAAGAAAATAACAAATCAAGAATTTCTACGACTGTCTAACTCCAATCGATTTAACACCTTACGTATTCCCATATCACACATCTTCCATGTTCGATAAAGTGATTTTCGGCAAGGATATTCGCGACCCTAATCTGGCGATAAGCCAGAGACGCGATATGCCTATTTCTCTACTATCAGTCGATCTAATAGAGACGTCTGCGGTAAAGTCCAAAATTCCTATTGAGTTCATCGACGTTAGAGACGCGGTATTATCGGGTGGAACGATAAATTTCGAGGAGTTGGTACCATTCCGTGCATGCCGAAGAACTTGCTTTTTTTCTGGGGTTCGCATTCTTCTTGGTCAGAGGTATTCCCGAGATGGGAGCGAAATACAAATAGTTTATTGTGGTAATATATGGGGATAATGGAACGTAGAAACATATTCTAAATTCATAATATTGTAAATTAATGATTTATAAAGTTAACCTCCTTTTTATTGTTTCTGAATCAATTACTTCATATCAACCCTTTCGTACTCGGTGTCGAGTGTGACTCGATAAGGTCAATGGCGATGAAAACACAATGTCGAGTAGCACTTGACATTTATTTGTTTTATATACTCGTAGATGAAATTTTTACATACCAGCAACTGAAACATTTTGTTCTCAATCTAGAGAGTAATATAGGTACCTACATATAATTTGAAATAAAATGGTTAACAATTGTCATTAAAGAATAACACCCTTGCTTGATATTAAATATAGTAAAAAACTGAATATAACGATGAGGAGGGTAAAAATCATAAATAAAAGAACACGATGGAAGATGGAGGAAATCCTAAGGGCCAATAAAACGATTCAGGTCTCTTCGTGGAAAGGAAGAGGACTTGCACCGAGGCGACGTATGGAAAATTTCGATAATGAACGCCGAGACTATGAAGGCACGGCAATTTGTCACCTTAGCTACGTAGAGGGTGGAAGGAGAAGGGGGGAATCGCGATCGCATATGATGTACGACGAGCAGACTTTTATTCGCCGTAATAAATCACGGAAAATCTCGGTGATCCTTCGCGCTCCTCGGAATACCACCCTGGTAGGTAAAACTTCTTGGAGGGTGCTCGCGAGCGCGCGTCCCCCTCATTGAAATTTCGACGGAGAGTCTCCATCGATTATCTATATTTTTTCTTCCTTCCTCCTGCTTGTAACGTACGAGCGATAATGTTCTTAATTATAGTTTTTTTATGGGGACGTCATTTTTTTCGAAGGAACACAACGTGACATGAAAATGATTAGAGAAGGGAATTTTCCTGTAGTCGTACGTATCTACTTGAACACGTGTCGATAGTAAAAGAACTGGTAGATCGACTTTGTGCCAAAGAAATATTCACAGCTCTATTTATTCCGTGTCACGAATAACATAAACCTAAAATGTTTTAAGAGTTGACCCGAACAAATTGGGCTACTTTCCCTCGTTTTAAACCCATACCCGATGGTGATTTCGCTGATAAAGCTTACCAGTCGTCCTGAATAATTTCTTCGCAAAGGCGAATATAGTGACGCGAGCTATCTAACGAAAATCGATAGCTCTTTCTATCTCTCCAGTCTGGGAGTATATCCTCTCTCTACTTTATTCACGATCTCAAGAATCCGTTAAGTTTTCACCGCGCGAGGACGAATGACGGTGTTGCATTAACGTACCTGCGTCATGCCTCTTAAAAGTTTCACGAAGTGGAAGAAGAAGCGTTGAAAAGGTGGATTTGGAGGGTGGGAGGGTCTTGGGAAGGAGACGAAAAAGGAAGACCTTCCGTGGACTTCTCGTCCTTCGTGTTTTACGTTCGTTTTTACGATGCCCTACGGCTGGGGATTCAGAAACGTAGGTAGGAATATCCGTAAGATAGGAATGTGCATTGTTAAGCAAGGGGGACTCATTCGAACTCGTATCTATTAACAAGTATTACTATTCGCAAGGAACAGCCGACGGGTTATCCTCTACGCTCTTCGATAAAATCTCGACGCGGTGCGGACTCCGAACGACGGTTTTAACGGTGGTTAAAACGTTTTATTAACTCTGCTCGTTTCGCGATTCTCTCTCTTCTTATCGATCTAGCGAGATCTCGAACGTCTCTGTTATGAGAAAAGTCATTTAAATACGATCGGTACTCGGTTTACGAGTAATAAAGACATGATAAACTACTCCGCGATATTATCGGTGGGCTAAGAGAAGTAATTTGTTTAGGATTGACGCGAGTCATTCCAATGGCAAAAAGAAGATTGGAAATTGAGTTAGAGAATCATTCAAGATATTAAGAACAAAGCGTTGCCAGTTTACCGATGTTTATAAATTATTTTGGTAAGAATCGAATGAACTGTACAAGCCGCAGAAACGAGAGGCCTCTATCCGAGTAGTTAACGCTGAACGCTTTAAGAATTCGGGTTCGTATCTTGGCCTCAAATCGAATTAAAACTAATTACGCAACTCGATGCCATTTACAATTTACCTACGGTAACTGCTCGAGCATAATCTAATTGTCCACGTTCCTAGAAATACGATTTCTGCGAGGTGGGGGAGTACTAACTATTGCAAAACGTTTAATTTTGTATTTCTATACGTGAATGAATTATTTCGAGAGCGGTCGAAGCAAATGAAAGTTAGACGCGACCCCCCGAGTTCTAACGTTGAAATTCGTTTGAATCGGATTCAATGTTCTCGGGAGAACTGTACTTTCGTGTCTCTTTTTTTTGTGTTCTGAAAATGACAAAATTATAGACCGAACGGCAACGAAAAAAGTTATTATATCTCGCGAACGTAAGTTGTCACTATAAAGCGTGAAATAGGTGAAAATTCGAATCATGATATTCATAAAATTATGTTGAACCCGTAATATCAGGTTCACATACGTGAACCTGTATACTCATTTCGCGTGTTTGATGCATTTTGATAAAGCATTCCGTGATGATAGCGGAAAATGAAGTTATTCGTTCTATGCGCGCGAGTACTCCTGATTCAATATACGCGATAAGAATTCAAATAAAGCGCTGATCTTGCTCACTCCGTCGAAGGTATGCTTGATATCCGTTTCCTGGAAGTTGGAAAGAGAGAGAATAGACAAAAAATAATAGACAAAATAGGCTCGTTTCTCTAGATCAATTCGATAATTTATTACGAATCAGATTTAATTTCTATTTACATTTGCGAAACATATTATTTGTTATTTACACTCATTTATACGTGAAATATTTACATATTATTAACATATGTTTGTACAAACGAGTATATTTGTACACGTAAAGAGAGGAAGCAGAACTTGATTGAGAGCACGAAGACCTCTCGAAATTCGAAGCTCATCAAGCTGATTTAGAATGAAAATTAGTTTTATCTAGAATCTTATATCTCCTCGAGCTTCCCGACGAGCACTAGATTTCGTTCCCTTCTCCCTGGACGATTCACTCTTACGCAAACTCTCTCTCTCTCTCTCTCCCTCTCTAGCTACCCCTCGCTATAATCTCGCGCCTAGTATATCTACCGCTTGAATTTTTATCGCACGTTTCCTACATCGAAATTTCATTTCACGCTTCCTCCTGTTGTATCTACGTTAATTTATTTCCTTTCGCTTTTTCCTTTTCTATTTTCGTTCATTCACCCCCATATATGACTTTTTTTTGCTATATCTTTTACTCTATTGCTATATCATCCCAAAGAACACGCTTCGAAAGCTACAACGCAGGAACAGATTATTTGGCATTCACCGTGACCGCGTAGTTGTTATTCCTTTTTTTTGTCTCATTCTTTACTCCCCCGCACACGCGTCGAGGTTCCTACTTTTTTCGTTCGCATTTAGATCCATACAGCGAGTTTCGTCGTACAAAAAGCTGCAAGCTGCATATTTTAAACGCATCGGTGAGCTTAGTCCCGTATTTAGTAAATACGTCGGTTTATTACTGCCTCGATGAAAAGTCGCAAAAAAAATGCTGTTTTATTCGAGCATATCTGGGGATGCGACGATACGAAGGATGAGGAAAAGCGTATTGGTACAGACGAGCCAGACGTTCGGAAAATTCCGAGTATCATATCGGATTCAATTCGAAAATGAACTTGAATTATTGAATCAAAAAACTCCGAAAATACATCGAAAGAAATATAAACCGTAGCGAGATGACAAATCGAAACAAATTTACATTGATTTCCCTTCGTCAACTATACTAAGAGCCATTCGCGTTTGTCCATTCCAGTACGATTTTATTGTCTCTTTCTTACTCTCTTTCTGTTCCGTTTGTTACATAGTTAGTTCGTATTTTCGCGCGTCAGCACGTAATTACTGGGCTTAAAACGCGAAGGCGTTCTGGAGTCCGTTGACACTCGTACATGTGCGAGTGGCATACATAATAGACTCGAAGCGAATTCGCCATTTCTACTACACTTTACGTAACCCCCTGACCCCCTCAGGCGACGGTAACACCTTTTCGTGCATTTCCTGTCCTTCGCTTTCTTTCCCTCGCGCGGCGCGCTTCCAACGAGACGACGACTTTCCTCCTCCGGGCTTGGTTAAATTATGCAAGAAATAAACAGCGTGGCGAGCTGCGCCGAGTTCGCCTGCCAACGTCTACGTAATTGTGCAAGTACGCAGTAGGTAGGTAGGTTGGTACGGCTACTAACTGTAGCAACCGGTACGCTCGACCTCCAGCGTGATTAAACCTTGTCCCAGGTGTTTCGGAAGATTTTCGCGACCTCTTAGACTTCGTTTACATACGAGTACGTATGTATGTGTTTGTGTATGGATATATGGCCGTTATTCGGCCGCTTCCGGCAGCGTCTTCAACATCGTTGCTCTTTCCTCGCCTCTCCGGAAGAACTTGTGGAGAAAGTGTCGGCTCGCCGCCGTCGGCTTTTTCTTCTACCTACCTTCCTTCTTTACCGAAAATTCTACGGAGTCGTAACTGAAACTCATGTATTTCACTTGGACTGACTTTTAGTCTCTTTTACCTGAGAAACACACCGGCAACTTTGGTTAACAATCTCGATCCTCTCTTCCTCGAGAATGAATGTTTTAGAAATAGAGTAAAAGATTCGAGGGTAGAAAAAAAAATACGTGGGAATCGGACGAAGGGTCTTTTCACTGGCGATCGGTGAGAATCAGCATCGGTTGCAGTACTTGCTCTTTTTCAGCTACCATTTTCTATGTCGATAGAAAGAGCGAAATACCGGATATACACGGTATACCTAATAATCTCTCTTTCGTCTATGCATCGTGTATTACCATCGCTATAATTCTACTAAAGGGATCCCTCTTGTCTAAAAGTTTGATTCGTTAAGTATTGTTGTTGAATTTTTCTACGTACACTTTTAGCTTTACCATAGTTTTGTGCGCTTGAAGATTGAATAGGATTCGGGGAATCGTTTGCTTATTTTTTGTCTTTTCTTTAGTAGAGATATAGTTCATGTAAAATTGCTTTCATAAATCGTGCGATGTAAAATTCACGAATCCCGTGGAACTGCTCCCGGAGGAAAGAGAAAAGGGGATACAGAAATTAAAATATACAAGACGGTGAGACGGATTCTCCTTCTTAAAGAAAAACGTAAAAGTATCCTTTCCTCGATAAACAACGTGTAACACGATCGATCGAGAGTAAGAGTTGAATGGGAGACCTAGAGGAAGAACAGAGAGGCAAAAGAAGAATGGAAAAGAGTCTGAAGACGTCTGAGGCGATAGCAGAGACGTGCTACTTAACCTCTCGCATTGAAATAACGAGTGTGGCCGTCTGAGTGTCTCGCTTTACGCGATTCGCCGACCAAAATGTGTATATATACGGCAAGTAAGATTGTCTTCCTAACGTTCAAACTGAAGAAAAAAAAAGGGAAATCTTCTTTAGAGCTTTCTCCCCCCGACGAATACCGTGAAATGTGCATCTCCTCGACATCGGAGAATCGGTTTGTAATTCAATGTTTCCAACGCTGAACGAGAGAAATGAAATTTTCTGAAGAAAGCCAAGAGAAAGGATGAAGGTTCTTCGTTGAGAAGAGGAAGGGAGGATTAACGAGACGGAGGGAAACGTTCGTGGTAATCCACGTATTCCTCGTTCGTCAAAGCAGACACGGAGAATCGCGAGACGGATTCCCGAGACTCGTCCTCGCGAATACAAGCCACAAAACTATTTTTCCGGAATGCCGGACGACATTCCGAGATACCATTTTTTTCCGACTCTGGACGGAGAAGGGACGTTAGGGAAAAGAAAGCGAGGAAGAGATGGTGGTGGAAGAAGAAGGAAAATGGCATAACCAAGGAGCGCACATTACGCTTCGCGTTGGAAATTTCATTAGCACCGTTGCCGTATCCGTGGCTGCTTCCTCGTTGTCGGTAGAGGAATATGAAAGCACCACTGGGACTATTGTCATTCCAAAGATAGAAACGAGAAGAATGCAGGAAGAAAATGGTAAAGAGAGTGGGATGAACACGGGGTGGAGGAAAAAGGGTGGGAGAGAAGCGTGTAGTGGTAAAGTAATATAAACGAGAGGATTATCGGCCAAGTTCTGTCTCTTTCTCTTCGTTCCTCCTTCGGCGAACATTAAATGCACTCTTTTTCTCTTTCTCTTAGCTTCTCTTCCTCCCAGCTCACTTTCCCTACTTCTTCGCTCTTACCTTATCTTCAGCTTCTTTTCGCAAACTTTTCAAGATTCCCTCCCTCTTAGCTTCTTTTTTGTCTGAGTTTCTCCCTCTCTCTTTCACTTTTCTATTTTCATACTTGCCTTCTCTCTCTCCACTCTCTCGAACGTTTACAGATCGCTTTCCAAGCGAGCAGTTTCGAACGTGGAAAATTTCGCCGCACCGAGATTCCCTCTCTCTCTCTCTATCTCGGTTAGCAGTATTACTCAATATACGGCATAGAGATAAGGAGAACACGTACTCCCGATATCTTCCCTAGATTTCAAGGATTTTATTTGCCGTTGCCGAGATTTCCGTTTAGAAAATCGCGGCGTACCTACGAGGGTATCGATTGTAGTCATCGTCGTGCGCGACTCGACTTCGGGAGGCTGAGAATCTAAATTACCTACACGGTGGAAGGAACTCGAGGGAGATTCGGTTTATCTATTAGACGGGATCTTGCTTTCGCAAAAGAAAATGGAAAACAAAAACAAAATATAGTCGATTCTCGTGTGTCAGGGAATTTAAAAAAAAAAGAAAAATGAAAAGATCTAGCCACATGCTTAAGAAGAGAAAAAGAAAATACATTTTTCCTCTGGCTTTGACGTCACGCATATCCAGTAAAAGTAAGATTAATTTTTATACGTCCTGTCGAGTCCCTTTTACCGAGAAGGCACCCTTAAAATCTGCGAAGTCGTTCATAAATCTGGAAAACGCGATGGATAAAGCGAATTCGGTTCCTCTCTCTCCCAGACCCTCGCTTAGCACAGCACGAAGAAACTGTTTTCGTTTTTGTTCCTTGGGCTATCGGTTATCGATCGATATGGAAAAGTTGCGAAGGCTGCAGGTGTACCGGAGTATAACGCAGCTAGTAGGGACGAGCAGCGAAGGGCCGATGCTAAGAGTACCGATATACGCGCTAAGAAAGTTTTTATCGACAAAATAACGAAACAGGAGTGGGGTAAAAGGGATGGAGTGACGGTCGTCGATGCAAAACTTTTTCTTAAGACGCTCGGACTCGCGTACACCCTCTGGCCAGTTTGTAAAATCAACGAGAAATTTTGCCGCTGTTAAAACCCTCGATGTCGGTAAATAACCTCTCTCTACATTCGTTGTAGTGAATATTCTCCGTCGTCTTCGTTTTACTGAGAATATAACGAAGGTTGTAAGATTATACGTTACCTACTTCTGACAAATTTTTAATAAAACCATTGAAGGAAGATTTTTTTTCATAAACTTCGAAGAAATTCATTCCGAAGGGAGAGGATCGATCGAATTTTATAAAAATTCCTTCGAAGTTAATTCCAACAAACTTACGATCTCATCTTCTACGACCTAAAAAACTGTGTTTAATAAATATTTTTGAAAAAAGATAGAACGACCTAACGCAAATGAACGAGTCGTTATACCGTAACGACGAACACGCGTACGATAGCAAGAGTCGACGGTTTCTCCTGTGCATAAGCTTTAATTCATTTCGTTAAAATACCAGTGGACATGTACGAGTCCGTACCGGGGAGGGTTAGTGTACTCTATATTGCCTCGGGAGAAACGGCCGAGCATCTGCGTGCGCGTGATGTAAAAAGAACAAAAAAGAGAATATATATATATATATATATATATATAGAGAGAGAGAGAGAGAGAGAGAGAGAGAGAAAAGCTAGAGAAAAACGGAGAACGAAGCGTTGAAGCGACTTTGTACGAAGCGGGGTACTCGAGAAACATTTTTATCGTAATTTTTTGAAGTGCCCGCGCGGAACGCGTTTGCGGTAAACGCGGGGGCCCGTTAAAACGAAACTTTCTTATCCAGCAGCGACTCAGAAATTGTTATTTTAAATACCTACACGGAAAATTAAATCTTCCTTCTTTTTCTCTTCGTTCTTGCAGCCTTCCTTCGAAATATTTTCGATATACTCCGTAATAGCGGTAGCGGTAAAAGCATAACGGAGCGAGCATGCGCAACAAAATGGGTAGAAGCGTTTGCGCGGCTACGTGAGAAGGGCTCGAACTGGTTTGACCCAAATCGAGGGTTGGTTCTCCGATTTCAAGACTACCTACTACCATTCTTTGACATTTCAATTGGAATTATGGAAGGATTGGAACAATCGAAAGGAAACGAAAGACGTAGGCATTGATAAGGGGAGGAGAACATTCGACGCTCGTATTTCAATAAAACGAACGCGGGCTGGTTCGCGAAGGTACCGCACCGTATTAACTATAAGCGTCGTTTGCTTGAGTCCCAAGTAAAGTTACGGTATGAACCGGAGTAAACTCAAACAAGCTCAATATTCGTTTGATTTAGGTTAACCTCAAGACCAGTTTCAGCTGAAACTCTGTCAGCGGATTATTCCATCAGTCACTTTCGCGTTGCTCCAAAGAAAGTTACGCGCGCGTTCCGCCGGATCGACGAGTTGTAGTAATAGAGAACCGGTATGGAAGGAAAACAAACGTTGACGCGTTAGAGAATCATCGAGATATCGTAGTACGAAAAATGGGCTTTTCATCCGGGAAATGTGAGTCGAGGTAACGCGAGGGAGCTTATTAACGCGAAGGTCGAACTTTTCGTTTTATAATTTCTAAAAGGAAGGCGTAGTCAAAAAGGTAGATGACTGCAAAAAAGAGAAAGAGAGACAGCTAGGGTGTAGAGTTGTAGGGTGAGCCGGTAAGGGAGAGAGAGAAAGAGACTTTCTAACAAGACGTTGGGCGATTCGAGATAAGGCGAGCGGTTTGCTTATGCCAAGGCTGCCGCTTAACCCAACAGCTTCATCACGCGCTTGATAAACGAGGCGGCCTGGCCTCGACTCGAGGGGAATGAAGGAAAGGAAGGAAGGAAGGAAGGAAGGAAGTAAGTAAAGCAGACCAAGAACCATCATCCTATCCATTCTCTGGTCCGAGTTAAAACGATGCGCTTCGTCGTGTCAGTCTGGTTGGTCAAGGCTCGGTGAAAACCGGTGGTAGCCGAACGAAGCCGAAGGAGGGCTGCTAGAATAAAGAGAGAGAGAGAGAGAGAGGTAGGTAGATAAAGAGAGTGTAGGTAGGTCCAAGAGCAACATCAGCACTAGACCTAATCGAAGTACCCTTCTCGCAGGTAGACAGCAACTTGACTCGGCTCGAGTCGACTCGACTACTCAGCCTCCTCCCTTCTCTCTCTCCTATTCGGCCACGTTTCCGGGCATGTGCGGTTTCTCGGAGTGGTATCGGGAGTCTGCTCGAACGAGAGAATGATGGATCGAAGCCGACAGCTACTCGGGAACCGGCCAACTTATCGTTGTCGGGAGCGATAACGCTCTAGCTGGTCTCGCACGATAGGGCACGATCTTCTTCTTCTATCTTCCCTTGGTTTTCCTCCACTCGCTGCCTTTCTTCACTCTTTTTCTTATACTTCTTCGAGCAGCAGGAAGATGATGATGATGACGATGATGACGAAGGGTGGGCTACTTCACGAAGAATGCTCTCTTCTAGCGTCTCGCGAGTAACCTTACAAGAGTATGGTTCAAGAGAAAGGGAGAAGAGATTGGAACGAAGCTTTTGGCGAAAGGCTTATCTTTCTACGATCACTCTTTTCTCATGGACTCTTCGGTCGCGTGCAACTTGCGAAAACAGGACGTTCATCTTTGCTTCCATCGGCGAGTCGACGAAACCTGCACGATGCTGCTCTCTCCTTTCCTAACTTTTCGTTAAAACTTCGATCGTTCTAGCTTCGCGCCATTCGTGATCGTACCTTTTTTCTTATTTGTTTTTTCTTTTCTTTATATTTCTTTACCCGGGTCGTCCGATACACCTTCGCAACCCCCCTGTCTCTTCTCCCTCCACTCTTCGAGTCTTCTTGTCTCGATCACGCTTTCCCTCTTCTCGGGAGACTCTCCGAGCATTTTCTAGTGTAATTGGCGAACTCGAGAGAAGGAGAGATGGGACATCTCTTTAAAAAAACTGTCGATTGCATCAGCGATGCACACGATAAAGTGTGTCTTCCGTGCTACTCTTTGTTCACCGTCGATGTTTTCAGAGAGCGTCTTTTGGAGCCTTGCAATTAGTTACATCCTCGTGACTTCCTTAAGGTTACGTATTCATTATGGGCTCTGTCTATAGAAGCTTGTTCTTTTCTTTCAATAGCTCCTTTCTTCCTCCTATCTTCAGTTAATTGGGCCAATTGATCAGAGTCTTTCCATTAGACTACGGAAGCAGGATTCTTTTGCTTAAACCTAATGTATCCGATATTTTGTCACAAATTTATCTACCATGTCGAAATGTTAACTTCGTTAATTAAACGACTTAGAAAATAATGCTGTCGTGAGACTCGAGATTACTACTTTCTGAACACCGTGGGATTATATTTCTTTCTCTTTTTTTTTTCACGAGCGAAGCACCTAGAAGCGCACGAAATTAGTGCGTTCCTTGCGAGAAACCTCTTTCATTTCCCAAGAAAAGTTCAACTCCGCCGGGGGTAGATTTCGTTTCGTACATTACGACCGTGTCGTTCGTCTCGAAACGTTAATTCCACCATTTCGCGATAGGGTATTACACTTGGAATAACAGGTATGAGCCAGATAACCTTCCCGTAGTTTTTTTTTTACGAGACGGTCATCACACCGACCGCAAACTTTTCGACCATTTCCCCGGTTCCCGCATGAACATGACTCCGAACAAGAGTTAGACTCTCGCGCCCCGGTGGTCGTGTAAAAGCTACTACGAGTAACGTGTAACATGGCCTGCGTGTATCGAGGGTAAAGCAAGAGAAACGCGGTTCTCTACCTTTTCTCCTTCGAATGTCTTCATTTTTCCATGCTCGCATCTCGGTGAAACTCGGTCAAAGTACTTCTTCCGGCACTCTTACGCTCTTGGATACTCTCAAACTTATATGAACATCTTCTCGGTATTACTTTACAACTAGGAACGATCAAAAGACAGACATCGATTATCGTCACCGCGAAACATTTCCCTCAGCATCGTCTTGTCGTAAATTTTCGAAACATTCGATCGCGTTTATCCCCTTGTGTATATCCCGCGAGAGTTTCATTTTCTTCGTCTGAACGATCGATAAATTTTCAAGTAGAGTGATTAGCGAGGGAAGAAAATTAATAGTCGTTCTAAGCTAGTAGGCAATTACGCTAGGCGAGACTGCGCGAACGTATTAAGGAAATAGGTAGGTAGAAAGGGGGGAAAGAGTGAGAGAGAAAGACAATAAGCGATGGGGAAAGGATTCAGAACGCATTTATATGCCGCGTAGACGGAAGCACCAGGAGAGGGTAGCAGCATCGATATCCTTTTGTGAGTGGCATTGTATACGCCACGAGACTCCATCAACCCTGTCACACCGGCAGCTCGTCGGTTAAGTTTCGTAATAAGCGTCGCGCAATTTCATGGATTTCCTTCGTGAGAGTAGGTAGGTACTACCTCGCGCGTTTACGGATCGGAGAGGATTCTCATAATGCTTATGCATCCGTGCATATGGTTCGTGGTGAGAAAAGGGTGGTAACTTCTCTCTCTCTCTCTCTTCTGCGGCTTATGGCACGATTTGCCTAAAGAGAGCCAATGCGAATAGGTGCGAGGTAATATCGAGATTTTCGAGTACGTACTTCTACGTACGTGCATGCATGCATGGGTCAACTGCTTCGATCCTTCATTCATAGAGATATTACGACTAGACGGTTTTTTTTGTACTGAAAAAAGTGTTTTATCGAAACTCGTCAAAAATTCGTCTGCCATATTTGATTACGATCATCCGATCGTTCATTTGATTACTTTTTCGACAGGTACACGTGTGACAGATTAAGAGATAAATCGAGCAGTGTAATTTGTAAAATTTGTGATAGAAGAGTCTGCGGTACCGAAATAAATCTGCCAGACGAAATGTAAAAAGAATCGAGATAAAAACTGTCTGGCTCTATAGTTTTCAGTGAATTCTCGAATAAGTTTGTCGTCGTCTACCCGCCAGGTAGAAATCCGGACAAAAAAGTGATCTTTCATTTGTGGTAACTCGCGTGGAATGCGTGTACGCGCGAGGCCGCTGGTATGCTTAGCCTTCTGAGTAAAGGGTGGGCCGTGTGCTTGCATTGTGTACATACGCATCGCGTGCCCGTCGTCCTGCCGATTTCGCTGTCGTGCGTCGGCCAACATTGCGAGAATTCGTGGAAAAGCATATAGCCTAGAGTAGTACTAGAGTTGGCAGCAGCCGTCTCGAGGAAAATTCACCAGAAGGAAATTATTTCGCGATGTTTCTGTATCAATTAACCTTTATCAACTCACTTTTGAAAAGATTAAAGGTCTCATTCGGAATTTGAGTAGGGGTTATGATTCACTTGAACTCAACACCTTTATCCATTATGAAAACACGATTTCGAAAAATTGTCACATATGACCTTTATCCACTTGCTTCTTCGATCATTATTTTATCTTGGTGTCAATCAACCGAAGACGTTACCCAGCTATGCTTTTATTTATAAAATTATATAGACGAAGAGTTTTTCATTCACTAGTTTTCCTAAATAAAGCAATTTTCATGTCACCGGATTAATTTTGTAATTCCGAGTAAAATTGAACGTACCTAGCAATTTTGTATAAATTAGTAATGCTTTACAAAGACAATATAGACTGTTTCTATCATTGTTATAATACTGCCCTTGTATCTCATTATCATCTCCATGTTATATTACGTGATATATCGCGTAACATATAACAGTTTCCTATTAACGCACCAATGCAATATCACTGACTTAATAATAGAAGGAATTTCGAGCGCCTACTATACTCGACGGAGTATATATCGTTAAGTTACTCTCTATAACGTGGATACAGTGAGCCGTTACGAGACGCAGCTCGTACGAAACACATTCGTGCAAATCGGCACGATTTCACGATGAGAGGGTATTCGCCGTGGGTCGTGAACCTGTGTCTCGTTATGCGAGGAAATTAGTTACAACTGTTAGAAACGATCATGTGCAAATATTCAAACATCGATACAGCAAAAAATTATTTATTGAAATAATATTAGAATGTCGCAACATTATCTGTTGTTATCTACACGCAGGTGCTTCATCTGACAATGTTTATACAAACGTGAAACCTAATCTGACAAATGTTATCTGTCTATCTATTAATAGAACAAAATGTATCATACATAATTCAAAAAATTAATATAAAACGAAAAATGTCTTTCTTTACGAAAGAAACTTTCAGGACAACCGAATAAAAAGAGAAATAAAAAGTGGTGTTCTAGACAAAAATATACACCTATCTTAATTCGAATCTTCTTACGCGACCACCGACCTGGTTTTTCTCTCTCAGTGTTTATAAAATAGTAACACGCTCTCGATCGATGCGCCGTGACCTTTATTCCTCACGTAGCCCTTTCAAAATGCACGTGTGCATTCGGAAAGTATCCACTCGGGAAGTCTACGAAAAACGTGCTTTATCTCGGTCGATACTTGAAAGCACGTTGGTGTCCTCTATCAGCGTACTGACATACGATTTAAATGGTAAATCACAAACAACAATGTACGTGTATGTAGCTACACGTATGTACATCTGGGATCAACGTTTCTTTCATTCCCTCTTTCTCTACGTCATTCTCTTCTCTTTCTTCCTCTCGCATTTTGTCGCATCTTCCAAACGGGAACAAGTTAATCGGCGGATGTGAGTCATCGGCACGTACATTTTCCTTTTACGGACGTCGTTCGGCGATATCTTTTACAAGCGACTCGCATTTCGCGTATTTTACGATAATCGAACGCAGGACGCCGAAGTTTACTTTGCTAGGGTAAAGTAGACTCCATAAACGGTCGCTTCGAGTTTTCGATCAACTCCTTTAATTATGCTCCTTCTCTCTCTCTCTCCCATAATTATTTTAAGAGACATCGTACTACCTTACCCTTCGTTACTACGTTTACCGTACACTTAACTTCCAACATTTTGTTAAAAGAAAACAGAAAATTGTCTCGAGTATTCTTGTAGGTACAATCAATTTCTGAAGCTTTGAAATATCGTTATTAGAGTATCTGCACGAGTAGCGATATTTTTTAAATTTATCCCGAGGATTCGAGAGGATATTCATCGTAAGCGGGAATTTCCTGGGAGTTGGAACGGCTTGGCGATATTTTTCACGTATATGCATGATATACAAACTCGAAGTATTGCCACTCACACGCAAGTATCTATACCATACGAGATATCATGTTGTATTGGAGTGCGAAATGTTGCCGGTCGCAACATCGCGTGCAATACCGCAGACATCTTTTCCAACATCGTCGAATGCGATTCTCCCAGACGGAGTTACCTGTACGACCTCGTTCTAGCGTGGGCAAAGGATTACCAACATCGAACGTATCCAGATCCATTCACAAATGAGCCTTTCCATTCGTGGGGATAATGTATCCTCTCTTCTCCTTCCATACATCCTTCCTTCCTTCCTTCCTTCCTTCTTCCGCTTACCCTCTTTTCTCAGATCTCGATTCGTCGTCGACGACGTATAGAAATGATTCGGCGCGTATAACGCGATGAAACTTGAGATTGGAAGACGACGTTTATCGCACGCTCTACCCTCTCTATTCCTTCATCCGGAAACGTCGAGACGATCTCGGGATTTTTCCTCTTCTCTCTCTCTTTTTCTGTCTTGTATCAAAGTGCAGAGATAAGGATATATGTGGGTTTTAACTTTGACGTTACCGATATGTTTCTTCATTCCATCCTTGTCCTCCATTTCGTAACGATAACTTAGAAATATTTACGATTTTTCATTCCCTACGATATCCGCGACAATTTTATGTATCGTACGTTCTCTCTCTTCGTAATAAACTTTCTCACGATTCTGCTCAGAGAGAAAGAAAGAGTAAGCTTATCGAAGAAAATGTAGCGTTCATATTTTCTCGTGGTTACAGATTTTTACCACCTTGACATGTTTTATGCTAGACTTCTTTTTAAAGAAACTTAATTTACATCGCGTAATTAATTATGCCCTCGGAAAAAACATTAGGTACTCCTTTTTATCCGACTTGTCTTTAAAGAGAACGTCCCTTGCGATGAATTAACTACTTTGTCAAAGCATCGAAGATCGTCATCTTACACTTTTTTAATCCTCTCTTAATTGCACGAGGTTAAAATAAAACAAGAATAAGTAGGATCTCGTTGATCGATTGAAAACTTTCGATCGTTCTTCCACGTCTTGGTTTGTTTTCGAACAAAAACAAGAAAAAAAGAATGGGTATCCAATCTTCGTGTCTGTGTATACCTAGGTAGATACATACGAGAAGGCTCGCTCAACATCGAAAGCCAAGCTTGTAAGCCGAATAGAGAAGCTTTGGGAGAGCTTCCTATACTTTGCCTTCCCCTTTCACTCTCTCCTCGGATCAAAATCTTCAGTTCCGCCCACGGTCGATTTTGAATTCACTCGGTCGATGAGTTCGCGAACCAATTCTTGACTGCGCCATCTCCTCCCTGAAATACTTAATCAAAAGGAAAGGATGTGAGATAGGGTTGGACGAATTCGACAAGGTGCGTTCTGCAAGTTCTTTCGAGTATGATGATCTTACCCTTTCTCTCTCCATCGATCTACCGTTCCCTAGTATTTTCTTGAAACGAATCGTCCTTGCAATTGTCTCTGAAACTTTGACGTATAACCGACTGCAGCATTGCTTCTCTAACGCGTTCCACGACGCGTGACAAATACCTCTTGCCCTCTCCCTTCTTGGCAGACATTGGCGATCTTATGGTCCGGTAGGAAGGGAGAAAAATAGAAGAAACTTTAGGATGATTAAATTGCGAAGTATATACGTCGAATTCTTCATAAAAGTCTTAAGAGTAATGCTCATGATTTTTCACTCTTTCTCTCTTCCTTCTTCCAAGGTGTTACGAAATATTGCGAACAATCTCGTCGTGATGTATATCATCGAATTTCATTAGCGCTCGTTTCCCTTAAACCTTGTAAAGACGTCATTTCTAGACGGGCGAACGAATGACGCCTGACTTTTTCTAAGTTCGTACCACTTGGAATTACGACGATCCGATTTGTCTTCCAACAACTTACGTTACTACACGTTTTATCTTCTTACGGGACAAAACACCCCAATGATTTTACTACATGGGAATAAAGTTATATCGCTTACAAACAATATTTTACGAGAATTACCTAACAAACAAACAAATATTTATGTCGTATTCGATTCAACGATCGACATAAAACGCTTTATACTTTCATTTACACTTTCTTTCGATATTTCTTGACACAAGAACGATACATTATCTCAGTCGCACAGGCTAGACGACTCGCCGTATAATTAGCTCCCGAATCAAAGTAGAATGAAACTGACGACAGTTTTGCATCCTAGCGATACAAAAGGATAAACAGATAATTTCTCGAGCTTGGAACAATAGATATTCAGGCATTGCGGCACTTCTTTACTGTATCTATCGAGCTCGTTGGCAAAGAGCTAGCATACTTGCGTTAATTGCAACGTTAACACATGGCCAGTGCGGTTAGTGGCTTCGTACCGTCCAGCTATTGGAAGTAGATAAGGGTAAAAGCGAGAAGGAGATGTATAGGGAAACGTACGTGAAAAGACAGAGAGATGTGAGGAGAGAGAGAAGCTTGTACCCAGCACGCCTTAATCCTTTCTACCGGTCGGTCTCGTTTGGCCCGGTCCTCATCGAACGACGGAGCCAACGCTTGTTCGACGTGTAATTAGTATAACGGAAGGTATGAGAGGGTCGTCGAAACGAGCAAGGCGGATGGTCAAGTACCGTGCTAGTTAGTATGCCTACTTACCGAGTTTGCTACGATGTGAATGACCCGTATACGAGCAACGACCGTAAGCTTTACCTCGTTGTCGAAGAGTGCCTAGAACACGGAGAGAAAGAGAGCGAACTGGTCTTTGTTGCGACCAAGAAGGTAGGTACTCTGGATGGAAGGAAGATGGAGAAGAGAATTCTTAGAACCTGAAACAATACTCTAATTGATATGCAGGAGTTGTTGTCTTCTTCGATTAGTAACTAGAATAATTTCGAGCATAAGCCGGAATGTTTAAGAGCTTTTACTTGTTACATTCGTAGATTGCAATTTGTATTTAAACGAAGGAAAAATCTACCCAATATTTGTAATCTGTAGATAGAAACAGAAGAGAGGTACAAATTGTACATGAATAATATGAATAAATTAGAAAGAAATATCGTAGTCAGAAATGTATAAACTTTATAAACACTATTCAAAGTTTGTTACAACCAAACAAAGTCGTGGGTATCTAATTTAAAAAAAATACTAATAAAATTGTATTTTCTATCCCAGTTTAACAGAGAAGCTAGGTACTTATCAATTAGGATCAAGCGTAATTACAATAATAGAAAGAATCAAAGAGTCATCTTTTCTTCCAATCCGCTCAGCCTCTATCGAGGCCACGATATTCCAAATTCAGGACGAGGATCGTTATAGCGGAAATTGAATGCGATCGCATGTGACGGCTGGTTTAAATTGCATGCTCGCTTAGACCATGCAGAGTTTCTGATCTTTAACCTAAAGCGTGCTACTACTCAGGATGCTTTGGTCTACGTGCGGTAAGAGGGAGAGGGAAGGCTTAATGCTTATAGCACGACTGCCGGAGTGGCGGTGACTCAATTATGGCTCTTACCTTCGGACAAGAAACTAATGTTCTAACGCAATCAATTTGCGCCGTCTTAATGAGATCGACACGAGTTCTACTCTCCTAAGTGTTGGGTGTATACGCTCGATACGATTTAGCCCAAGATACGAACCGATTTACGTGTAACTATATCCACGTAATATCGCACTCGAATAAACGAAGTCATTTCTATCCTCCTATATTCCCCGATGATAGGAGACACGCGATAGGAGGTAGGGTTGACTTACTCGAAGACGGTACAAAGTGGACCGGCCTAATCGCGTCCTTTAATCCCGTAAACCTGTAATCCGTTGATGGCACTTGAGCGCTTAATTAGTAAAGGTAGTAGACGAGAGTGGGACTAATGAAACGAGCTGAGAAGATGATTAAGCGGAGGACTGGATAGTGTGTCTATTTACAAACTTTAGGATACGACGAGCTCTCGTATCGTGTATCTACCAAAACGGCAAGAGTGCCTACGTTTTAATGCACCCCTCATTAGTCAGACAAGTATGGTACTTCGACGATCTTCGCACAACTTTTGAAATACTCGAGGGAATTTTCATCGTACTTCGCACTCATCGATTTGGATCCTTCGAATTAGAGAATTTTATTATGGAGATATAGGTATATGTTCGTTAGAGAAGTCCGATATAAATATGCTAGACGAGAAGAGAAAGAGGTTGAGAGGAGTTTAATTTGTCGTTAAGGCTGCACGCGAGTCCCGCGTGACAGGGAAGAGAGATCGTTAGGCAAGAAAGTCTTGCCATCGACCTTTGAGAGCCAATTAATGGAAGATGGAGGGACTTTGGCTCGACTTACGAGCGAAACGCAGTTTTACGAAGGCGTCAAATGCAGGAGTTCGTCGCTCGACGAAGCGCGTGACGTCTTTCGGACGAACGAACGCTCTCATAAATCCTATCAACGTTGTTCCATCCATGGGACCGTTAAATTTGTTACTTTGATTTTATCGAATTTTCTATTCCCGGATTAATTTGATTTGCGCCGAATTTTATGAAAGTTTCATTTTGTTGTTTTTTTATTTTAACAAACTTGCTCTCTGTTATACCAGTCGGTATAGTGGATTAAATTTACGTTCGTATGATTCAAAGACCACGGCAGAATGATTTTTTCGAGTCCCGAACCTTGGGGAAATTCTATTCCAAGATTATGCTTTTAGTAGATATATGGAAGATCTGTGCTTTTTTTTACTATTGTACTACGGTTACCGCAACGTGGAAAAACCGGCAGACTAAAATCGTGAATTAGATATAAGGTTCTCTCTTCCTCTCTGCACCATATGGAAGCCTATGGCAACGGTACGAAAATATCTTACCTACTTTAACCCTCGTAAGATGCACCCTGACTTCCCGTGAAAGATACATGCAGGAAGATCCTACAGTTGTCGGAATAACTTTGTTGTCTGAAAAAAACCTTAACGATTTTTTAATTTGTATTTTTAAATGATATAACATTGAAAAGATAAATTTCGGTCGCGATGACGCCATTGAGAATAAAATCGTCGATAATAACGCCAATAACATTTCGCAGAGAAAGCTGTGACGCGTATTGAAAACAATTAAAACATACGCTCGCGTATCGCGTCGAATAGAATGGCCCGACATAAAAAGGAAAAAATAGAAAGAAAGCGAGAAACAAAAGCAGAAAATCAAGTACCAACGAGAACGTTAAATTCACAGCGAGACGGAGTTCGATAAACTCGGTACGAACGAAACGAGACGCATTTTCAGCTAACGGAATATTTCGACGCTCAATATAATTTCGACGTTTCACTGAAGGTCGACGTGCGAGCATTTTCGAACAAATTCATTAAGCGAGTCACGCATTGGCGGACTAAAAAACGGGCGAACGCAAACGTAATAAGAGAACCGGTAGTGGAAAAAGGGGTAAAAATAAAATCATTTTTAAATGTAGAATCACCGTCGAACTTATGCAATCACTGTATAAGAAAAATACACGATTGACTGGGTAAATCGTATTTCCGATACTCGCATTTATGATTTCACGATTTTTATTAAAAAAGAAAGAGATCGGAACTTGGCAAAAATGTTTACTCCATCTATACTCGTACCTACAATCGTTTAAAAAATTGATGTAAAAAACGAATCGCTCGGCGTGTATTTCTTTCGGTTATTTTGTATCCATCTGCCTTTGCTCGTTTACTTTTTTAATCGACCATTCCACGACTTAATATTCGCCTTCCTGAAAAGTTTCTATCGCGATAGCCCGAGCGAAAAGTCGAGAGTCGTCGTTACTGGCGCGCGTACGATAAAAAGATGCATGGGTCTTGGTAGAAGGTTGAGAAGCCTTTAAAAGCGAGGGCAAAATATCAGCATGGGCCACCCTGAATTGCCAACTCTCTTTCTCTCTCTCTCGTTCGCTTCCTACTCGGTATCTTTGGCGTTGCAGTACTCGATGCAATTTACGTCTCTGCACTTTGCGTGGACGGATATTTTAGCAAAGCTCTTCTCGGCATATCGAAGTCGCGATATGTATAAAATTCGAAAGCATGAAAGAAAAAAAGCGAGAGAATCGATGAGAGGTACAAAAATGTTGAGAGACGAGAGAGAAAAAGAATGGGATAGGATAAACCACGTTTCACCTTCTTCTTTATCTTCATTCCGTCTCGACCCGTCGCAAATGCGACTAACTCGCAAGCTAGTTTACCACAGTCCCAACATCTCGGTCATTACATCACCTGTATCCCCTTCCTACACTGATCATCGCTGGAATCTTTCTCCTCTATCGCGTTCTTTCTCACGAGAGAGAAAGATCTTTGTCTTTGCTACCTCTTTCACCCTTTTTCTCATTTTCTTTCTTTCCAGGAGTAAAAAGTCTTCTTCCGGAATAAAAATTGTTCCATCTTTTCTTGGATTTGATGTAGATACGAAATTAAGTTCTACATGTTTTACATTTCCTTAACTGACTTTTATGACTGAGATTTTCATGCTTTATTACAAATTAAGAATTAGAAGATACTTTATATCTTTCGAAATTTTTCTTTCGCGTCGTCACGTTGTAGGTACGAGATTCGCGTAATAAAAGTACTGAACCGTATAAAATGCTTACGCAAAGATACAGTTATTAATTCCAACTCCAAGCAAGTACCCGTTTTTCCCATAACTATAACTATAATACTAACAGAGTCACGATCTAATACGATTTCGTGATCCCGAAGAAAGGTTTTCGGTGTAACCTCTTCTCCAATCAATAGACACCGTACTAGAGATTGTAAAGGACGCACCGAGAATATTAAAGCTACGTTATACTCAGGTTGCTGTTTATACCTTGGCTAAAATAATGCATAATGCACCGGCTAGGCTAATGTGTGGATATTCTACACAAGAAGGACCCACTAACGAGCAACATCGAAAGCTCCATCAATGCTTATCCCTCCTCGCGTGTTCTACTATGCTTTAATTCAATTAGTAATACTTGTTATTACCAAAACATATTAAAATACGAGTATAACGCATTTGTTTCGAAATTATAATACAATAAATAATATTGTATTACCTATGGTATTTCAATTTAAAAAATACTTTTATAAATATTAATTAATATCATTGATATTACGTAATGGATTAAATATAATAAGGGAATAACTCTTTCGGTTGTACGTAGAGCCGGACTCGACATGTTATTTTGAGAATACGATAGAAAATGCTCTTGTAATTTTATTGCCTACTAATTTTTTTGATATAAACGCAAGAAAACTTCTGAACATGATAAAAAAATAGATCTCGGAGTTAAATATTAAAAGTATTTGGGATTAAAAAAAATAACTTTTTTCTTATAATAATAATTGTTATACTTCCGTAAAAATTTTTATATTTATAATATCGTACTTATTTAACATATTTTCTAAATTATAAGAATCTTATACTTTCGTCATCGATACGACGAAGAAAACTTTCCGCTCCTGGAAAATACAGACAGGTAGATAACGTCGACAAGATCGTCGCTCCTATTTCTCGGTTCGAAGACGAACTTGTAGGAAAAGGAGAGAGAGTGGTAGAGGAAGGAGGTGGAATCTTCGATTGGAAAAGTGCATTAAGGATAGGACGCCGGTAACTTTGGCAATTTCGCGGTGCGATCGGGGCATCGTGGTGCTGTCGGCCACAAAGTAGGTAAGCCGCTTTATTACCAGTTGGTTGAGAGTTAAGTCCTCTTTTTAAACCCTTCGAATCTTCCTTAGTGGTTCGATTAACCTTTCGCCCATGAGGAACGCTAAACAATAGACGGTTCTCGGCTCTCGCCCCATTGGGAGTTCGAATCGCGATTTTATGAATCGAGAATTCATCTTCTTTCTTTTTCTTCCCGAAAAACTTATATTCAAAAGGAGAGAAAAGAGTATCGAGTAATAGAAAAGTTTTAAAGCTCCGTATATGTCGTACCAGTCTCCTTATTAAATTCGATATACCTGTTTTCTTTAAATAGATTTATGACTCAAAAAATGAACGATAAAACAGAAAGAAAACATTATCGTAATAAATGTGAGCTTCTTAATTGCACCGAGCTTAAACTTAAAAAGAGCAACATTTCTTTCCCGTCTCGTGATCTTAATAATAGTTTGTTAATAGCATCAAGGCATATCCCCTTTGTTTGTCTTACACGATTGCCTTAAGAAAGAAATTACGTTATTTCGAAGTAGAATCAGAGAGAGGGAGACAGAAAGATAGAGAGCCAACACAATATTATTTAAGTAGCCATTTAAATTCCAGCGGAGCGAGACGCATAGCTGCATTTAAATACGGGAGAAATAAAGGTGAAGATTCTTGCATTTAAAATCGAGTGGCGCAGATTCCGAGGTTTTGCTTTTATCGCGGCTACACCCCAGCCACTGGTAGTAGTAGTGGTAGTAGGGCGAGCGTTCTCTCCATCGAAGCTAATACTTTTCACCGTACTCGCATACCGCTTCTCCTTTCTATGGCCAATTCTCGTTTTTTTCCCCTCTCGCTCTCTCTCTTTCCATTTTGCCCTCTCTCTCTCGGGAAAATTAAAAATGAGACTGCGTTTGACATGTAACAAATTGTTTTTCACCGTACCGATCCAAAACCTAATATTTAAGTACGCGGCAAGCGAAGCCGCGACTAGATTAATGGGATCTTCGAGATGTCAAAGAATAATGGATTTAAATTAACTTTACTGGACCGTAGGTGAAACGGCTCGAAGCTATGAAATGATCGATAATTCTGATTGAGCGATTATCGATAGTCACGTAATTGTTTAAACACGTACGAAACACGTCTACGTAACTTCGTGATTTCATTTTTTCGTTAACTAACCTACCATAAATCCTGTTCGAGTGAAATGAAATTCTTGAGTCCTCTTCCGATAAGTATATATATATATATATATATATATATATATATATATATATGTGTATATATAAATTTGCATGTTTTGACGTTCAATTTGTGAAAGAAATTTAAAGGCAAAATTTCGAATCGATCAGAGCGAACATCCCGTAACGACTTGTCGATGACAAATGAAGGAACTTCCGGCGTTCGATCCGAAGTATTTTCACAAGGAAAGTTTCGATGAAGTTTAAACGCTGGTCGAGCGACAGGCACGCGGATTATGAATTCGAATCGTCGAGCATTATCGGATAAGAAAACTTTGGGTACTTCGAAGTCTCAAGATTTTCGTAATCAGTGCGACCGTCGCGCGAAAACTTGAGAAGCCACGGAATGGATTCTCCAAGAAAAGAGAGAGAGGATATTCGAGACTTTTCGGAATAATCGACTTTATGTTCTATTTGATTTGAAATAATCGATCAGAGAGCGAATATCGTGATCTCTTACGTAATATTGGAAATAAGAGAAGCTTAGACCATTTCTATCGCTCGGTCGTGGGCGTTTTCAATGATCTAGCCCACTCGACAACAGCCTTCTCCGTTTTCACGTTAGCTTCACGTAATTGGAATAGCCTTTGATTTTCTGATAATTTGCGAAGCGTGAAATCTGTACATTCGCGCTCATTAACGAACCCTGCTTCTTTCATTACCTTTTTTGAAATTATTTATTCGACGTACCCTGTACCCGAAACTTCACGAGATATCAAAACACAAAGTTACTCGTTGTGAAATTATTTTCTGCTTTGTTATCCTCATCGTTTGAGTCGAGTTGAGAAAGAGAAAATCTGTGAACATCCATCTGTCTTTGTAAGAAATTTCATTGCAAACGCTAATAAGATGTTCTTATTTCTTGCCAGTGCGTTGTAACAAATAAATTGTTACGTTTTAATAATTGTAAAATGACGTCGTTGTTCCATTTTCTCTCGAACGGTTTTCAAAAACCGTAATCCGTCTTTTTATTCTACCCCGTATAATTTTTTTTTCTTTCAGCTTTCGCATATCCATGTTTATTTTCCTTCATTTTACCCCTCTTTCACATTTCTTTTTCTTTCTCTCTCCTTTCGAGTTTAGCTCACATTATGGAAGATTTGCTTATCGCGCTGGAGAAAACGGTTTGGCTCTATGCCAAGCGCATCTTTCGCATCCGTCGTAATTCAAAATGGCCTGCTCTCTCTCTCTCTCTCTCTTTCTCTTTCTGTATGCTCTCTATGTACGAAATAATTAAATTTCTCGACGGAACTTCGAAGATTGGCCCGAAGACGCTAATAGGAGGAAATTACGGAGCTGCCCTTTCTCCGTACCACGTACATATGTCGACTCGAGTTCGATTATCGATGGAAAGTTCATTTGAATAATAGACGAGAAGAATTTCGATTTTATCGAAGTTAAACGTAAAAATTATTAAAAAATACTTACGTATATTCTTTAACACCTTCCTTTTTATATAACAAGAGAAAGGAGTTCCATTTCTTTAAACGATTCACTAGTTAAATCAGGCCAATATGTACGTTACGGTGAACGACGTCGAACATATTAATAATGCAACGATCTACCATTCACCCTTTGTAAACATTCCTTCGCTACCACGTACGTTCACTGCCCATTACGCATTATGTAAAGGCAAATATTCGATGATCCTAGTGCTTTTCGTGTAAACTACATCAGTGTATAACTGGTTTGATTGACGTTTCGCCGATGCAATTCGGCCCAGGTCGCTTTTGATTTTGTAATTGTCCGCAAAATAGGTATTCCATAGTGTCCGAGGTAAACGTATCGTACTCTGCTACTAATTTGCTCAAATTCGCAATCACCATGATCGCGTGGTTTTCTTTGAAAATAGAAAAAGGATCGTCGACAGAAAGTTTGAGGGAAGTTTAATGACATGTGAGTTTCGTTAAAGGAAGCTCATCTTGGTTCACCGCTGATCGATACTTTGGTAATTAATTATGAAAGCAGAATCTCCCGAGAGTTCGTCCAACTACGTGTATCTTTCATGGTACTTTAATTATAAAACAAATAAATTACAATTTGGAAAAAATCGTTAACAGTAACATTTAACGTTTATTTATCTTTGAGAATCGGAGAATATGAAGAACCAGTTACGCTATCCCAAGAAACATTTAATTAATCCTGATGATCGGGCGTAATCACCTTCTCGATTTCCTTAGAAACGAAATAAAACGCTTGATCGTCGATTTTTGGTGACAACGTAGATTGAAAAGTATCTATCCCTCGCCGCATTAAACCTTGGAAGCTCGCGTTGCAAACTCGACAAGAAACTCCGTTGGCTTCCGATGAAAATCGAAGACCGGCTCGGCGTGGCTCGTGTAATTAAGGACATCGTTAAGTGCGAGATCCGATTTATCTGTGACGATTGCCTTCGAAGTTACTCTCTCTCTCTCTCCTCCTCCTCCACCTCCTTTCTCCTTGTCTTTCTATCTACCTATTCGGGTGAGAGAGGCAAGTGTTCCGGAGAGTTTCGATCAGTTACTCGGCGGGTTTGCTACTTTGCAAGCCGTTGCACCCGTGAGAGGCAGCTCGAATGCGATTATAACGAATTCGTTAGCTAAACTTAGACAAAGTAAGTACTTAAATCTGCTTTCGATGATAATGGAACCAAAAAGGAAAGTACAATGTAACGGCCTTTGATACTAAGAATATACCGAAGTATCGCTGATTTACATTACCTAGTATAGGTACGCGCGGTCATTATGCTTCCTAGGAAAAAAATTATCTCTTCGCGCGAATTTCCTCTTTCCAATTAATTTCTACACGATTTGGATCAATCAAATTTGCACATGCAACAAACGGAACGTTTATATATGGCAATTAGCGTTTCCTGATCCTTTAAAGGTCGACATTTAATTACCGGCGAACCACAGGATCGATTCCATCCGTCATCGGTTCAATCGAATACTTTCCAAACTGCTTAAGCTTAATTAGATTTAATTATACTTCGATTAATTAGTAATTAATTAATTAGTTTCTCTTTACATAAAGTTAAGGAAAACTTGTTTAATAGGTTATTTAACACACCTTTTTTTTCCATTACAGAAACCAGCGACTTGGGAAACAAAGGCTCGTCGGTACGCATTCGTGAGTTGAAAAACTTTGACTAGAGATAATTTTTTTAATATTATGATAAACGATGAGCCTACGATTTTTGCCACAAAATTAATTAAATCTACATAATCTTGTTTTAAAGCATATATCACGAGTAATGCGAGATACGAGGAGTTATGAAAAATAATAGGAACAACATGAGTGTAACCTGCATAAAGTACAAAAAATACGCTCATGCTTTCCTCATTTGGAGAGAACTACTCATAAATATCTGTTGACAGTCGGATAGACGACGCGTCGTTATTAAAATTATAATAATGTTTTATTACCAACGTAAACAGTCGTAAGCTCTTCGCATATAAATATTGGGAACCAACAACATCGATATCGTCGGAACGTTTCCAAAGTGAAACAAAACATAAATTTTAATTCGTACCAAATTACTACAGAAATTTTAAATTAACAACCAACGACTCGTTTAACATTATTTTAAATAAAATATCCATTAGAGGTAATAAAGAAATATATAGTTAAAAATATTCACGTATTAATCGGTATCCTTCGTGGCTTCCACCTTCCTCAACTTCTAAACGCCATTATCGAGCATCCGAGAACGATCGCAGCCCGTTCTAATCGCCCGAACGATCTACGCGAGATCCGTGGCACGTTTTATCCGAAGGTTGGGAAACGACGTGGGGGATAATACACGCACGTAGAACCGATATTTCTTCCCATAGCGCCGACCATCATGCCAAACCCGATACGCGATAGCTCCCTCGCGATGGTAACTCGCGATGTCGGTGGCGGGTAGCTCGCGTTTCTTGGCGAACGACGTTTCGCAAATTGCAGATTTTGAAAGGTCGGAATGGTAAACAGTGCCCCCGGAGCAGGTTTCATGGGTCAAGAAGCCGCGAGCCTTCTGGATAGGCACGTGCTCGGAAAAGTCACGTTTTCCCGCATAGGTTCAACACTTTCGCCATAAAAAGCTCGTTACAACGGTACTTGACAGAAGCTGGAAGCTCTTTCGACGTGCCCATTGCGACGAGAAAACGAGAACTTCATCTTCTTCGTTTCCTTTACCCTAGTCCTCCCTTGGCTTCTGTTTCTTTTTTTTTTTTTCTTGTCCCCTTTCTCTCTCGCGACTGATACTATTTCTTTTTTATTACTAGACGCGTTTACCCCATCGATCGACGTCAATTTTCCTTTGTAATTCTTATTCAAGAGAATCTCACTCGGAGGGATAACAATAATGATTTCTTTGTTATTCGAGATAACAGATTCATCGATTAGGTACATTGACGGATAAAATTTTCTAAAAAAGAGAAGATGCAAATCCTTTAAGGAAGGGAAAGAATATCGTTGTGTCATCCAAAGGAAGCGACGTGTAATAGAACTCGAAGATAAAAAGAAAAGGGGTCTTTGAGGGGGTGACGAGGGTGGAAGAAACTCGGCAGGTGGATTCCGTGCGTGCGACTTCGCGTGAGGAAGAGTTTTTCCGCGAAATACGAAGATTAATCGTGGCAACGAACGGGACGACACGGGCCGTTCTACACGCGAGACTCGATCATGTACGGTTCGGAAAGAAAAAAATAACGAGAAAGAAGAAAAACAAAAAAAATAAGAAAGGTAGCGTTAAAAGTCAAGGGAAATGAGGGTTTTCGAGCGATCCATCCGGTATATACCTACATTATAAATTCTTTTCCTTCCCTTCTATACCGCTTATCCTCTTCTCCATCTCGTTTCTCCGTTGACGATTCGCTCGTACTTGACGTTAAAATCGCAAGAGAGATTTTTTTGTTTTCACAGCTCTTTCGTTTTTATCGTTCACGTGGCATTGAATTCCGAAAGATATAAAACGAGTAACGTCACTCGGAACGATGCCATCGTGGATGCGTTCTATTTCGCATGAATATCGAGCACGGAGTACCGCGGACCGGACAGAAAATCCGTTCGACTTTTCTCGATTGTGAATTATTGCCCGAGCTATGGAGCCTACGATATTTTTATAGGCGATCGTATTTCGTTGCGTCTATACCTGCCATCTTTTCTATCCGAAACCAATCATGTTTCTCGTGTCTCTTTTTCATCATTTTCCGTACTTGACTTCGTTACAACTTTGATGGCATCGTAATATTATTCTTTTCTCTAAACCGATTTAAAGATCAAAACGATTTTTATATGAAATTCTGTTTTTTTTCCTTTCTTTAAGAATTCACAACGTCTTTGTTCTCGTACTCGATAAAAGCACGCTCAAGATAAAGGAAAGTAATTTCAAAATATTTTCGATTACCTTCCACCCTCCCACCTCATTTTCACTGATTAGACACTTTGTTGTGAACATAGGAAAAGTTTCTAATAAACCAATAACTTTTTGCTACCTTGTTTTTATTTATGAATATGCAAACAGAGGCTCCCAAGTTTCCTCTAGCATAGGGTAATTACGCTTTGATGATACACGCTTGCTATCTAATTAGAAAGAGCTTCTTTTTATCACGCCTATACTATCATAGATCGACACGCACGATCGCGTAGCGTATGCTCTTTTTCGTCACAGGAATTTCCATTCTTCTAAAGTTGCTATCCTCTATCCATTCTAAAATCATCACTAATTATCTTCTTTGATCCCAGAAAAATGTCTTATCCAACCTCTGTCATCGCTCAATCTACACGAAGAAAGCGAAAGCTAGTTACACTTGGATCACGGATTAAAAAAAAGATAATAATCGAATCGGATAGCAAGAGGAAATAAAGGGAGAGAGAGATAGAAGAGAAAAAGCGGTAAAAACGAGCCACTGTTATACGAAACAGACAGAGAGAGAGAGAACGGTAAAAAATAATCCCAATAAATTCGCGCGCGAGCCGCGGCTTTCCAGTTACAGATACCATCGGAACGAGCGGGCGAAGCGCGCATTTTTTAATAATGCTTTATTACCTCCGTGTGGCAAGCTTCCCCGCGAGCCTTTCGGCATGTTGCTGTGCCCGTCGTAACATCACGTTCCGTTGAAATTAATCTCGCACACGCTTAGCACAAACAAACCGACGAGCAAAATAATAGTAAAAAAAAAAAAAAAAGTGAACGAGTGAGGAAGTGAGTGAACGAATAAGAGGGAAGGAGAGAGGGGAGGATTAATAATACTCGGTATTTGGTCATGCAGCTAGGAGCACGCGCGCGCACCACTACGAAAACACACGCTTGCTTCGTAGGGGTTGACTAGAAAAGGGTGCATATGACGGATCGCGATACCTACACACTCGCAGTGTCGACGGCCTACGACGACTGTGACAGTACCTGTGGTAACACTGACTGTATACTGCATTATTAATAAACTGAATGTAAACTCGGTGACAAAGTCACACGCAAAATGCAAAATGCAAATGAGAAATTAGTCATTCCTACGCCGTGTGCGTATATAAATCCATAGGTTGTGTATGCCGCGTTGTAAATTACGAACGGACGAGACAAAGGGTTAGAGAGAGGAGATCACAAATAAGATGGAATTAGCGTGGGCTAGACGTGACTAATCAACCCACGTATCTAATGTTTATCGAGTACTTTTGGGTCTCAATCGAGTTACCTGTAGACTATACTGTATGGCAACGTCACGATGAGGGCTGGTGGAAGATACGGGTGGAGCGGGCGGTGACCCGGGGCACTGCTTCGCGGGAGGCGCTATTTCATAGGGATTCTGCACATATAAATTTATTTAGAGTTAAAAAAATTGTATAAAGAAACTAAAACTAGTAAATACAAAATTATATAAAGAAAAAGACGTATTGTTTTTATTACAAAATAAACCGTGATCACTCATACCTCTATAAAATCACACTTTCCTTTTATGGGATCATCATATAGACTCCCAAGAAAACTTCGAACGTTCTGGCATCGATTTTTTGCACGATTTTGATTTGAAAAAATTCTGAGAGAATATTTAATATGTAGAAAATGGAACTGACACAGTTTTAAAGTATAAAATTCATTTGGAAATCCGTGAAAAATTCTGAAAGTCTCGTACAAATTTTTTTTTGAAATTGACGTGGGTTGTGAGTGATTAAGGTTTAGAAGGGGGCACCAAAAAATAGTTTCGCTCGGCTTACTATTTACCGTTACGTCGGCCTTGGTTCGTCTAATCTCTTCTATTCTTTTCCGTCGAGAAGAAAATAACGTTCGGAACTAGCGACGAGAGAGATATCACCGGATATCGTCGCGTCACCGGTGATCGCATGAACGATCGACTCGATTTCACTCGTTACAATCATCGCTGGCTCTTTTCATGTCCGGAGATTCTCCGATTTGCGGTCGGTCTTTCCGACCGGAGGTTAAGCGTAAATGGCTCTCTATCTCCGGACTGTTTCTTTCGATCGTTCACGGAGGGATATCGAATTCTCTCGTTTAACGTAATTCAACGATGGGAAATAGTTTTATCGTCGTGTCTTTTTCTTTATCGTCGAGAAAGGAATTTTATTTTGGGTTACCGGAGATGGAGACGAGTTAAAGTACCTACAGTCGTGGTTATACCCGATAGGAAATATTCTTTTGGAATAAGGCTGATATTTTTTAAGGTTATCACTCCCTTTACGTATTCTTATCCGAAACATCGAGCTTCTATCCAATCACCGATGAATGTTTGGCTTCGTTTCTTATTTCCATCCTGGCATTCTCCTTCGACTCGGTTTATCCATACAGAGTCCATCTTCTCGAGGAATGGGTAAATATAGTAACATGGGTGTCTCGCGAACAGAACGTATCGTTCGTTTTCTTTCCAGCGAGACGATCGATCCTACCTACTTCTTGGTTGATGTCATCGACATCGACGATCTTGTTCCATCCAACTCGAATTTCGTGTCTTTCGAAAGCCATCGGAGGAATATTCGATATTACGTCCAATTTTCTTCCGATCTGGTGGAAATAATCGGAGTACCAAAGTCGGACGAGTTATCGGCCCGAGAGAGAGAGGTTATTATTAGGTACTTTGGTCTTTAGCGTTGCACTTTTCCATGCCGGCGGGCTTAAATGTACCGAAACGAGAAATATAAACCGAGCGTGCTACGGCTTATCGCGTCGTTCGCGGAGCTATTAAACGTTCTAATGACACAGGATCGAAATTTTATATCGGCTATTCCGAAAATATATATTTTTTTTCCTCGGTCAATATCGAAGCTATTACGACTATACCGTACCAACATACATTCATATTAGATATTTTTCTAATCGAAAGAGATCCAAGAAGAAATCCTAAACGACGAAGGTTCAAATTGTAAGCACGGTTCTCGTAAGGCAGTTCTCTTGATTTCACCCACTTATCTCCGACTTTTCCTCGCAATCTTAACCCTTTTCCTTCCCTCGAACCTTCTCCACGGGAGATCTCACGAAAGAAAGCTTTCCACCCATGTACTTGTTTTCCGTGTCGTTTCTTCTCGCTCTTCTCTCTACGGGCTGTAAAAGAGTACCGAGAGGTGGAACACCTTGCTTCTACGTTCTCTCGTAGAATCCCATTTTCTCGTAGAGAGGCTATCCGAAATCGCGATAGTTCGTTTACAGGAAAGAATCCTTAAAGGAGGGATCGATCCGTCCCACCGATCTAGGACAGACTCGTTCCGGTAGATCGGGCCAAAACTCTTTGGGAATGTCGTTTGTTCGGGGGGGGTGACCGATCTCTTTTTCTCTCTTTTCTGTGTTCGTTGGTCGTCGACTGTACAAGGTAGGAGAGACTTTCTTCGTCATCTACCACAGCTACTACCAACAGAGACAACCCAGTAGGAACATTAATCTACGTCTGGCCTATCGAGCGCACGTAAGTTGGCGTAGACACGCCAGCTGGCGGCGTTATAACCTTCTCCCTCTCTCTCTTGTACTCTATCTTTACCTCTTTTTGTGTAGTCTATCCTTATATCGGAGCTATATCGTCATTCTCTAGCACCGGAACGAGATATCGTCTCACGGATACTCCTTAAACGAGAGTGCGTGTAACGTTAGCGCGATAGAGAAGATTCTCTGCTTATTCCATGCCACTCGTTTTACCTTTCTATCCTTCCCTTGCAAATTAAAGGGCACTGGGAGCTTGTTAAGCCGAAGTAAACGAGGCTGAGCACGAATTACTGAAATTTCGATCGCGAGAGAGCTGCTTTTTTATCATCCACTACTTACCGTAACTACGGAGTAGCGGGGTTAGTCCGGACATTAATTAACGGATCGCTATGTTTCTTAAATGACATGCGCGAGAACCGAGGCGAAAAATTTATTGGAATTGTTTAGAAACGCGCGAGGAAAGGCAGAGAGCTAGTAGAGGAGGAGAAGTTCGGCTTCTTTAATTATCGAAGCAGTTGGGAATTATCCAACGACGATCTTGGGAATTCGAGAGAGAGTCCTCGAATTAATTAGCACCGATCAATGCCACCGAAGGAGAATTCTTTCACTTTCGAAGTAACGCCGAGAACTTTAAAGCGGATCACTAGAAAAACAGGATTCGTGAGAGGGAAAGGTGGCAAAAAGAAAGCAATACTTTAATCTCAATGGTCAAACATGAATCACCATTTATACTGAACTAGAAAGAACGAAAATTTAAAAAAGAAACGCGGTATGGAACGTTAGTATCTTGCTCGCGGTTTCTCTTTCAGTTTACCACTAAAAATATCTTCACCGACCCGTATGCGCCTATGCATGTAGTACTTCTCGTAAAATAAATAAAATTCCGAGCGTAGAGTGGAACGATATAGAAAAGAAATACCGTCGATCGTAACGATCCATCAATGTTCGACTCGGCTATTTAATAAATTCGTATTTCCATAAGCTTCGCTACATTCGTAATATTTCCTATCGATATTTATTCTTGCTTCGATAGCTTTCGACGTTTAACGTATACGTATGTATATAACACACGTACGCAAGAACGTTATGCACGGTACGAAGGAAAGAAAAAAAAAAAGAGGAGGATAAATTAAACGCATGCATTTATATAGAACACTTTCCAAGTTGGTTCCTTCGTTGATGAAAAAGAGCACGAAAGCTCTCTCGCCGTAGGCAGCTTTTTATCCGTAAATTCGAGCTAGCTTTCTTTATCCGTACTCCTTTTAAATTGCGCATCTTGTATCATCGTATATCATTCATTCTCTCGGTGCAAAAGAGAAGAAAACGAAGCTAGATGAAACGAATGGGGACGATGGCAATTTCGACGGATCGAAACTCATCCTTCTATCGGGATTGGATACGGTAAGGGGTAAAACGAGGACAGCGAGAGGACTGTGTATGTATGAGAGAGAGGTTCATCTGCTAATCGACTGACCGATGGATCTCAATAGATACGATTTTGACAGGCAAGTTACACTCCAGAGAATTATCACGCGTCGAGTTGCATTAGTTTCCAGGCAAAGCCTGACAAATAGATTTCCGTAGGAGTAAAGCTAATCCAGCCGACGCGGTACCAGTTCAACATCTCTCTCTCTCTCTCTCTCTCTCCGAAATTCACCGTCGTTTTCACCGTCGTTATCGCGATCACGCGGAAATACAATCCTAGGGTTATGCGAATAATCGATTTTCCTCGGACGATTTAGAATTCGTTTAACCGCGAGATTACTCCGTGGAGATTAGATAACGATTAGGATTTTCCGTAGATACTATAGGTGCTAGACCGAGAGAGAGACCGAGTATCGACTGTAATAGATGATGGTGAATAAAATCGAAAGGGTGAGAGGTAAAGTAAGATTACAAAAGAACGATAAGGCCGAGAAAAGCATCTTAGAACCCTTAAGGGTGCCGCACTTGTAGGGCTTTGCTCTGAGTAAGTGACAAAGGGACGAAACAATCGATGATAAGCCCGACGAAGTAAAAGTCGGCGTATTACCAAGTGAAAGGAAGGCGTTGAAACGTTTCCGATCGAAACGAAACTCAACGCCTTCGCTTCCCCCCACTTCTTTTTTATCCTACAATTTCATCGTCTATTACTGGAATAGCTTACGTGTGGGTATACTATATTCTATATATACTTTCACTTCGTTCAATTACAACGACGATCACATGGACGAAACGTATACGAAATTCATTTTTGTAGGTACATTTAAAATTCATTAAAATTCATACACTCGCTTTATCCTCTATCCACGCTCATGCGCGGGCTAGCGTCCTCGTCGTTCCATCGAGAGAATTAAATGCGGAGATTTTCTCTTTTTTAGCCGATAAAAGCATAGATATAGTCCAGGGAGAGAAAATCAATATTGAAGCGAAAGCATTGGGCCTCCATTATCGGGACTATATTTTCATTCGTTCGTTAATCGCGATCGTTTTATTATACGTTCTTAATATCGTTCAATGAATCCACACTTTCTTTCCTGTGGAATACCTTTCTTCTTCTTTTTATATGTATAACTAGCTGTATTTCGCGCTATTAGGGGTTGAATTTGATAAAATGTTAAAATGCATGTTTATCGGCTTAAACTTAACAGTATATTTTGCCTAAAAATAATTTCAAAATATTTGAAAAATATGTATTTCATTCAAACTTCAACCCTCGCTTATACCCATAGGGGTTGATGAATCAAGATAAAAAATATTTTATACTCCGAATCATCAACTATTAATATTCAAAATTTCCTCCAAATCAGTTAGATAGTTTTGGCGTGATCGTTAAGTGCACAGAAAAGATAAACAAGAATTTTGTAAATAATATTAATATTAAATATTTCCCTAAAATGATGTTTTTTTTAAAATAGCTTCAATGTACAAAATTGACTTTTACAGTTTTATTATACGTAGATAATCGAGAATATACGATCGGAGTTAACGTTTCGAAGATAACGACGAAGATTCCCCAACCCCTTGGGTAAAATTTCTTTTGTTCGTTAATGAAAATACACAACGTGGCCGATACCGGATGAAGGATGGGGGTCTTGTCCGTGTCGACATCGTATAAACGACAGGATGTCGTCTTTGTAGACGAGTTAACGCGCTCGTGCGCGCGCATACACATACACACGTATACGGTTTAAGAAGCGACGGTGTTCGCTCGACGAATAAATATTAAGGAGCCACGAGCCACGTGATTCATAGCCTCGGTGTTCCGTTCGTCGATCTCTCTTCCTACTTGCAGTTCGCTCGCATCACGGACGATGAAGATGCATTGTCTTGCGGAGAACAACGGTGCAACCGCTACGTCCAAAATTATTTAGATCGTACACCCTTCCCTTGAAACGATAAACGATAAGAAGCTGGTGTTCACTTACCTGTAGAATGAAATTCATTAATTTTTTTGGTTATTTAACCTTTTTTTCGATTAAAAAGATTCGTGAAATTTTCCCAAATTTTTGGGCATTGTTCTTATTAATTTCTTCTGAAAAGTGACGTTACATCCAGAAATATGTTTGCTGAAAAAAGTATCTGTCCATTAAGATGGTAAATATCTTAAAAAAAAAGATGTTGTCAGGGTCATCGACTCGAGTGGTGTTGCGAAGGTTTTAATTGGCGGTTGCCGTTTATTAAAAAATTGTCAAAGGAAATTTATTCAACATATTTCAGACACCATCTGGTCTTAAATGAAGTACTTTTGATAATAACTTTTTAATAAACGGCGACCACCAACTAAAACTTTCGCAACACCACTAAGAATGATAACCTTGACAACATATTAAAAAAGTTATTAGAATTCAAGAGTTGCTTCCTTTTTTTTCTACACATTTTCAATCAAGATTTTATCTAAGAACACGTATCTCAATGTCGCGAAAAGGTTTACAAATTATGAATTAACCTAGGAAGTTTCCCGCAGTAAAGCTTTTTACAAATCCAGTTTGTCCTACATACTCACGAATACGATAAGAAAAAAATTGCTTTTGAATTCTTTACGAAGGTTGTTATCGATCGGAAAATGCGAAGAAAGGAAGCAACGACGGCGACTCGAAATGGAGGAAAATAAGGGGCAGAACGGGCAGAGAAGACAGGAGATATAACGAGACGAGAGGGAGTGTGGGGAAAAAAGAAATCTATTGGAGCTCAACGAAGTGGACGCCACAATGTCTCTCCGATTTATAGGTTATTCGGCGCCTCTCTCTTCCTTTTCCTCCTTTTAGATCACCCTCCTCGTCTTTCCCACGACTTCAAGTTCGCGCAAGTTCGATGGTGGTTCGTTGGTAAGACAAAAAAGAGGCTTGGGTGGGAGGTAGTTGAAGTGGGCTCGCGGTCGAAGGCAAAGAAGCATATGTAGGTACACTAAAGGCTCTAAAGCCGATGGCATGTAACGAGCAACCGTTCCGAGGTAAGACGAGCGTAAGTGCTTCTTTAAAGTGTGTTGTGTTCCGTAGGTTGATCCTCGATTAGAACGGTGACCTTGATCCGGGACTAAAGCTCTTGTAACGCGCGCACGATCTATCGATTAAGCCTACTATCGTACCGGTGTATCTGATTGTAAGCGCTCAAACGTTTTTTTTTTTTCTCTTTTTTTTTAATCGCCGGACGACAACGTAGCCATAAATGAAATTGTTTTCCAGTGATATAGTAAAAAGAGTGGTTAAAGTTTGTGCTTGTTTTTTGACACGACAATGCATGCTGACTCACAGTAATTAGGATGAATCGAATTCGATGAGGTCGAAAAAGGGAATCCAGGATAAATAAGTTTCACTGTTGTATTAAATATAATTAATGATTAATATAACGTTCATCGGTATTAATTACGATGGAAACAAGAGCAGTGTATTTTCGAATTTTTTTTATTCCAAGCGTGATTTTCAATCGTGGAATACATGATTAATATATCGAAATGTTTATTCTTCCAGAAATTATATTCGTTCGTTCGTATGAAATGTGCATTGTTACGTAAATGAACTACGAGCGTTCTCCTCGACGCGAGACGGAAACAATATCGGTTATAATTAAAGAAAAGGCGATGATCGAAACGAAATCGATTCTACCTAGCTATTCGAAAAATTGCGAAGAGAAGGGAAAGCGCAGGACGCTTATTCATCCAGCTCGGCAGGAGCATAATTTAAAATTTTTCCAATAGCACGTGAAACGTTATCTTCGGTGGATCGTCGCCGGCATAAATCAGGCCGGCGTAGGAATAGAAATAGCGATGGCGAGAAGTAGAGGGTAGAGAGAAGAGTTGGAAAAAAGATGGAAGAGTGGTAGTAGGAGTGAAAGGAAGGAAGGAAGGAAGGTCGGAGACGGAAAGGGAGACAAATGTGTCGGCTCGATATAAGGGGCACCGCCGATCGTTGCCAGAACTAACGCGAGAGATTCGTAAAGAGGGAGAAAGAGAGGCGAGAGCGTGCATCGCGAAATGCAATGAAGTGCATCGAAGCATGTACGAAACTGTTCGAGTATCGATTTCGAGCATGGCTCTCGTAGTGGATATATGTTATATCGATAAAACTGGATCACACGGTGTGTACCGTTTCGAACTTTTCGTGGTGTCTCACCCTGGCATGCGTGTACGAGAACTAAAGAGAGAGAGAGAGAGAGAGAGAGTATATGATAGGTGGTGCGAAAGGGGATGGCAGTAGGATATAGAGAAGGGGAAAAAGAGTGGACTTTTGCGAGACATATGCGTGCACCTGACTGATCCGTATGGTATTTCGTACCGTCGGAGGATGGGACTCGGCGAATTCGTCCTATACGAGGCTCGAAATCATTTTATTAACCAAATAACTTTCGATTCAGTGGCATCGCACGCGAATAGGCAACATGAAAAATACGTGCCTCTCTGTTCTTCACCCATCACGTCACATTCGGTCGTGCGTCACGCGACGACCGTCAAAACTTTCCACGCTCGAACGAGTGTTTTCTTTTTCTCTCTCTTTTTTTGTTTTTTTAGCGTTCTCTCATTTTAACAAAAAAACATAGAAATAGGAGAAACTTGCATTTGGAGTGTAATTTTCCTGCTTTTTTTTCTTCTTTTCCTCATATTAGGTAGGTACCTTTGAGCGTGACGGAATTCGATCCTTTCCGATCAATTACGCCCTTACAAAGTTAACGATCTCTAGGTGATCGAAATAACGAAGCGAAATCGTATCGGTGCACCGAAGTACCCCCCCCCCCCCCCCAATTCTCTCCTCTCTCATAATTTTTCTTCCATCGTCATCCTCGGACGAGTCGTTTATATCTTTCGATTTCCCTCGGGCGGAATGCGACCGACGCGATTCCAAAGGGTCGCTCTTGCGTTTCCGTTTGCCTCGGACCTTCCTCGAGGCCTGATCGATTTTCAATTGCTCGCCGAGGAAAAGCCTCTTTCTAAAAGTTATTTTTCTCCGAGAAATAGAATTTGTGTATCATCTTTGGCGTGGAGATATCGTAAGATATTTTGGAATGATAACAGAATTGTACGGGTTATGAGAAATAGGTTACGTAAATAATTAGTTAGCCACCCAGATGATGGAAGATGGCAGTAGGAGATTAAAAAGTGGGAATGATACAAAAAAAACGAAGGTATTGTTTCTAAATTATTAATAATATTCATCTTACTGAATGGCAAGAGATACCGAGTGGCTCGATGTAAGAAACTCGATGCTGGCGTTGCAAAAGAGAGTCACTTTAATGGAGGTCAAATAAATTAAAGCAGATGCGGCTAATGACCGCCCCAGACGCTGACGTTACGAAACAAGAAGAAGAACGTAGAGAATACACGATGATAATGACGAAGCGAATTAATCCGAGTCTCTTGCAATAACAAAAGTATTCTATCAAGCGGAGAGACGATCGAAACAAAGAATATAAGAAGGAGTAAAGTGAAACGTTGGTTGAAACGATCACGAATATTCTCATTATAGGATCAACGATACTGTTCTCGGATTACGAGTCGTAAAAGTAAAGCGCGCGAATTAGGTTTGCGGATTCGTTGAAACGCGAGCCGCTCGTAAGCGAAATTAGGGCACTATTATGTTTCGAAATCAGTTTGCTTTCCAACGAATAAACGAGTAGGTACTGAGAAGAAAACGATCGGAATCGTGCTTCGAAACGATAACCATTGAAGGGATTTATTCCTTGATCCGTGTTACTCATAACTGCTCTCGAAACAAGAGAAAAATTTGCAAGTAATTATTTCACACGGTCAATAATACTTGGTGATTCCTATTTTTAATTCATGGAATCTTTACGAGATATCAATAATAAATGGAAAAAGCAATTGATTGTCAATTCTTTGAAACAACATCGCGATTAAATCAAATTCACGTAAAATATTAATATAAATTAATTAATTACCGAGAATTCATATCGTAAATATCTGGTTTACGGTCGAGGGATGTGGTATCGACCGCGCATGGAGTAGTAATAACTTTCTTCGTCGTTACGAGTTGCCTCGAACTTGAAAGTATTTTAAACGAAGAAAGTTTCCTACCCGTAAGTTGCTTCGAATTAACAACGACACGGGTCGTAAGTGCTACGATATCATTACAATGTTTACTTAATTTAACGTTGAATTTTCTTGCGTGGCGATAAACGGGTAGATTTATTCAAAAATTTATCAATCATTACCTCTCTATTGCTTATAATTACGCGTTCTCACATATTTACATCGATTTAATTTTGCATAATGATTATACTCTCGAGCTAAAGTAGCTGTTAAACGTAAAATTGTTTTTTTTTTTTCGATAAATGTTGCACGGAGTACAATTATTTGACTCTCTTTGCCCTTAGGCAATTTATCGAGCACTCAAGCCGAAAGAGACAATTAGCATCGATCTCCGGTTCATATCGTAAATGAGATTTCGTTTTGCTTTAGCTCTCGTTATTCGGTTTACGGTTTACTTTTCCGTTACGACCGCAATTCGCATCCGAATTCACGAGAACCGAGTCAATTCGGCATTGCAAAGCTATTATCAGTTGACCGATCCTTTTCGAGTAGTACATTACTCGGTCGTAGAAAGGTAATGTGTTTGCATTATCTGCTCGTGGATTCGTGGTATTCGCCACACCCGAAAAATCTATGGCATTTACCGACGTGCGCGTTTCTCGTCGATTAAAATATTTAGAACGAGCAAATACCGTCCTGTTTTCGCGTATGTGCGTTTCGTGAATAAACACAAAGAAAATTAGGAACGAATGCGTATCGTTTCCGTTACCGAAAAAGGAGAATGGAATGGTGTAAAGTGAGATAAAAAAAAAACACAGGGTATAAAAAGTCTGATTTCGGTAGGACACGATATTTTGATTTTATACCTAACATATGAAAAATCGATGAATCCCTCCCGCTCGTTATTCCCCATATAATCGATACTTCTCATAAAACATCTATCGTCCATTTGAACAGTGGCCGAACTCGTACGTATATAAATTAATATTGCATCGAGACTCACGCGGTGGACAAGCTCTCGTAATTCTGGGAATTATTACCTTCGTCGACAAAGTCATGCGTTTTTACGAAATCCAGTGGAGTTATTGGGAAAAATGTAGAGAAAAAATATAACACGTATCTAGATATTTTAATAATTTTCAACGATATATGGAAACAACGATAAAAGCTGCATCTTTGCCTCTCTCTCACTTCCGGGTATTTGCCTGGAAAGCCTTTCCAATCTCGTAATTCTGGGAATTATTACCTTCGTCGACAAAGTCATGCGTTTTTACGAAATCCAGTGGAGTTATTGGGAAAAATGTAGAGAAAAAATATAACACGTATCTAGATATTATAATAATTTTCAACGATATATGGAAACAACGATAAAAGCTGCATCTTTGCCTCTCTCTCACTTCCGGGTATTTGCCTGGAAAGCCTTTCCAAGCGTATCTACGAAGTAGACGACACACGAGAAGTGGGAGAAAGACTGTAAAGAAGGCAAAGAATGTGGCAGGCTTATCCGCGAAAAAGTGGTATGATAAGGCCGACCGTATACGCTTTTCTCACGTAACCTGTCGCACCGTATAGGAAGTGTAACCACTTGACTACGAGGAGAAGGTAGAACGTCGGAAACTTACGAGGGATCGTTGAGTTAATTTTCAAAGATAAGTCAACGGGATAGAAAATTCGATTCGAACGATTGTTCGACAGTTAATTCCATTTTTTATCTCATCTATCCTCTTTTTTTTCTTATAAATAATAACCTTCTCTCGTTAGAATTTTAGCATAGATTGGGTGATAAAAATTGGGTGGTATTAAAATTTATAAAATGCACGCGACTACGTGTATACAACCGAGCAAGGTGATTAAAGAAGCAGAACAGAGAGAGAAGGGTATTATTAATAATTACAATCTCGCGCGTGTTCACCTAGGAGATTGTCCCTTTGATCTCGAATCACGTTTATCTGCCGTCATATTTACGCCAACGACGAATTCCACACGGTAGCGTTTACTTTATACATATAGAACATATACGCGTGGGGATATTCATGAATACTTGAAAGTCCAAAGATTACAGGATTCTCGGAATTAGCCGTGCAGGGATACAGGATGCGAAAGCGTTACCGTGCCTCTTCCGAGCTTCGCATACTGCATACTCAATCGAGTGGTAAGGAGAGTTATAAGGTGAAGAGAAAGAGACGAGGAGAGAAATGAAAATGGCTCGAGTCTGGATAAATGTGTGTAGTTTCTCGCTTTCCATGTATTTCGCTTACCCTCGTCGATCCTCATCCCTTCTCTTACCACCCTCTTGTCCTCCAGACTTTCTCCGTTCCGTTCCAAGGTTCACGTGTTCGCCAACCTACCTACATACGTAGTACGTGCGAGCGGCTGCTTGCGGTGCGCGCGTGCGAAAGGATATTAGCCACGAAGGTATTCCGAATCTACGTATTCGCGCCGTGAGCACGATGAAACTGTTCGTATGACACGCAATATTCTCCAGCCACGAAATTCATTCGTGGCTACGCTTGTAGCTGATGGTCATACGATTAACATATTACCTGGCATCGTCTGCATACGTTTGAAAAATGAAGCGTAGCGGAGAAAGATCGTTCCAATTTCCTTTTACAATTTCTATCGGCGAATTTTACTTACATCTCGGTTCTAAAGTAGTATTTTTATATTAGTACGTTTTTTTCTTCGTTAAATATTAATTTAAATACCGAGGATCGATACCGTTAAGAATATTTAATTTCTTCTTTCGGGCAATTCCGGTGGAAAAGACGATTTCATGCTCGGAAGGAGAATGGAGTTTTATTTGTAAGAAGAAAAAAAAAAAAGTTTAACAAATTACTGTCCGGGTAGATAGCAAAGTCATTAAGGCCGCGGTTACATCGGTCGTGTCGTGCCGATTGTTTGCGAAGGGAAGAGAGAGAAGGTGAGTGGGAGGGAGAGAAGGAAAATGGAGGACCGAGACAGACGATAGAAATCGTAACAGGGATGCACGAGAAACGCGAATTATTTCCCGAAAGGATGTCGCTCCCAGAGCTTTGAAGTAATTGGGAAACTTGTAATAGGTGTTGTCACTTGCTATCGTTGTTGCTTGTTTCCCTTGCTGTCGTCTAACGGACGTTGCTACGTGTCTAATAAGATACGCATGAGGCGTCGGTTAATTAGAAGGAAAAAACGTTTTTCCTTCGTTGGCTTCGCTCGACATCGCTCCTACGTAGAACCCTAGTGAAACTTTAGGAAAAAAGAAACTAAAACGTTTTTCCCTAGAAAAAAAAAAAAAGGTGTTCGATGTTTTCTTTCCCTCCCATCTATATCGGCCTCCCCCTTCGGCTTCTGTATACGCTTGCGCCACCATCGTATCCTCGCGTAATTAAAATGCCAGAGTGAAGCGCGTATATTTCGATTTTGATTAAAGCCTTGTCAGCAGGATGACGGTAGAGAAAATATTTAATTACCAGCGATTTTAATTAAAGTGATTAATTAAATAGATTGTGCGCCGGCTAGCTGAAATGCGCATCCGCGTATTATTGAAATGAGATGCGGACTGCTTTCATCGACGGATTATTAAATGATTGAACGAACTTACCTTAGTGAAGTTCAATCATGATTGTATGAGCGCCTCTTCCGAAATGATCAACTGTAGTATCCTCAGCTTGCACCGATGTCACCACCAATGTTTAAAACAAAAAATAAGCCTTTCCAATGCACCTATGCGTTGCATGAACTCATTCTTTAAAGTTATGCCGTAACCTTTGGGATTCTAAACATTTTAGAATTGGGGTTTTTGCTAGGGTGGGAATGATCATTTCGGAAGAGGCGCTCATACAATCATGATTGAACTTCACTAAGGTAAGTTCGTTCAATCATTTAATTGTATTTCGCGCCTCTTCCTCATGATCAACTGTAGATGTTTAAAGTTCGTTACGGCATATGTGTCTAAAATAACAGACAATGGAACTTCTTTGCGAACTGGACCAAACATTTATTTTATTTTATTATCTTCGGCATTTAGCCTTGAAAATTCCATATTAACATTAAATAATAACATACGCCTGCATAAACAGAAAGAAGTATAACTTATAAGCTTAAACTCTATTTTAAGATCGCACGAGCGAAAACCGTTTTCTCTTTAATGATATTTCTATCGTAAAATCTTGCAAATGTTGTTGACGAATTTGTCCAACCAGCCGTTTTCCTAATTACATCAATATCTACACCGCTGCGTTTTGCTGCAGAGGTTGACGCATGACGAGTACTATAGGCTGTAAAAATGTTAGTATCTACCCCACTTCTACTTAAAATATCTTTTACCCAACGGCTAAGAGTTTGGCTAGATACTGCCTTAAATGGCTTCCTGAACGAGATAAACAAATTATTTATGCTACCGCGCAGTACTTTTGTTCTTTGTAAATAAGTTTTTAAGGTAGATGCTACACAAACAGACCTATTTAAATTGTATACGGGCAATGTAAGACAAGGCTGGTTTCTATTTAAACCAGATGTTTTAATTTTATCCGGAATTTTAATTTCAATAAACTCCGATGTCTCACGAATATTTCTAACATCTATTAAAGAAAAAGTCTGAAGCCTATGTCCAGTAACTAAAGAAAATAGTGTAATAAGTTTCAAAGACAAGTCTTTAAGGCACACCTTTTCATCTGATGCCCATGACGAAAAGAAATCTAAAACAACTTTGGGATCCCACGTCGAATCATATCTGGGCCTTGATGGTCTTAAATTAAAAACCCCTTTAAAAAATCTCTTTAATTTTAGATCATTAGTTATCTCTAAATCAACTATTAATGAAACTGCTGAACGAAGACAATTTAAAGATCCGTAGGAAGCTCCTTTCCTAAACTCTTCAGTCAGACATTCGAGTATATGTGGTATCGAACTGGTGAAGTGATCAATTTTTCTATTTTTACAAAATGACCACCACTTTTTCAACGAACAATCGTACTGTTTCAAAGTTGAAACACTTAACGATGACATAATTACATCGATCGAAGGCTCTGGAATATTTTTCAATTGGAATCCTTTCCTGATAATCTCCCGACCACCAGGGTAAGGTTCCTCCAAAGCGGATGTGGTTCTCTATTACAAGAAATTAACAATGTAATATCTGGTTTAAAATAAATAGGTTTAGAAACAAGCATCGAATGGAAAAATGGAAACCAAGGTTGGGCCGGCCATTCTGGCACTACCATTATGCCCTCTGCTTTATCATTTTTAATTTTACGTAACGATTTCAAAATCATTGAAAAGGGTGGAAAAGCATAAAAATAGAAAGAATTCCATGAAATTGTGAATGCGTCTGAGACTAAGGCACCCGGGTCTTTACGCCATGAAATATACTTTACACATTTCGTATTGAGCCTACTAGCGAACAAATCGATCTCTGGCTCTCCAAAAGTCTGAACAATTACATTAAAAGCTGAATCTGCGATTTCAAACTCTGTCTCAGGTTTTAACCTTCGCGATTCTACATCTGCTTCGAAATTTTCTTTAGAACTTATGTACGACGCGAAAATCCATAAACCTCTTTCCTCACACCAATTCCAGATATCCCTTGTAATTTTATTTAGGTTATCATATTGAATTCCACCCATTCTATTAATATAAGAAATAGCCGTGGTATTATCTATGCGCAGCAACAAATCACAGTCTTGTAAGGATTTGGCGAAACATTTCAAACCGAAAAAGGCAGCCTTTAACTCCAGATAATTAATATGGTTTAAACGCTCCGTTTCGTTCCAATATCCGTGAGCCTTTTCTTTTCCACAAACAACACCCCAACCAGACAGAGATGCGTCAGAAAAAATCTCTATGTGGAACCGAATATCTTTAATTAAACTACTTGGTGAATTCATCTTGGAATCCCACCACTGAAACTCTTTTTGTAACTCGTTACTGAGAGACATAGTATTATCATAATTCCCATTACTGCTTTTTAGCGCTAAAAATTTTTGTGTTTCAAATTGTTTCGTATGACCCAAACCGTATCTAACTGCCGGACAACAGGACACGAGTAAACCTACAAACCTGGCAAATTCTCTTATTTTACAACAATTTAAACAACTAAATCTTAATATTTCTTTTTTAATTCGTTCTTTCTTCGTTTCAGGTAATTTAATTAACATTTGTTCCGAATTGAAAACGAATCCTAAAAACTTGCACTCAGTAGCAGGAATTACTTGACTCTTTTCTCTATTAACTACAAAACCAAGCTTATGCAAGAGATTATAAGTTTGGTTAAGATTATCTAAACATTCGGATTTGGTCCTACCAAATAAAAGAATATCATCTAGGTAAATGACAGAAAGGTAACCTGCCTTTCTCAACTGAGCTACAACTGGCTTTAACAATTTTGTAAAAACGTAGGGAGCTGTACAGAGACCGAAGGGCAAACAAGTATATTCAAAAAGTTTTCTATTAAATTCGAATCTTAAATATTTTAGGTTAGATTCAGCAATTGGAATTAAATGATACGCATCCTTTAAATCGAGAGAAGTCATAAACCAATTCTTATTAATTAAATTTATCACAGTTCTATAATCCTCTAATTTGAAATGCTCCGTTTGAACAAAAGAATTTAATCTTTTTAAATTCAAAATCAAGCGATTAGTACCGTTAGGTTTCGGAATTAAGAAAATACTGGAAATAAATTGCCCTTGACTTGGACTGCAAATCCTTATCGCTCCCTTTTTTAAAAGCTCCACAATCTGTAACTTAATTTGAGATTCCTCCTTCTCGGAGTGAACTACTACCTTAGGAGCGAACAACTGTTTTACCTCCGAAGAAAAAGGTATTACATATCCACTAATCCATGACAAAATTATTGGATCTGGGTTGAGATTTTTCCATTCTCGCTCAAAAAATCTCAATCTACCTGCTATCCTACTTACAGGAATCAGTACCGTTTCCTTGAGTAACTGGTGTTCTCTTTCTTGTGGACCGGCTTCTGTGATTGTTGAAGGCGCGAAGTTCTGCTCGTCAACGATAATGGGTATCTTTGCCCGCTCGTCGATGTTGAAGGAACTTTCGATCGCTGTCGACGAGGCGGGCCCTTCCAGTTTTTTGGCTGTTTGGCTGGATAAGACTTAACGAAAGGCTTAAATTCTTTAGCAGAGCTCTCAATAAGTTTTGCAGATTTTACGTTCTCTGCCAAACCTTTACCAAAAAGCCAATCATCAATTGCTGTCGCATTAAGGGTATTCCTTAAACCGGAATTAATATTTGGAAGCAACAAACTCCTTCTAATTACAGACTCATCATGTTGTAAATCCGCCAAAAGTCTGCTTGCGTCGCTCAAACATTCAATAGAAATCAAATTTTCTTCGCTACTCCCGTTTTTAAAAAGCACAGAAAGTACTTTACCAATTGCACCCAAGCATGCAGTTAATTTTTCTTGTTTCGCCAAAATACGCGAATCTCTTTTCAAAACCGCCTCTTGTATCGAAGATTTAACCTCTAAATTGAGCTTAGGCGGATCAATCAAGGTACAATTACTTGGAGGTGGATATTTTTTAACAATCGCCGCCCTATCATCCGATGGAAGACCAAGCCTAAGAATTTCCTCCCATCGCACTGCCAAGTCCTTGTGGATAGCAGACGCGAGGATTTTTTCCTCTGCGAATCTTTTTCCAATAACATGCAAAAATTCTTCCGGAAGCGGGTCTTCTACTAGACTGGAAGATTTTTCAATCACAGGTTGTGTCGAGCCTTCTACAGGATTAGAGTCCTGTACATTATCAATTTGCTCAATATAATCGAGCTCGACTACGTCGTTGCTAACTGGCGCATGTCCATCTATGCGAGACGTTCCCTGAACACCTATAGATATGAAGGAAAGGGAGAAAAAAGGAAAGGAATTACTTTAAACCCTTTATTCATCTAAGATGTATCTTAAGGAAATAAAAATTTTAAGGTCAAAGGATATGTTCATGAATGAACATGAATCCATCGTATTCCTGACATGACCTCCTTACGATATGTAAAAATATTTACTCTTACAGGTTAGAGCCTGACCGAGTTTGTAAGGAAAGTCTATATCTTTACTCATACAGGTTAGAGCCCATATAGCATTGCCAGATTAGAGTCTGGCAAGCCGAGTAATTTAAATTCCTATAAGGAATGGCAAGGGGAAACAAAGTCCCGGTATAGGTTAGAGCCTATACCATGCCTTCTTCAATTTAAGGTTATCACTTACGCTGACTAGTGGCGCAGTCCGAAAAATTATCGATATCAGATCTCGAATCCAAGGAATATCGATGCGATCGTCTATTCGTTTCAACGTCAGACATATGCAAATTCCGAGATCTCGTCGAAGATTCAGAATCTGACGACGAATATTTACGTCGATGTTTCTTTTCCTTACGTTTAAGTTTTCTCTCTAAACGTTTAATTCTCTTCAACATAAGAGTCTCCTTATCCGGTTCGCCCAAATAATCACCATATTCCCGTTTTCGTCCCATTACTCCCGAACTCGCGTGTGGTTTCATCGGCACCAAACAGAAGAATGAGTTCATGCAACGCATAGGTGCATTGGAAAGGCTTATTTTTTGTTTTAAACATTGGTGGTGACATCGGTGCAAGCTGAGGATACTACAGTTGATCATGAGGAAGAGGCGCGAAATACAATAGCATTTATTGTCGAATCCGCGAATAGAACGCGACGGCCTTATCCTCGTCTCACCCTTCGATTTTCTCGCTTGAAAACCTCCTTGAGGTTTTTTTTTCCAGGAGGGGGATTAAAACGATGTGACGAGCCGTCAACGGCCAAACGTTTCTTCGAGAACGATTATACGCCAAGGGTCATGCTTCAAATTTTTCGAAAGAATATTATAAACGTTATACTAACGCCTAGTGAAACCTGGAGAGGGAGGGAAGGAAGGAAAAGGGTGATACCGACAGTGACGAATTTCATCCTAGAATATTAATTCCCCTCCTTTCGGGTTTATCGGTTACAAGGATCCTTTTTTTACTCTCTCACTCTCTCCACGTTGAGACGGACAAGCTCGTTACCTTTGAAATATCGATTCGCGAAACAAACCACGATATCGACCTATCGACGTTTCTCTTTCGACTGAGATAGCAAAGAAGTTTACTTTCGTCTATAAGATGAGAAGGGCGGGAGGGACGTGCCTGTTACGATAAAAAGGGGTGGTATTAATGGGGAAGCGAGTCTCGCGAGAATGAATAATAGTTTGTTCGACTAATCGACGGATAGCGAGTGTCTTTCTTTATTCATGCAGATGTGTCAAATTTCAAGACTTTTGGTTTAATTAATCATTTCGTGTAATCGGAAGGGAGGAGACGGGGAACCATGAGAGGGATAGAAAGAGGGATAGAGACGGAGAGAGATTGAAGCTCGTGGAACACCTCAGATTGAACGCATACGGATTTGCGGCTGGCTGCGATGCCGCGTAACGCCAACGGAATTATTCATGTCACGTAGTTTGCGTTTTATGCGGAATCGACGCCCCGCTCCTCTTCTTGCCCTCTCTCTCTGTCTTCCTTTCACCCACGCTCACTTCCCATGAGTACGTGGTAGCAAAAAAAAAAAAAGAAAAATCGGCAGGTGAATCGTAGCTACGAAAAAGGATGCTCGTAACCTCAAAAAGGGTGCTTTTTAACCGTGCTCGCGAAAAGTGCCTGGCATTATCTGAATTAATTTGCGAGTGAATTTGCAGGAGAATCGTTGGAATAGCTGGAACAACTTCGTTTGAATCTTACTCGAGGGCTGTTGCTTCTCTTACGTTCGCTAAATTATGTAATAATTCTACGTGGAATTTTTTTTCATTTTTTTTTTAATTTACGTAATCTTAAAAATTTTTACGATGACATTCCTTATTTTTTCTTCTTCTTTTCCTTTGATAGCCCGCAGACTTACGAGGAACCGTGCAATGCATGTGGTTTAAATCACCGAGGTGGACTATAAAAACGATTATCCGTGGACTAACGAACGTTACTTTTACGTAATCAAGCAGCTAGCTACTCGCTTTCACGGTTAGCAAGTAAAATAGATTATACCTGGCTTCTCTTGCTATTAGTCGCGTTCTATCGAGTACTATGCTATTTTCGACGTAAACCGGCGCCCCACTTTTTGTCCAGTCCGTCGAGCAGCCAAAATCGAAGGAAAAATGAGAGGGTGATTCTTTCGTTACGAGCTTTATTATCCCGGTAGACTTCGATGCTCCTCCGGATAGTTATTTTACGATGCAGGAGCAGCAGCAACGACGTACGTAATTTCTGGTCGTTCGAACTCGATTATACACGACGACGCGGACTTTGCTATCTCGACCTTTTTTATTGCTTATTTCATTTGGAAACACAATGACAAATGCTACACAGACTGGTGAATTGTTATTACATTTGGAAGGATAGAGAAAAATAATCTACCGGACTAATTGTATCCTTCTAGTCTTTTATCATCCCCACGTGTTATTAAAGGATTCGGACGAGGGATCGTTCGTACCCACTATCTCTCCCTTTAATAATCCACGATTCCAATTTGAGCGGATCGTTAGCAAGAAGTCCGACGTATTTCCTTCCGACCGTGAAAGGAAAATGGTCCGAGTTGGCGGTGGCTTTTTATATTTTTGAAAATGCTCGTCAAACTAACTCGCTTTACGTTACCTTCCTGACCGTGAAGACAAAAAGGAATCAACAACGTCATTGCTTTTGTTACCTACGTTCTGTTCACTTTTCCATCGAAACGTCCACGTAGACCGCCTCCGCGCCGTAACGGATATCCATGGGTATCGCGTATAAGAGCAATTCTCGTCGACGCATTCATCCAACGTTAGCTTTGCCTTTTGATCTCTTTTACCGACCGGAATTTTACACGTCCTTTACCGCCGACTAGATATTTCTTTTCATGCATTTTCAGTTAAATGTAATTTAGACCTCTCTTTCGTTTTCCAGTTCGTGTTCATTTTAGATAGAGAAAAAGAGAGAGAGAGAGAATAGTAAACATGCTTTATTCGTTTCTTGATAAAACGGGAACGATGATACGCATTAACCAACACGTTAAAACAAAAGGTAAAAATGTGACGAGCGTTTAAAAATGGTCACATTATGCGTACCTACCTTTGACACGGAACAAACGTTGGTCATTAGTCGTCATTTACTTAACGATTTTTAATGAAAGATTTTCTACAATTTTAATTTCCTAATTACCCATGTTTTCATTTCATTGAATCACGTTAGCTGCTGGAAAATCATTTGAAAGCTAATTATCCTGTAATTTCGGAACGATCCATTCATTCGGCTCGTAAACCCCTTTGCCAATAATTATCAAGAAGGAATCACGTACTTTTCCTTTTTTTCACTTTCTCTCTCTCTCCCTCTCTCTCTCTCTCTCTCTTTTGACATACCACATCGAATGGAAGAGTGCCGAACGTTAAAAATCGTACCAAGAGCCAAATCGACGCTTGCACCAAGCGGTTCCGTTTGCGGGATTATAAAGGAGGAAAAGAATCGACTGGGAAAAAGCAAACTGTACTGTGAATTTCACGTTGAACGAACCAAACTAAATGACAAAAACGCGTTTCAACTAGACAATGCAAACTCTCACACTCTTTTCTCTCACTGTTTCTCTGTCTGGTGCGGTTGTGTTTGTATAGAGGCCCGGGAACATGCGTGTTCAGGCTGCAAGCGCGAACCCGTTTCTTGAATTACAATACGCCAGTGAATGACGCTACCTTTATACACGTTTCTTACCTGCAAAATATTTTTTTAAACGAATGCAACCAGTTTAGGGATTTTGCAAAAGAACAAATATTTCAATCATACTCGATTATATTTAAAAAACTAGGAATAAAAGCGAAAAGAATTTATTTTTCGGAGTAAATGTAAACATTTTGACTGGTTGTCGTCGTTTTCTTTTTCCCGTTGTTTTCATCTTTTTATTTTGACAGGGAAAATCGTCGGATAAAAAAAGGAAAAAATTATATTCCTGAGAAAGTTTGGTACTTCGTCTAATGATTCACCGAAATCCTTTCGTGACGCTTATTTAAACTCATGAAGTCTCGAGAAGGAATCTTCAGAAAAAATTTTCCTCCTCGTGCTTTCGAACCTCCCGATGGTTAAAGCTTGAAAGAGGTTCTTCAAAAATATCTCTCGCGGAAGTGGTTAAAGGTGAAAGACGCTGTCGCATATTCCTGCATGCTTACGCGACGAAAAAAAGAAGGGTGATGACACACAGATATTTTTTTTATAAAGAGGCCACACGAATGCGAAACGAGAGAGAAGGAGAGACTGCTCCTCGATTCGGCCCGCATTTAAATAAAAATGTCGAGGTTGGCGTGACCTTTTCCACCTTCTCCCCCTTCTTCTTCTCCTTTTCCTTCTTCTTACCGTCGTAAAAAACGCGAGAACGAACGAAGAGCTACGTGTGAAACACAGCCTCGTATACCTACGTTAGTATTACCTACGCGATTTCTACCGTGCAGGGTTAAGATATACAGAGAGGGGTTTGAGAGAGGGAAAGGGAGAAGCAGTCTAATGATTTTCGAGGCAAATTGCTGCTATAAAACTGAGAGCTCTACCGGAACTCTCTACCGTCATGGTTCTACGCAGGCTAACATAGAATATTCATGTATGTACGTATACCATGAGGGGTACGAGGTGGAGCTTATTGGACGCAAATCCTGTACATGTAACCCAATTAACCCGGCCGTTGCCACGATGATCTGGTATCGCCATAATTGGTGGAAGACTTCGAATGCCAGCAGTGTCTCGCCGCTTTACCATCCACTAAAGTTGTTCTCCTCTGTCACCTTCCCAACTGATACCCAATAACACGTTCTTTTAGTAAAGAAGAAAGGAAGTAATATTAAAACGTTTTTCAATCATTTAAAAGCGCACGAGATGTGAGCGATCGAACGCGGACGATCTCATTGAGAAAGTTTTAATTAAACCACGAATTTAGCGGAAGTTTCTCGGGTTGGTAGATATTCCAGTAAAATCGTGGCTCACGAAACTGAAAAGGGCACAGGGAAAAAAAAAATTTCTAAGGGTACGATTAAAAAAATTGTGGGTACATATAGAGAGAAACGTTGGGTAGAATAAGTAGTACGACTCCATATGTAGACCGGGCAGTCGGTGGTAAAAATGTATGGAAACTTCGCTCTTCATTTTTTTTTTTTCTTTTTATAGAACGATTCCTGGAAGCTCTTCTTATACATTAATTCTAACGATCTTACGGATTTAGAAATCTACTTGGTAGAAATCCCTAAAACCCATTCTTTATTCATTACGTTTCCACTAAAGTTCAAATCTTCTTTTATAATAATATAACGACTACGACGAATACGATCTCGCTTATCTCGGCCATATTTCGAATCGACTTTCTAAAAATGATTCTTAGAAAGCGACCATACCTGCGTGTACACAAGCGTGGCACAATTTTTAATCGGACAGTTGGTACGGCCGCGCGCGTATTAACCAAACAATTTTTTTTTTTCCCTGCTAGCCGACGAGCTATAGAGAATGGTACATACGTCGAGACCGTTGGGTGGGTGGAAAAAAAATGGCAGGGAGGGCCAGCGGGAGCCACGGAAGTGGACAGAGAAAATACGTACGAGTCGCGATGATCGTCCGCAATTGCGGCTGCCGACCGCGTACAACAAGAATTACGTTCGGCCGATAGGTCGGCACATTCATATACGCCGAGTGTCGTGTAATGAAAAAAAGAGAGACGGACGAAGTAGGTTAGGGATGGATATCGTGGGTGCACGTTTGCCAGCATAGGGGAGAGAGAGAGGTATGGGGAAGGGTTGGAAGAGCCGAGCAGCAAATGAACCATGAAATTAACGAATGGCCCTGAATTCATATCCGCTGAGTCCCATTTTGCCGACCAATTAATTATTTAAAACGCCCGCGTCTGGAAACAACAACGGGCCACTGTTGATACTCATATTCGCGTTCGCAAGATGGATGACAGTGGTCCACTTTGCTTGCTCGTTCCCTCTCCCACAATTTCCCCTCTCTCTCTCCTCGCGAATCTCCCGCATTTATGCCGTTCCAGAGACGAGCCTCCCTCGTTTGTCGCGTTCATGCGCTCTGTAACTGACCGTGGAGCGGTCGGGATCCCGTTACACGGATTCCTACCTCACGGAAACTATCGATGTAATGAACGAATTTCAGACGAATAACATGATTCGTCAGGACGAAAAATGGAGGGGAGTTAAAAAAATGCGAACGAAGAGACTTGGTACTCGTACGAGAAAACCGATAACTCGTCGCTCGAGAGTGTCGTACGATCTTTTTTTTTTTTCCTCGAACGATGTAAAATATTTCTCAAGTTTTCTTCTCAGCACGCATTAAAACACTCATAATAATTCCACGTAATGTAAAAACGTAATTAATGAAACCCGTGTGGCTAATTTCAGAAGTTTCACACGCCTAACCGTCCTTCCAACTTCCCGTCGTTGGTACGGAACCACGGCACCGGCGAACGGATAATGAAAGCGTGCGTGCCTGTCGGAGTATATCATTCTTAACCACAAAAAGGGTCTAATGGTGAGTAATAACAAAAGTTAAGTCGCTCGTCTCGGCTTTTACATTGGATAGGTTAAATCGAAACTCGTCATTGTCGTCATCGTCTCCGATAGGAATCTATGAATGACGACGGCGATGACATAGGAATTACAAAATTACCGATTGCATTTGACGTGTATGAAACGTGCTGAAATACGCGATGATGAAAGAGATAGGAGAGAGAGAGAGAGAGTGAGAACGAATACGATTGCAAAACAATAACCGAACGCGTCAATTTTGCCAACGTCGACATTCCATTTTCCATGATTCAAAGCTTAACGAGCGACGGTCGCGAATCGACGTTGTAGGTATTCCTGTCAAAATCGACATCGTCGATCGTATAATAATAGAAGCGCGCGCGCAATCGAGAGCTTCCGAGCTGGAGGAATAGAAACACGATAGTGGTGGTGGTAGTAGTATAGGTTCGAGTTTACCGAACCACGCGGAGTATTTTTTTTCCAACCCATGCGAAATTACCGACAGATCAAATATTTCACGGCGACCTTTGCAGAGATAGCTAGAGTGAGAGAGAAATGATATAGGAATGGACGGTTCCGACGTGGTGAACGGTCGTTGTCCAGCCGAAAGTTCATCGACGAGTACGGCGCGACAAATCGCGCCTTCGAGTTTCGCACGAAAATTCCGTTGATTTTCCAACGTAAATTTTCGACGAGCTCTCTTTCTCTCGCGTCAATGGGAATCCAACATTTGTCAAAAGAATTTATGTCGAACGAGAAATCGTTTATGAAAAACTCTCTCTCTCTCTCTCTCACTTTAACTCTACCAAATATAAAAACTAGAAAAAAAAAAAAACTAGAGATATAAAAAACTAGAAAATATAAACTGGGAGAAAGGTTCGATAATAAATCGAGATGATTTTCATGATTTTCTGCGTTCTAGAAAAGAGTTTAAAACATAAAGCGGTTACGAAAAAAGAAACGGAGAGAAAAAGGAAAGAGAAGAGAAAATTCACACGCAAGGTAGAATGGTTAGTGATTCTCGATCGGAACTGGCAACGAACAAATCCATCCGAACGAGCGGCGAAAAAGAGAGAAGGAAAAGATTCTTTTGTTACGTTCTATGAGAGTCCCGGATATATCGCAGTTGTACGATCGCGAACGCAATTCTAAAAGCCGTGTGCTCGTCCTTCTCATCCTCCTCATCGTCGTCGTCGTCGTCGTCGTCGCCGTCGTCCTGCATGTAGGATGACGCTTGCTTGTCCCTCTCTCTCTCTCTCTGTCATCTTCCTCTCTTCGCGTACGCAGCAGCAGAGAACAGGAAAGCGATGCTGAATAGCCAGAATTAATGGGAACGACGAGGCACCCGAGGTAATAACGTAGAGCTCTTGGGGTAGCCGTTGTACCGGACGCTTCGAAGCAGATAGCGCAACAGTACGCGTCCGCGCGCGCGCACGTGCGAGCATTCGTCTCTTTCTGTACATATGTGACTGTATATATCCTTCTCTCCCCGCCTCCATCGTCGCGTACATACGCGTGGTCGACTCGAGTAGGCCTCGTTCCGATGCGAAATTCACGAGAGCGAGAAAGACAAATATACTACTGTGTATCCTTGTCTATCCATCCCTCATTCTCTCTCTCTCTCTCTCTCACACGCACACTGTCTCTCGTTTCGTCGAGCGCATTTCCACCGATCGAAACATCACAGTCTCTCCACTCGACCGTGATTTCGGATGATGACGTTGCCTCGGACCAGTTCAAAGGACCACGCGTAGCTTTTCGCGCCAATGGATATAGCAGTGACGAATAAAATTAATTAGTGGATGTTCGCTTTCTCGCAAAGAGACAGAAAAGGTTTTAGTAGGACTAGATACAAACTTTTGATCGTTCCAGACGATTGATACCGTTCGATTTTCTTTTTTTTTTCCATCTCACGTGTCCCGTGAATGAATAAGTTTTTTTTTTCTATTGAATCTCGCTACGGCTCGTGGCCATTTCATGAAGGTAATTGACACTGATTCGAGCATGGAACGCTCCGGTGGACCGATAATTCAAATGTTCGGTGATTTCAAGTGGATTTGACCAAAGCGAACCGCCGTCGCGCGTATTTTTCCGATGATTTCACCGCTTTCGTATAATTTTTATATACATATAGTTTATCCGATCGAATCCTATATTTTTTTTTTTCGTTGAATATCGTTCGAACAGATTTCATCAGATGATCGTAAGACTTTTTTCAGAATTTTCCGGATGCTCGCGTAAATTTGTGAAACACGCAGACGCGATTTTTCAATTATCGGAACGATGCAGTCGTGATTAAATCTCACGTTGCCGTACAAAGCACTTGTTTAATCGCAGACACGCATCTATACATTCAGACAACATTGCACCAATACGTGAAACGTATGCAGGTCGGATACGTCTCTGTCAACGAGGATAAAAGTTTAACAACGGAGGGTCGTGCTATTACGTATCGACGGGGAAAAAATGGAGTAAAAGATATGTAACGAATCGTTGTAGATATACCGGGAGTTGCGTTGATTTACGCAAATATCGAAACGTTCGCGCTCGTACGTTCGTTCGTGCGTTTTGCAATATTTTTAAAAACGAACGTTTCCTACGTATAAAACGGTAACTAATGTCCTGCTGGCGTTAAGTTACATAAACGTGATATTCGTATAACCGTTGACATTATACTTTCATGAAAATATAGAGGCTGCCCCGGAGTTTATCGACCAAATTGCGGGAGAATATTTTGCGAGTGGAACTAAGAAATAAATGTTATTTGAAGTTCCATTAAAAATGTTTTTACATAGTCATAAACAAATGAAATTGAAATACGTGTTTTTCTTATAATTCAAAAATATCGTCCATGTACGTGAATACGAGCTTGACTTGTATGCTTTATGGAATCTTCTAAAATTTTTGTTTCATTTCGCTAACCGAATTATTAATTCGTTGTTACCTATTTCAATTACAATCATTTATAACTTTGTAATAAAGAGTTTATAGCCAACGTCACGTAATATTTTTTTTTATTACTACTTTTAGAATATGCTCACGCAGTTTAGCCGATGAATCCAGAGACACCCTGTATATTTCCATATTTTGTTACATAAAGCCGCGCATGTAAAAGTTAAAGTCACGTTGTATAATTTCAATTCCACTTATACGCGTAGCATAAAAAACCGAGAGCTCGCAATTTACGAGAGACTAATCATCTTTCCATTTTAAATATACTTTATGTTTATTTATAAGCGTTGATACAAATCTTATGATTCCTACTGTGAATTCTTTAACTTTTTCCTTGTTCGAGTATGCATATCTAACGACAACAAAGGATGGTAATGCATTCCGTTGGAGTTTAACGATAACGGTCGGAAGTACATGAATTATATTTTGACGTTATACATACGTCGATGACGAACGATTAAGTACCGCGTGGATGTAAATTATGTTTCGTGATAGCGATCAATGGTTAACCGATGTCATTGATTATGTTACGCTTGCACTTGACGCTCGAACGGATCCCAGTTTATAAATTGCTGGTAGCTCTGCCTATACGTCTTTCCGTTCCCTTTAAACGAACGTGAAATTAGTTTCTGTTTCGAACGAAAATTGCGATAATTCGCAGAAACACTTTTTCACGTTTTAATTCCCTTTTACCCGAGGCTTATCGTTAAAAAATACTTTACTCGAAAGGAAGATAAATGTTTGGAGGATGACAGTGTCGCGAGTAAATGTTTAAAAACGACCGAACGAAATGTCACGGAAAGAGAAGGAAAATATTTGAAGTGATTCACGCCGTGAGATTCGGACGATTCTCGAGTCGCGCGTGAAACGATGATCGAGTTTAAAGCTAATCGGTTCCTTTTGAACGAGCACACTCGGATTTGTACGGTCTCCTTTAGCCTCGATTTATATCATTTATATCCAGGAAGTTCCGCTTTTGGAGTAGAGCCAGGCTAGATAAAATAAAGGAGAACGATTTTCTTTCTCGAGTGAAATTTTTATTACTCTTCGTTTACGCTGGCAATGGGTACCGCCTACCACGTTGCATTTACCCTTTAGTAGTAATGGAAGACGATGCTTGCCGTTACAATACACTAGATTTATCTTTGACTAATGACATTCTTGTCGCATAATAGCATGACGCGTGAAAGTGCTTGCACAGCCGCCACCGTGCCTGGACACGCCTGATTTATATCGTCGAGCGCTAGATTCATGCGTTGGTATTCGGTTAATAGATCGGAGCTAAACATTGACTATAATATCACCTATCAACCTTCTTTTTTTAATGCAACTTTATTTTTAAAAAGTTGCATACTATTTATTAACCCTTTGCACACAATCTCTGAGGCAACGTATTTTTAAACGTTATACCATTTTATTTCAAAGTGCATATTACCTACTTGCAACGTTGTGAAAATAAATATTCTCTCGTTGCTAGAATTTGAGACAAATTTCCGAGTACAGATTACGATAAAATATCAGAGTACAGATACCGATAAAAGCAGATTTGTCGATTCATACCAGAGATCCGAAATAAAAGTTATATTTAAATTTCGTAGAAACAAATTTTGTCAGAGTAATAAATTTTTTTCTACGAAATTTAAATATAACTCTTATTTCGGGTCTCCGGTATGAATCGACACTGAAAACGAATGGTTAACTTCGTAACTGGGGAATATAGAAAGAGAAATATGTAGAATAGCATGGTAGAAAGACAAAAATTTTTAGATAGATGAATAAAGTGAACGGCAAAGAATCAGTAAATTTATTACTTTCTTCGTGAAAGTGAAAAATAAATAATATATCTCTTCTTTTTTAACGAGTATAGTTCATAGTTCACGAAGAGCTAACACGTCTTCCGCAGTTAACAGGTCAATATATATACTTGAAATTTACATATTGCCATGTCATCTTGCATCGATATTGACCAATTTTAGTAATTAGATTTACTACGACTCGTCTAGTTTAGATTAGAATTTTATCATGTCCGTAGACGCGCGTTAGCCTTGAATTTGAACGGTAAGCGGCGAACGAGAGGACGATTAGGACGACTACGAGGCTGCGATGAGGACACAAGCCCGAGGGTTATCCGCGTTTACGGGGTCAGTCGTTAATTACATTTAGCATTGCCATCAACGGATATCCCACGCCGTGGTAATGTCGTGATGCTGATGGGACGTAAATTAACCGATCCACCAAACCATCCGCGATACTCTCTCTCCCCGTCCAGCTTTCCGTGCGATCTAATAGAGGGATTTCCATCACTTCGAGGAAGATAGATTTTCTTGGAGGTTAAACGCGACAACCGCTTCCCCGCAAGGACAGAGTGAGAGGGCGGTCAGGCAACCGTCGTCGTCGAGGAAGTAAATGCTGACGCGCGAGAATCGATTCCTCCGATAAAGAGAAGGGAAAAGACGACGAATTCTTGAATCGTTTCATACTAGATAGAGTTTTCTTTCGGCACGCAAGATCAAGAAAGGATCTCGTTATACCTATTTGATATGAAACAAGTTCTCTCGAATTGTCACGAAATAAAATACATTTCGTAAGTATAATTTTCGATATATTCGTAGAGCATAGACTAAGAGTCTTACTACCATCGGGGAACGTGGAAGCCTCTTCGCCGAGCTACAAATTATTCCTATGTAGAAGATGGGAAATCCAAAGGGATTACGACGCAATCTCGGTCAGAAATATGAAGGTAAAACCGCATGACGATGTTCCGTATTGTCATGTAAATCAGACAACGAAGCTTGAAACTCTTCTACGACGGTGTTTCGATAGTCAAACAAAATCGTTTCTCGATTTCCGTATTTTCCCTGGCCACCTTTTCGCACATAATCTCTAACACTGGGACCATTTCTTTGATGTTTTCTTCTAAAGTTCTTCTCGATCTTCTTTCCTCGTATATCCTAATCTCGGACTTTTCCTAGCACCTTTATCCTTTAGAGAATTCACAGTATTTGCTGTATCCACAGCTTTTCGTCTAAATCTATTTATGGCTCTCTTTTATTCTTATCTTCTCTTTGCACATCGTTACGATATCTCATCTGAAAAATGTCAAATCTCCAAGCCTCGATTATTAGAACGATTACATTACGAATTTTCCTTCAACGAGACAACAAATAATTCCTTCGAATTTGTAATTCCTGTGGAAAGTAGGAAAGTTTCTCGAAAATCGACTGACTCGAATGTCGAGGATCCGACAAAAGGAAGCGACGAGAATAAGATCGAATTCCTTTGGCTTTCTCCAGAAGCTCTTGAACATCCTCGCACTTAGCTTCAAAACTTTGTCCCGAGTGACGGTTGATTTTCGAGGGATACTCCTGAGAAAGGAAAAGAGCATTCGAGCGACGCGATTCGCTCGCTCGAACTTCCAATGCAGAAGTATCTCTCTCTCTTTCTTGAAAGTATCCAACGTGATCCAAGACTCGCGTCTCGAAATTCGGCCGAAGGTCAAATTATTCGAACGAAGAGAAAAGGGCTCGAATCCCTCTCGCAATTTCTCTTGCGTCGCAGCGTCGTAAGTCGTTGAAACGGATTGTTCTCCGCGGTTGTTACACGTTAATTTGGGAAGTAAAAGGCGACACTCTCCTTCCTCTCTTTTCACCAAAAGTCCTCTCGAAAGCTCAGACACTGGAAGGCCGAAGGTATCCGTGAGTTTGGCCCATTGCCCACCGTCTTTAACCCTTCCTTCCTGCTTCCCTTTCTCTTGCTTACCACCCTCTTTCCCTCTCTCATCCTTCTCTCCTCCCTCTCGTTCTGGAGTTAGCTCCGGACGTAAGGTTCTACGAAGGTCCCTTGTCCTTCTCGCGCACTCGACGACGCATTTCGAAGGAGTTAGAGACGTGACGTTAAATGGGTACACCTAATATCCACGCCCGAGTCTGAATTATACGACAGTCCTTACCGCTCATTTGGTATTCCACGAGGATAATTCCACGTGAATCCATTAGGCGCGTGGATGAGAGGCGTTAAGTTTCCTCCTTCTGTCATCCTGAAAGAGTCAGAGAGAGAGAGAGAGAGAGAGACTGCCTTGAACGTGGGAGAAAAGAGAACGGGGAGAAGAAAAAGGGGAAGAGAAGGACGACGAGAATAGTGTAAAGGGTAGTAGAGGAAACGAAGATAGGTTGCTACGGCTAGTCCATGTGCACGTGTGTGCGAGAAAAAGAGTACTCGGTGAAAAGGATGAGAAAGAGCGGGATGCTACGAGCATAAATGTCTAATCCACGGACAAGATGTACCGTTTTCTCTCGTCACGGTCTTCCCCTTCAACGACAAAAGAATTAACGTGCCAGTTAATTCGGATTGTCATTAACCGACAACGAGAAGCGAATGGACCACGTGAGTCTTACAAGCCTCTTCCGTTCGCTTTTCTTCCTTTATCATCAAACGACTTTTAGCAGGACTGTTAAGCCAGCTTACATTCTCATCTCGTAGACGCGTATTAAGAAAAACCACGCGGTTTAGTGCGATTACGAGCCCTCGGAAGGTTAAACCTATCGGATCCTCGGTTATTGCGATGCGCTCTACGTGCGAGGCTTTAACGAGCGCTCTTTGCCTCCATTTTCTTCTATCATGATTTTCGAGGAATTTTGGTCGCGTTATCGATCGAAACTTGCTAGCTGGAAAGACAATATGCGAATGAATAATAGTCTTTAGCACGATTAATTGAGAAACCGATTATCCTTCCTCGACAGGAAATAAACTTTGAAAAAAGTTTGGAGAGACTGGCTATTGCCGACTTAACGAACGACGTCTATAATAGAAAGCAACATGAAATTATCATCGAAGTCAGGAAACGTTCCAATTCTGGAGCTTCCGTTACTGACCATTTCGTTCGATGGCCAAGATGTTATCGTTTGATCGGAAAGTACGATTATTTCGGGCGCATCAACAGGTCGATCCGATCGAACGCGATATAAACGAATCCATTGGTCGGACTCTCTTGTGAATATTCGATATTTAAAGCCATCGAGGATGAGAGTGAGTACAATTCGAGAATACGATAAAAGAAAGAGAGGAGAGGGGGAGAGAGAGAGATGAGGGTTAAATGCGGAAGGTGGAAATCCGCTTTCGAAACGAAGCGAAACTCCGCTTTCGAAACGAATTCCGCCCTAGCTTGACAGCGAGAGAGGGAGAGAGACAACAAGGTAGGAGGAACGAACGTACGCTTTTTCCCTTTTCGTGCTCTACCTTCCTTTATTTCAGTCTCTCCAGATACGGCTTGGAAACTCACGTGGTGCACTGTGCAGATAAACAGTATAAAGGTCGGAGCTTTTCATTGAAGGGACCTCGTCTGAAACAACGGATAGTGAGAATGAATAAAAAAATATTTTTAACAAAAAAATAAAAATCGTCTTCGAAACCAGTGAAAATGAAAAGTGAGTTGTAAAGTGAAGTAAATCGTAAAGTAATTAAGTAAAAGCGCTAAAAGGAATGAAGATTTCTCAATGCCGGTAAATCCTCATCGTTTTTTATTATCTGTGATGTCTTCGTTTGATTCGAGTCGTCCGTGTGTGTACCTTCAACGTTGGTCATTTTATATTGTAGTCCTCCGAGAGGGCCGCACCCTCCTAGACCTTTTCCAATTTTATTAACAATTATACGATAAAAAATTTATGACTTATATGTAAGAAAAATTTGAGGATTACAATTTAATAACTTTCGATCATAATTTGAGGGACTCTGAAACATATTTATGATAATTTATCACATATATTATTGTATTAGAATTTTTATGAATCAGCATTTTATTTCAATTTCTTTTCAATTTTTAGATAAGTAGAAATACTAAGCTTACATGCCACAATAATAAAGGGATACTATGATACAAGTAGGTACAATAGATATCTGCGTAGGCCACTTCTCTAATCATCGACATACATACAGAGTGGTACTTCGTTGTTCGAGCGAAATAACGTAATCGTGGAAACGGCAGTTTGACGACACGCCTCGCATTGATTGATAACGAGCTAATTTTCCTTTCACAAGATGCCCTACATTTATACGCGAAGCGGAGCTATTTTATATTGAACGAGCCCGACCGACGGAATCATATCGATTTATTCGACTTGTGCCTCGAATAAATAAATTATTATGCAATACAAATTTAAATATATCAAAAATTAAAAGATTATTGTAAATTGTTGCTATTCAGAGAATATACGTGATAAGATCGAGAAGGTTTGGTTCCGATAAATTGACCCATTTTTTCAAAGATACAGTGAATCGTTCCAAGATCGTATAACTTTGTTAATATTAGAGCTATCTAGAAAATTTTGAAACGGGACCAAGTACAAATCCAAGCTAAGAGAATAGAAACACAAAAAAGCGTCATTGCACACTGTCCGATTAAATAACCTTTTTTTTCGAAATCGGTTAAAAAAGAGCAGTAGCTCGTGTACGTGAACGAGAGAAACAGGGACAGAGAGAACTGACTAGGTGGGTGGAGCAACGATGGCAAGTAAGACGACTTTTTCGTGAAACTTACGCGTATTACATCGAAATACGCGCGACCCGACCGTTTTACGTTGAATAGAAAAGAAAAGAGGGATTTGAGAGAAAGAGAGAGAGAAACGGGACGGTGACGTTGGGCTAAAAGAGAGATCGGAATCGGCGTTAAATCAGCAAGGACGGTTATCGCTTAAGAACCTTCCGTCGTTTATGCTCGAAAAGGTTGAATGAATGAACGAGGATGAAGAGGGAAGGCATGAGACACAAAATCGCTAATATTCGTGGCACGTGGAAGTCTGCTCATGTAATTTCGTTTTGAACCAAATATCAAATTCGATTGAATTAATGAAAATTATTTATTCATGTTTAATAACATTAACATTTAGTACGGTTAATATTATTGCCCGAACAATTCGTTCTTCGATTATGAATGTTATTCCGCTAATCGATTGCGCAAAGCGGATGTTACATTTTCCTACAATGTACGTTAAGCTTGTTATGCTAACAAGGAGAGGATAATTAAACGGAGCAGATTCGCTAAACGTTTCTATAGTGGATATGCGCTCGTTAATCATAAAGTTACATGCAGATATGAAGCAGCAATTAAGGTGGTTCAATGGCTTAGAAAAAGATTTTCCGTAAGTTCATTGGGCTTGTCTGTAAAATTATTTTGAAGATGTACAGTAAATCCTGTGTCTTGGTAATTACTCCCAGGGAAGATAATAATAGATATTAAAAGCCATTATAAAAATTTGTCTATACTAAAATTGATTCTATTTCAAGATCTATTTTTTAAACGATTAATAAGTTAGTAAAGAAACATGTATTTTGACCTTCTCAATAAACGAGTTGATTTAAAAAAAATCAATCGATTAGACGACTAATAGCTTCTCGAATTGAAAGATCGATAAAATTTATCACGAAGGAATCGATAGCGATAGTTCCTTCGTTTCTACCGCGGAATAACGACGGATAACGAAGAAAGCGAAACGAGATCAATGAGATGCTTACGGTTCACCCTCTCCTTCCCTCCCTTTTCGTTTAGATCGATTTCCACCCCCAAGGCACACGCACACGAAAGACCGTTTTCTTACCGCGTGCCACCGTTAGCAGCGCGACTGGCAAAGTCCGAGGTCCTTCGTTTGAGAGAAAACGCCGTAGGAAATCGGGATAGCGCGAAGTCGGTTCAGAATTCAAAGAAGTCGGAAGGAAAATGGGGCGGAAGAGAAGAGAAGGAAAATAGAAAGAGGGAGAAAGAGAGAGAGAAGAAGAGACGAGTGGTGGTAAATGTGGAAGGGAGATGGGGAAAAAGAGAAAGAGCAATGAAATGGGGAGTTCGGGGGAAGGTAGAAGAGAGAGAGAGAGACAAAGACATCGATATCGTTCGCTACGGCAGGAAATAGAGTACGCCAATGAAGAAAAATGGCCGCCAAATTCCTGACAGGTCCTTTATTACTCTACCACTAAAGCTTTTCTCTACGTTTCGGGGCTAAAGTAAAGAAAAGCGAAAGAATGGAAGAGAGAGAAAGAGGAATACTGCTGGGGAATCGGAGAAGAAAGAGAGGAAGGAAAAGGGATACAAGTAGTCGATTTCGGTTAAATTCCTTCCGGTCGCGAGCTGGCTATACGAGTTTGCACGAAATCTTGGATACCAAAAACGTTCGTGTTCGTAGTACCGTGGAAATAAATGAACTCGCGACTATCCAAACGATCTTCAGGATTCTTTCGAGTAGTTGAAAGTACTTCCGATTTTTCTATTATAGAGGGGATCATAGAGCGTGGAGGTGATAATGATGAGACGCGAAGAAAACTGGTTATAGTGAAAATCAAACGACTAATATATTTAAAACACTAAAAGAAATACAAACAATACGACAATATATCACGACTTGATATATCACGGCTTAGTGCATCTACGGCTACGTCTAATATTCGACTCGTCTTCAACACGGCTTCGACTAAAACGTCTAACGACTACGACTAACGGCTGAAAAGTCTTTCTCGTCTTCGACTTCGACTTGGACTTCGACTGTCCACGGCTACGACACGTCTTCGACCACGACTCGACGAGAAGTGTCTTTGTAGCGTGCTCGGGCAGCACGTGGCCCGGCCAAACAAAAACCAACGCACGAAGCGATAAGCTTCGAAATTTCGTCGAACGTAGGATTCTCGGGATTTGAACAACGGCTTGCGCACGGCCCTTTCTCTCGACGAACGGACACGCGCTACACTCATGCACACATACATACATACATTCGACACACGCAAATTCCCTTATTCCTACACTCGGCCATCCTGCGTCTGCATCTGCCCTCAGATGCTGCACTTTAATCTTCTTTTTTCGTCGATATCGTCTTCTTCGTCGTCTTCGTCACTTCCATCGGAATCATTGTCGATCCATGGTTTGATGTAATCCGCCACCGTCGACGTCTGTTGAGGACCCTCGTGATTCCCAACCTTCTCGACAACGTACCGATTATTTCTCAGTACCTTAGCTATGCGATATGGACCTAGGTACTTCGCCGCCAATTTTAAACCAGGTCCCAGCTGCGTCCGCTTTATCGCTACAAGATCGTCAACGTCATACTTCCTAGCTTCTTTTCTCTTCTTGTTGTAGGTCTTACGATTCTCTTCTTGAATCTTCGCGATGTTCTCCTTAGCCTTAGACCTATCCTTGTCTCGCTCTTCTTGAAACATCGCTGCCCATTCTTGCTCGACCATTTCTCGAACAGGCGGATCGTCTTTCGTCCTCATCCGCGTTCCGAAAAACAAGTTAAACGGCGTAGTATTTATACTTCGATGATGTGTAGCATTCAGGTATTTTTGCACCACGTCTAAATACCGATACCACTCTTCCGACTTTGGTGCCGCCAACTTCGTCAAGAGGGGAATAAGCGTCCGGTTCACCCGTTCCACTTGACCGTTCCCTCTAGGTACGCCCGTCGCAATAAGAGAGTGCTGGATACCCTCTCTTGCACAGTAATCTTTAAAATCTCCGGAGGTGAACGCCGTTCCTCGGTCGGAAATAATTCGTCGGGGGTTTCCAAATATAACGGCTTGCTTCTCTAAATGTCGCACCACTTCGGCAGTATTTGTCGTCTTCGTTGTGTACAGCCACACAAACTTCGTAAATGCGTCGACTACGACGAAAATATGTCGATAACTCTTCTTAGTCGAAGGTAACGGACCCAGATGATCTACGTGATAAGTATCGAGCGGCGCCTCGCCCTTATCAATCGGCGTGAGAAAGCCGTCTTGCTTCCCCGCCTTCCGTTCCGCTAATATACATGGTATACAGTTTCTAACTACCTTGTCGACTTTAGATCTAAGTCCCTGAAACCAATAATCTCTCTTCAACAGTATTTCCGTCTTAGATACCGAAAAATGTCCATTTTCGTGTATACGTCGTATAAGCTGAGATTGCATACTCTTCGGCACGACCAATCTGATATCGTCGTCGACTACTTTGAACAGCAAACCTCCTCTCGACAGGTATCCGTCTATTCCTTCTCCTTCGGCTAACTCCAGAATTCTTCGGATTTTATCGTCATCTCGTTGCGCCTTCCGAATTCTAGTCGTCATACTATCTCCGTCTTCAGTAATCGTCAAACACGTCGGCAAAGGGTTCCTGCTTAACGCGTCGACATGCGTCATGCGTTTACCCGATCGATGTTCGATAACGTAATCGAACTCTTCAAGAAGAAGCGCCCATCGCGCTACGCGCACACATAGCTCACGCTTATTCATTGTTAGGGAGAAGGCTTTACAGTCCGTCACTATCTTAAAACGAATCCCTAACAAATAAATACGAAACTTCTTAAGCGACTTCACTATCGCCAACACTTCGAGCTCATAACTCGTGTATTTCGACTCGGCTGACGAGGTTTTCCCGCTCGCAAAATACACCGGGTGCATTTCCCCGTCATCGTCACTACGTTGCAATAGAATTGCACCATACCCGAACATCGACGCGTCTGTATGTAGTTCCGTCTCGGCATTCGTCTTATACAGTTTAAGCACCGGCTTTTTACATAAACTGATTTTCAGATCGTCAAACGCTTTCATTTCTTTCGGTCCAAACTCAAACTTCACATTCGCTCGCGTCAAATCAGTCAACGGCCTCGCAATTAAAGAATATCCTTCGACGAATTTTCTAAAATAACCGGTCAAACCCAAAAAACTTTGGACTTGTTTAACGCTAGTCGGCTTTGGAAATTTCGCGACTGCTTCCGTCTTATTCACAGATGGTTGAATACTACCATTCTCGACTATGTGACCAAGAAATTCAACTTTACTTTGCAACAAACTACATTTCTTCCAATTAATACTCAATCCAAAATCTTTCGCGACCGACAATACCATCTTAAGTTTAAGCATTCCGCTATCGACATCGTCCGACGGTACAATAAGATCATCCATATACGTCAACACTATTTTCTCTTTAATTAAATCTCGAAATACGGCATTTATAAATTTAGCAAATACGGCGGGTGAATTACATAACCCAAACGGCACACGTAAAAATTCATACTGTCCATCCGGTATAATGAATGATGTGAATTTACGACTATCTTCGGCAATTGGAACATGGAAAAATCCGTTCTTTAAGTCAAGCGTACTGAATATCTTTGCGCCTTGTAATGCGTCTAGTTGATCTTCGACAAGCGGTAAAGGATACCGATCCTTTACGACTTTCTGGTTTATCTTTCGATAATCGACACACAGACGTATGGAACCGTCTTTCTTTTTAACCAAAACGACGGGACTGGTATACTCAGAGAGTGATGGTTGTATAACCTTATCTTTCAACCATTCGTCTACCTGAACATTCACCGCTTCTTTTTCCGACGGAGCTAATCGCCTCGCTCTCTGGTAAACAGGCTCATCGTCTTTCAATACGATATTCATTTCAACGTCTACGTCACGCGTTTTCTTGGGAACGTACCCCGTAACTAACTCTCGAACTTCTCGTCTAATAGCGTCATTTTTAATGTGCGTCAAATCGACATCGTCGCGTCTATCGTCAATTTCTATACGGCAAATCTCCGGAATATCGTCATCGTCAACGGGATCTCGCTTCATCTTCCCGATCGTCACGACTCCTCGACTTATCTCGACATCGACAAAATTTAAGAAATCCGTACCGATAAGCAAATCATATTTTAACAGTACGTCAGATACTACATGTACGGCAATTGAAAACGAATTCCCATCGACGGCGATATCCGTTACAAACTTCCCTAACGTCTCGTTAATGTTCGACCCGATTCCTCGAAACGTAACTTCGCTATTTTGCAAACGCGGAGCGCCTATTTTAATATAACACGCCGCTCTCATAAGCGTCAAATCGCTGCCCGTATCGACAAGGGCTACTACGTCACGATTATTTAATCTCACCGTCTTACAAACCTTTTTCGGCGAAGATTGCGTCACGACATTCGTACTTTTCGTCGCTTCTTTTGCACTGCGCTTCGTGCACGCTGGAGAAATGTGTCCGTACTCACCACACCGAAAACATTTCATACCACGTTCTTTCGTTGGGCAATTTCGACTTAGGTGTCCCGTCTCACCGCAATTGTAACACTTTCCGTCTTCCTGCGACGTCTTCCCGTCCGTCCGTCGTTTATCGCCAGGATTCGTCGTTTTCGTCGTCTGCTTCTCTCCTGAGTTCGCTGGCGTCGTCGTCTTCCATTGTTTCCCCTTCGCGCCTTCTCCAGGGCTTGCTGACGGCAGGGCGAGCTTCTCGAACGCTCGCAGCAATGATTCAGGTGTATCGAAGCACTGCATCTGCGCCTGGTTCCGCAACACTTGATCAGGGATTCCCTCGACCAAATAATCAACGAGCTCACGTCTATCTTCCACTGGTACGCGATTCGCCTTAATCAGCTTGTCGTGGAAATAATCGTCGAACGACTCACCCTTTTTCCAGATACGCTCTTGAAATTGCTTACGTATCGTCACCGTACTTGGTCGATGGTAAAACATACCCTCGAACTTCACTAGCAATTCGTCCGCACTCAGTTCGATAAATTCGGGACGCGAGTGCATCCACTCTCGCGCCTTTCCGCGAAGTCTCATACCGACCAGAATCTTCGCTTCGTCATCGTTCAACCGATAAGTAATTTTCAGCAATCGCACTTGCTTCGACCAACTCGGATAATCTTCTGATTTCCCGTCAAAATAACTTAACAGTTCGGCTACCGACTTTACGCCTACTCGCGACTGACCATTATGCACCGTCGACACCGGCCGTTCTTCCTCGCTCGCAATCGTCCGCGGCGATTCTCGTGCCGACGCTAATTCACGTCTCATTAAATCGAGTTCTCGTTCCATCAACGCTCTCTCGCGACGAAGGAATTCCACCTCACGGCAATTTTGTGCATTTTCGACACTCGCGGCATTGTTTACGACATCTGTCCTTCCGACAGCACCTTCTTCTACCGTATCACCGGTCTTCTCACTCTCCTGTCTGTTTTTATCTGCACTACCCGTGCCTAGCCACGTTCCTAACGAATCATATTCGAATAGTCTCGCTATCAGCTCGGCTTTCGCGCCAGATGTACTTAGTCCGCGCACTCTTAAGATCTCCTTCAATTCGACCACCGTAAACTCGTCTGCGGTTTTGGTAGGCATCATCGCCGTCTCTTTCGTCTATTGTCAAGGTAAACACCCACAAAGGATCGTCACCTCGCGACCACTGACTGTCACTAGAAACACCTAGTTCGCTTCACGACGATCACACAAACACCTCGCGACCTAATACACTTTGCTCTGCTTGATCCCGGACGAGCCCCCAAATTATATAGAGGGGATCATAGAGCGTGGAGGTGATAATGATGAGACGCGAAGAAAACTGGTTATAGTGAAAATCAAACGACTAATATATTTAAAACACTAAAAGAAATACAAACAATACGACAATATATCACGACTTGATATATCACGGCTTAGTGCATCTACGGCTACGTCTAATATTCGACTCGTCTTCAACACGGCTTCGACTAAAACGTCTAACGACTACGACTAACGGCTGAAAAGTCTTTCTCGTCTTCGACTTCGACTTGGACTTCGACTGTCCACGGCTACGACACGTCTTCGACCACGACTCGACGAGAAGTGTCTTTGTAGCGTGCTCGGGCAGCACGTGGCCCGGCCAAACAAAAACCAACGCACGAAGCGATAAGCTTCGAAATTTCGTCGAACGTAGGATTCTCGGGATTTGAACAACGGCTTGCGCACGGCCCTTTCTCTCGACGAACGGACACGCGCTACACTCATGCACACATACATACATACATTCGACACACGCAAATTCCCTTATTCCTACACTATTTTGGCTTATCTTGAGGAAATTCGAATGGTTATACGAAAAGTCGGTACTTTACCAAACTGTTTCTCAAATTAACATTATTTATAGTTGAAAGATACACATTAAGAATATCATATTCAAGTTTTTCGTCCTGCTCTTCGTGCAGGTTTCCCATTTCTTGAAGCATTCGTACATAACCTTGATAGCTGGCATGAATTTCTTGTTAGATGGTAGTACTTTTAACAAAGTATCGTTCCAAAAGTTCTTTCCTCTTGTTTACCAAAAATGTAGACACGGCATAAGCGCAACTGCGGACTACCGGGGTATCTCCCAACGCGTTTCTTTAACTTCACGAGACAGGAAACTCCAAAGAGTTAATATTAAACCTCCACACGGTAGTGCTCGTTTAGTCGAGAATTCGGTACTTGATCAAACAAAAAAAAGAATGCAATTTCCTCGTACCTACACACGTAAAAGAACAGTCCTCGAGTTTGGAAAGCCGTTGTGTTGTCCTGCAGGGCAATGGGACGAGTTTGTACTCGGATCTCCCTCCTACTTTACTCAGCTGACAGAAACGAGGTTTTCTTCGAATTGGAACGTACGACGGTAGGAAAGTGCTCTCATTCGATCGGCGAATTAATACTCCTAAAGTAAACTTCCGTAAATAAACGCCTACGTGCTTTGCTCTCGTCTCTCATTCGCTTTCTCATTCTCTCCTCCGTTACTCTCGGACGTGCCCCAACTAGCCCCAGCGTGAATCAATAGAGAACACGCTGGAGGCGAAGAAGTTATGCCTCGACGCGCAGGAAAGCAGTTTGAAAGGGTTTTCCGCGGCAGCCGCCCGTTCTTCTTCTTCCGTTGCACCTTCCGTACGAGCCAGCACTTTCCTTGTAAACCTTTGCGAAGTTGCGTTTAATTACACGGAGACAATATTGTTTCTGCGAGGATGCGTTTCCCTTTTAGCAGCGCTAGTCTGATATCGGTTTACGGTACCGCCGGTCGTCCGAGCCGAGTGTGCCAAAACCAGAGACCGGATGATCTTCTTTCACGTTGCTCCATCCATTCTTTTACCTTTTTTTTTCAGAGTGGGTTTAACAGAAAATCCCTAAACCTCGTTTTTAGCTCGTTTGTGCTATTCTCTACTCGTGCCACTCGAAGCATCGCATCGTCCTAACCACCGGCAACGTCTTTACGATGGCAGCTTAAAACGTTTTATCTCGCAATTAGTACGAGCTCGTTCTCGATTTTCTACAGTTTTCTCTCACAAATTTTCGACCCGAAGCGAGCCCCATTTCACGAGGATACTACGTAAGAGGATGAAAAGTACCTGCACGTTTTATGTAGAAGAAGAGAAGGTTATTGATCGGGGTTATGTGAAGTTAGAACAGAGAGAAAGAGAGAGAGTATTAAAGAAAGAAGAGAAAGATTCGATGATGGATCTATCAAGGACAAGAGAGAGAAATCTTTGCGAAGCGAGCGAATTTTCTAAGATGGTGCAACGTAGAAGAGAAAGATGTGCCTTCGATGATGGATAGAATCTTCGAACGTCGAATAGATATATTTTCCTTTGGAGAACTTCCTTAAAGTCCTGTACCTACGCTTGCGTAATATCCTTTATCCGAGCGTTGTTTTATCGTTACGAGCCAGTTTCGTGAAAAAAGACGATGCAGGTAAAGGAGTGGCCCCGGACTTACGCAAGTTTGATACACCAATGCCGACTCTCTTCGATATACAGGTCAGGAGCAATTTTGCAAATGTATCCAATGTGACGTTCGAGCTCGGGTAGTACACGTTTGTGTGTGTGGCTTTGCTTCAACGAGCAACCTATATACGTACGTACCACTGAAAAGAAAATATAGTTCGTCTTTTTTTTTTTATACCTACGCGTTCATCCTCTACAATGTCTTGGGTCTTTTTCTCATCCAGGATTCCGATGCAATATCAGCTATTAGTTTCCACGCTTTCAATTTCATTTAATCAGAGATCGATCTCGAAAGGAGAAAAGATGGGTCAATTTCTTTTTGATTATCCTTCGAGCGAGAACGATGAATAAAAAAACGTTTCGACGAGGAATAAAATTTCGATCGAAAATTAGAAAAGCATTCGGCGCAATTAAAATCTCCAGTTTGGCAATTTCGATGATGCATGATCGGTTAGAGAGCTACGGTTAATCTTATTGCGGTTTAATTTCCTCATCGCCGATCAGAAACATTTTAATCACATCGTAGTGGACGTTCCAAGCCCTATTTTGATCGCGCGAGTAATAAACCAAACTAATCTTTCTCCCATCCAATCAAATCTATTACAGATTCCATACACATGTCTCTTTCTAATACCGCGATGTTGCTACGTATAACGCCCGCCGTTTGCATATCGGTTATTCCGTAATTATCGTTGACGTTTCGATACTTAGTTAATTTAATGGCATTACCGAACTGGAGCGCACAAAATTAAGCCCCGACGTGTTATGAAAATAAAAATTTTGCGGTCGCTCGCCGACCGAGCGAATTATTACGGAAACGTCCTATTACAGTGTGCTGCGTAAAACCGAATTAGGCAAATTCAATCGTCAAAGATTATTCCATCGTATAAGCTCATTTAATCTATAAATGGAATAAAAGACATTTGAGTCGCAAATTGTATCTCCGTAATAATCATACGATAATTTAGCGAAATAATGGGCTAACGGAATTTTTTGTTAACGTTTATCGTCCTGGCATTACCGTCTTAGACGAAGGAAAATAATGTCCATGGTTTTCCACGAGTCGAAGACTTTTATAAGACTGTACGTATTTCCTTCCTTTCCCTTGATATTATGGTGATAAAAACTGTATAAATCAAAATAAAAACACTTTTTTACTCGACTTTAACACTTATAACCTTTGTTATACAAAGTGGTAGTCGATCAACAACTTTGTTTTGTTTTGTCCATCCATATGGATATTCGAAAATTTTTGTAAAATAAAACTATCATAATTCAAAGCATTTTTTTGATCCTTAGCAATTCGAATTATCGAATATCAACTGTATCTAATAACAAACTAGAATATTCTTGAAAACATTAATAATGCTCGAAGACGCGGGTCCACGAAATTCGGAACGTCCCAAAATTATTTGATTACCACTCGATGCGTTCGAAAGTAAATACCGGTCGAATAATTTCACCGGTCGATTGGCCCGCAGTGTCAATGACGCGTCAAGTGCCCGTGCTCCGTAACTCTCTAAAATCCTTCCCACAGCCGCTGTCGCATCTGAATACTTCATTTTCGCAGCCTCGTAAATAATTTAAAGCGAATTGGGAAATTTAATTACATTTCATTCGAATTTTAGTTTCGTCGATACTTTGTTGCAAAAAGGAAAAAAATAGAACCCCAAAAGCAAGTGGTACGGCGATGCGTTATTGAATTACGATACTCGAACATTGCGAAGCGTGGGTTGATCTTTAAAAAAAAGGTTTATCGTTCACATATACAGGGTGGTCCACCTAAATATCTCCTTTATTTGTGATAACATAACAAATGTTTTTAATACAATGCAAATAATATCACAAGGTGAATTTGAAATTAAAAATCTAACAAAATAATAATTTATTATTTCAAACGAATCGATAAATATTTTTCATTTCTAATAACAGTATTAGAAATAAAGATCTCAAATAAATTATTTCCAATAGTTATTTCTTATTTTCATTTCAAATAAAACTTGCCCCGGTCCAAGATGGACCACCCTGTATATAGCAAAAGGTACTATATATCCCATGTCCGCGATTCTTCACGCGCAAGCCTCTTACACGTTAATGGGACACGTATAAATAAATCAAACTAATTGAACGGCCATTAAAGACGAGAAGGGGAATAAAAGTACGATACGCGTCTGCGGGTAGGGGACCGAAAGCGACGTCCAATCGTCACGCTGATCGGTGATCCGGCACGAGGATTTCCTACTTTTTCCGTACGACCGATAATCGCATCGTTTTACGATCTTAATGATGATTCAGCGCGGAAGTGCCGGTCATCGGAGCGTGACTCGTCTCCCCGAGTATGAAACGACCGTCCGATTTCCCTTCTCTCCCGTTTCTTCCTTTACGTCACGGTCAGTTTAATCGCAACATTCGAGAGGCGCGCGCATTTTCGTTCGATAAAATTGTTTCGCGTGTTTCTATCGTAGCGTCTCGTGTTTCCATTCGCGAATGATTTCTCTGCTCGTATTTTCTGACATGCAGATATATAGAAAGATTGTCGTGTCTTTTCGGTATCGTTTCTGACACTTATACGTAACTTTGGACGTCGAAGAAACATTCTCGTTGCGTCAGCCGGCTGTTGGTATACTACGCTATACAATCGTGACCTCGACATCGAAACGAGTCACGCGATATCTCGATAGCCGTCCCGGGAGTAGCGAGACGGCGTATCTTGTGTCTCGAGTGTGATCAGCCAGCTAGAAATATCGCTCGCATTGGTGTCGTTGCAAATTGATAACTCGATTCGGCCGATTGATTTTTATCGCGAGCGAGCTCGTCGAAATGGAAAGACGTAACGCCGTTATCTGTTCGTATTAATTCACTAATATGATAATTAATAATATGTTTGATAAGATAAGGGTAAATAATTATGCCATTTTTTTATGGGTTTTTATCTGTCTCGTAGTTCAAACTGGCACAAGTGACGATATCGTTTACAGTGGAGCTATCGAATTAGTCCAAATGACTGGCTGCATATTTGCTTCACAATTATTTCGAATAACAATTTATTCTCTATTTTATTTATTTATGATTGGGAACAAAATGTTTCTTTTCTTAAAAATAGATGTTAAAAATATTTTAGAAGAAAATATTTTTCCGGAAGAATTTTTCCATAATTATAGACATAGATCAATGTTCGATACGAGAGATAGGAAAAGTACCAAAAATATTCCTAACCGGAAGAAAAACGTTCGAGACTTTTCATCGATCTCGCGATCGCGCGAAAATATACGCGAATAGCATTCTCCGTGTAAAAAGTTAATTAGATCTCTCGAATCCCGCGAAGTTATACGAACTCATTAACGAAGCATTAATCGTACATTTAACTGGACGAATGAGTCGAGAATTCCCTACGGCGTTTTGGTCTCGAAACCGTCGAATCTCGTAGTCTCTTTTCTTTTCCTCTCCCAATCAAAGCTCGCCCAACGCCTCGGATTGAATCGTTTTACGAGAGCGTTATCGAACTCGGCCAAGTGTTCGTCGGTTACTTTCAAACGGTTGGTTTCTCTTATTTATCCTCGGAAGCTGGACCAAAAAGAGAGAGAGAGAGGCGTAATAGTCGACGTAGTAGCTCGTTAATGTGCCACGGCGATATCGTGAGCTATAGTGATTCAATAATTCAGTACCAACGTACCCTTCGGTGGTATTCCACCACTCTCTCAAGGGTACTGACCTACATACGAGATTCTCGAGCTGAGATAGCGTACGTGTATCAGACGCCAAAGCGAAGAGAAGGAAGCAACCCTAACGTAGCAAGAGAGAGAGAGAGAGAACACGAGGGGATAAGGACAAAGCGAGAAAGATGGCAGAGCATGGATCCTTTGTCGAGTCTCGCGATTCCGAGTCTCGAACCGTCCCAATCGTAGAGCACAGTGGGTGTCCACCAAGAGAAGCGTTTTCCACCCTCGATGCTCCGTTGAAAGGATACACCGACTAAACTCTCAACGTAGGACATATTCGTCGCTACCGAAAACAATGAGAACCTCGATGCCCGCGTTGAAACAAAGCCTCGGTATTCGCCTCGGTTAACCCTGAGCGAGATCCTGCGAGAAAAGCAGGATCGATGAGGATAGAAGGTGGCTGTACTAACTGGAAGGGAGGGGAAACGTCGAGTAGGAAGACGACGAGGACGTTGCTTTCAGCCCTTTTGTCCTGTAATTGTGCGCTCGATTACGATAAGAGATGTCAAACGAGGAGGCACGGGACTCGATTATGGAGAAGCCGTCTTTGTTTAAAAGCGAGTGCGGAGGCGAGAACTTCTTTAGCATACATTAAGCGTCAAGGGAAGTCTCTTGAAAGAGTTTGTATGTGTGAGAAAGAGAAAGACGCAAAGAGAAACGCGTTACTTCCTTTAGAGTGGCTCGACAAATACGATTGTCTTTGTGTGCTTTTATCTCAAATAGTACTACGCGTGTTTGACATCCGAACGCTTAGCTTTCAGACCGCTTAATGCTCTTTACTTGGATTTCGAGTTTATCGTTTAACGATCGCGAACGGGACCCGTTTCTAGATTTTCTGTTGTTGTTGTTCCGAAGAAACACTTCTCTGTGGCTAAGTTTCGTGAGACGGGCCACACTTGCTTTTATCCGGTAGATAAAACAAGTATCGTTCTAGTATATCGTTTTATGGTTGAAACGTTACCGGCATCTCATTCACCGTTATCGACTGCCCAGCTTCGTTTAGCTTAGATTTTCTTAGATTACGCTTTAGTGTCTACCATAAATTTTCGTTCGATTCGACGAATTGGACACGGGCCATCTCGCTAGCAGTATATAGTGCCGTGCGCGTTTCACGATACCCCCAAGTGCATCGCGGGATTTACAACTTTGCCTTTCTCGCCGGCTGACATATCGAATTCCACTCAGGAGAAACTTTATTAAATTTTGATTCCTTCGTAGACAACGATCTACTTTCGATCTTTTTCCTTTTCAGGACTCAAATTTCTTCTTCATTCGAGATAATAAAATTGAAATTCGATACAATTTCTCTCGTAGAACGGAAGCTTCATCGTATAAAATGTTTCTTTTTTTAAATGTGGTACATTTTTTTTGTAGATATCGATATTTTGTAAATTCCTCTCGTTTGGAACTTTTATATCGTGATAACGATGCCCGTTTGAAAGCTACATCATCGATCGTGCGATTGATCGTATCGCGTTACAGGATGTTGTTTAATCGGAGTCACGACTCCATTCCTGCGGATTTACATTGGGAATCGATACGTAACCTTCTCTATAATAGACGTAGAAGTAGGTTCGAGAAATGTCGAGGTGTATCAATTTACTTTTCTATGTCTGGTCTATTACACAATTGCAACTCCATCCAGAGACGGTCGAGTGACTTCGACGAAGAGACGAGTCTAAGAGTTATAAATATTTTATAACTAAAATAACTTTAAACCAATTATAAATCTTTTTCTGAGAACTTTCTCCGTTTGGTAAAAGCATGAGTTTCTTAATAAATATTACCCGCGTAAAAGTGTTATCGAAGGTGAAACAAGATGTTAAGGTAGACGAAAAAAGTATTGCACGAAATAGCCTTGCTACGTTTTGAAGACCTATACGATGGTTACGAGAAAGTGGGAAAGAGAGGAAAAAGTAAAAAAACCTTTGGTCTCTGAACAACAAAGGAGCACAGTGGATTCGAGTCTTTCAAGTAATCTTGGAACTCAAGTAGAATTCTCTCCTTTCTCCTTACGCGTGTATTGCACAATAGTATATCCTACGTGGAATTTTGAAGAAGCAATTTCAGAATGTAACAACATCGATGTATGTACCACGCCTCTAGTTGAATCCTTTATAACGACTACTTCGTATTTTCGATTTTTCGCGAAGGCATCACGGCTTATTTTCTTGTTTAAAAAGTCCACTAATATTCGTATTTATGGCGACAAGTCTCAAAGTGACTTTGATAACGATAAATAATGCTGGAAGAGAGAAAAAACATTTCCAGCCTTCATTTTCCCCCGCTCCTTCTTTTTTGGAATAAGTCGTCGGAATACATTTTGTTCCGCGAGATAAAACCGAGCTAAAGAAAACAGAGCGGGAATTTAAGAATAATCCTCCGCAGCGGGCATGTCGTCATAAAAAATTTCCTAGAAAGTAAGGAAAGAAAATTCTACCGCCTCGACACTTGTTTTGATCCCTCCACTTTCTCCACCTTCCCTTCCACTTTTATTTTATTCCTTTTTTTTTCTTCATTTCTTTTTTCATTTCTCATTTTCTCTCCCCCTCTCTTTCTTTATACCGAACGAAGTTTTCGAAAGTTCGATGCCTCGTAAATTTTTCATTAATTCCCTGAAAATGGAAGGTCGCAGTTTGTATAAAAAGGATTCTGCTTCGAGAAAAAAGAGATGAGGTAGAGAGAAGAAGAAAAAGTGGAGAGAAAAAGGTAAGAGATCTCTTAATGATCACGATTAATAAATAAATACAGAAAGATCTATCGTGGGAAACGAACCGATTGCTTGTTATATTAACTCAACGTTTTCGGATATATTTAACGAAAGATAAATCTTATCGTGTACCTACCAGGGAATGCATCCCTTGGTTAGAACGGTACGCTACTCGTGCGATTCGTTTTCCAATGCGAGAGAAGTAAGAGAGAGAGAGGCAAATTCTAGTTTTCGTGGCATATGAAAAATCCATATTATTCTCGTGGTACACTCACGCGGAAACTATAACTGTATTTTGTACGTGATACTTTTGTGCCTGTTTCATAAAAAATTACAAAGCTGTTTCCATAGTGGAAATTTCGAGATCTTTCCTGGTCAGTATGACCGCGAATACCGCTTGAATTTTGTTCACCCAGGTAATATTGATTCGAAAACTGAAAAAGCGACGTGTCTCGCGTACCCGTATCGTTTATAGTCGGTAATGGAATAGAACTGTAACGTCGAGAGATCGATGTGTCTGAACATTTTTACGAAGGAACTTTGGGTTCCGATTTAGTTTCGACAAAGAGAAACGATACTAAAAACCAGGAAGCAGTAGAAATTCGTTCGGATTCACGTAGTTAAAAACGACAGTTGACGGGGATCTCGATCCGCGTTCTTACAATTTTTTTTTTTTTTTGCTATACTTTAGCTTTTAGCGTCATTTCTTCGTCGAAAATTTATAGCCCTCGTCGGTAGAGCGATTCGGTGGTTGGATATAAAAGTTCTGTAGAAAAGGTCTGCGGATGACTGCCAAGAAGCCATAAATTTTCGAAAGGAAAGAATGACAGGCAAAGCTAAAGTGTGCGGCGACGGATAAATGTGAATTCGTGTAGGTTAGTACGTTTACAAATCTTTTTGTACCAAAACCGACCGAAACCGGCATAACGGGTAGGAGGGAGGGGGTAGAGTTTTTCCGACGACATACATAGATGCTTCCATAATTCGATATTCCTTCCTTTTTCCCCTTGTCCGGTTAAAATATCGCACTGGCACGATCGCGAGCTATATATATATATATGTATACCTATCTTCGGACAAAGGTAGGTATTACGTGCATATGTACGTAAGAGGAACGACAAAAGCACTATTGTTTCAAAGTAAACTAATTAAATCGAAGCAGCCAGGGAGTAATTAACGTTGAAACATTTTTTGTGACAATGAACCGCTGATAGATCCGTCGTGGAAAAGGGGGAAGCCTTTGCTAGCTTTTTCTCTCGCTTTCGTAAAATTGAGAAACGTAAAATTCTCCTCGTGATTATAATTCGGAACACGAAACGAAGCCGGGCTTCAACTCCTTCCATCGTAGTCCCCTCGAAAGAACTCAATCATTGTTTCGAGTTTTAAGATAGAACACGACGAACGAGCCGGGAACTACGGCAGCATGGCTTCCTCGACGTCTGAAAATCTGGCACGAATCTTCCTTCCTGCCGCCGCGAACGCGGTACGTCCAATTCTTGCTTTAATTACAGCGACTTCGCGTCAAGCCGCTAGTACGGAAGCGGTTTAATGGAAACGGAGAAGTTCGCTCGTGTAGCCGCTTCGGTCCTGGCTCGTATTGTGTGTCGAAATTATTCTACCCCACGACTAGCTATTAAAAATTTTCATCTCCTTCGTCCCATCACCCTTCTCCTACCTCGTCTTCGAGCTACCGCGATGTATTGTATTCGCTTTGCGATCGAGTCGACGTGATATATTTGTAAAAGAAATATTCAAGAGAATAGATTATGTTAGAACCGTATATAAAACTATGTTTCGCGTTAGTTTTTTTTTTTTCTTTTGTTAAGCAGTCCGTCGGACGGTGATCGATCGTTTTCATTTAGCGAAGCGCACTCTATTTTACAAAATATACATTTTATATATCGTTAAAGCGAACATTTGTTTCTGAAAACTTCCATCAAACCGATACACGGGGAGCATATTAAATCGTACGATGGTATATATTTTAAACAATGGATCCGTTCGGTGCGACTTCTCGCATCGCGTGAAATCGAATGGTCCTCTCAGCTGGGAGAACAATACCTCTACTGTTTCCCCTCTCTCCCTCCTTCTACCTCTCTCTCTTTCTCTCGTTTACTCTATTCGTTCCACGATTCCTCTTCGTCCTTTGCTTCCTGTCGATGTCGGTGAACGCTTTGTAGTTTTTCAATTTTCACACGATTCAAAAGAGGAAAGAGAGCCATGGTTACAGATGTGATATATAGAGACAAAAAAAAAATCGAACCTCTCGTCGTTTAAGAATTTACTCAGCCAATTATATGTAGGTATACAGCTAACGAGCGCGATGTTTTACCTACGTTTAATTGATGTTTTTCCATTACCATTTACTATCGCGGTCGATCTCTCCATAGTCGAAACAAAATATTCGAATATTTCTCTCGCTGGGTCTCCGCTGGCAAATGAACTACGAAATTCGGATGGAACGGAGTAAGCCGAACCCACGCTTGCTAGATTCCGCGAGAAGTTCGAAACCGCATGGCGAAGCGATAACACTATCGAGAATGGTAGTTTGTTAATCGAACGGAAGCATCCTAGTAAGTTCGTTTCGACGAGATCGTTGCTTTTCGAGTTGTTCGCGAAACAAGAAACTGGCGTTCCGAAAACGAAATAAATCGAAAAACTTGAAAAACGTCTGTCAAAGGAGATACGTTCTTGTAACACGTTTTAAAACTCATAGAAAATTGTATTTCAATTCTTGTTACATTTTTAAAAAAATAGTCTACCGCCGACGTTGTTCATTGTTTTTCGAAAAGAATATATATCGTGAATTTAACAATACTTTTTCACTAAATTATTTTAAAAGAATAATCTAAATCGATATTTTATTACTTTTATTTCTACTTTAATTTTAGAATTCTACGGGGTATTTAGAGAAGATTAGAAAATCTCCAATAATTAATAAAAGTCATAACCGATATTCTATGGACAAAGAAATTATTTATCGTTTAGTAGGCTAAAAGTATTGTTTCATGTCGAAGAACTTACGGACGGTTAGCCACGGAGAACATTCATGGATGCACTGACGCTCGGACATCTCGGTGCAAGCGAGAGAATGTAACAAACGGGTAGAATGGATGCGTGCATACGTGGCTCTTCTGCGCTGATTAATTCGTCCCTCGCCAATATCAGCATGGTCACACTGCCGGTCCAGCGGTGCACAAGCCCGTACGACAAGCCATTAAATTTAGGAACATTACCTCCATGCGTTTTCGTGCTTGCTCTTCCGATGCCCTTACCGAATAGTTCACGTGTCTTCTTACCTTGAAGAATTCGAAATCGTGAAGGATACGCCATAGATAGAAATTTAATAATTGTTTTTAATGGGAAATGTAAATAATTTAAAGGATAACGCTTGCTACGAATTAAAATACATCTATAGTGAATTCAACAAACATTTTATAATGTTGCATGTAATATAACTATTGGATTCAATAAAATAATTGTTACAAAAATTCAAAGAGAATTTTAATATGTAATTCCCAACAATATCCTTTCGAACTCTCATTGATATTACGTTTGTATAGTGATAAAAATGAAATATCTAGTAGGTAACTCCTAGTACCAGATTACGGACGTAAAGATCTGCTGACAATAAACCGATGACTGTTGCTAAATGCAGTCTATTGTTATTAACGAGATCATAGATATCGTGAATTTATCGAAGAGCGTCGAAAGAACTCGGTATCAACTATCGCGCACGTACAATCGCGAAAGAGAATATGGCTTACGGTACAATAGCTTTAATTTGGCGGCAGCCATTAATTATGCTAAAACAACAGTATCATTTTGCAGTAGAATAATCGTCGAAATTGTGATTAGCTTGCTGCGTTATGTATATTATATATATATATATATGTTCACGTATGGACATAAGGTACTACACTAATACTAAATTCTCAATGGCATTTGCTACTTATTATCATGGAAGAAACAATATCGGGCAACGTGAACCTGTGTATCGATGCATCGACCGCGAATTTAAATTATTTTTGATTGCCATCGACCGACTCTTACAACACCGATCGATGAAATCCGTTAGAAACGAGTTTAAAATAGTATTCCAGATTGAAGTAGGTATTGACATTCAATCTACGTTTTATGAACAAGAATGTTATTAAAAAGTCATTATTAGATAGCTATATTGAAATAGTTAACATGCCAACAAATTCTTTTCTTTGTAGAAACAAAGTTTATATTTTTTTATACCTATACTTTTATGAATTGACCAATAGTTACAGTTGCATTAACTTGTCTATGTAATGTACAAAAATATCGACGACAAGGATAATTAAGATTTTGCACTCCGAACGTTCCTCCATTTTCCCTGAAAAGTGATGCGATTATCATAACCATGACATATTATAACATTAAATTAAATAAAATAACACGTAAAGGGATAATAAGAAACAGCACGTTATACCGTTAATTTTAATCCGTTTCGTTAATTACTCGCGTTAACGCAAATGTGATTTTTAATCCGGCAAAAAGAATATTGTATCGCTCTTCTCGCGATTAAATTCATTTAATCGAATATTTCAGAAGTGTACTAATTAAAACGCTTCGCCACTCACCTTGTTCTCTCCTCGGCCACGAATTCTGATATATGACACATTATATGAAGATCGAGTATCTCGTTTAATTACCCTCGACATCTATTTTGACGCGTATGACACATGCACGTACGTTCGCACAGGTAACGCGATCGCCTCATCCTTAACTAGCTCCGGTTCTCTCGACTGGAGCTTAGCGAGAAGAATTAATAATCCTTATTATAATAAAAATCTAACGGTTGTTTTTCTGTTCGTTTCTTTTTACGTCACGATAAAGAACCCTCTTGCTCTTCCTTAATTGCACTGCTTAAAATCGATTAACCGCATTGAAACCTAGAAGAGTCAGAGGAAAATTCTCTGAAGGGAATCGTTTCGCTCTGGTGGTAGTGGTGGTGGAGCTGCTGCTGAAGGAGGAGGACTCGAACTTTCTCGAACAGTTAACTAATTCTCTTCCCGCGGTGTTATATGTATACGTATCTCCGACTTTTCCCCAAAGAGGACCGTTAATTACAACGTAACGGTCTTTTAGCCGGTCTAAGTAATACACCCTAAGTAACAAATTCACGGTACATAATTCGTCCATTAAATAGAACGATGTCATTTTTCACGGATATCAAATTTTAATACACTAACCCAATACCTATCTACTGATTTATAGGAAAAATATGAATGGAATGTAACGTTCAAACTGTGACGGGAATAAAACATTTTTTTATTTAAAACGTGGTCTGTCATGCCTATCATCTATTTTCTGTCTTCTATCACGATACCGTTTGATAAAAATCGACTGTTGATAAAAATATAGTCTCATTTCATATTCATTATTACATTCTTATAATAATGAAAATGTTATGATCATCACCAAGGGAAAAATTCGCACGGTAGTCATCGCGTTAATCGACACTGCATAGGTATAGATACGCAACGAAGCATTAATTACACATACCACATACATCTATTCCCTTTTATCATACCTACCCACATTTTCGCATTGCCATGTTTCTACCAAGTTCCACTCACTCGAAGAAACGAGGACTCGTCGATAATCCCTCGATCCTTCCGCTCGCGTGCTAGCGCTTGTTCCATTTACTTTGACGTACCCTCTCACCCTCATCTACGGCGTCTATGTCGATTTATGGCCAAGGAAGAGTCCCGGTCAGAATTTCATTTCGAGAAGGCACATTTGCCCTCTCCTTGGGGAGTCATCCGACCTCTTTACTCCTCGGTCTCTCTTACTCTTCGTTACGTACGCTTACTCCTTTGCGTGGCTGGTTGCTTTCGTTGGAAATTTAAAAGACGTCCGTCGCTCTGACGAATCTCCATTCCCTATATACCCCCTTTTCTTCTCGCACGGCTCATCCTTGTTCCGACGCAGTAAAGAAGGATTTAAACGGCGCGTAAGAACGGTTATGGTATAAAAGAGAGATATGGGATCGAAAGTAAGGGGAGATACGTGCACGGAGAAAGGATGACGCGCGCGCGGGGACACGCTTCCGGTTATCGAATATAGACGAGAGCTCGCGTGTTCTATCCTATCGTATCTATCTATACATCTATCTACACGTTCGTTCAGTAGCTATAGATATAGGGAGTGAACGTAGAGACGCAACTTGGAAAAAGTTTCTTCGTGTGAGCCGTGATTCATGGTCGCGCAGCATCGCTGGCTGCCCTTGTCGCTCGACAGTTTTATAGGCTTATCCCTGAACATTGCGATCGTGCCGAGAGCCGTTTCGAGGTCCGTTACGTGCCAACGTGTTTTGTACTCTTCTTTCTTTTCGTGCGGGCGTGTCGCTATCTTTTTTTCTCATCCCCTCGCCTTTCGTCCAGTTTTCGTTAAGCGGGAAACGCGTCGCGATCGGAGATTAACACTTTCGTTGTACGCTCGACCGATTTGTCGATACACGTTGAGTAATAGAAACGAACGTTACACGATGATGATTCCCGGTAACTTCGGTAGCGTGAGTAACGGTTTGTCGTGATAACGTATCGAGTGTACTACTCGATAACGGGTCTTTCATTCGCGAGCAACTCTATCGCGTTTAGTAGTTAATCGTTATCGCTTTGAATGCGCTTGGAAAAAGAAAAAAAAGAAAGAGCTAGTGAAAATTTAAAAGAGATCGTGTTACGGAAGTTGCGATAATAGCAGTTTGCGAAACTTTGTAAGTAGTAGGTATACGTTGAAAAGAAATTCGTGTTATTTTTAAAGTCTTTGCACCGAGGAATGCGATCAAGGAATGTTTCGTGCGACGTGGTTATAGCGACTAAAATGAACGATAAGGAAGATGAAATGTGAGGAATTTGATTTCACGTTTTCTAATCTCTTTATAAGTACACCGAGAGAATATTCGAACAATGGCTTCGCGACGTCGCATGCTCTTTTCGCGAGTAATATCGAATAACATTGTATATTCCGAGATATATTTTTTCCGAAAGACTTTTTCATCTCTGATAAAAAGGATTTCGAAGGATAAAGAAATCGCGAACGGACAAAATAAAATTAAGTGCGTATCCTCAATTTTGTATATTTTTTCATTTAACGTACGCGTTTTCCATGGTTTAGAACGCAGGAAGATCCTGATAAAATATCTCAATTAAAGCTGAATTCTTTCCAAAATTCCGGATCCATTCCACTTCTATAATTTCCGATAATTCAATCGAACACCAAAACGAAATTCGACGTTCGGAATTTAGAGCAATAAACCATTCTCCCTATTCGCCGATTCGCTTCGAATACGGTAGAATCGTAGAAAAGCGTATAACGAGTTCTCTCGAAGATCGAATTCGAAAATGATCGAACGTTCTCTTACCGTCTTTAATGTTAAAGCAGTGTTAAACAATGATCGATCATCGTTGATTCCCCCAGCTATCTCGTCTCTCCTTAAACAACGTATTCGTTCATTACCAACTTCGAAATTAATTAACGAAGTACGGAAACAATGAAAATTTTCTGATCGTTGATAAATTACTCTTGTCATTTTTCCGGAAGGGAATTATCCATTACGTGCACTTTTACACCGACATAACCGAACATAACTAGGAAGAGCGAACTTACTACGTAGGTATATACTATAGGAAGATCCATCCTTTCTCGAGCGGTTGCCAATCTTGATAAATATGCAAGCCGCGCGCTTGTACGGAAAAGGGTAGAGAGAGAGGGCTAGATAAAGATGAAGAGAATGCGACCCGTGTCGTTGCCCTGACTACGAAAAATCCTAAAGTGCACGAAACCGCAGCTGCGCTCTTGGCATGGCGCATAAACCGATAGGATGATCGACAAGCGTCTTTTCCCATGTCCTCTTTTTAGTTACTACCTATCCACCTTCCATACGTCCCTATATCTTCGAAGAAATATTTTAAACTGGCTGGATTCAAATTTGTATTGCTAATAGGTATAATACATTAACCATTTAGTGTCGAGATGTCTTTAAAAGAGATTACGTACCGAAGTGTTAAATATAAAATGTTAAGTTAAATATATTTTCTTTAATGCAATTTATGATTTTATTAATCAACGTCGATAGGTTACTAAATTTCAATTTTATGCCATATGTCACATGTGTGATGACGTTCGAGAGAAAATGGTTAATATTAAATATATAATTGAGAAATCGATATTAAACTATGGGAAAAAGGGAAATTAATGTTTCGAGATCGAATAAATATGTCGAGCGCGTAGTTTAAACTTCAAAAAATCAATCGTGAGACGTCGAAAAGACCTACACCCCGAAATTCCTCGAAATTAATCTTTTAGTCGAGTTTTCAATGGTATAGTTCGCGTCGTTACATTGCTGGGTGAGGGAAAACGCGTTTCTTCCGTCAACGAAGAGCCGCTATTTGTCTTGCCTTATATTTTCCTATCCAGCGAAGGGCGGACGCGAGACGCGCCGCCGAAGCGACGCCCGAGATTCCACCCTCTTACGATTGTGTCTGCCGACTACCCCTGAAAAAGCAGCCATTCCTCTCTCTCTCTCTAACTCTCTGGATCGTCGACCGTAATTTCGGGGTATCTCTTTCTACGCTTTCAACGACGACGATCCTCTCGTAAAATCTCGCCAATCTTGTTTCTCCGTTCCCCCTTTCGCCTTACTTTTCATGTTATGTCCGTTCCTCATCTTCCTTATATTGTATATCTTGATGACGCTACTCGTGAATCGTACAAGCGTGTCAGAGATAACCCACGAATTGCTTATCGTCTTTCCAAGTGAATTATTTTCTAATTTTCACGTATCTCATAAAATCTCAACAATTTTGTAAAACCCTCTTACCCATATTTTCTACGCAACGATCGTTTTATGTCTTCGTCGTACCATATAGTTTGAGGATGTTTCACGAGAATACCACTCGATTTTACAGCATGTTTTCAAATAAATTATATTAAAAAATAAAATAAATTGTCAAGTATCGAACGAGGGTAGTACATGGGAGGAGTATCAATATCGTTCGAAAGTCCATCTTCGTCTCTTCTCAGGGCTTTTGCCAAGCCATTACATCGTTGAAGCGTTTCCCTTAAAGAAAGTACATTGCAGAAACCCTTACTATCCGGGGCAATAAAAAAGCCAGGAGTCTTGCAGGGTAGAGGAACCGTCTGAGAAGTATTCTCGCAGGATAGGGTGGACTCGAGGGTGCTTTTAAACGCGGTTAAAAAGGACCACGCGAGAAAGCCTCGTGTCAAGGATGAACGAGAGTAAAATAGCTGTTGGGTGGTTGAAGGAGGGAAAGGTTGGTAGGAAGGAAGGAAGGAAGAAAGCAACGAGGAAACGAAAGAAGGAAGGAAAAGGGTAGTCAATGGATAAAAATATTCGAGGCTTCCGAGCACCTTGGAACGACTCTCGTCTCCACCTTCTTTCTAACCACACGGATACACACACACACGCACACAAACTTATATACGAAAGTACATCTCTCGAAGTAGAGAAAGGAGCTTGGAACTGGGCACGAAAAGAAGGGCTATTCCTTGGAGAGTAACGCGTCGTCGTTGTCGACTACGACGACGCCGAGGTTGGGGTTGGCACAGTAGTCGAAGAGGCAGGCCTATTGTAATCGCGGTGGCGCGATCTTCCACGGGTCGAAAAGCAGGCCCTGCCAACGGCGAGGGGTGCCAAGACAATGACGGAAAGAGCAAGACGTCTGGCCGATGCTAGACGGAGGGATACCTTGAAAGAGTGCGTCGAGGAGTACCGTAGCGGTTGTTGAAGGGTGCCGGATCGGTATCGCGTCGTTCTACGAAGCGACGCGATACGACACCTTCCTTCCTAGGGGCTGGTGGTCCCGTTGATACGCGCTACCAACCTGAATACCCAGTCTGCCTGCCTCTAAACGACGACGTTCATTCGCTGGGCGGGTGTCGCGTGTTAAAACGATGCGTCTGGACTACCTACAGCCGTTTCTGCACGCGTGTACTTAACGACGCGTGTCGTGTGCTCTCCCCTAACGTTCGAAGGGTGGACTTGCGATCTGTTTACCGACGAACCACGATTCCAACAACCTAAGAAACAGGGTTGTTCTCTCTAGAAGGGTCGTGCAAAAGGGACGAGAAAAGAGGTAAAACGATTCTCTTGTGACGTTCATAGATACTTATAGACGATTCCCGTTTTATCGTTTATACGCTGGGTAGATAGGGCGAATGAGAAAAAAGGGGAACGCGAGTAGTATTTTAACGATGTGGGTGTCCGAGTAATATCTGCTAAAGCGCGAAAAATTCGATTTACGAGCGAAGGGAGAGTTGTAAAGGTGGAGAAGCCTCCTTCGAGGTAAATATTCAAATTGTATCTCACCTCTTTATCCCGCGTACGGATATCTTTTCTTGGGTGAGATAAACATCATGCTCTTTTACTCTTCGCGGGGGAAAAAAGGGGGTCGACCAGGAAAAAAGTTTTTTTCTTCTTCTCCTTTCCACGAACTGCCGGACAAACTTGGAAATAATCAACATCTTTCTCGTGTTCGTGCCAGTTTGAATGTAATTAAGATGGTACTTTGTATTCTCGGAACTCGTCGGAAAGTTTTCCGTGTGGCAAGCGCTCGGGTAACAAAAAAGTCACGTAATTTTTGCCGGGACGAATAAAAATAAAGGATATGAAAATAAACCTGAGCGGTCGAGTCGGTGGTAAAAATTACGCGAAACTTCGAATCGCTCTAATTCGCGATCTCCATTAACGTAGTAGATATGCGCGTGTTTCGCTTGACGATTTATCCCTTTTTATTATATACATCTACGGAAGAGAAGAAATGCAATTTATTATTATTAAAAGCTTGGTGAATAAAAAGAAGATCGATTCGGTAGTACCAACCGTTTTCAACGACAACTTTTTAACGCCACATCCTTCTCTCTCTCTCTCTCTCCTTCCACATTCACCTTTTTCGTCCCACGCGCTACAACTCGCGAACAAATTGAAATGGTCTCGAAACGAGAGAGAACCGCCACCCTTTCGATTCACCCTTCGCCAAACGTCCAAACGTACGTCGCACGTGCTACGCGCATTTCGACATCGCGGAACGCGAAATTCGAATCCGTTCGTGCCCAGCAGCCCGAAACCTCGTCGTGCTACGCAGAGGCGGCTGCTCGTTCGTTCAACCAGCTTCCTGGTTCTTCTCTTAAACGTACGACCGAGCGATATCGTTTGCTCTCTATCTCTCCCTCCCTTTTACGACCATCGTCGACGAGTTCGTTGATGTTTTTAATGGCTGTACGCTAGTTACCTTCGACTTAATTGCTTATAAATTTAAATGCCGATAGAACGTGTCACGTTGACGTACGATTCGATGTAATCCGTTAATTAGTTCGTACTCTGATAAAAAATCCTTCATTTTTCTTTTTTATCAAAGTTGCTTCGTTCGAAGCCTTTACTCCACGAGGGTCGTGTAATCTGGCATTAATCGCCGATCGATCCGAAACATCGAGTCGACTTAAGCTGGGAAAAGAACAAGGAAGGGATATAGAGAGGGTTGGAAAACTAGGATGGGTTTTAATAAGCTTCTTTAGGCGGCGGAAGAAGAGAGATCGGATCCCAGGACGTTTATTGATCCATAAAGCCGTCGGATACGCGGTTCTGTAACGATCCATCTATTTACCCTGTTTCAGTGACGCTCGTGCCCGGCCGCGTAAAGACATCGACAACATTTACGAGGAGGGTTTGGAACCTTGGACGGCTGGAATCAAGAGCGACACATTGATGCACCGACTATCGATTCGTGGCAGCACCGACGGCGAGGAGGCAGCGACCCGCCGGCAAGGAAATTTCGATAGACGTGAGTAAACCCATCCCGATACACTTACGTTATCCATACAAGGTGTCTTTCGGTTGATGCGAAGTCTTTAAAAAGCTATCTCGAAAAGAATCTTTTTGTAGTCCTTCATCTTTCGAGAATCTCCTGTCAAAAGCTTCAATTATTTTTTAAATTCTCATTCAAATATCCAGGCAGGCTAGATTACATTTTCTAATAACTCAATCGTACTCTCTGATCAAACCACCGGTACAATATCCGGCATTAATAATCCAAAACTGAGGAAGAAACTTTGAACAGCGTGAGAGAAAGTTCGCCCATACCGATAAAAACTTTCTTACCCTCTTCCAGAAGCGCATTATCGGGACACCGTGTATATACATATTCGATACCCATCTTCTCACGGTAGAAGCATCGTGAAAATGTAACCATAAGTCGCGTCTCGTCCATACCTCTCGAAGCCTTCGGATCTCGTGTCGTCGTCTTCTTGCCGATTTATCCTCTCTTATTTTCAAGGCGAGACTCGCGAAAGCTGATTTTCTTCGGGCGCGTATTAGTTTTGCGCAAGATACACACGATCATGTTCCCTCTGCGAAAGCAACAGGGAAAAGGTGGGGAAAGGGGGTTAAGTTGGGAGTCTGGTAAAATCAACTACCTCGCGGGATACGCTTGTAAAGGGATATATCCAGGAAGCTTCGCGTTGCAACGCTTCCGTGTGCTTCAAATTTTCATATCGGAGGGAAGGAAGAAACGGAGGTGGAGGATGGATGTTCGTCGAACTTTTCGCAAAAAGGCCAAAATGTCTTGCTATCGAAAGGATATGGGTTGGTACGGTTCGTGTACATCGGCAAAAAAAAAAAAACAGAATACTGGTGAGAATCGAACGAACCGTAGAGAGGAAAAATCCTCGTTTTCGTGCGATATCGCGTACCTGATGAGCTGCACCAAGAGTGTTAATGCAATAGCGTGGAAGGTGAAAACGACGATCCGTTATGGGTATTGGAGGAGTGTTCGAGAAATGGAGAAAAGGGGGAGTTGAAAATAATCGAGGTAAGAGTGGAAACGGAGGGAAACTGAAGGGTGGAGAAAAGGGATGTTGAAACGTGGAAGAAGTGGGTAAAAGGAGGAGAGAGAGAGAGACACTTACGAGGTCAATGGCGTACTAGGCTAGTACCTACGATGCATACATACTCCGGTATGTTGCAGTAAGAGCCGAAATTATTGGCCAAGGTGGTACACCGCAGCACATTCCCATTCCTGCTCTTACCCTCGTCCTCTCTCTCTCTCTCTCTCTCTTTCCCTATTCTCTCATAATAGCCATGGCAAGTAAAATTCAGCATGGTGCGGACATTAAACCTTCCCTTCTCGTATTTCTAGGTTGAAAATTATTTTTACATACCTATCAATTTTGGATTACTCTACCATTTACAGTCCTGTTCCTCGAATATTGTTCGAAATGTTCGATGTATATATGTATATACTATTTTAACTATAGTTACAGGACTTGCTCGTTCGCCCAACGTTAGTTTTAATTTGCATCCCATTAAAGGACTTCCGTCGTCGCGGTACTGTACAGTTGTGCGTCAGGGTGGCTTGTAAAAGAGAGAGAGAGAAGCTCGATATGATCTTACGTTCGCCACGAATCAGCTCGTGGTTTGAAACAGTTCCTCTCCCCTGTACTAGAGGGTGGGTCTCATGGGAACGCCGTCGCGTGAGAAGTTGTAATTAATGATGCGGGAAGTTAATGATCCAATTAGTCGAAATAGCGACGCAATATTGCTACCCGAGTATTTGTCTGGTGCACGGGTGCACGTCAAGAGATCGTGAAACGAAATATTTCTTCGTAGTATCGCGTACAGCCGATTATGCCGTAATAATCTACAAACGAGCAGTTTGCGAGCTAATTAAAACTAATAAACGGACCGTGAGGGAGGGATGTATCTGAAGGATAAGAAGGAAATGAATTCGATCTTCGAGAAAAGATACACAGTACCTATATCTAATATTTAGTGCAACCGCCTTTGCGTTGAGTCGAACTACTAGCGAACTTTTCGCAGTTTCCCTGAGTTCTCTCGTTTTTTGTTTTTTATTTCAAATATTTGCCATGCAAAAGGATGTCTCGGTTGACGAAACACGCTTGATACACCGGCGATGCCTTGGCTCTGGCTAGACTTCGTAACGAACGAAAGGACGCTTTTATCATTAACGAAGCTTTATATATGTATACATATACTATACATACAAGCTTCCAATATTTATCCGATGGCCGAGCGAATGCCGATAAGAACACACGAGCTAAGAAATCCCTATATCGGTGTACGCAGCAATAACAATCTCCAAAAGTGCTTCTTGAAAGGAATCCACACCGCAAACTTCTTTCGCAAAGAAACTACCACGACATTAAACAACTCGAAATATCTCTTTGGGAGAGGAAAACATTGAAAAAAAAAAAAAAAGGGTGGAAGAGTGTCGAGAGGCAAAGATAAGTCGAGGATTGGGAACAATTGTTCGGTGAAAAAGACTCCCTCGCGACTGTTGTGCCGTTGATCGAGGACGTGGGCGACACATGCGTGTGTCGTGCGTGCCTACCAGAGCGGGCTTGTAACTGAAACCGATGCGCAAATACGCGGTCGGAAGGAAGAGCCTGACGCGCGTGCCGCATGCCGCTTACATTTCGTGACGAGAGAACGAGAGAGCGCACGTGCACGCCGTATTTGTTTTGTCATTACGGTGATTATTACTCCGCCCACCAGCAGGGAGCGCGCGAGCGCGTTGTCAGCACGAACGAACACACCTACGATTTAAACGAATCATTAGCGGATTCGAGCGACACCGCGCTTTAAAACTACGCAAACGCCAACGTTTGCATGTTCGTTTCGGATTTATACGCGACAACGGTTCGGTCTCGTTCTCTCTTTGCTCTTTTCCCCGTCTCTCTTCTTACTTTTTGATTTTTTTCTCTCTTCTTTATTCCTTTTTTTTCCATAAAACACTGACACTATTCTCGACGTGGAAACTGGGTCAGTTTTACATCTCGTTCGTGATAAATGTATCTTCATTAGTCATTCGGGATTTCGTCCAACAATTTTTGGATTTTTTTAGTGGAATGTATTATATACGCTTTGAGAATCAATGCGAGTCGAAAAGTAAGCTTATCGACGACTCGTCAAAGCGACAGTTTTTTATTGTAAAAACTAATCTATCGAAATTCTAATCTAGGATTACGTTGTCGCGTCGCTCCATGAGAAGTCATTAGCGATACTTCGTCGTTCTTATCCTCTCGTAGCAGCCTTCCATTCTTTTTCACTCAGAGGCGTTTCACGTCCTTTTCGCATTAGTTTATACTTCCTTCCAGAGGACAATACTTTGCTTTCCAGACACGAGAGAACGCTTTACTCCCGGCCGGTTATACCTTTCAAACTGATGGCAGCCGAGTCCCCTTTTATGATTTTTTCAAATCTCGCAGAGAAAGATGGAACGGCCGGCGATCACACTTGGAATAGAGAAAAAGAAGGAAGGTGGAATAGGGTGCGCTAAGAAACAAAGATGAAAGGTTCATGCGATTTGTCAAAAGGGAGACGCTGATGTCGGAGCAAGGAAAATCGGTCAGACTTTAGGCATCTCTTTCTTCCTCAAAAAATTTCCAAACTGCTGTCGACAACGCCATTTCTTGCTATAAGTTTTCTTAGAGACAGAGAGTAGATTGCATCGCAAGAACTCTCTCTCTCCCACGAACGAAACCTTGCTCCTCTACAAAGGACTTCCATAATGCCCTGCCGCAGACTACGTCTGCGGGCTCTCGGCCGAAGTAATATGGCGAAGTTCAAATTGGAATTGGGATCGTTTAACTCGGACGTGAGCTACAACGTTTTGGAAGTTCTCTCTCACTACTTACGATCCTTGGCGTTATTATACCGAAGCTTCGATGGATTTTTATTCTTGTTCTCTACCCTCGAACGAGAAGGAACATCTCGGAAAGTCCGACCGTTTTAACAACGTTCACCACCGATCGCTTCGGTAACAACGGGCAGTCCCTTTTTTTGTGCAACGCCCTATCAACCAGCAGCCGGTAGACCGGTAGGTCGAGTCTCGATACTTTATCATAATAATAGCTCGAGATACTGCTGAAAAATCTGGTGCATTATTCATTCTAACCCCGTTAACCGTAGTGCCACGCCGGCTATAGCGCGTCACGTATATTTCAGACGGGAATAAACAGTCACCTCGCAATATATCCGACTTTACTACTGACAATGTCAATAACGTCCTGGCCTTTATAGTACTTCCTGCCCACCTCCCTTCCTCTTTTCTGTTTTTATCTCTCCCTCTCTCTTTCTCTGTTCTCTTGCAATAATGCAAACTCGACACGTATAAATTTCGCTAGAGTTCGGTCCCTGGGCATAAATGCTATCGATGAGAGCTTCCCCTTTTTGTCAACTATAACAGTCATGCTTTTTATTGCCAAAATCATCGTGTTCCGTCTTTGCCTTTGTCGCGATGACGGTTCGATTTTAACTTCAAAGTAAGAATATTTTTCATTTTGCATCTAGTCGTTATTACCTACTAGCTCGGCCAAACGTTACCTCTTTAAGCTTTGATCTTGATTTCGTGCCGGATCTATTTATAGTATGATTACGAATTTTGAGCACGAACTTAGTACCATAACCGCTTATTTCCATATCGATTGCGTATAGGACGAAACCCATCGTCGAAAAGCGCCTCGTCATAAACGTAATCAAGCAGAAATGTTACGCGTTGCAGCACGATTATGCTGATATAGTTCGCTTTATTACCACAGATTAAGCGGATATTATAGCCCTCCGATACCCGTGCGATTTATACTTTACCAATGTCGCCCATTATCCAATATTAATTCCAACTTATCAAAGTATCTGCAGTGCTTACTTCCTAAATCCCATACCTATACTAAGTGGTAGGAAAATTTAAACTCGAGAAAATTTCTTTACGAACAAATAATTCCACTTTTTTAATTGTTTAAAATTTTAATACCTAAACACCTGTTATATTTTATCAATCGTCTCTACTTCTTGTTTCGTAGAGTTAATCGATTTGAAAGATGATCGACTCAGTTACTTTCATCTGTACGTTTTTTTTTTTAAACCAATCGAATTTCTCATATGATCGAACGATATTTAGAGACATATAGATATATATATAGAGAGAGAGTGAATTAGTACGTAGCACGTTTTAAGAGAAAACTCGCTTTTTCGAGGTTCCCCGAGAAGCGCAAGATCCGCAGATCTATCTCAATTAGTTGGCGTTATTACAGTCGAACAAGGTTCGGCTCGCGTTACCAGCTATGCCCACCAACCGGAAATGACGGCTCGGGCTAAGTTAGTTTCCGTGGCCGGTTACCGGTACCGACTAAGGAAGGTGGTGAAAAGGGGGGGGGGATGGTTAGAGGTGGTTAAAGTGGAGGAGAAGAGCGAGAGAGAGAGTTTGAGGTCTGAACAGACTATAGCGGAGAAACGGCAAGATAGCCGGCGAACGGCTGAAATTTCGGCTGTAGAGAACGTCCCTAGCCTCGCCTCGCCTTCGTGACCTGACAATAATAATTCGAGCGAAGGTCCTCTCTCCCTGTAGCTGTACGACCCCCCCCCCCCCCAAGCTCACTTTCTAACCTCACGCGCGCATGCTTACGTGCTTTCATCCACGCTGCCGTGCCAATGCTCTCTATTCCAGTATTCAACCGGTACCGTCGTGTAAGTCGCGATAAACCAGTCAGGTTGATGTTCATTAATTTTCATTAACCAACTCGCGATACGCTGACCTCCTCGTTTATTTAAATATTCCGTAATACCATCCACGAGTGCTTTCTATTCGTGTGTGTCCACCTTTTTCTCTTTCTTTCTCTCTCTCCCTTTTTCTCTAACGTCCATGAAAATCATTTACGCTCCAACGTTGCGGATAGAGTGGACGATCTTAATTTTAAATGAAAAATTTTTCAAACTCACTTGTACGTTTCAATTTAAACCTTATATTACTATACTTCTAAGTCTTATATTACATACACTTTCAATCATTTTTAATTTCACGTACTCGTATCCTCCAAATTGTACTTTCATAAAAATTCACAGTTTGTATACTTTTGTCGACGAGCGACATCTCGCGCGAACAACTCGTATTCGAAATTATATACAGGTATGTTTATAAAAAAAGTGTTAATTATATTCAGGTCAAAGAGAGAGAATTAGAAATAACGTGTAATGACAGTCTAAACTGCTTTCTCATACTACCTCTTTTTGAATGTTCCTCAAATGCGAAGGCTCATAATACACCTGACGTTTCGCAAAGTTAGAAGAGATGAGCTCGCGTTCCATGAGAGCACCAGTTAAATTTTTGTGATATTCGAATAATTAACCCTGCTCGCTTTTCTCTTTCTACATATGTTTCCCCACACTCTCTCTTTCTCTCACTCTCCAAATCCCCTAACTACTTTATTATTCCCATCTGATTTCAAACTGTACAAACGAACGATTATTCGGAACGGTAAGCTTTGCGTCGAATTTTCCAGTAATAGGTATATGATGCTATGTATAATGCACAAATTCGTAGATTATTCATTCATAATAAGGTACTTATCATTTCGTACGGATCTTATACCGTACTACAATAATCGTATTAAAAATTGGAATATTATACAAATATCTTTGTTTAAAATATAAATTATCTTTTATATAAGCATTTAAATATTTCAATCGACCACAAAATTAGGTACTTCATTTTAAATCAACCGAAATATTCGCACTAATAATTCGTAAACGCTAAATGATCGAGATTCTCGTTAATCCCGAGTACCATAAGAACATAAAAAATCAATTTCTCGATATTCCGTATTCATAATCGAGCCTATCCGAGTTTCCTCGCTCGACTTACTTCTCAACAATGAGTAAAACGCCTTCGTCAATGGAGGAGAGTACAACGAGCCAGCAATTACGTGTTTCGCCCATATAATTAATCACAACGGGCAATAATTTTGTCCGGCCTTTCCGTAGCCACGAGCGCCACTCATTTTACTTCGCTCGTGCTTTTGTTTATTGTCCTGGGAAACCGTAACGTTAAAACGAATCGTCCGCTATCCCGTTCCTCGTTCACATTCATGTTCGCATGTACCTGTGGCTTTGCACATGTATATATATGTACCTATAGATATAACCAGATAGGAGAGGGATAGAACGCTTTACTAGTAAATCATTGGTTCGCCGTAACTATCGGCTTCGTTCAGCTTTCCCTCTCGCTCTCTCTCTCTCTCCTTGTGATCATGCTCTGGCTCTCCCTCTCTCTCTCTCTCTCTCTCTCTCTCTCTCTCTATCTCTATCTCGTAGTCCTTCTACGTTCGCATGTGCGTGAGGATGAATTATATTATCCGGTAGATCACCATTAGCGGGCCGCACGTACCGAGCCTCGAACGATATTACGGATGGAAAATGATGTCCCTTCGAAATGACTAACCCCGCATTCTCACCCCCCTCCTTATCCCCGTGTGAACAGGGATATTGTCGGATTTTCCTGCGTAATCTACGATCATCGAAGAGTCTCGCCGTCGTGTCTTACGGCGCCAAATTGCTACGTTCCACGTGGATGATAGACGTCGTTTGACGGAGAAACGGAACAATAGCTTTTCAAGGAACTACTTTCCTCGTAGTTTTATCTTTAACGAGAAAGAATATCCCGTGGTACCTGTTTTTTTTTTGTAGATATTTTCGTGGAAAAAGGGGGTGAAACTTGTAAATCAAACATCTGGAATATGCGATATGTATGTTCGAATAACTATGCTTGAGAATAGAGGGTAATGCACGAGAACGAGGAAACGTCGTACGTTTACTTTTGTTTCCACAAATTTCTTGAAATTGATTCCAGCGATTAATCGTCGATGACTTCATTAGACGCCGAGAACGGAATGGAAAATCGAATCACGTCTACCGCGTGAAAAAGTAAATCAAAAAAACGTGATGGATGCAGCGGGAAAGTAAACCGACGGTTGCGTAAACGAATTACCCTGATTTATCGTGCTTAAAAGTTCGAAACCCGTAACGGCAGTGATTTAATGCCGTGCATGGCACGGTATTCGGTGGCGCACTTCTCATACCGTGAAATTATACTTTAATATTTTCAATAACGCGTTATCGATTTGCGACTCGCGATTCTTCGTTAACGTGCTTGATTATTGAAAGGCAAATCCGTCGGTATAATTCCTGAGTTGTTATCCGTATTAAAAAGTTCTTATCAAAAGTGTCCTGTATCTCCCGAAACAAGTGGAATTCGCTCAGGAATTGGGAAAAGTACCTGCTGTAGAATTAATGATCAAACTTTATTCGATCGTTTCATTTTCCTCTTAGGGAGAAAATAATCGTCGAATCGCTTTTTCTCCATTATTTTAATTAACGTCTTTCTGTCGGTGTAAAAACAGCCAATTGATGTATTCGAAAAAGTCATTATCTATTTTAATAAGCTTGAACTATAATCTTTTCGAGATTATCCTCTTATCTGATGCGAAATCAATCAGATTAATATAATCGACTGTGTTATACTTCATTGATACAGAATACCTTTTCTTTAATTAATACAAATACGCATGGTCCTCGATTGTCAGACTTAATTGGTTCATGAAATATGTAGATACTGAAGTAGAGCATCATAAAAACATCATGTTTTTAAAATATGTATTTTACAATATCAGCAATCATTGAAATATGTATTTTATAATTATTCATTGATTAGTATCTTGTGTTTCATTATAACAAAATTAGCTTTTAAATATATATGAATTTTACAGCAATCGAAAGAACGAAAGATCGCAATGACAATATAAATTCATAAATAAAAAATAATGAGAAGAAGAAAAGAAAAAAAAAATCGTTTCTCTTTGACGAGCACTTTTAGAATCTCGAACGCGACGGGACATAAACGTGGTGTACCAGAGCGGAAGAATCTTCGCGATACTTGGAAGATATTACCAGGAAGAGGAGCGCAAGAGGCGTGTTCATGGATGGAAGGAAAAGCTATCAACGGCTTTACGAACCAATACGTTCGATCCAGTGGACCGTCCACGTGTCTTTCCCGAAGGATCGCTCTTATGATTCATAGCGATACAGAAAGATAAGAAGACCTTCTTTCTTCGTCTCTTTTCTTCTCTCGCGCGACATCGTTCGATCTCTCCCGCATATCATGCCCGAAACGTTTCCCACCACCCTTCCAAATTTCCCTCGTTCGCGCTATTTCGCTCGTCGATCCGCTTCTAATGGCTCTGCATAGGTTGCTTTTATCGACTATTCGATCCGACCCCTCTTCTCATCCCGTGCCACTATCAACCACCATTATCAAACAGCGAACTTTTTCGCGCTTCTCGAGCTAATCTCGATGTGGGGCCCAGCTCGATAACGCTTCTCTGTGTGCTTATTGAATTTGTACGACGCGACGATCGTGTCAAAGGGCCGATGTCAATGGACGACAGCACGTGATGAATGTTGTACCAGCTATTCTTCCTTCCACGCAGCTTCTTTAAGGTCTTTTATATATATATAGAATGTTTTATAACATGGAGGATGTGTCGTAGCGGTAGATTCGGGATATGAGAAGAAGGAAATAAGATCGTATAAACGTGTCACTTGTATGACCTGGTTCTCGCGTGTTCTACACGTTAGCGTTTATGTTGTTTACGAATGTTCCGAGAAAATGGTAAAATTGACAATTAGTACTTCGCTATCGAAATTTTAACAAGATTCTCCTTTTCCAGCAAGTAGCTAGCATGCTCTTTAAACACGTCCTAACAGCGTGTATCTTTCTCAAGTGGAGTAACACGATGTTTACAAAGGTGACACTCGTTTTCTCAAGTCTCTCACTTTCTGTTAACACGAAGTGTCGTAATAATTTCAATTTTCCGTTTCCTTCCTTTGCTTCTCCTCGAGGCCGTTCGTGACTCTTTCGAGAAACTCCCCAAGACTTTACCCGTCTACCTTACGAATTTCTCTTGGCGAGAAAGTAATAATAAACCCTCTCTTCGTAACGATTCCCCTCGGTGTCTTTTGATATCAAGCCAGAAAATTCGACAGCGGTAAAATGAAATGCAATTTCCCGAGCGCGAAAATAGCAACTCGGTTGATATCGTACCTCGTTATCGAGAACGGCTCGCGAAATATACACTTGTACGCTCGATCGATGAAAGGATACGCCGTCGTAATTCTATACAGGATGGTATACTTTAAACGAAAGTTCTCGACCGCAAGATGATTACAGGAAATTTCTAATTTACGAGAACTCCAAACCGAAGGAGTAACGTAATTAATGCAACAAATTGTAAAACGACAGTCAACACACTTCGACTATACTTCGTGCCGCGACACACCGCGCCGAGAGAGCCGTCGAGAAACTCGTAATAAAAAGGAGCAAGGTTGTCGTTACGAAGTACGGCTACGCTTTTCAACTCTGGAGATATTGAAATCGCAAAGAAACTCATTTCGAACGTACCAACACGAAAGAAAGAAATATCTTCGCGTTGGGATATCTCGAATGGTAAGGGATGAGGAGGGGTTGAAATGCAGAAATAAACGTAAACGTGCCACGCCGTAGCGCAACGAATTCCAACGTATTTACCAATGTCTTCGAAAGAAGGATTTCCAGCGTTTCTTTATCGGTTCTTCGCGCGACCGAGAAAAGGGATGGAATTCGATCGAAAGTGTGCAAAAATAGATTTCTGCCTGAAAATCGAAGCACATAGCACGTAATTGATTTAATTTTCGAATCACGTCGTGTTTCTTCTCGCGTCAGGAGAGACGTTACTTTTTCTCTCTCCATTGATCGAGTCACCATTTTCAATATTTCTGAGAATTGGAAACGATCTTTCACTCTTTCTTTTTTTCTCTAAAAGACGTTCATTTCTTTACGAGCGAGGAACGTGGGCTCATATTCTCGTGCTATAGTGAAAATCGCGCGGGGTCGAGCCAATCAGGCAACCTGGGTCCATGGCACACGTGTTTTCACACGTGACGGGTCGCGGCTTGCCTGCTGGCTGCCGTTCTGAAAATACAATCTTCCACTCCCCGTAGAGAGAGAAAATCTTGCTCAGCCGAGATTTATACGCTACGGATAAACTACCCTGCGTTCCTCATCGACAATTGATATTTATATCGTAGCTGATGTGCACACGAACGCTTTTTCCTTATCGTTTCGTGATACCGTCGATAACTCTCGATCGATCAGCGTAAAAACTGAAAGAGCTAAAACGAGTACGACCCGAAATTTCAAACTTTGTTGAAACGTCTTATTAAATTTCGAGGTGATTCTACATTTATTTCTGGCAGAAGATCGTACGGTACGCGTTGCTCACAATTTAGCAAACGATCATAAACTGTTAATGTTGGTGTTGGTAATAAATGTAAATCTCGAGGAATATTCGAGGTGTCCTATGCACGTCTGACAAATATCGCTCATTACTACTTGAACTTCCTCGACACTGGAGTCATTGCTCCCAAGGGTTTGCGTTTCTCTCGATTGTAGTTTCTGCTTCGTCGTCTTGTTCGTCCCTTCGCCGTATTGGAGAAGCGTATTGTTGATATATGTACGTATAACGTTGGCACCTGAGGTATAACGTAAGATACAATGACTCTTCGAGTAAATCTTCTTTAGGAAGTTTGCTCGAATGTATTCCAAGTATACCGTGTCTTCGAACAATATTCGGTATATCGGAACGGAGGTAGAAAATAATTACTCATCGAAAAGTGAAAAGCGTCTCTACCGCTTCTTCTTCATGCTCTATAGGAGTACGAAAAATTGCAAGTCCACGTGACCGGAGAACGAAACTGTCGCGTCGACGGGTTTATTGATACCGTATGGATGATTCGCTCTTGTTCACGTAGCGGGAGCCGAGTTCGAGCAAGAAAAAGCTATATCGAGCTTCTCGATGCTCGGAATCAACGACTCCGGGCTCGTGTTCGAGACGTCGAGAGCTTCTAGATGCGAGCTAGGTAGGTAACAGCTAGCTACAGTCGCGTGCGCGAGATATAGAAAAGGAAAGATCGAGCTTTTCCCTTTAACATCGCACGGCCAGTCGCATATATAACGGCAGTTCTCTGTGTTCACGGAAAAAGGGAATCCGCGTACTTTCACGTACTTATCCGAAAATGTTAAGAATGCGAGAGAGGAGGCACCAGACGTATTAAAGGTACCGCTACGTGCCGTACTTTAACGCCACGCTAAAGGGAATCGCGAGAAAACCCCACGTACGATAAGCGTTTTCATCCCTTTTCTTTTTCGTTCTTGCTACTTTAAGCAAACCCGTCGTCGGTCGAGGTAAAATTTTTGCAAGCTTTGCTTCCCACGAAGAAGGCAATAAATGAGGAAATGTTATGTAAAAGTAGCAATTTAGAGAAATTCACGCGTTCCAACTCCACTTTCTGCACTGTTTTGGATATGGACTTTATGAGCTTACGAAGACTCTTTCTGCTCTTTTGACGAGGTCCGTAGAAAAAGGATAAAGAAGAGAAAATATTGTGTACGTTTGTAAAATATATAAAACGCGATGGTCACGCACGGGGCGTTTGCCGTCGTGGCATGCTTCTCGCGGAACCTTTTAGTCTCCGTTTTTCCATTCGGATACGAGAATCCGTCTCGGAGAACTCGGATAATACTTGTTCACTGCCGGCATTAAGATTAAATTTCGTATTTATATCGTTTCGCCTTTGGTCTCATCCACTCATGCGAGAAGATTTTTTTTAAGCGTGCCACGGTGACGGCACCCCCTAACCCGGGCACGCTCCCTGAACTTTTTATACTTGTCTCCGGTCGGTACTGACACAAAACGGTTACCCTCTCGTAAAAAGAGAGGGTCTTTCCTTCTCCCTTTATCTCTTCCTACCGTTTTTTCTCTCCTTTCTAACGAGGCACGAATACTAGTAAAAGAATGTAAGCACCGTTTCTCTACGCGCTTTATTTCTCCTTTGCGACGGCCCTCACATTTTAAATAATTTTCCTTTCGCTTCTTTCTCACGGTGTTTACGATTTATTCGTGAATTCTCCCTGGGGAAAATCTAATTTTCTCGTTCGGCGTTTCGAACGTCGTAAAAGCGCTATACGGTATCGTTTTCAATCGACTTACGTACATGCAGAGCTTTCGACCGAGATTCGTGGTAAGCTAACAACAACGCTTTCGGAATTTTTACTTCTCTCGTGCTTCCCTGTACTTTTTCTTTTCTCTATTTCTCTCTTTTACCGAAACGAGAACTTCCATCGTGCTTTTCGAAGCCCGTGTCGCAGTCACAGACCGTGGACTTCGCGAAAGTCTCGAAAGCTTTCGAAAAAGCACGTTGCGGACGACGACGACTGTCCGTGTTGCGGTCTACCGAATTGTGCAATAGTATCTTTAAGTTTGTTCGAAAAATGTTTGACCGAAAAGAACTCGAAGTAACGACTTTGCCGAGTTTTTTAGTAAGACCAAAATTCAGACTTTTTACTTTTACGTCCGAGAAACAATGAAATTGGATATGAATATCGGATTACGAAAAGGTTATAGTAGAAATGTACAATGCAAAACGTAATAGGAGCAAAGAGAGCTCGGATTTCCATAGTAAGACGTTTGTTAAAGTTCCGAACGTATTTTTCTACATTTGCATTTATAGAATCCATGAGAAAAATACCGGAGAAAAATGTTCGATTAAATTTCCCTTCGAGCCCGCAAACAACGCCCGATATATTCAATTATCATTTCGCTAAACAATAACTGCGCCCGTATTATAAAAGATTGGCAAAGGTAATCAATGTTGAAATGAAGCGAACGTGGAATGCCATTTCTAACTAAAAAAAAGGAAATAAAAATTATTTCCCATAGAAGAAAAATATCGTGGAACCACCGACGACAAAGAGAACTCACGTAATAACTGCTTTCGCTCGTAAAAGGGGAAGAATAGACCGTCGGAGCTGAGCCGGTAGAGAAAGAGAGAGAGAAAGACGTGGGCGTCTTCCGAAATTGGTTCTCATAAAGCATGATCCCTTTGTGACGAAGGATTATTAAAACGTTCGTCGTCGCAAGAAACATAACCCAAAACATCGGAGATCGTGCGATAACGACCAAACTGCAAAACCCCATTATTATCTTCAACGTTGAAATCCCTCGAAAATGCTGGTTCTTCGACAAAGACCTGAAATATCGAATATACATCCTACTTCTAGTCCGGTGGTAGACAGGTCCGTACCGAGCGACGTTGACCAGAGAGGGTGAGAGTTAATACGTGTCGAACACGTCATATATCGCGAGAGGTTGAACTTGGTATCTGCGGCGAGGAAAGGGGCGGTATGGGACTATGTCACGGTGGCGTATGTACGTCGTTACACGCGTCCACGTAAGTATATCCATGTTATATGCGGTTTCATATACATGGTGTGGTTCGGTCAAATCGACGTTGGCTGGGCGGAGCGCAAGTCACTCACAGCTGTCCTCGACACACGAACACCACGCATGCGAGACATTAATCATATCGAGAACACCCTCTCTCTCTCTCTCTTGCTCTCTTCTTCCTACTATCGCCCTTTCGACCACCCTATCTCCCTCTCTCTCCCCACTATATCTCCAGTTTCTCCCTACCACGTCCGTAACCGGTCCTTGCAACGCGTCCACCGATCATGCACATGCACGTTGCACGCATACCTCGAGCCCAGATAAGCTCCAAGTCGAGCCTAATGACGATGTCAATCACCGTTCGTGGTCTCGCCGCCGATTTACGACCGTTCCATGCCTCTTGCCCGAACTTTTCGTCCGATTTTCGATTCCCCCACCCGGCATACTCTTTTGGCAACCGACTTTCCGATGTTTCGTGGCTTCGAGGTTTATGGATGGGCTCGTGGAGTTTTATGGGTGATGGAAAGCGGCAGGAAATCCACGGGGTAAAGAGGGAATGACCGTTAAATCTGCTGGCGTTCGCGTTAATAGCTCGCGGTGGTGCGGCTATCGGTTTGAGGTTGAAGTACTTAATCGCGACCCGACGCTTTTTTCTTGTGAGAAGGAGTGCTAGGGGTTGCTCGGTTTTTGTTAATTCTTTGGAGATTTCAAAAAATCGAGATGGAGAGTCGTAAACGTTGGTAGAACCAATCGAATTCTTTCTTAATGTTTTTTTAGTAGTCTTCGGTTTTACGAAATATTTGTTTTTCATCATAGATCAATGGGCGAGTTCGTTAGATAATTTTAACAGGAAAAGTATTTTCGTTGGTGGCTAGCACGTTACTCAGACTCTTCGAGAAACTTTCGAAAGTTATTTCAAGAATCTTTCGGACTATCGAGCTTTCATGGATTCCATGGAGGAGTAAGTATACTCAAGAATCAATTTATGATACGCTTCACCGACGGTTCGACGGGTTAACAAGATCATCGAAGATCGGATAATAATCTCGGCTTCTGATAAAACTTCCGAAGGCGAATATTTAAATAACAATTAAGTTTCGAAAGGAAAAAAACAATTCTCTATTTCGTGATACTGGATAGCAGTATGGAAGAATTTCTCGAATACATTAGCTTTATGTCCCTTTCTTCGCGACTGAACTTCCATCGTGAAATATTCCGTAATTATAAAGTAAGATAAATCTGGTGTACAACCCGATTCGATCGCGACAAACCATTAAAATAATTGTAACTTCCTCGATGCGGCACGTGTCCAACGTTTGAAAGTCTAATTTATTCTCCATTAATTTAATAAGAACATGCGACGAGATAGAGGGAGAGAATACTACACGCAGGGATAGGAGCGCGAGTAGGCGATAAAAAGCTTAACGATCATTGAAACGCTGCCTGTTTCGTGCCTATCCCTCGTACATTCTTTCCCCGAACGTACATACCATGGAAAAAGCTTGCGTTAATTTATTCCGATGCTCAGAATTTGTTCTCTTCGTCGTATCGCGTTTGATACCATCGGTTTATTCCCGATTTTACTTTTTACGGATAAAAAAAGCAAAACGAAAACAGTGTTGTTCACGTATCGAGTACTCCTATTGTTGTACTCCAAAAAATAACAGTAAACATTTATCCAACGATGCTTGTTTTTTGACATATTTGCAATAGCCAATCTCTATCGTGGCAAAAAAAAATATATACCTAAAATAAACCAAAAAAACAGAATCACCTACAACGGTAATTCATTAGCATGACAGATAACGTCCAAGTACCGGGTGATTAATAAAAAATGAAAAGGAGAGCGTGCGTTTATCCGCGTAAGGAAAAGGTGTTAATCTCGTTGCAGCTCGGTCGTATTTTTCTGCGCCGAGCCGTATCCGGAATATAACGTTGAGAACGTTTACAAGTGTAATGGAAGAAATTAAGTCGCGTACGGTTAATTAAACGTCGCTACCGGAGAGAGACGTAACAGCAGGTAACCTGTACTCTCCCACTCTTTCTCGCACTCGTACACTCGGAACGTATAGCCTGCCTTTTGTTGTCGCGCGACTGTGGAAAAGCGATGCGCGCGTTATGCGCCACTCGAGCGCCGGTTATTGTCCCACTCCATCGCGGCACCTCCACGTTTCTCTTTTCGTATCTCGTAAACGACGATTGCAAGAGATAAAAAGGCAAGAAATTTCCTTCTCCACCTCCCGTTTGAATTATTCGCCGAGCGGAAAATCGCGTTCAACGGAAACGCGCACACGCGCGAACGTTTGTTAGGATCTCGGTCGATCGGTGGTGTTGAAAATCGTTTAAACTGAAAGTTAGTGTATTCTCCCTCGTGTATGCGCGTGGGTGTTCATTTTTCCAGCCTCGGTCGTGTATCCAGTCGATGCGTTCGCGTAAAGCTAGCATAACAACATTGTTACTCGCTGGAGTAATTCACTCGCAGGTGCGACACGATTCCGCGGGATCAAATTTTTCTTCTTTCTCTCTCCCGGAATTTCCCTCTGGCCAACAAACGCATTGATATCGCATGTAAAAACGTTTGTGCCGTCGTTTAAAAGCGAATTAGCCGAGCATAAAAAAGTGCCCGGCGGCAGCGAAGCGTCTGCGTGAATTTCGTTAAAAAAAAAATTCGAAGGAAGAAAAATTTCGGCCGGCTGTTCGCTTTCACTTCCGTTTTCACGGCGACAAACGGGCACTCGAAAACTAAGCTCTCGCTCGTAGAATTTTGGCTCTGCCGGAGGCTTACGTGTAAGCTTTCGTGAAATTCTTGTAATCCTTGAATGCACGGAGACGTAAAATACGAGTGCGAGGGGTAGTGAGAAAGACAGCGAAGAGAAAAATGAGAAAAATCTCGAGTAGTCAATTACATCGGCACGCCTCGTTCTTCTTAATGATAAATTTACACCGAGTTGAGTGATTCTTGAAAGATTTTTATTACTCATCTCACAGATCGAACAATATTTTGACAAACAAGACCGAGTCTCGAATCATCTCGTCTTTTTCCGCTTCACGCGCGCGTGCAAGAGAGGGAAACGATAGCATTTCCTTTCGCACTTTCATCGTCGTAGCGACAGCACGAGGAGTCGTTTGAACTTACGACACGGACGACGATAAACTCGTTTTTCCGCTGTCCTCTTCTTTATTTCCTTCTTCACTTTCCCCTTACTCCTTCCCCTTCTTTCTCTCTCTCTCTCTCTCCTTCACCGATCGCGGCCTTATCTCAAAAGGAAACGAAGATATTTCGAACGATGGGGTCAGAGAGCAATCCAAAGTTGAAAGGTCGCCCGATCTCCACCTCCTCGTTTTACTTTTTCTCTTTCTTTTCTCTTCTGTTCTCTCGATCGGCCATAAGCAGCAGCACGCGTAATAAAAACGGTTCTACCGTTTGCCCCGATCCACGACTTTTCAAATTGCCTTTGCACTCGATTACTATGTGCCAGTGGAACAAGGTACTCGTATTATACAGGATTTTTCATAATTTCTCTATCATTTCTCTTTACAATCGTTCCATTCGATATACATAAGCTTCGTCGATCGAACGATCGCTATCCGGATTTTCTAATTCTCTTTAAGACGATTCGATTATCTTCGTTTGAGAGAGAAAGATATAGAGGAATAAAAAGAAAAGAATATTCGTTCCGTCTCGAGATCACGAGAGTCTGCCTCGTAAAACCTCTATCTCGTATAACTCGATTCGAAGGCGTATGAACTTAAATTAAAAAAGGATAGAGAAAATGAAGAGGAAGATTACAGAAGGTTAGAGAATATCATAGCGAATATCGAATTCGATTTGCGAAGTACAGTCGCGGGGTGATGACGAAGAGCACGGAGAGTAAAGAGGGGGGCAGAATTGGAGGGAAGCTGGTGTTGGCGAGGAACTAGGAGAGGATATGGAACCCCCGAAGCACTCTGATTGAAAATAGTTCGGGTTCAATCTCGACCCATCTAGAGACTTTCCCGAGTGCTCCTGAATAAACACTGACTTTCTCGCTTCTCCTGGCGAGAATCAATTCTGCGGGCTAAGCGAGGTGCTAAGTTCCTTCTGTAAGAGCACGACGCGAGAGGTGAGAGAAGGTGAGGGAGAGAGAGAAGGTAAAAAAGAATGAGAGAAAGAGAAGAGGTAGAGCGAGCGTAAAATTTAAAGAGCGGAGCAGGTCGTTTCCCCGAAGAATCGTCGACGATTCTCTCTCTTTCTCTCTCTTTCTTTATCCACCACCACTCCCTCTCTCGTTTTCGTTCTTTAAAGACGAACGTAGAGAAAGCAAAAGGAAAGTCGGTTGAGAAAAACGACAGGACGATTTACCGGCGCGCACGAGAGAAGCACCGTTAGTCGTTTCGCTCATCCATCATGTTTAAGGTTTCGGATTAGATCGCGTACCAACCCGTCGAAAAAGAAGCACGCGTGAGAGAGAAAGAATCCTCTCTCTTCGTTCCCGTGAGATATCTTGTTATCTCGCTCGGCCGATCGAGGAAGCTGCGCCAAGAAAATCGCTCGCGAATCGACCGGTTTGTTTTGCGGTCTCCCTTTCTCCTTTTTCTACGGGATAAGAATCCCTACAAATCGATGTATCTTCTCGGATATTCGCGACGTTCACCCTTCCTTCTTTCCTCTCCTTATCTATCTATCTTTCTCTTTGTTTCTTTTAGCTCGAAGTATCGAAAGCGTAGGCAACTTCACCGATGGACGCTTTTATTTCCATCACAGAAACTTTTACGTATCTCTTTCTTTCTCTCTCAGACACATACACTCACTCAAGTCCACCTGCATTATTTATCACATCCTCCATCCATTCTCCGTTTTTATTCACTCGCGCGATGCAATTCTTCTTCGACTATTCCGATCACTATTTCCGGTAGCTTTATGCAGAAAAGTTGGTATATTTGTAACCAAGAGCAAGCTAGTTTACAAGTAACGTTAACGAATATATGCCGAAATAACGTTATTGACTATCGACGTTTTCGAAATACTCTTTTTTAAACTTTATTTATCGCAAACTGAATTGGAAAGAGAAAATCAATTAAAGAATTAACGGTTTTCTTTCTTTCTCTTGGAATTAAAATTGTCGAGGATGTAATCCGTACCGGAATATCTTTGAACCGTACTCACGACCGTTAACTTCTGCCCATCGAAGGATCTATATTCGTTCGTTCGGGGTGATACGTTTGCTTCAGGCTATATCTACTCTGTGGCGAAACGTCACATCTTCCATTAAACTTGCACCACTCTTCACACTTTCTCTCTCTCTCTCTCTCTCTTTCTTCTCGCTCTATATATCTCTCGAATACCACTCGAATACCTCTCGAATACTGGTTCGTTTCGGTAATGGGGACGGAAGTCGGGGAGACGGGCAGACGTTCGACTATTGTGGTTATTCTAGAGCGATGGAGAAGTAGTATCGATCGTTTAATAATTCTAGAAACTGGGATATTAACGAACGCTATCATGGAATGCGTTATGAGAATGCCGATAATTAATCGAGAGGAAAAGGAAAAGATAGAGAGAGCGAGAAGCTTGACCCGAGATTGATACTTCGGCTATCGGATTTCTTCGTGGTAGGTACCTGTCGAGTCGTTACTATTCGATACGAACTGATAAATTCGAAGGAATTAAAAAAAAAGGGAACGAGATAAATTATCCCACGTTGGCTCGAACGATTTAAACGATGATACCACGCTGAACGGTTCAATTTTCTCACAATCAGTGGCTCTCGTCGCACGGATTTAGCGCGCCAACGAAATCGGTTGTCGTTCGAATTCCAACAAATATTTACCCTCGCGAAATGAAAGGAACTACATATATTTTATTGCGCATGTATACATAGCTAGCTGCCATTCGCAAATCACGTGTTTTCCGTCGATGAAACATCGATCGTGATTCGTTGTTTATTTCGTGCTCGTTAAAGAGGAAGGTACCGAGCGACGAGAGATGACCTAGTAGTAGAGACGTAGTAGATGCTCCTACGGATTGGTTTTATACTTTATGAGAGTTTCTTTCGTTACGATTCCTTTTATTACCTGTACGAGAAAATGGAATTTCCGGAGAGGTAGAGTAATGCCTTTAGTTTATATAGCAAAGCAAATTATTGAATACCTACCTTTGACTTATTTATTCTTTTTTCTTTCGATTTTAATAATCTTGTCGAAACTAATTTAAATTGATTTGCCATATACCTTTGTACAGTCTAGATCGTTTCATACTCGAGATTGGACCGTGAGAAGATTACTATCTAAAAAAATCATCGAAAGGTCAAAGGATTCAAAAATATTGCTTGCACATGTACGGTCTTACATAAAGCAACGTTCATCTTGACGTTGTACTTCAATTTCGTTCCTCTCTTCTGTATCTTTACGTTTCTTCCCAGGTCATTCCGTCTTCCTCTCAGCTTCTTTCCTTATACCATCTTTTGTGAGAAACCGCCTCCTCCATCAGCATTTCCTTTCCTCGGCAAAATTCCTTTTCTCCTGCGAGTATTACTTTTGACCTCTTTCCGCGGTCGATCTTTAAAATAATTTAATTCGTATTATGCCGGTTGCTACGAGAGACCGAGTAACCAGGGGCTACACGAAGACGCACGTGTTTCCGCGCGAAATTGAAGGGAAGAAGAAAGGGAATTCGCGCTGTGGCTCTTTTCAACATGACGAAAGAAAGAAAAAGCAAGGGAGAGAGGGAGAGAGAAATGTAAGAGGGCAGTTTTTCGGCTCGTCTTCTAACGAAACTATACCCACAATTCTATTAGACTAATTCCTTGGAAGAAATATATATCTATATGTATAATACAAGTATACGAACGTACACATAAGCAGGTTGCCTTTTGATTTTCAAACTGAATTTACCGGAAAGGTAATGAGAGAAAGAAAAAGAAAAATAGCGTAGCCCTCGTTATGTGGTTCGAAAAAAGCCTTTAAGAAGGTTGGAAAAAGCAAAGGAGAAAACGAAATAGTGGGAAAGCGAGGAAAGGGCAGGAGGAAAATGAGGATTACCTTCGCGTTATCTTTAACGTTCATTTTAATGAACCGGCAGCCCGTTATGCGCCGGCGAAAAGGGAAAAACGATGATGCTTCGCTGTGTCGACGGTTTTTGCATTTATCACCTATAATTAGGTCGTGGCGAACGTTAAAACTCGTTTAATGTAATTTTTATACGTGCCTCCGTCATCACCATCCTCGTCCTCCTCTCGTACTTCTCTCGTCCTTCTCTCGCGTCTTAGGGTAATTAAATTCTATTCTGCCTCCTCGTCGCGTGCAACGAATATCGCGGCTGGGTGAGACGGCGAGGTTCGCATTTGTAAAGGGAGGTATTATGTTAAAATCGTGATGCTAATGTACTCTCGTAACGAGAGAACGAAAGAGAGAAAGAGAATATATAACGGGGCACGCGCCTCGGCGACTAACTTACAAGCAGTTATCTACGAAATTGGTGCTTTAATGCAGCTATTAAGTATACAAGCTCGATTAAATTGATACCTAACGGCCAGAACGTTAACTGTATAAACGTAGAGAAATTATAAAAAAAACTTTAGAGAACGTATATCGTTAACGATGAAAAATGTTAACTAGATATCCTACAATAAAGAAATATCGAGAATCGGAAAGTAAAGAAAAACAATATAGTTGAGGGTACAATATTATTTCCGGTTTATGACGTGTCGATATAGCACGTTCATCCAACCGTTTCTCCAATTAGCGTGGTTATAGATCTGAAACATCGAGCAGACAAGGATAAGTGGCGGAAAGGACAGAGATTCCGAGAAGGGGTGGAGAGGGAACAAGTTAAAAAAAAACTCTTCGATGAGGAAGAATATACGTAGATATACGTGGTGAGTTTTCAAAGTTGTTAATTAACGTTGTCAGTTGCTTCTTTCTAACCAGTCGGACGTACAAGAACATGATTTACTAGCCTTTGAAACATCATCATCGGTACTTGTTTGTAATATGTACCATGATAATTAATTATGACCATCCTATACCGAAATACCTTTAATTCTGGGCTATTTCAGTGTTTGCGGTCTCTTTCACTTTGATGAAAATTTCCATCAGGAATAGGGTTCATCACAGTTGGGGAATGATCTCCTCAGACATTTTAATTAGGTATAGTCCGGACAAATTAAACCGTCCTATCCTTCGTTAGAATATTAAACACAAACGTGATATACGTTCATATTATTGTTATCGTTTCCTCTATAAAAATTCTTGCAGATTCAGCTCTGGTAAAGGTGAAAATCGAAAGACAAAATCTCGTTATCGTACAAAGTAAATCTCCGTTGCTTTTTCTTAGTAAATCGTTACAAACGAGAAGAAAGGAGTCACGCGTGATACCTGCTCGTACGTCTTGATGATTATACTCAAGAAGATTATAAATTGAGAATGATTATACTTAAGTGGGCACGCGTGTTTCTTTCACCCTCATTTCCCCATCTCTCTCTTTACTTTGTAACTCGAACTAAATTGCCCTAGTAAAATTTGTCTCTCCCAACCTTTCGTTTTCATTAAAGAAACGAACGCGGTGAGTCTGGAGGGTTGAAGCGGACGATCTACAATGAAGGATAAGAACTTCACCCTCGCAAGTGCCACGATGATCCCTCGGGGATTTTAATCGTATCGACTTCGTACCACTACCTTTAGACTCGAATTTATCAAATATTCTGCACTGATTTTGTTTCCTTGTTTTGTAATCTTTGTTATTTTATCTATATAGAAATTGATATTAATAAAGAAAATATTTTGGATTTCAGAATCTGGAGTGACATTGGCGCTCGGCTAGACCAACGTTTCCAACTTACTCAGACTGAGTGTGAGTCTATGATAATCAAAGTTGTTCTTTCCTAACAATACTGGAAGCGTATAATTTTCTATTGTTTACGTTTCCGGTCAGTATGCATGATACCTATCGTTTACAACCTTATTGAAAATTTGCTTTGTAGATTTCTTCGTATACTTTACATGCAAAAAAAGAGTTAATTGTTTAGAAAAAAATGTGATGGAGAGTTAAATAATAATATATTCTGTAGATATTAGAGTGTTTAATAATGCATCGTTAATTATCTCTAATTTTGTCTCCCATCTCGATTATCCTACGATGCGGTAATCATTTTGCGAGGCACTCTACGGCCTAATTCCGTTTTAATACACGACATGGACTACTCCGAAGCAGAGTCCGGAGATTGAAGATAAATTCGTAGGATTAATCCGGACGACCAAAATCGAGTACAGTGAATAGAATCGATCGTCATACGGAAGTTCAGCCAAAACTAGTGCTTCGATAGTTTCTCTCGCGAATGCAATATTTTAAACGAGCTTCTCTCGCCCTGTAATCTACAAAAATAACTTTAAGTTTAAAGTAAGCAAAATCGAAATATTAAAGCACAATAAATAGGGGAAAATGAAATGCAGGCTCTCGCTTAATACATAAAACTTTGATGATATTAAAAAAAAAAAAAAATACTTCCTAGACGAGTTGGGAAGATTCGAAGATCAAAAAAGTTAAGGAAACTCGTCGAAAGCAACCGTGGTATATATCGTTATCGATATCGTGGAATCGATCATCCATTCCAGAAAAAAAAAAATGAATGTTCCCGGAAAAAGCTTGTCACATTGTTAAGCCAACCTGTCATCAATTTTATTCCCTTTAGCTATATCGCGATGCCTACAGCCGCGTGCATGACCGTTCGTTCACGCAGAAACTTATCGCACCTGACGTAACGAGCGTTGTTCGACGCTTCTCCGCTTTATAACCACGATATATTTCTCCGGGAACAATGCATGGAGAGTGAGAGATAACTTCGCTAGTGCGCCGATAGAATCTACGTATTATTTTGCATGGCAGAGTGAAAAATCGATGACCGAAAATTTCGTGTCCCTCCTCTCTCGCGGGAAGGATTTACACTGGGCAAACTAGGAGGCATCGATTAAAAGAGTCACGCGGCACGTGGAGAGAGAAAAATGACGGCAGCTTGTCTGGTACGGTAGAAGAATGATGAAAATACTAAAAAGAGAGATGAGAGTAAATAACCGACTCGTCGAACGTAGGTATAGATTATCGAATTCCGTTGGGTAAACTAGAATTTAACTTTTACGCGGAACGAGACAAGTTCTGCGAATTAGCTTCGCTTACGACGAATGTCGTCTGTCGTCGTCCAGGTATAAATGTATACGTACATACTTATCCCCCTGTTAAATAAGGCGAAAGAACTTTCTGATACTTTCGTGCGACTTCGAGTTAATAACAACCGCGCGTCTCGCGACGAACTTGCTAAAGAAAAAGGTAAGAGGGAAGGGGGAAGAAGAGAGAGAGAGAGGAAGCAAGTAGTATTTCTCGCTCTAGATTTATAAGACGATTCGGACTTATTTGAAAAGTTGATGCAATTCCGTGGCCATGGCACACAGCCCGTAAATATCCGAGAAACTCCAAACTCGAGAAATAATGTGCCCTGGCTTTATTGCCGGACTCTTTGCATAACCGTTAGATGCATTTTCGATATATACCCACCCTCCTCCCTCTATGGAAAGCCAATGACAATACGAGCCGAGTACATCTGGTCTTCATTGATGTACTCTATGAAATTCAATAGTCGTCTCTTGTATTTTGTGAAAGAGTAGGTATATGTGCATACGTATATCATGAGTTGAAAGTGAGATATATGGGAACACGAATTTATCTATCTTACTTTATGTATTTTAGATAGAAGAAAAGAATATTTCAAAAATTCGTCTTTTTCTTTGATATTCTTTGATTAATTATTCATCGAGGCGTTTGTCTCTAATAATATTGGTTACATCTTTTTATAGAAATCCGTGTTGTAAAAAGATCGTAAACTCCTTTACTTCAGCAAGAGAACCTTCCAGAAGAATTTCTTCGGATTCATCGCGCTTTTCTCCTCGAAGAGCATCTCTGTAAGCTCCGTATTCTCATGGGTAAATGTTTCACCAACAAAAGACTATTAGGGGTATTCTTAAACCGATTATAACATCCTGCTCGTTACGAAGGTACAAAAAATGACTAATAAAATTCAAGCAACAAATGATCGTACATATCTATACGGCCATTAAAAGAAGTTCTCGTGCGAGTTTTCCCCCTAAAGATTTCCGTGACTTTGCTGTATTTAAAAACATGTATGTATAGACTCTGTTGTGTAGAGCCTGCGTGTTCGGACAACCGTAACTCCTTTCTGGAATCACGTTCATAAGAGAGCCGCTCGTTTGAGATTTTATCCGAACGTGTTCCCTGAACGTTCGCAAAATTCCATAAAAATCTCTTAACATTCCGTAAGACGGTAGAACGCGATCGTCGACGCCATCGTCGCTGGCTTTGGCCAGTAAAGGAAAAGCCGAAAGAAAGTCGCACAGCCACGGAATATTTTCATTGTCGTCGTAAACGCTTCATTGTATCTTGGCCTGGTAAGCACATTCGTTAAACACAACCTGGCGTGAGTAAAAAGTATTAAAGCATTTTTACTTTTAAAAATGCTCGAGAAACGACTTAGTAATATATTAAGGTATTATCAACTACGTAATATCTTGCCGTGACGGGAACCAAATTACCTCAAGAGGATTACCATGAAATTATTTTCTCGGGTCAAAGTACAACTATACAATAATCTTGATATTTCCGTTCTACTCTCTCTCCTTCCATTCTCAAACCGGGCTCACCTTGCTCGCGTAACGTTCTCCGTGCGTAGATGTTTCTTTTCTTCTAACCGAAGCACCGAATGACCCGGCACGTACTCGTAAATCCGAATACACGTTCGTATAGATAACGTGGTTGCAAATTATATTTGTTTCTTAGCGATATAATTCGTGCAGTGACAATAACTTCTGTATTATCGATACACGTGTATCGTAGCATGTGCAACCGTGTTGAAAGTAAGTAACGCAGAAATATTTCAACAAGCATTGCTACTCCTTTTATAATTCGTATAAAAATGAGAAGATATTGACTTTCGTAAATTTGGTCATTTTTATCAAATATCTTTACGTCTCTCTCTTTCCTTTTTAAATCCATCGCATTATCGATAAATACGATTCATCGCGAATGTTATCTTTCTTAATATAGCTTCAACATAATCTTAGCGATCCCTTAGCAAACACCCGGACGCTTTTACCAACCCCTGCGCACAGCTGGGACCACTGGTTTCGTAAGCCGAAGGCTTTATTATACCAATACATTTGTCTAATAACGCGAGTCACAGTAATTACGAGCGACGCACTCGCCTAAAGTCGGACATAAGTCAGACATATAACGTACCTACATATTAGAAAACAAGACGTATTACATCTACCTTGCGATTCTTCGTTACTAGCTATCGAACGACAACAAAAAAGTAAGATTTAAAATTTCATAATTACCAAAATCTTCTTATCGTTAATATCTACTACAAATATCAATGATGTAACGTTACATGCGTATCCCGCAATAGAAATGTTTGACCCGTTAATAACTCAAAGCTTCGAAGCGTATTCGAAGATCCAAGCTGCATTACTATCGAGATTTACCGTTGAGAGGAAACATCGAGCGATCATGTGAATCTGTAATACCGTTTATTGCCTTGTCTAACGGGTGACGTCTCTGTATAGTACCATCGTTGTTTCTCGCGACCATCGTTCTTCCTTATGGTTCTCTGCAGAGACAGCCGGTACTCTATAATCGCGAGGACTCTGCAACGCGTTTCTCCGTGCTTGCTCGATGCACACAAACGTACTCGACAATACTAGCACGTCACGCCGAAACACGGCTATACGTTTCTGAGGTTTGGTTGCATAAAGGGAGGTTCGTATACCGTGAGCATACCTGTAGGTGTATATCGACTCGACACCCATATTAATACCTTCTCTTCGGCACCCTAGCATTCCGTTATCCTTCTATAACCTCTCGGTATACCGGACCTTCTCCCTTTACATCTTTAGATTTGATTTTCTCTGTGTCTATCCTTCTAGATATATACCTACTATATAAATCTGGAAGTTGAAGTAGTCCATGTAAACACCCTTTGTTACAATCCAGCTCGATACTTACGCCGTTCTAGCTTCTCCACCCTTTCTTGGTGATATTACGACATAATTTATATCGGTATCTCTTGGGAATCGTTCATGAATGAAATTTTCGAGATCTCGTAAGTAAGACAAGTTGAAGGAGAAGTCCGACACAGAATTCAACTTAAAACGTCCCTGTCAAATGGACTATTATAACGTCGTCTGCGTAATCGCGCATGCATCGCCCGAGAAAGACGTTTAGAGTTTACATTCGATTTGAGTTCCCTCGAAGGAATTCAGGGAAATCTCCGTAACGGTCTTGGCAGCTGCTACGAGATTAATCGTACGGTAATGAAACTCTATAGTCATTAGTGGATCTCCTTTGGTATAGGTATTAACTTCCCTCGTTAGAATACAACGCTACGTTTCTACGCGTGGAAGAGAAATCGTCGATTAATAGTCATTGTTATTTCGTTCTCACGTTAAGTACATGGACGATAAGCGAAGAGGTAATGAGTAGAACAAAAAGATAAGATTCTTGTGATACCGAGAGTTCGTACGCACGTTGCGAGGATAGCACGAAGAAATCTTTGTTGGAAGTTCTTGGTAAATCTGATCACTTACTTTTTATGTTCTTCTTTCACTTTCTTCTCCCTAGTTTTAAGAGGGTATCAATCCACGTTCGAAAAGTATTACGAATGATTATGAAAAGTTTCCCGTCGTCTTTCCGGCCACAGGGCACCGTTATGTAATAGAACCTGTAGCCGCGAGCCTCTCTCGCGAGAATCGAAAAGAAGAGGCGAGAAACTTTCGCGTAATAACGATCGAATAAGCGAGAAAATCGTAGCAAGCTGCGCAAGCTTCTTTCGTCCTTCTCTTTATCTCTCTTTCGTCCAGCGCGAGTGTCCCTCTCTCTCTTCACCTTCGCCTAAAGGGAGAACGAATCGACCAAAGTTTGGAGCCACTTGCCCAAGGAATCGTAAAGTTTTTAGAAAGTTCTAAATTGAAAATTAAAAATAAGAGATCGGAGATTGTTTCTGAAAGCCTGGTATAACTAAGAGCTCGCCCTCTACCTTCTCATTCTCTCTTACCTCGTTCTCTTTACCTTTATACAGGATACAACTTCCATTTTTTCTCTCTTCCGAAAATTTACGCTCGACAATAAATCTTTCGATCGAGTTCTCCTGTTTAAATAAAAGAAGAAGGAAAAAAAAACCTTACGAAAACTTCCTCGAACGTATCGATCCTTTAATATAACCATCCAATACTTTAATATATTCTACACAATATAATGTTCAATTACTTCCCGTTGAAATTCTAAAAAAATTCCGACATCCAAAAGTATACAGGGTGGTCCACGAAGCGTGATCAGCTTATATTATTCTGTTAGTGGTTAGATTAAAATTTCTTTTGTTATACATATAAAATGGTTCAAAGAAAGCTTTAAGATGATTATGGTACATTTATTGTTACCTCAGTTCTTTCGAAATTTTTAACAAATATTTGTTTTCGTCTGAAAAATATCCTTTACCTTGATTAAATAATGTTCTCAACGATGTACATCAGCTGCAAGTTTACAAAAAATGAACTACTATAATCATCTTGAAATTATCTTTGAACCATGTTACACAAAAGAAATTGAATCAGACCACTAACAGAATAATCCAAATTGATCACGCTTCGAGAACCACCCTATATATTCCCTATAATCGATCAAGCAGACCATTGTTTCCGACCTACTCCACTCTTCTCGTCCATTTCTTTACATTTCTCTATCTTCTTCCTCCGACCAGGTTAGCCATCCTATTTGAAAAATAGAATAAACCGAGGATAGAAGTATCATTCGGTCGATGCAACCGTTGAGCCATCGATCGATGAAAGTCAGTCGACTGCATTATCCAGAGCCCCCACCCCTTCCACCTCGTGCTCGACCGAGTAAGTATACACGTAACTCGGTCGACGCCTCGCGTTAAGCTGGTATGCGCGCGCTTCGCACGCGCACACACGTAGCCGCGCGAGCGAACGAGCGCACATCGAAGGGTTTTTCACGGGCGATTAAACGTAAAGTGCTCTTGAATCGTGCATAAGAACCACGGACAAAGTGAAAACAGTGACGACGACGGCATCGACGATGACGATGGTGTAGGTTCGCTCGTATGCATAGACGCGAAGATTCCGAGCGTGATATTCTCTCACATGCGTATATATGCATATGTGTATGTATTCGAGAGATTCTCACCAAGTGCATTAGACGAAGAACTAGAGAGGACCAACGTCTCCATCTTTTGCACTTTCACGCTCGTCTATATCCCATCTCCGCATTTTTTTTTTTTTTTCGTATCCCATGGATAACAATTCCATCGTAATCGTCCCACATTTTTTTTCTTTCCTTATATTTATGGATGCTTTCTCCTTTACGACAGTTTGATATTGTCTCTCGTTGATCTCTCCCGAGTATTCTATGTTTCTGATAAACGCAATGCACGTTATAGCGATCTACTTTGTTTCCTTCGCTATATCTCGTCTTCGTTTTTCGTTAAATGCATTAGACGTATGCCATCTGTGTAAACGTACTTTCGAGTTTCGCGTAAGATCCCCGGTGGGATTACGCTTCTCGAGTTGTCGTTTCGTTTGTGATGTTCTAATCAATTTAGATCGTTATCGTGAGTAGAATTTCATTCGTTCCAGTTCGATGACACAAACTTTGAAGATGTTGTTACGGTAAAACAATGTATTTTCTAGAGATTCCTATAAAACGGAGCAAATTCGTTATTAGTACGTGTTTGAACGTTGTCAGTGGTTTCGCGAAACTTTGTGACTTCGCTGGAGCGGTTAACGCATCCTTACGTTACATTCCTAAACCGAAGAGTTCTCTTACTTCGAAAGGAAATATGCACCGTAACGCTTTAAACTCTCAAACTTTTGATCGATAACTTTGTTAAAACGGTATTGTTTAGAAAAACGACCGTTTATAAGTTTATCGAATGCGTTTCGTGCTTAGAACCATTACCTTCTGGCGTATAACATAGAGTGCGCTATCGTTCTACTCGTTTTTGTCATCGAACGAAAGTGGTTAATCGTATTCAAGGTAATCGTTCTGGAAACGAAAGGCTCGCTTGTTTTTTATCCTCCTCTTTCTCTCTTCGATTGTTTCGATCCGTATTTCAAGTAGTCGTCCTAGAAAAGTGGGAACTTCAGGTTGCTCGACTCGATCGATAAACCGCTTTGATATCCGAAACTATTCTAAACGAATCATTTTATCTCACAAAATCATTATTCCGATGTCTCTTTTCGTATAAAAATAATTCATTTACGTCATCGTTTATTCGAAAATGATTGAATGGAAATAATAACTAAAAAAAATCGTTTCAAGTTACGGTGATCATACGTGTTATATTTTAGTAATCGAGATTGACTTTGATTGAGATATCGTAATTGATCATTTCCCAACATCTATATATGTATAATATATAAATAAGGAATCGTAGGAATAGAAATAGGTATATCTACAATCACTGTACGGAAATCTGGCATAAATCCACTTTTTCTCAAAATTAATTTTACAATTTCCCAAGTTGCAAATATATGGAATCGATAGGATTTAACGTACGTGACTCTTCGAAAATAAAACTACGATCGGTCGTACTCGAAGCTCGGTAGTTTTCTAACGGCGAAAGAACGCGACCGAGCGAAAATCCATCCCATCCTCTTTCGGTTTCCTTCGTCGTCTACCCTCGACTCTCGGGCTCATCGAGCTTCCCTCTCTTTTCCTCGCGACTCCATCGTTTATGGTTTGCTCTCGCTCTCACGCGAACGACGCGAAGCACAGGCCCAGACCTCTATGCGCCGTATTCCCACCTCAATTAACATATTGCGTAATTATTTCATTCGAACCGTATCGACCCGGGTAAACGCGCGTGACAGCTCGACACAGAGGTCTAGAGAGAGCCACCACTCGTTCCTCGCTAATACCAACACGTCGATCACGATTGGACGATCAATTTATCGGGATATTTATTTTTTTTCAGCGGATTACGCGACCAGCTTTAAAAAGAGAAGGATTATATATTTTGATACCTCGGACCGATAACGCGACTCGTGCATAAGCGATTTCGAAGCACGCGCTGCATATTGCGCATATTGTCTTCTTTATTTTACCCAGTGAACGTTATTCTCGCATATCTGTAACCTATGATTCTAAAAAGAAGGTTCGACAAAATTCGGGAACGACAAATAAAAGGGAATATTTCACGAGGCGGAACGGGGAGAAGTCATTTCCTAAATGTTTTCATATTGAGGAACTCGGTTCGAGTGTACGACTGAAAAAACTAACGGAGCGATAGCGAAAGGAGTAAACTCTCGACGTTCGATTCCCAAAGGTCTAACGAGAAAAAGAGAGTATGCGAAGTTTTACGCATCGGAAAGCTCTCGGCGACGCATCGCACTTGCGACTATCGCGTGATTTTACTATCGAGCTTTTTTCTAGAGCTCCTCCAACCTAGCCCGCCGTCTATCTCGACGGATCTGCATAGAAGAAAAACGTAGGACTAGCACGGCTTTACTCACGGCGTAGTACACACAGATCCCAAACTCCCCTGGAGAAAGAAAGAGAGAGAAGGAAAGAAACGCTCCACCTAGTCCGCTTTATGCGACGACGCGAACGACACGAGAGACTGGCGGGGAGTAAGAAAATGGAAAAACAAGGCGAGGACCGAGCGATAATAATCTCCCTGGCGCGTCCGCGTGATAGATGAAGTTTTCGTGAAAACGACGTACAACGTGTAGACGGCGATGTGTGTAACGTCCGAGGTTTTGTTGATTGATAGACTCGAACGGTAAATTTAAAATTCTATAACTATGACGGAAACTCGATTGGCTAGCTTCGTTCTTGACCTCTCCCTTGTTTTTATCCTCTATCCTTTTTTCTACGTCCAACCCTTTACCGCAAAGGAGCTTATGTCCACGTACAAATTTTTGATAGTAACTCTCTTGGTAGGAACTCGTTTAAATCGTTGTGAAAATAGACGTTGCTGTAGGAATTTCTTTTCGGTTGTGGGGTATAACACGCGTGTCTTTCGAAAAAGAACCTCCTTTGCGTTAAACTCGTTCTACTCGAGCCACCACTTCTCTTTATGCCGGCCAACGTAAACTCTCTTTACTTTTGTCCTCCTCTTGCATATCCAACATACTACTCACTCTCTCGCTCTCTTTATCCGGTACTCGTTATTTACAAGTCAAATGCGTACGATCGATGCCCCGTAGAGGTAGGAGGGGGTGGTGGTTAGATCAAGGAAAACGATGCGGGGACCTACGAAAGGTATAACAGGCGCTCTGAACGATGAAAAGGGTAGAGGAAAGAATCGGAAATAAATGCGATCGGTCTGGTTGTAGGAGAGAGAACGTTGGCTTTGAACGATCTTCTTTGTGCGTGGCTAGTATCTGTGAGATATTTTTAAGGAAGAAGCGAAAAAGTTAAGAAAGTGATATGAAAATTCTTAAATCACGAAATCTCTCTCGTTCTTCCTCGAAGTCTTATCGATATTTGATACTGTACCACGTAGTTTGATCTTCGTACTTGTTCATCTTACACTTATTCTCAAAATGCAAAGGCTTCAGGTACAAGCATTTCGAGCTTCGAAATTTTCATTATTTCGAGATTGCATCCTCGAATATATCCTTCCTCCTCTAATAACTTTACCTCGATTGCGGGTTGCTTCATGGGTGGTGAAAACGTAATGTATGTGTAAAGTTGTTTTCGACGTAATTCTCGTCAAAACGAAAACGACCCTTGAGACGCTTCTTCAATCCCCCCTTTTCTTCGTCGACGCGCCATACACGGTTTTGAGTATTTTATAGCGAGGTAACATCGACGCAATGATTCTTATATCGTTCGGAATGGAATCAGTGTTAAATTTTGAAGAGAAGCGTTGGAGACAAGAAATTGTTGAAATAAGAAAATTCAGTGATTTTTTAAAGTTATCTCGAGGAAGCTGGTAGGTGTACCTCACCGTGGTCGTCGTCTACATGAGCAGGCGAGTAATTACAACTTTCAAAATTTGGACTAATCTCCCGGCGTAACCTTGTTTTGCAATGATAATGCAAACACGCTGCCGGAGGAATGAAGAATAATAGAGAGAAAGCGTGGAGGGAAAAAAAAGGTGATTTAAAAAATCGCGCTGGAAAATAGGAGTCTAGGAAACGAGAAGAAAGAACAGCTTTGTTACTTTCGCCACAGGCTCGCTCTCCCCTCCTCTACCCTTGGAAGTATACTATTTCAACGGAAACTTGGTGTTCTCGGGATTTATTATATGCGATTCTCTGGGTAAAACTTTACTTACGTTCCGAAAAACACCACCGCGACGGCAACTCACGCTCGTTACGAGTCTCTAATAATTATAAACCAAATATCTTATATCGATCCTGTTTCTCTCTTTTTTTCATCCATTCACGAGTCGCTCGATGAAAGGACTCGATCGTGATCGCTGGCACATTACTTCGAATCTCCTAATTCTTAGGACGTTAACGTTCCTTCGACGTGCACCGTGTTCGCTCGAAGCCGGAATTCATGCGAAACGTTCGCGAGCACGCTAACAAAGTCTCCTCTCCCCCTCTAGAATTTCATTATACCAAGTAGTACCTCCGCTAACATCGGACGTTAATTCTTCTATCGCGCGACATCGAAATTTATAGCCCTCCGAGCGATTTCCGTTAAGCGTATCCACCGGCTTGCTATATAACTCGGTCAGCTCTTTCGCCGACTTTTGGAATAAATTCAAATGGTAAGACCGGCGCCACGACGCTGTACAAGCTTACACGTCCAACTCCGACCCTTTTCCTTTCTTCTCCTCTCTCCCTTCTTCTCTCTTTTTCTTCCTTCTGCTAGCTACTCCAACCCTTTTCGTTTCACGTCCCGGTGGGAGGGAAAAGAGAACAGGATGAATTGCATCGGGCTCTGCCTGCCGGGCGGAAAGTAATTTGATGCACAACCTCGGACTCCACGGTACCAACAATAATAAAAGGAATAAAGTGTACGCGCGCGAGCACGCCTCTTCGGGCGCGCCCCTCGCGCCGTGTTGTATTAATTTAACTTTGGCGACACGTCGAGGATACGGTACGGCCTGCTGACTCTCCTCCACCTCGAGAAACGAGAGACAGAGTATGAAGGGGAGAAAGACGGAACGATATTAAGCTAAATTACCGGACATAGTTTGCTTCGTAGCACGTTTGAAAATTGGAAAACAAAAAGGATCCGAGAAGGAGAAGAAAAGCAAAGAAAGATAATATATCAAACAAAAGTTTACCAGAATGGAACGATAGTTTCCAATAGCAGCTACCTCGGCGAGTTCCCTTTCCGTTAAACGACGCATCGAGATCTTCTCTTCCGAACGATTTACTTCGAGAAGGGCGTTCAGGTTCCGGCCGTTAAAAGGATTTCTATGATTAACGACGCTCTTTCTCTTCCCCCTATCCCCTAGAGAGAAAGAGACGCGTGAAATTTGCTTTTCCTAACGACTCGATTCTACTAGCTGGAAAAATTCAAAGTTTTTTCATTTCCATAGAACATCAAGAATGTGATATTTTCGAAGCTTCATCCTCGAAAATCTTCGCCTCGGTTGACGCTGCGTCGATTTATTTTCCGTCGATAGTTTGTCCAGTAATTTCCCCTTCATGAAACAGGAATTCGCGAACCTAGAGAGTACGTAATTGCCTAAGTACGAGCGAAATGATACTGGTTACATAGTTAAGCAAAGTTGCTAGGTAAAGATAGCTCATGGTAGGGAAAGGATTCCGTACGTAGGGACGTGGGAGAAAGAGAGAGACTAAATTTTGCTCGTTTAGAGCTATGAAATTCGTGCTGTCCAGGAATAACCGCTGGCGACAATTACGGAGTTTCAAATATACTTTAATAACCGATAAACTTTTGTTACGTGTAAAATGTATGTAGGAATATTTTTTCGAGGATAATTTAATTTGCAAATAAATGTATCTAACTTTTATCTTTTTATCTTGAAAATAAACGTCAAATTCGGACTAACGACAACGAACGTTTTCCTCTGTTAATAGAAATCCTCAGGATGGAGCTGACAACGGCGCGGCTGTTACTCTACTTGATGCTGACAATGGTGGCCGTGTGCCGAGGGCAAGACGTCGTTCAAGACTGGATGCAGTGCTCGTCGTCGTCGTGTAAATGCAAATGGGTGTCCGGTAAGAAGACGGCCGAATGCATAAGACAGAATCTAACGCAGGTACCGCCGAACTTGTCGTCGGACATCCAGAATCTCGATCTTACCGGGAACCGAATAAGTCACTTGCCCCGCGACGCGTTCAGCCAGCACGAGCTCGTGAATCTTCACAAATTGGTGCTCCGTGAGTGCGGGATCGAGTCGGTGCATCCGGACTCCTTCAAGGCATTGACGATCGTGATCGAGATCGATCTCTCGGCTAACAACATTAAGACTCTCCATCCGGGTACTTTCGTCGAGACCCAACGACTCAGGGTGCTACTCTTGAATCGGAACAAACTGAAGATCCTGGAGGATGGTTTGTTCTATGACTTGACCTATCTGCAGAAGGTGGAGCTGTCCGACAATAGATTGGAAAGGATCGAGGAGAAAACCTTCCGTAATTTGCCAGGTCTTCAGTCTCTAACGTTGGACGGGAATAATCTAAGCACGTTAAAACTTCAAAGCTTCGAAAATCTACCGAAGTTGAACAGTCTCGAGCTACAGAATAATCCCTGGAACTGTAACTGCCGACTCAAGAGATTTCGCGACTGGACGATCGAGCGGAAATTGTACACGAAGCCTACCACTTGCCAACAGCCAGGCAATCTCGCCGGGAAGATGTGGGACGAGGTCAGCAGCGACGAGTTCGCTTGCCGCCCGGAAATCTTTGCGATAGGACCAACGGGAAAGGTCGAGATCGGGCAAGGAGATGGGAAACTCTGGTGCAGAGCCACGGGCATCCCGCGACCCGAGGTAACTAACGTCTTTCCCTCGATCTTGTTCCGCGATACGCTGGAACCAGCCCTATCCTGTCCCCTATTACTTATAAAAGAACGGTGAAACTAGAGTTTTTTTTTTCCGTGCCCGCGTTCTTGCCTCGATTCTCTTGATCCGGAATTAACGCCTCGGAGACACTTACGAATGCGCTCGAACGATTCGTGAAACCCTGCGATATTTCCACGGCACAGGGTCAGTCTAACACGAAGAAAATACATTTCCTTCTTGGCGAGGTCTATCACGCTAGCCTGTTCCGGGTTATGCATTCTCGAACGACCTAGCGGGACGTATTTGTCTCGCGTCCCGTGACATTCGGAACGTCAAGCAAGGGAATACATTACTTATCGCGCTCGCCTTTCGGATATGACGAATACGATCGTGTAGTCGGTACCTTAACCAGGTGTTATACCACGTCGTGCTCGCGATCCGTCATACTTAGCTCTGTCAAGTCACCGCGTTTATGAATCGAATTAAAATTGGACTCTGTCATCCGAAGATAGAGAGTATCACGCGATGTTGACTCGAAGGAGAACTCGCTTAATTTCCAATGACCTTGAGGATTAGAAATAACGTTCTATTTTTTTTTTGGTAAGAAAACAAATATCGGAAACCTTCGAATAAAAGAGAAGAAATTTATCCTCGCTTCCTGTATCAAAACTGACATCATAAGACATTCTACCGATAAATTTTCCAGGTTGTCTGGGTATTTCGATCGAAGGTCCTGAATAATCAAAGCAGACGGTACAACGGTGAGCGTGGATATATCCTCGAGAGCGGGAACGACTGGTTGAACTTGACTATCCCTGATATCGGTCCTTCCGATAAAGGTGATTACGTTTGTCTCGCTAAAAACCAAGGTGGTAGCGTGGAGAGGAACGTGAGCATCGCGATTATGGGCGACAGCATGGGCGGTCGGGACAACACGATCAGCCTACCATCGGCCATAGGGCTTGGGGTCGCGGCCTTTCTCCTGTTCTTCGTCACCGTTGTACTCTGCGTTTGTTACTACCGTCGTCGACGTGGCAGCCGCGACGAGAAGAGCCTCGAAGCTGTATCCCTGGAACATCATGGCCTCGGCGAACAAGAGAAGTCCCTGATCACGACCATAAACAGCAGCTCGGTGAAAGCGAGCAGGCGATACGAGGCACCCTCCGTGACGTCGCACGGCACCGAAATGACGGAGCTGAATCGAACCCTTCTCGACAACGACTCGGTCTTCGGTCAGTACACTGCATATATAACTAAACAATGCGCCGCCAGGTGCTAGCCGGAGTAACGATCGGTCAACCGCAACGGCCGCTCCTCCGCACCCGCGTTCTCTCTCTCTCTCCTTGACGTTAACGAGCGTCGAACGTAGCTCGAACTAGCGAGCGTCGAACGTCCAACGTCCGCTTTGCTTAAGATTGTCGCGTAAATGAGGAATAACCTTATTTCCCAAAAATTATTTCTACTTGAAGACGAATCTTATGGTATTATTTTTCTTTTTTTTAATCAACATTGTCAATACCGTGGTACATCGTCGATCGATATCTCCTGGACTTTTGTAAATATTGTATGATATCGATCGGTGGAGTAAAAGTACCTTTAATCTTGTACATAGTCGAGCTGTAATTTATATAGGTCTTAAGATTTACGGATACTTGAAGAGTCGAGTCATGAAAAAGGTACAAATATATATTCAACGTGCTCTCTCTTTCTCTCTTTATTTCTCTTTCTTCAATTATAATTACACATAGGTCGGTATATATATACTACCGATTTAAGTTCCAGGACGATACGATCGAGCGAGCACGCTCTACGCGATTGCTTTGTTAGAGAAAACAGGACACGGGACAGATAAAGGCCAGACTTTAATTTAAAGTCACGGAGAAAAGCGGAACCTTTTTCACGGTTAAAAGATTTATAATCCGATCTATTCGCGAGCTAAATGGCTTCTTCGGTAAATAAAGGTCGCACTAAAAAGACATCGCATTAACGAGCATGAACCTCTCTGGTACATCGAGCGAATCGACCGAAACGAGACTCCCTCCCTCTCTCTCTCTCTCTCTAACTCTAGCAAAGTGACACTTCCAATTACGTTCCTTGAAGTGTCGGACCAACGTAAATGGTAATTTTTCGTTGAACGATCGACCTATTTTCACTCATGCTCCAGTCTTTTCGAAGGGACGTAGAAAATAAAGTATATCCAGACGATGTGCTTCAATTTTTAATAAGTGTATCGTTTTTAATTTTACAATAATAGATAAATATGAATAGTTGTCATATCAAGAATATAGGATAAATGTCGTATATTTTGTATCCCGAATTGGAAGGAGGAGAGAGAACGAGAGAGAAAGAAGAAATGGTCACGAAAAGCGATACGACTAGACAGAACGAATGGAATACTTTCGAAAACTGATATTATTTCTTCGCTTACAGCTTCCCGCAGAAATTTCATCCGTGCAATATTTTTATGTTAAAACCATCCTGAACAGAAAAAGATAATACCAAACTACATAGTATGGGGGTTACGAAATAGATGCGTTTCGCTCGTAGCTTCGTTAAAGTAAGACGACGTTGTCTTGTCTTATAAAACAGTCATAAATAGAAGAGCGAGAAAAATGCAACTTCAGAAATATTTCACTAGGTTACTCGTTTATTTGTTTTTCTCGTGGACGAGAGTAATGGAAGGCATGACAATGCAGACAATGCGCCCTGAGTAAAATGAAATATTAATAGGAAAGGAAGAATAGCGATTTGCGCATGAATTCTACGCGAAGATAAAACGATCTATATGACATTTCGTAGATTCTACTTTTTTTAATTTTGTTTCCCTTTTCTTTCTCTCTTTTTTTTCGTTTCTACCCATTCTTTCATGGCAGTAGCCGATTTAAGAGCAGAACGAGTGCTCGTAACGGCAAATTTCATTGCCGGCTCGTCGATTCATTGTACAAGCTCGCGCGCACACCCTCGCAGTCGAATGATTCCCGCTAATTGCCAGAGAAATTTTACAAAACTACGTTCGAGCTGGTGCGCAACGGGATTTCGAGTCGTTGTTCTCTTCTCCTAGACTTTTATTTTTGATCGAGACAATGCCCACTAGCTCCTTCGAAATGTAAACGAATGATTATAACGTTTACTTTGTCGAAATTATATTCTCATAATAGGGTGACTACGACGACAGTGTATTTCTATCTTTCGGTATTCTTTCTCTCTCTCTCTATCTTTCCACTCGACAATAGAGCTGGCTCGAGGCTACGTCGTAAATAATTGCAAACGTCTTCTCTCTTTCTGCGTGCGGTACTGGCTTTGTGTATCGCGACCAGCTCGATTGGTCGGTCCAGTCACCGCAACTTTGATATGCATGCTAGACAGTTCTCAAGAGCACTATAACCGTTATAATTTCGTGCTTTGTTTGTCCCCATCGCTCTTGCCCTTACAAATTAAATTTTCTTTCTCGTTTCTTTGCTTAATTTGCAAAATTGAAAGATACCACGAAGGTATCACGATTTAGCCATTCATACTTAAAATCATTGCTAATGGTACCCGAAAAAAAAGTAAAGTACACTTTAGATAAGGTTTAATCACGTCGAAAATCCCCGTCGGATTCGGTCCTGGTAATTTCTACGCGTTAATGCTCTCTCCACGGCGAAACATTAATTTTCCACGACGAAAGGATAAACGATCGAATTTCGAATTGCCGTTCGTCGTCGAATGAAAAGCTTTAAACGCTGACTGGTGGTACTCGTTAACGCACGGCATCGTTAGGGAAATTGCGCGATCGTTAATGCCGCGACTTCGATCGTTGGGTATCGATGCAACGACGATGCTAATATAAACTTCGAGACACGACGAAAGGCAACGAGTTCGCGTCTCGTCGCTTCGTTAGTCTCGAGCTTTCTTTTGGGCAGAACTTTCGTAATCCTTTCGAAGTATATTATCAATAACGGTTACCTTCATTTTCCCTGAAAGTTTAGAATCTGTCCGATCGTATTGAGAAAAAAAAAAGTTACTCCCGGATAATTCAGGGAGATAATAGAAGTTCGTCGTCCGAAGAAACTTGTCTCGTTTAAAATATCATCGTCTCTCAGGTAAGGTTGTAATCGACCGAAGCGATGGCAGCGCCCGGCTCAATAGAAAAACGTAACTGGGTGGGTGATGGTCGGTAAAGGATCGCGAAAATCCCACGTCACGCGTCGATCTTCTCGTTCCAATCCAAGAGATACAAAGTAAAAGAAAAAAAAACAAAAACGCGTAACACATTTCTCTATCTCCGTTTTACTCTTATTTTAAGTTGGTAATTCGTTCTCGCGAAGTTCTTCAATGTTTTCGTTATTTTAACATTCGTCCTTCCCCTTTGTTTCTGTTTTGACAGCTGACGGTGTGGTCGGTGGTGGCGTGATCGGCGGCGTGGTCGGCGGAGGATTGGACGAGGAAAGAGAGGATGGTCCTCGTGCGGCGGAACTGGACAACGGGGGCGCCGGTGGAACGTTGAGCCGAGTCGGAAGTGGCTCTTACCGACAGTATCCTCCGGACCTGTTGGCCTTCTCCGGCGGTCGCGGCGCCTCGCCTACGAGCCAGGCCTCGACAGCTCCGGACAACACGCGTCTTCCTAGCCAGCAGCAGCATCAGCAACAACATCACCAACAAAGACAGCACTCGACGTCCAGCCCGACGTCTTTGGGTTATAGCTCGCCACCGGGACAATATCCCGCGGCTTTCAAAACTCTTCCGCATAATCGAAGCGTCACGCCTTACGGGTTAACGGGATCTTCCGTGGCTCCGGTTATGCCTCGTCACGGATACGTCACCATACCTCGAAGACCAAGAGCACCAAGTTGGAGCAGCGGTCCGCCAACCTCGCCGACGGACGTTTTGGAACCCGTTTACGACAATCTCGGGTTACGTACCACTGCCGATGGTAGTTCCGTGTTATCGCTGAACAAGAGTCCGGAGGCCGGATCCTCCGTAAGAGTAAGACCGCTCGCTGGTACTCCGACATCCCACTACGCGACCATGCAACGCAGCACACCCAATATATTAGCCGGTAGCTCGAGCGCTCTGGGTACCCTCGACAGATCGGCACCGGAGGGTGCTGCCCCCGAAGCTGCTACCTCCGACTGGTCCGTGAAATTGCCCGACGAGAGTCTCGACATCAGCTCGAGATCGCTCGGTAGCAATACCTTAGGTAGAAAGGTACCACCCAGGCCACCACCCAAGCCTAAAAAGAAGTCGACGAACGGACCACTCTACGAGGACGAGGACGAAGATGGCACGGAAGTATGATCCTACGAATCAGCTGGACGATGAGGACTACGGGTCTTAGTACTTATTCGTTCCCGTCGTTACCACATCGAGCGGTCGTGCCAGCAGCCCTCTATAGCCCCGAGCCGGCGACTTCGGGACAAAAACCAATAGTGCCTTCTTTCGAAGATTTCGAAGACTATTCTTCCGACGCCCGCGCAAGCCGATGCGATTCTTCCTTCTTCGGACGAGGAAACGATACGTCACGACCATGACGAGAGGATGACCAGGACGATGAGTCCTATTCGATGGTCTCGAAACCGATGAGAAACCGGCGAGGACGATACACGTCGCCGTTTCTCTCAACAGTATGCGTTCTTTCTGATTTTTTTTTTTCTTTCCATTCCCTCTCTGCGTTCCTATTATCATCACTTTAGTTTCTTTTTTTTTTTACTACTTCCTTTTTCTCGGCACACGTTTGTTAAGCGAGACCAGAACGATCTTATTAAATTGTAAGAAAGTCTTTCGTGAAAAATCGTATACGAGCATGGCGTCAATGATTCTGGTTTGTTTGTATTTTTTTAATGATCTTAATCGAGAGACAATCGAGAGTAGGAACTAGTCCTTTCGTGATTCACGTATCTAATCTAAATTTACCCACATCTACACAACGACAAGTCCTTCCATCATCGCGACGGCTTTCTTCCCCTTTCGTCGGTTTTTCTAGAGTCGCTGCTCCACCCACGGTTAACCTACTCTCTTTGACCTTCTTTCTTTAACGTCGTTCACCATGCGCTGCCCGCGTTTCGTGATCGACCGGCCATTTCGTGGTTTACGGCTGTCCGCGTTCCGAAGCTCTTTCCGTTGATGAAAGGTGTTACGGTTACTTAACAAGATTGAGTAAACAACTATTTCGAGTTTCGTACCTATAATAGGTAGGGTATACTTTACCTAATTACGTCCGACACTTTATAAAGATAACGAAAATCTACCGTTTCGTACGAGAAACGGTAAAAATTTTTATTTTATGCCGCAACAAAAGTTTGGGAAAGAAAATACATTTGTTAAAATTCTAGTATGAGAAATTCGACGAGAGAGAAAGAGAGAGAGAGAGAGAAAGAACTAGAAGATAGGGTAAACAAAATAGAGTTCTTTTATTTCTCGGCGTTGCGATCTCTCGCAACAAGTTGTGTAACAAAGTCGATTCTCAAAAAAACTACATACTCTCTTTTTCTCTCCGGGTAAAAAGTAAAGAGCGAAAGGGAAGGACGGTGGATACGATCACTCGAAGTAGAGGAGGATGGTTTCCAATCGTGCAAAACTATAACGATCCCCGTGGCTCGTGGCCAATAAATCCAGTGTTAAAGAACGACCCTTCCGGAGAGCGGTCGGAATCTGCCGTGTGAAATACTGCCGGCAATGCCGAACATCGTGTTAGCGAAAAAAGCTTTTCCGTACTGCATTCGATCGGCCACGGATCTCCGGCATCGTTTATTTATACGTACCATGCGAGCGCGAAAGCTGATCGAACGAGAAACAGAAGGACGAAGGGATAAAAAAACGAGTTCTGACCTGGCCATCGGTGGTCCGAATAAAATGGCCGATAACGTCGCCCGGGCTGCTCGAAACGAAGACGTCGGAGCAACGGGATATACGATATTACGCGATTGTACCTGAATCGAGTGGAACTCGCCGTTAGGACGACGACAAATTTCCATTTTTATGGACCCCGGAGTAGAGAAGTCGATACCAACGTATTGTATTTATCTGAAATTCTTTTTTTTTTTTTTTACTTTTCGAATTGAAAACTATTGGCTACTATTTTTTTTTTTTTCATTTTTAACGCATTCGTCCAGAAATTTGTTCGTTCGATCACTCTCGTTGTCTCTCGGTAACAATCATTTTGTGAATTATAGACGCTTGTTCGACTCCGTGTTGTTTTTGAATCGCAAAAAAGACTATTGTTAGGCTTCGAAACGTTGCGGGATAACCGAGGCTCGATTATTTTGTGCAAAAAATATTCAAATACCGAGAGACCCACGAAGGTCCAATACAGCCGAGAGCTCGAATTCTTCGGGAATAATTGTACTTCCAAACGTAACGCATAACGACTGGACAATATATATATATGTATATATAAATTTGTCGTTAAACGATCGTCACGTTCGATGATAAATTAATGGATCGATCGATTCTCTCCTTCACGAAAAGCGATGAACGAATGGCACACGAAGTACGGTGGAAAGAAAAGCGAATTTCCATTGATTTCCAATCATCTTTTAATGTTTACGCTCTGTAATCCGTTTATAAAGGGTCATTACATTCCTCCAGAAAAAGGTATTTGTTCCTCGATTCTTTTGCATTCGACCACTTTGCAAAAGCAGTTATATGTATGTTAAGCAAATAAGCTAGACGATCAAAAGAAAAAGGAATTTAAAAGAGAATATAGAAATTTAGGTACTTAGGTCGGAAAAAAAAGACAGAAAACGAAAAAAAGAAACTGGTGCCAATTCTCGGGACTCTCCCCCTCTCTTCCCGTCTATCTCTTCTCGAAGAAGAAGAAAACGAATTCGAGTGAAATAAAAAGAGAAGCAAGGCGGAGCGCAGCATCATTGATAGGTGAATGGACTTCGCGATATTTTCATCGGTCTAGCGAACGAAAGAGAAAGAAAGAAAGAGAGAGAGAGAGAGAGAGGAGAAGAGAAATAGTAAAAAAATGAGAGAGAGAGAGAGAATCGCGAACCGTTTGTCCGTTTTTTAAAGAGAGAAAACCGGCCGAGCGTGCGATCTGTACGTACGAACACACACGTGGACATGTACACCCACACACTGGATGTACATTGAACGTTGTTTATATGTAAATGCACCGGATGGTGAAAATGTGGGACGTGGTGGGTCGAGAGAGTATAGAGCAAAAAGAGAAAAGAAACGATCGCACACACGGCCGGTGCGGTCTCGCGAGTATATTTTTGTAGTTTTGTATTTTGACGCGTTCTCCAAGCGAGATCCCCCCGGTTGCTTGCTCGAGACGACGGGAGAGAGAGAGAGAATGTTCGCCGGGAGGCCGAAGACAATGACCATAGCGTGTTTTGCGTTGTTTCGTCGATCGACCGACATTTCACGTACGCGCGAATAACGAATTATCCGTACGCGTGTGCGCGGATAATACGCGTACGGCCGGTATCCCCTTATACATATATACCTATCCATATATTCATTCACGTATATGTATATCAATATATGTATGTAGGAGTATGTACATAAACGTAACACCAATTCAGAGGGCGACGATACGAAGCATTAAAACGATACATCTCGGCATCCCAAGCGCGCACACACGTGTCTCGAATCACGAGCGACTCGCTTTGCTTACGCGTTGCCACCGGTAAGTGGCTAAATTACTCTGCCCGTCGATATCGACGCCGGAATTTCCTGTTCGTCTCTCCGCCTCCCGCTTTTCTGCCTGCCAGTCTGCCTGGCTGTCTGTCTGCTAGCCTGCCAACGTCCTTCTTCGGTCGTCTCGTCTTCGCGATACATGTAGATTTCGGTTTTAACGAGATGGAAAAACGAGATAGAGGGTGAAGAAGAGAGAGGGTAGGTCGTGAAAAACGAGTTGGACGATTCTTGAGTGACGGTAAATGACGGTACTTGGAAAAGTAACGAGTGTGCGTCTGTGAAAAAAGATATTAGGAATAATTTTATGTTTTTAGTTTATTACTTCGCAATGCTTCTACAGTGTCTTGAATTTACGACATATTTCCTTCGGTATTCTTTCTTTTTTTTTTTTTTTTTGGTTGAACGATCGAGTATGTTCCAGTACATCTGAAATATTTAATTTCCTTTTTAAGTCATTACTGAACCGATATGTTATCCAAATTGGACGAATCGAAGACTCCCACGAGCTATGTCCGTGCAATAGCTAGAAATATCCATTCTCACGGCCCCGACTCGCGAGTCCTGGTGTAACACGATAAAGGGGGGAAGTAGATTCGTGGCCGTACACGCGCATAACTTTCTCGTTCGATGCTCTGAAAGCGTAATAACGCACGTTTCCTTGTCGTTCATCCGCCGTGTGTCTGGCCGTGACGCTTGTAATCGAGCGCCGACGAGCGAGACGACGCTCTTGTGGTACGACGCGCGTACACGCGGCTACAATTATTATCGTGAGACAGCTCGTTGTAGCGAGCCACCGCTACCAGGAACGTGCCAGTGGCTTCGTAACAAGCTTCTTTCTCTCCCCCCTTGTTCTCTCGACCCAAATTCTACCCCTTCGTTCCCCTCGACGACACGATTTATCGGTCGACCCTTCTCTCCTTTCGAATCGACATTCCTCATCTTCCTCTCTTTCTCAATATCGTTCTTCGTGATCTATCCTTTTTCTCCATCTTATTCGCCCTTTATTCGCCTCAAATCGGCACCTAAGGATCCTTCTCCTACGAGTGTTTATCGCTCGAGAGGGTGATTTGAGATAGTGGATTCGATTTCGAGACAAGGGACGACGAAAGTGTCGGATATACTGGTAGCTATCGATCGTTCTTTTTTTCTAGACAAAAAAAGCTCGTGGTTGGTATTTGCATTTTTAGTTGAACTATGTTAGCAACTTCTATCGTATCCCGTTATCCTACTTTTTCTATCAATTTTTGTATATATATATTTTTATGTAGAACTTTTATTTACCCGTTACACCCGATTCGTTAATGAATTCTTTGATGATAAATGATTTACCGAGCTAACGCGCTTTCCACCCAGCACATTAAGGGAACCCCGTATTAACGTGAGGTTATGCTTCACCTGTCGACTGCTGTTAAGAACTCTTACGCGATTTTATTGAAACTATAAATTATGCATGTCAGATACATGGAATACTCACGATTCGTTATCGATAGACACGTCGGGGTTAGATGCGTGTGTGTGTTTTTTTTTTTTTAAATACTGCACACAGTTCGAAGTACCGTCCACAATAACCGATCCAACTCGATACTTAGGCGTATACTATTACGTGAAACTAATAATTGTTTTATTAATAACTAGAAAAACAAATCGTAGACTTGCTTTTCGTATTTTATAATAAAAAGAAACGAATTCTGCCGTTAAACGTAGCAAGACGAATCTCTAACTTTTTTCTTTTATATTTTTGTCGTATTACTTATGATTATAGGAAAACGTTAGTCCGTTTTAACGTTAAACACGAGTCACGGGACTATTTTTAAGGTCTTTCAACGATGCAACCTCGATTGTCCAAATATTATGATCGACGTTTCGAGATATGATTATAAATTGGCCAATGAGGGGGACAATCGGCACTGAAAAAAACTAAATACGCTAAAGTATACTATAATATTGTTACTTCCATGATCGACATCGATCCTCGTTTTAATCTTTTTACTTTAACATCGAACTATTTTAAGAAAATTCGTCGTTATACTATTATCTATCGATCGTTTTTAAGGACCGATGTTCCTTTACCTAGCGTACATAATTTTCTCGTATTTTCAGTGAAATAGTACACGAATAAAGTATAAAAAGAGAGAGACAAAAAAGGAATTGCGTTAATTATGTTACGAAAAGTTTGTAAAATATAGAAAATAAAAAAACGATGGGTCGAACGGGCCTCGTCCTTACGACGAGTCGAACGTTTATCCGCCTAAACGTAGACTTTAATGGTAAAGTTCGTAGGCGTTCGGGGATTAAAAAAAAAATTTGACCGATTTCCGATAAATAAATTACGATCGATGAAAGGAACATATGGACGTAAAACGAAACTGTAATATGGGTGCGTGTGATGAGAGAGCGAGCGAGAGACAAAGATAAGAGACTCCTTTCGTCTTTTCGCCCCCACGAGACATACCTAGACACATACATGAGACACAAACAAAAAAAAGACATACTCACACATCACTTTTACCATGGAACGTTGTACAATATTAGTTTTACTCGTGTGTAATATACTTCGTAGAGCGCGTAGTTTTCTAAGTGTCTGCTCGCTGAACGATTACGTAAATCGTGTGTCCTAATTGTCGTCGTTGAACAAAAATTGCCTAACCGATTCTACTGTTGCGCTTAGAGAGGGCCGAGGGAAAAAAAGACAGAAAGTAAGAGATAATAAAAAACAATATAAAAAACCGTAAAGAGGAACCAACGTTTTAAGGAAAAAAAAAGAAACTGCAGGGGAGAGAGAAAGAGAGAAATGTTTTTACGTACGCGTGTCGGAGCGCAGAAATTTATTGTAAAAGGTATTTCGTCAAAATATACGAATGTGTGTTCCGAATTAATATTGTTGTGTTAGTTGCGGAAAGCAGTTGCGTCATATGCCGAAATCGAAACGATTGGACGCGTTTCTGTGGATCAGTCGTGTCCAAATGAGTTTTGTCTCAATCGATTAATAATAATTAATAATAATTATACATATATAAATATTATATTAACTATTGCGAACGAGGTCACACGCGAAATGGGGTGGCTACTCGTTAAAGGATATTTTCGTATCTCGTACGGTCTCTTGTTGCAGTAATGTACAGGATAAAAACACTTTATACGTGCTTTTATCGAAAAAAGAAAAAAAAAACGCGTAAAGTCAGAACGATTAACATGAATGTAAATGATTTATATTTGCGTGTCACAGTGTAGATAAGAAACCTTTGATAGGGAAATGTAACGTTCGTATATTTACTTTTCCGCCATATTCAAGCGAGAATTTAGAAAAAAGAGAGAGAAAGGATATATAAAGAATGGAGAAAACGATTTTTGCCGATAGGATATATCGGTATCGATTATTGCGACTGTTATATCGAGAAGTATTTTTTACGTCGATTTTTTTTGTAATATTGCTATTATTACGTCTACTTACTTTTTATTAGTTATTATTATTGCTATGTATTGTCGTCATCGCGATCATTGCCATTATCGTCACTCGATGTCACCGTCATTATATGATTCCAACATCCTTGCGTTATGTCATTTTTCACGACTATTTATACAAATGTTTATACTACGTATTCTTGAGAACAAACAAGAAATGTTGCTTTTGTAAGAGAGAACGACTTCGAATTATGTAGTTTATAATATATACATATATATATATATATATAATTTTTTCAGTCGAACTATAAGTTTTAGGTTACTATAAGGAAGGCGCTGTATATATTATACATATTTTATAAATAAAAGTATTTAGTGTGATTGTAATATTACGACACTGTACTGAAGGCACTGCTCTGTACACACCACTACATAGATTAAATTTTAATAAATATTTCCCAACCCTACAGTCGACCATACACGATCGATTTTTTTATTCCCATCAACCTTTTATTTTATTTTATTTGGAGAGGAAAAACAGAAGCCACGAATTTTATCTTACAGAATATATATTTTTTTGATTAAGAAAAATAACTACAATTCTCGCGCACATTACCACACGTCACCTAAAAAAAACAAACAAAAGAAATAATATTTAAAAGTAACGTCTAATGGGGTTTAGCAGGTCCCAATAGCTTCTCCTCTTTGGTAATTCGTTTGAGTTTCGATAGAGCACTATCGCCATATTTGGTTATTAATTCCTCGACGAACTCGTCCTTTAATTTTTTTAGACATCTGCAATTTCGATGCTGCTAATAGGCTTATTCATTGAATACGATTTGAATCATTAAAATTTATAATGTTGACCAGAAGTAAATATTGTAATATTAATAAAGTAATATTTAACAATGCATAGCTCGATAATAATTATGCGAAGTAAGGCTATAATCAAAGTTACATTACCTTCTATAAATAGAGTCGGTCCTGAATTTCCCGATGTCTAAACTTGGAGCGTGTGGCCGATGAATAATGAAGGTATTCGGTAGGACTATATACCTATAGAAAATATCGATTTACGAGCACTTTACCGTACTTCATAAACAAGGAACAGCAACGATCTATTTAATCGCATATCTCCCGGAAAACTGGTCGCGTTGACGTAACGCCTAAGGATAAATGCATTCTCTTATTAAAGACAATTATCTTACTTATAACCAAGTGCCGTCAAATGTGTGATGTAAGAAACTTTGTTCCATCCAAACCCGATAAATCTCGTATCGTATCTCGGAGCTGATCTGGAGACTACGATGTAGGGCTCGAAATCGGGTTCCCATGTTACCTAAAACCAATTTTATACGAGTCGTTTATTTTTAAAATAAGTCTATTTTTTATGATTCCAATTTTTATCACAAAGTCGAAAGATCGTGTCAGATAGTAACCATAAATATTGTTAAAACTTTTTGTGGACTTGAACTAAAATAAACGACACATATACCAGAAGAACCCGATAATTCCTTTAAAATTCGACAAAACGGACTCACCTCGTAAGGTTCCGTCGCGTTTCTCCAAAAACTATAATTTGTTGCCGCGTGTCCTTGGGTCCAAACGTGATAACGAAACGTATACAGTACGCCGCGTCTAAGAAATTTTAAGAGTTCTTCTTTATTACCTGGAAACGTGAACCTGAAAGATAAATTAAAGGCGTTAGCTTGTCGAATCTGTTAACTCGGTTGTTTGGTCGGAAGAAATTTCACCTATATCGTTCGGTCTCGAAAGCTGGCACGATTAAAGCAACTTTGTGCGATTCCCCCACGCGCAATTCCGCGATATACTTCATGAGACTCTCGTAAAGGCCGTATTGCGGTAAAAAATCAACGTCTAGTTGGAATATGAATGGCGTGGATACGTAAGACATTGCTACGTTTCTTAAGTAATTAATTGGATACAATTCCTAAGGAAAAAAAAAAGTAATATTTTCTACGAGTCTGACAACATAATCACAGATACGAATGAAACTATCTTGAAATATATACCCCGTCTTTATACACAACATGATAGGCAATATTTTTCCTCTTTCGTAATTCCGCGGATCCACGTACGAATTCAAAAAAATTTTGAACTTCCGCATCCGTGAGGTAAAGTGCCACACTGAGTGTTCCCGGCCAGTGTTTCGAGAGTTCCTCCAAAAGTGGCACTCTTTCTATGCTGCATTGCGTGGCTAACACGACGTCGGTAGGTATATATACATTATATTCGTATTCGAGAATGAAAGGGTGAGTTCTGTACATCATCGTAGCACCCTTAGCGAATTCTCGACAAGGATTCGATTCGTTGTACTGAAAAATATCGAGCGTGAACGATCTCGATTTGCAGAAATCGTCGATTTTTATATTGATCGACTTACTACGTGATTACTTTCGTGCTTATCACAACCAAACAAGCGTTTTCGTAAAAGATTACCATCCATCTCTAAAAAGACCCTGTGCAATTTACGAAATTCATTGATGTGTTTGTTATACACGTCCTGCTTTCGCGGTGAGTTCCAATGGATGATCTATAAAAGACAATGAAAATGATAATCCGTGAACTCGGATTACCCAATGTTCTACGCAACGTACGTTTATGCGATCGGCTCCCCGATAGCAAGACTCGCTGGTGGTATGATCGCTGAGTTGAATGTTCCATGTACAATCTATCCTACGAACAATATCCGGATGGTCTTTAATAACAGCGTTTATTACATCTTGATCGGCCAAGCTGGTCCCCCGTATACGTTCCAAAACCCTCCTCGTGGTACTCTCCCATAAGCCTCTGAATCTTCTATCGCGTAACCGTTGTAAGTGCATCAGCATGACGCCGGTATTGAAGCCTCTGCCTAACGCTGGCCAAGGTCGTTGACCGTACGACAAGGACTTAATATACCAGTGACTTTGATTTTCCACCAAACCCAGCGTTTGATTGGATGTGAATTTCTCGAACGCTCGCCAAAGGACAGCCACGTCGTTTAAGACCGTCACGTCCGTGTCCAGAACGAGAACCTTACTCTCGCCCAACGCCTCCGGTAATATTAATTTTAATAGGCCGTAAACTCCGGAATAATGCTTGTTCGGTATCCATGATACTTTGGGTGCCCATCGTTCGGCAGAATAATAAGTTACCGTGACTAGAAACGTCGAAGAAATTGATCAGAATTCCATTCGAAAATTTTACGACTCGCTTAAGGATCGCTCTTCACGGCTACCGGCTATAATCGGAGTCGATCGTTTTAGAAATTGTCACTCCTTCGTTTGTACATCTTTTTAAAGAACCAAGTATTTTGAGATTATACTCATTTTATTTTTAACAATGACACAATAACGTGATGATCTTGAACGATCCGATTACGAGTACAGCCTTCGCCTCGTTATATTAATTTAAAAGTTTCGCGTCATCTCTGGAACGAACGTTTACTGACCATGTGGCAAGTTCCATGTTTGAAACAATACGGTGAGCGTTCTTTTTGCTATTTCATCTACGAGCAAGTGAAAGTGGAGTGGTTTTGTACGATAGAACAAGACCGACTTTACTACCGTTACCAGGGTAAACGTTGAATTATATCCGGCGCATACCATAGCGATGTGCACCGTATCGCACTTCACCTTGAAACAAACTACATTTAACTCATGATGGTTAAATTATCGAAAAAAATCATTCTTCTTTCGGTGACCCTTCACACTCGGAAATTTTTCTTTCTTTTGTATCTTGAAATTCTATATACACTATGTACACTGGCATATGTAATAAATTAAAAAAATAACGATGAACATTCCGTATTAAATGACATGCTGTGATCATGATCGATAATATAGTGCTTGAAATGATCTAAAATCAAACTCTATTCGCTAAGTGCTGTTTGTGTCGAGTGCAAAGGGTTTAAAAAACATTTCCACCGATTTACCTCGGCTCGGTTACTTTCTAACTGAACTTTCTCGGAGGATGATTCTCTTAAACTCATCTTGTCGATGCCGACCGATAACGATTGCCATTTTCCCTGTACTTTCGAAGTGCCGATCTCCATCGGAGGAACTGGAACGTTATAATAAAACATGCATGTTGCGTATCCTCAATTCGTGATGCATATTTGCTAAACAGAAGGGCGGAGGATAACATAAGATATATTACCATTAAATAGTAAATATAGATAGAAGAGCGTCGATGGTATTAGAATGCCGAATAGAAATCCTAGCCATGGTCGAGCCATTGCAGTATGCCAAACATATTTAACGATACGTCCTATGATGTTGGATGACGCAGAATTTTAAATGAATTCTAACGATATCTGCGAAGAGAAACATTTTTGTTCGTCAGAAAACACGTCAGTACGTTTTACAATCAAAAAGTTATTATGTTTTATGCATTAATCGATTTATCCAAATTAAATCTATAAGCGTATAATTTGTCAAGCATCGTGATCTACAATACCGACATTACGTTTGTCGACTTCGGACACGTGTTCCCGAAATGCACGCGATTTGACCGTACTATATATAGTACTAACTATGTATCACGCACACGAATATCGGAGGGACATATAGGACTTTGACAGGAGACTGTGTGACAGTGTTCGACATGCGCGATGAATACCAACAATCCAAACATAACAAAGTGAGCATTGACACGTTGTACTCATGCCGGTTATCGATAATTACTCGATTAAATACATACCAGTCGATGCTGGAAAGATTTATTCGCTCGCTGTCATCCAAATTATGTCATATCTTCGGCGAGTATATTTTAGTCTTTGCCGTTGTCGTCGTCGTTCTTTGGTTTAATCCGAAAAAATTGTTGGCACATGAAATAATAACACTAGCAATTCGTTACCGGCCAGTACACAGCACGAGTGTGCATTTATATTTTACCGTGCAACACGTTGGGTATGTACAATGTGTGTCACAAATGAAATAAATTGCCGTAATTACTCGTAACAATGAACAACCGTGAAATAACGTGCATCCTAAACAGTCCAAGAGAGAGAGAGAGCAGGAAGCCCGACGTAAATAGTTTAATCACTGACTACCGGAACGGTAGAGCGAGTACCGCATTTAAGATACGTTCCGGCAACTACTCGGTCGATAATTCTCTACTTGCGTCAGATTCATCGTGTGGCCGCTAGGAGGTGACGACATAGACGAGATATAAGCACAGACGAGGTATAAGAATAGACCTGTCATCTTATGGAGCTTCGTATCCCGTGTACTGAAATACCGATCAAGCGAAAAAACAGAAGTTTTGGTGCTCACTTAATCCATTCTAGCTCCTTGAATTCTCGGCCGATTCTAATGATTATTGGGGCGCTAGATAGCTAGAAGTTCAACCTACAAGACGATAGTAAATAATAAAAATATATAAATGTGTCGTAAAAAGTGAGCAGCTCACAGCACGTCATTATCGTCGCTACAAAGGTGAAGAGTAGGTAATTATTTTTATAGAAACGCGAAATAACAGTTTTTTATTGGAACACGTAAATTTCGTTTTCTTTATTAATGGGATATATTATATAATCTAATATATTATCGCAGGATCTATATAATTTACAATATTTAAATTCATGTTATAAATAAAAAAAATTCTTATATCTAAACCGTAATTGTAAATCTGTCGTAAAAAACGAGAAAGTAAAAAATATTATAAACGGTGATCGTCTAAATAATGCATTTACGATATTTTTTTGTTCATTTAAAAATTTATAACCCTTAAAACTTCGTATTATGATAATCTTATTTTATTAAATAAAATGTTATCGTGAGAATAAAAAGGAGCGTCGTATCGATATTTTCATTTTCCTAATAAATTCAGCGAATAATCAGTGAACGATGATTAAGTGAAAATGATATGAGCTGAGCTGATGTATTATGATAAACAATGTTAAATAATTCGATCGTTTCTTTTTAATTAATTTCGGTTGCCTTGCTGGGATATGCACTGGAGTCATCGTCTTCGCCGATCTTTCTCAGTCGTTGGAGTTCTAAATTGCGTGCTCTGAAAAATCCGTGAACATAGATTCGACTTCCATGATTACTAATGTTAGATGATTATATAAACTTAGAGAAAAAAAAAGTAATTGATACCTCGTGAACGATTCGTCTTGCTCTCGCTCCTCTCTGCGTTGCTTGAGAAGTCTTGACGCGACGCAAACTATTATGAGTACAATGGGAACCACACAGGCAAGTACTATGCCGGTTGTGATACCAGCTTGTCGGGAACTGTACTCCTGCTGACCTATATGTAATACGAGAAAAAAAAAATGAATATTTATACGACGCTATCCCGCGTTGTAGTAGAAGTTAAATTCGATGAAAAGTCCTGAAATAAAGTATTTAAAGTGGGAACGAGGTCGAAAGAAACTTCACGACAACTTTTGGTGGAAACTTCCATTCCACTACGAATTGTTCGATTAATTATTAGGTACTGTTCTATATAAAATATATACTGATAGTCTGTAAATGCATGTGGAATAGAAATTTCCCGATCGTATCGTATAGGTCTACGTATAAAAATTTATTCAGATACATCGCATTTCTTTACACAATCTAGCAAAAGAATTTACATAGTTCGTTACAATTGCTCGATCGAACAATAAAATGCTCAGACGCGTAAAATTTGATAGACGAGCCGCGTGAATCGTACATAAAATATCATGTAAAAATATATATATGTATATACTTATATTTCTTTTTAAACTTATTGCATTTCTATTCCACAGCAGATACAAAATCCATTACATTCTAATTACTTCTAATAGAAAAAATAAAGAGACGGCATAAAATGTCACGATATTATAGTATTAAAAAAGATCTAGCGACGCGTTAAAAATATTTCGTGAGTTCGAAGAACTGGAAAAGAAGAGCAGAAGCAGAAAAATGAGCACGGAATATCATGAAATGGAAATGCTTTCGAATACTATTAAATACCATGGTGACTTCGAGTACTCTCGAAGGAAAAGTGTCGATGAATATAAACGCAACATTTCTTTTTTCACACGTCACTTTCTCTAGTCGGACTTCCGGCCTTTTGAATAGACTCTACGGTAGACTCGGATTCTGTCGGCGAGACAGGCTCCTTTAAATCCCAATCTTTGTCCTCGAAATCGATGTCGGGTCTATCCGGTAACGGTTCGTTCGTATGATAAACTCTATCATAACTACGCCGTTTCTTCGTACCACCGAAAGAACTTAAACTAGAATCGCTAATCGGAGAGATCGGTCTATCATCCGTTTTTAACAGTACACTCTGTTTCATCAACATCGAATCGTTATCTATTCCCGAACTGCGTTCGGAGTAACGCCATGATTTCGTCGAATCACCATTACTGGAACGATTCTTTCTCATGCAAACAAAGCCAATGGCGATGCACGCTACAGCGGGAATTAATATTAGCGCTATTATTCCAAAGGTCGTCCATGCGGTACGCTGAGCATATTCGACTTGACCTACGTGTTTTAATGGTATTAAAAAAAAGTTTATATCGGCTGATGAGATTAATTGACTTTTTTTTAACGCGTTTATGACTGAAAGATAATCTCATTGAAATGCTGATTAATAAAAAAAAATACTTACGAAGGCATTCGGTGTATCCATACTGAGGAACGTTCCACCGTCCTTGAGGCATGCATTCCCGACGTTGATCACCGACCAATACGAAATCTTGATTACACTCGAAACTTACTTTAGCGCCAGGTATAAATAAGAAATTGGTTTTACGTCCAAACCGCGGTGTCTCCAATATACCACAAGATACAGCTATGAAAGAAAAATATTATGAAGATCCTTAATAAACGTCGTATGGAATGTACAATTGTGCATGTACGCTTGTATATTTACTTTTCCTATCGTTTATAGCCTTTATTTGCGTATAGGTGTCGTAATAATTTTTTGTGAAATGAGCGAAATCTCGATTTAGTGTCATCGCGTAATCGTACTTGCATTGATAACAATCGCCGCATAAAGCGTTCGCTCGTATTCGATCCTCCGATCTGAAAAAGTAGATTTTGTTGTTCAAGGTTTTCTTTCCAGCTAACTCTTTGCACTCTGTGTCGATGTTTATTGCAATGTCGATTGGCACTCGACTTAATGAGTTATATATAATTTAGTAGAAAATGGTATAATGATATGACGACAGTCGAGTTACAAAGGGTGAAAATTGTTTAAAAGATAAGATATCACCCCAGTGGCTCACCTATTCGATGGTAGTATCTCTTCGGGCGTTCGACGAAATTCCGCTTTAAATTTCCGATCGGCATAAAAGGCCGCTGTTCTACCAAAATCTCTCGTGAACAAAGCAGCCCCTTTACTCTCTACTTCCTTATCCTCCAGCAGCCAATTCATCGCAAAGTTGTTATGAACGTCTTCGAAATTGTTTAAATTACCAACAGCGGCCAATTGACCATCAGGATTTGTAAAATCGTCGGTTATATCGTGACTCCAATTTCCGAGCAGTCCTCTCGTCTTATTCTACAATTTTATTCTTCAATGGTAAACTGTTCTTCGAAAGTATGAATGGGTATAAAGAAGAATAAAAGAAAAATGTAAATTACCATGTACGACCAGGGAAGATAAACTCTAGCCGACAAGAAACCTTCGTTTTCTATCACTTCTACCCCAGCACCGGTGTCCAACATCACAATAACTTCGCTCTGATTCAAAATATACGTCGGGGTGTAGACGACTACTCCGGGGAAATGTTGGAACTTCAAAGATGGCCTGTCGAAATAGACGCGTCGCTTGTTCGCAAAAACGTCCAGACGGTATCTCCATTGGGCGTGCTTTGGTCGTAGCCGTATCTCGATTATGGCCGAATCATTTCCTCGAACTTAGGTAAACATGAAAACGAGAGTTAAATTGTATTTTCGAGTGATCCTTGAGGTCAAGGGAACATAAATAAACGATGCTATCCTAGTAAACATTGTAAAAAAATGACGAAATAGTAGTCTGTGGCATGCGTGACCTGAATTCGAAGGACTTGCAATAAATGGTAAATGGTGTTTCGTTGGTACCTGTGAATTATCTACCGTTCTATGCCATTTCGAAAAATTACCTGCGATTGATGTCAATTTAGTGGCATTGACCGGTCCATAAAAGTTCCTCTCGACTTGTTCGAATCTAGCCTGAACGTCGAGCTTGTCTCTGGCATGATCCACTCGCAGAAGCACGAATTCTCCCATCCCATTAAACGTGTATTCCAAACCATCGAACGTAACCACGTGTGGATCACCGAATATCGTTGCAACGGCTGGAGACTGATAAGCGATACAGTCCTGCGAAGGACGTCTCTCGAATCTGAACGTTTCGCACCCGACTGCTTGTTCCTCTTGCCATAGGCAACACAAATACATTGGGACCATGTCGTGATACCACTGAGAGAGAGTGGGTACTTTATTAGCTTCGTTCCATGGGAAGTATCCTAAGTTATGCGAACGACGTGGTCGTGAACCCCACTGTTGATCGTATGTGAGCATTAAATAACCATTTTTGTCGTAACAACATTGTTGCTCCGCGCCATCCAAACTAAAAAAAAAAAAGGGACACGATCGTTGAATATGTAAAAGTAAATCAAATCTCTTTAAATTTACTCACTTTGGTGCACCAGTTCTCACGCAATGTATCGCATGACTATTGTAATAGCAATCAGGATTGATGTCCTTGTCGCAATCGAAGTCGGGCATAAATCGTCCTTTATCGTTCAAAGCGTGTTCCAAAGTGCAAGGACAGAGGGCAACTTCGGCAGCAAAATTTTTCAAATACCTATCGTTCATGATCCATTTGTCGCACATTCTTTGAGGCCAACGGGTTCCATGCAATCTCTCCCATTGCGGACCAAAATACCAAGCCAATGGAATCGGTTTGCTCCATAAAACTCTAAAGAAGATAAGCAAGATTACATTTTTCAACTTTTCAATTCCCATTTTTTATCGAATATTTTTACTCACGGTGAAATATTGATACCGGAGTACTGAGTTGGATCCGTCAAATTTATTTTAATAAACCCAAACACCATGTTTTGTACCTCGGGGTTATACGAGTCCCGGTAATTTGCCGGTCTGATTATGTAGGAGCCAGTGTTACTGTGCGATGGCTATAATGTTCATCGATAAATTAACAAAAATTTAATTTTCATATACACTTTGCAATAATTATAATTGATAAGCTCGTACTTCCAAATCGGCGATAAACTTTAACTCGGGAGTGGTTTTCGTTTCTCTGTAGCCCCATAAAGATATATGAATGCCAGCATTTAAATTACTCGTTAAGTTATATTGATTCCAGGTTATTTTAATCTCCGCCGGATCGATCTGGTGAACGTCCGTCGTGGCGAAAGAAATTTTTTCGGCGGCGGTCGCAGGGGTCTCTGCATTTCGATATTATTTATGAAAAAACCGAAATTGATACGAGAATAAAAAATATAATATAATTCTCTTACCGACGAAATATTTGCCCTTCCAATTATACTTGGCGGTATTACCGATAGCTACCTCGAAGCGAACGTAACCTTCGGCCTGTATATATGGTTGAACGCAAATCGCACGGTTTCTGTCTACGACGTGACCGATCACCGAGACCGTATCGAACAGACACCTGACTTTCTCGGTCTCATTGAAACAGGGTCCTGTGATATTGACTACCGTACCACCGAGCATGTTTCCGCTTTCGGGAGCAAATACGAGAGGTAAATTTGTGCCAGCTGTGTTAAATTTTAAGTAATGTTTAATAATGTGGAAGAATTTCATTTCTTATGTTTTTAATAAGTATTATTTATTACCTATGTCCTTGTTACAAGTACCCAACATAATCTTTTCGTCTATCCTAAATATATGACGACCAGGGAAGCCATTGGCCCATCCTCTACCCGTTAGATCACGCAAAGTACTCATCTGGGAATAAGGTTTGTACTCGTAGCTTTGTGTACCGTTTCCAGCATTGAATCCGACCTAAAGAAGAAAGATGCTACTAAAACTTGCATTCGTGAGAAAAACATTAAAGTTTCGTAAGAAATGTTATTTACAAAAGCAGGGACTCCACCCTCTCCCCCAGTGGTGTCACCACCGGCAGACGTATGAGAGGACCACTGAATGTCCAAATAATTGAATATCGCGTACGTATAAACTTCGTCGGTGGCTAGAACCAGTTGAAAGGTATTTGTTTTGACGAGGGAATTATCGAGACCACCGACAAACGAAATATTCTTCCAAGTAACGATGACGGCGTGTTTAGGGTCGAAGGAATCAGAACCAACGACACCTTGGCGAATATCCCATTTGACTCGTTCCCTCATTTCAACACCAAATTGATCCGTTCTTCTTTGGAGATCTCTCTCGAGCCTGAAACAAGATCATCCGATGAGATTTCGGTTTATAATCTTTGGTATAATTGAAAGGTGCCCTTTCTTACCGGAAATAGACACCAGGTTTCCTCTGATCGATATCTGTCGGCCTAAGTTTTCCTATACGACAGAGACTGAAGAATATTCCAATAAAACTGGGGTCGTTTCTTTCGGGCCAATCTTTGATTGGAAAGGCCAAAGGATACGTGTAGTGTTCCGGAGGATCGCTAAATTCTAAGAAACCATTGACTGATATCTAAAATATGAAAATTGTCCTTCTGAAAATTATTCTATCGTAAAAATAATATTTTGATGATATTGAATTTAAATGTCTAACCCTGGTGTAATTGTATCGAAAACCAAAGAAGGGTAGCTGGAAATTAAAATTCTTGTGAATGATCGCCGTCGATGCGTGAATGTCCGTCTGATAGTCGCCATTATCGTTATCACCACATTTGTCGAAGTACCAGTACATGAATTCCGATCGGATGTCTTTCAACCTTTTTTCGGTGAGGTAGTAATCGGGAACTGAATCATCCGACCGAGGTGCGCATCTAATGGCATCCGGTGAATCCGAATCTATAAGCACACGTAAGCAACGTGTAGGTATAGGTGATGTTCGTAAAGAATTTTAAATACCGAACATTTAGAAAAATTTGGAATAAAATAGTTATACATAGTTTGCAAAGTTCATGATAGACTTTATTAATTTTCTAGTCATTTAAACGAATAATCCGACTGGGAGTTTTAAGACAAGCTCGATTTGTTCTACGACTTTTCAGTAAAAGTATTAAATATTATATTATCATAGAACCAATAAACGCGATAAAAGTTTTCATACTTCCAACTATGTTTTATCTCGTACCATTTTCTCTTTCATGAATCGATCGAATCTAAAAACGAGAAGAAATAAAAAGTCAAAGCAGACGAAGTTCATTCTCTAAAACAATGATCCCTGAAAATTGATCGCAATGAGAGTTTTTTTCTTACGAAATGTGTAAACCATCCAGTTAAGTGAATCACCCTCCGATTCACGTTAAAGTGAGTAACTGATAAGGGATACGATAAGCTACGATACGACTGTCTTTGCCTTACGGTAAATAGCACGAGCACCGATGCGATCGAACGCGACACGTTTTTATTATCGGACGGTTTTTGATTCCGATTTTGTCACAAACATACGACCGTTTTAAAATAGAGGAAAAAGCATAAAAATATATTTTTGTAAATATCTATGGAAGAAGCAAACTTTGTTCATGTACTAGCAGTCCCAGGAACGTCCATTTTTTATGGATTATTCCAACGGGAGGGTCACGCCCAGATAACGAATCACTCACCGTATCTCACATATTTTCCGCTTGTTCCTCCAGCGATCCTACTAGAAAAATCCACCGAAACTGGCACGGCTGCTTTGTTGGCATCCCCAGGATCAAGAGACGCGGAAAACTCTGTTTCAGGCTTTTCCTCGGTCGCTACGACATCTTTCTCGACCGCAGCAAGATCCTCCTGTTCCAAAGGAACTGGTGGCTCTTTTCTTTCCGGCGTTACCGCGTCATAATCTTTGTTCTCCGTTGATTCCGGCACGTTCAGTCCAAAAACACTCTCAAAAGTTTCGTTCTCTGTTTGAGCATCGATCCCACTTAACGATATCGCTAATACATAGAGAAGAACTATCGTCGTTGCTAATTTTCGAGGATGAAAGACACCCCGAAACCACGACGCTCGACCCCGCATTTTTTGTCGAGCGCTGATTTACGAACAAATTAGTCTAGTAAGCGAGACGATACTGAGCAGGGATTCAGGTAACGAGCCTTGATAACGTTACTGATATCATCGACTCTTCTATGATAACGTACGGTTATCTTACTACGGGCAGGTACATACGTCGCTTAAAACGAGAAAAGGAAGGAAGGGATCGGTGTGTCCTACTTACTCGTTGAAAGGGAGAATGACTGTGTGTCTCGACGAGGTTTTAAATTCATTATTCAACTATAGATCGTATTTTCAAATAACGCATACGATTTCATACATTGTTCATTGTAAAGGAACAAACATAATTTTAAATTGGGGATAAAATTGACTCGAGGGAAGAATAATAATCTATCGTAGATCCGTTAGTCATTTAATCGGAGGTAGAATAACTTTTCTCTATCGTTATCATCTAACAACTAAGATAGACGTACGTATTACGTTTAGATCGTGATAAATTAATGCATGTACCAATAGATTATCAGATGAGGTATTTATTTGAATGCCTGAAATTGTATAATATTTACAAAATGAAAAATCTTCATGTACGATAGATTTTGGAAAAGTACCAAAGTTCTGATTTATTCTTGCAGGTAACGAGTTTTACAATAAAACGTTTAAGTATGTATCGACGGCTACATACGCACATAATCCATGAAGATTCGTCGATCGCTAAGAGGGATCTCGTAAATAACATTTCTTCGTTATCGGGAAAAACGAATGATGAATGCGCAAATCTATATAGTCCCTGTAAGTTAATCGAGAGTTATCCGAAACAGACTTTTTCGTTAATTATATAGTATATATAGTATACGGTCTACAATGAAGTCGCGAATTTGATCGTTGACCGAACGGAGGAAATTCTTTGCGTTATGCGTGGTATGCGTAAAGAAGTATACTCAGGATTAAAATATAACGGTACTACAAATGCATTTTCTTTTTTTATAATAAATACATCTACCGAGCGAAGATCGTTACACCTAAGCACGCTAAAATGTTGTTACGACGCGCGCTTTTCCCGGCCGACTCTTTCTCTCTCTTTCTCGCAAAGTATCCTTTTCGCAGCTTACCAAAGTAGTCAAGGAATCTATAAAAGTCTTAAAAATAGAAGGAAATGCGGGTCATTTTTGTACTGCAACTGTATCTTCTATATCAATATTCTCACAAATGTTTATAAAGAAGCTATATTACATTTTCTTTTATGTTGCACGATATGATAAACATGGTTTTGTTTTTCTTTCAGACCGATTCTATGTATCACAGAATAAAGCTACGAAAGTTGCATGAATTAAAGGATACAAAAAAAAAAAATCATAGATTTAAACAAAATACACCTAGATTTGCAATATCAGTCAGTGACATCTCTGTAATCTACAATGGTGATCTGACTGTAATAACGTGGATATGAACTAGATGCCCGATCAGTAAGTGAAAGGATCTTTTGTAACGTTTTATTATGTAATGCAATGAAATAATCTGTTGCAACTGCGATGGAGCAGATTTAACATTACGAAGAGGAGGAATTATCCCCGTTACTGTCCATGTATCCTCCAGAACCGTTTACGACAAATGACGTTCCCAAACCGTATAAATGACCACAATATTTTGCATCGTCGATGTTGTCCTCGAAAAACATCTAAAATTGCCAATAACGACAGATACATATGTAAGAATGGTAAATTCGAAAGTCAATTTTTAATATCAATTTAATCTCTCTCAAATGATAATCGTACCTCTCGCATTTTAAAAAAGACCATTCCAGTAAGAAGAGAGTCCGATCCAGCTTGATGCTGTGGACCTACTCTCTGTATTTCCAATTGTTCAGCTACTTCTTGAAGACCACCTTTCAAATTTTTGCAGGATTTCATTAAGTACTGTGTATAAAAAAATAAAAGGATTACTTCTGATCGTAGAATTTAATGCTAATTACGAAGTGACGTAATTATACTTACTTTTACATCGTATATCGTTGGAAAGTATATCCTAAGAAGTTCGAAAAATTCACTCTCTTCTTGTGGTAAGTTTTGATCGGTTAGTAGCTTTAATAGATATCCAAAATCATAACCGGAATGGAAGGACAGCCATTTAATGTCGTCAACAAGAACAATTCCCGATGTCATTAGTAGTTCAGCAAAATCAAGCGGATCGATTCCCTCTTCTTCGTGTTTTTTAAATTGTATGCCACTATTCTGTAGCATATCTATACTATCTTGTGCATACATATCTTCCCTAAAAGAGATACATATGGATATTTAAAAGTTTTATTTTCCTTTTATAAAAAATGCATGCATTTGAAATATCAATCTCTCACTGTAAATTAAATTTGAAGTTGAATTGCCACGTTGTATAACTACCACCCGGCGTATTCCCCGATTCGTCAAGAAACGTGAGACCGAGCTGTATTATTCGCAAAAGATCTACGTTACATCGTAATAGTTGGTACTGGTAATCGGCACTCGTTCTAAATTCGCCTTTAAAAACGTTACAAGTTAAAAGTTAGGCTCCAAAATACATGAAAGCAGATCTTCGTTTTCGTCTTACCAATAGGCCTTGCTACGACTCCAGGAAATTCTGTATCCATTGCAATATATTGATACTGTTGCACAACTTGCCGGATTGTGCGGAATTCCTCTTCTAAATTGTGTCCCCAAACATCTCGAATTCCACATTCTTCATTACTGGGCATAGTCGCCCCACCCTTCTGCTGCCCTATAGGGTTGGACCCACCTGTAAATTTTATTAATTACATGTTTTGTTTCAATCGAATTATGAACAACGATTAAAATATATAGAAAGTACTACAAACTTAAATCTTGTATGATTTGAGACGCTCGACGGCAAGAATATGTACAATGCTTTTTAAAATTGCAAATATCTTTATAATGAAAGGTAAAGTATATTCCTGGTTGGTATTGGTTACGCATAATTCTCTTTCATATCATTGTTGCATACTATTAACTTCATTTAAGAAGGCCTTGAGAGAGTATTAACTCTTGAAAACATACTCGTATTCGTTAGTGACATTGAACAAAGACAGTGTATATATAGGCAACCACAAACCAACCACAAACCATCATCTTTTCACAGTTATAGTAAAATAAACGTATACAAGAAGTTTCAAGGTTCACGAAGCCTACACGCTTTAAATAATATCAAACAATGTAATAAAGACTTAGAAATGCATAGATCGCAACGTCGTTCTCCTACGAGTTATATATTTATTTCATGTTACTCAACACATTTTTCTATTATTGTCCAGAAGCAGAATAATTGCAAATACAACTGCACCTTCTAATGATTGTGCATTCTTCGTAGATTCTTTGTAAAGGCACATCTTTTTTTGCAGCGACAGGTACTGCACGTTTGCCAAGAGCTTCATTGCACATACTAATATTTTACTATATTTAAAGGGATTTCTATTTCGCACATCTTCTGGAACGACGCTCGCAATTTCATCCGCTCGATCCCAAAGTGCTTTACTTATATTGCTTCTTCGCTCCTGGAATACGTACGCCCAATACACATTATCTAGAGATTATATACTTAGTTTTTTAAATCTCACATTCCTGATAAAATCTACCGCTAAATAATTTCAAGTATTTAATTTCCAAGCGCAACACTCCTCAAGGCTTAATTAAAAAATGTCTGAACTATGTTATGTTAGTACAATAGAATATTATGATATCTGGTTCAATGATACGCAAACCAACATTCGAGACACATAACATATTAAGCATAATGAATTGTTTGTAATTTACGCACCAGTGGCCGAGGGCATAAGGTTAGATATGTCTGTCGTCACCAGGTCTACTCTTATCCACAATATCCTCCGTCACGGTCTTTCCTTCTTCATAGTACTGCAAAAATAAAAATATTAGCCATTGTTTGCTATACTAGCGACAATAACAAAAGTTATTCGCGTTAAAAGTTATACTCCTGATAAAAAAGTTAAGCAAGAATGGCTTACAACTCACAAACAAATAAAGACAGTTTAGACAGAGGTTATAATGCAAATAAATACAATTCAAATCCTAAAAGTTGTGTGCAAAAGAAATGTATACAATATTATGAGAAGATTCAATCGGAAAATAAAAATACCTACTAGGATATATCAAATTCTAAACAAGTTTATCGATAAGAAGCAGGTTATGTATTCTAGAAAAACCAAGGATGACTGTATAGAACCGAGTATGAATCAAGTGTGAAGTATATCATACCTCTTCATATGTCCTTTTTCTTGCACTATCGCTTACAAAATAATAATCTAATCAAAGTCTTATAATAATTTTTAAACCTTTGAATCTTCTGTGACAGCATGAACAGGTTAAGCGAGTTTCCCACAGTTTCCAAACTCAAAGCACTGTTAGCACAGACGAGGTATAGGATAGACGTATCACGCAATGTAAATTTTTGTCCCACGGTCCTGGGGCTACGTAGCCCTATTACGATTTTAGTGTGGCATGCGACAATATCGGTTTAGAATGGAAAAAGGCAACAGCGCTAGCGAATTGTTAATTATTTTTCATTGACATAAATTACAAATAGTCTTCGCCAACTCGTCTCATTGTCGTGTTTTTTAATAGCGCCTATATTGCCTGTTTTATGTACTTTTAAATTTGTTATTTGCACTTTAAAGGCATAAGCTATTTTATTAGTAGCGACAAATTATAGTTCGCGACAGATCTTTTTCTATCTATATATTGATATTACCGACTTCAATTATTTGGTTGAATATGGTTCCTAAACTCACCGCTCCATATCGTAGAGGGCGTAAGAAAACGTATGTTTTTTTGTACGATCGGTATTTCAGTACATAGGACACGAAATCCCATAGGATGACAAGTCTATTCTTATACATCGTCTGTGCTTTTAGTCATGAATTATGTGCACATGACGGGGCACTGCGATCGCTGGTTACTTACCCGCGCGGGAGGAATTGTTATTTGCTGAGTTACCAAAAATGTACAATTAGTTATCTTACGTTGATCACAAAAACAGTCACGAACGTTTTGCCAGAAATACGAGACATTATCACTGTCTTTGTACTATGCTACAGAAGATAATGCAGATACTCTGTTATCTACAGCGGAATCACAATTTTCGCACGATATTACACGTCCCTATAACTATTATTTTTTTCACGATAAATGTGAAAAAGTAAAATTATACGTTTCTCAAATTTATCATCGATAAAAATATTATAAAAACGAACGTAAAACTTATGTAAGATAGCCGGAACATAATATCATTCTAGTAGAGTCTTTATGTTCGACATAAAATATTTGGAGAAACTATAAATACAACAAACGCGAGAGCGATTGTGTCTGACTAAACGCGAACTTCTTAAAGGTGTGAATTGTGTTAGAGAAATCGCTCTTGTAAAATCATGTTTCCGAAAATTCTATTATTAATTCTGATTATTAGTGTTTTCATACAAGAATATGCAGCATTTGGTAATTGTATTCATATTTATTTTATCTACATATCTACCGATAAAAATACGATATGAATATCGATTAATTGCAAAATATTTTTGAAGATAACATGTGTTATTTGCCGATAATGCGCGGTAACGGCACTGGCATGGAAATACGATGGGCATTCGTTTCTGCACCTTCGACGTGTTTACCATTTCATTATACCGGAAGTGGCGGAAATGAGAATAATTTTTTCACTGAAAGAGAGTGCTGGAGCTACTGTAAGTTTGCTTCTTTTTTTTAAAGACCTATAATATTATTTCAAATAAATATCTCAAAATACATGGAATTATTTCATTATTGCAGGTTTTATTTGAAGAATTCCATTTATTCGAGCGACTAGAATCTATGTTATGCTTAAACTTGTCAAATAAAGAACACATTTAAATAATTTAATTTTTAATAATAGCTCCATTAAAAAACATGGTGTAGCAAATGTGAAATACGATCCGTTTAATCTCGTTGACTATTTTACGATCTTACAAATCGACGTCTCCGCATTTGGCATTTAACAGATAATAGTTGTCGATTGAAAAAAAAAGTGTGACCTATTCTGGACGATACGTTATAGTCAAGGCTAGTAACATCGTAAGTTTACTAACTTTCATCAGCATTTTTAATATTCCTCATCGACTCTCGTTACATTGTTGCTTCTCATTAATATCACATACGGTACATTCTCGTGTTCTTGTATTTTATTATTAATGTTGCCATATAAATAATTACCATGTAAATATATATTAATATATCGCTTTTATGGTTTCATTACTATACGCGAAACGGGTCGCGCACGAACGCGACGCCAAAGTGGGAAATGTATACCGAGTACTAATCTCAGCAATCTTCCCGCGATATTTTTGGATTCATTTTATTACAGTATTATTATGCCAGAAAACAGTTTTATCGAAACCAATATTTTGTCTCGTTTCTTAAAGAATAACCCTTGAGTAAGCGTTATTAAAACCTGGTGTTTTTGCAGACGTTGCACAGTTGCTTTTACTTTCTCGAAATATTAATGATACGAGGTGAAAAATAGCGCGTGTCGTACGATGAGTGCTACTTGTCTGATACATATCAAGGGTTCTTTTTCATAAAGATAACAAGAACCGAACGACCTTAAAAAACAAATCGTTATCGAAATAAAAGTTAATAATTGGTCTATGGAAATCAGTATGCTGGCTCGTTACGCGTGAATCACACTCAGTTAAAATGCATTAACAAACTACATAATCTTGCATTGAGGAAGTTAGGTACATTCCCACTACCACGTGATCAACATTAATATCAGCAGAGATAATAATCGTGACTTCTTATACGATGTGAGTATTAGTATTTATTTTCTTGGAAATTTCCTATTACGAGGCTTAGCAGAAGTGTATATAAGCAAGACGGAACGTTCGAGTGAGGCATAGTCTGTCTACTTCCCGATTATATCGATCATACCAGAAATTCGTTATCGAAGTGACGAAGAAAACGAACGTTTCAAGATGAAATCTTATACGTTAGTTCTGTGCTTGGTGCTCTTGTGCGTTTTCGTTCACGAAAGTTTGGCTCATCACACGAGTACGTATTTCAATTACACTGCGTTTTTATTTGTAATTTTATGATATTTCGAAACATTGAATTAAATATTATGACGTTCGGTAGTCTGTCATCATCCGATCGAGGTCGGTCCGTGCAGGGCATCGATACCAAGATGGGCATACGATGGAACTAAGTGCGTTGGATTCCAATACGGTGGTTGCCAGGGTAACCCGAACAATTTTGCGTCGCCGGAAGAATGCGAGCAAGCTTGCTTAACGAGTAATTAACGACGAGAGGATGTACATGGATTTTACAGACGCTTCCAAACTGATTGTTTCTTTATAATAAAATATCTTTTATTATCTATCAAGATTCTCATTTACTTATCGTTCGAGCCTCTCATCTATACATCCACCTCGTTATCTCCCTCGTATTATTATGCTAAGAATTCGCTAAAACCTGTTAATGAGCCGTGAATCTCGATAAGCTTTCGAAAAAATCGTCGAAATCGATATTAGCAGCGCGTAACTCTCGAGTCAGCCAGTTAACAAGGACGTAGGAATTCATTGAAGTCAGAGACGGCTCCGCCAAGCACATGTAACTATCTCGAATCTTTCCTTCCCCGAACGTTGTATACATCCTTCGCGAGCTGGCTCTCGCAGAGTCAGCCTCCGTACATGGGCATGCCTCGCTAACGATTAGATTGAATTAGGTTGGAAGTGAGATCCATTACCGCTACATTGCCTTATACCTGTCCCAGGGTCCCAGACTCTCGATGTAAAGGAAAGACGAATTATCCGTGGCATTCCTAACGCGGACGATTCACTTATCCGCTCGGTTGTTTATATGTCACATCGTAAATACGAGCTTTTATTTTCTCTAACGTTCCGTTCTGTCGACGATAGGTATGAAAAAGTTGTGTCGCGTGTTACGGAAGCAACCGTTCGCTGTTTTATCGTTCCAAATCGTGGCAACATTTGTAAGTATATCTAATATCAATCATCGATATTACATTGTCATAGATATGACATTACGTCATGGAGCTTTAACCGTTTTAGTGCCAGGGGTTTTTAAAAATCCATGTCGAATTGTGCCATGAAGCGCGATAGCGCTTCCTTCATTTATTTGCGAATAATGCCGATCGTGGCGATCGCGCTGCTCTTTTTGAGCGAAGAAAGCTTTTTTTGAAAGAAAATTTGTAATTACGAGAGGAAACTCTCGATAGACTCGCGACAAGATACATGCTGAATCGAGAACGTTGCGAATTGACGATCGTAATCAAAAATAGCGACACGGTTCACCACGGTACGCGAACAGCGCGATCGCGCTGCGTGGCACTAAAACGGTTAAAGTATCGCAACGCGTGCAGCACATTTTCATATCGTACCTACTTCTTTCTATCGCGTCTCGATAAAGACGGTTCAAGGAAGTCTGAAATTGTAAAGGCCATGACGTTTCGTATTCAACACTGACTCTTCTTCTTTGCGGTCGACCGACATAGAATAATAATAATTTCTCGATAGGATTGTCTCGAGCGTCTGTAAAAGAGAATTGTGGGGCTTTTCTTCTTTCAAAAGTTCCGAATCCATCACAAAGGGAATACCAGGAATTGTCTATTTCATTCCGAAAAAGGGGATGGAATACTTTCCGGTATATTGAATTCGTTGCTCGGGCACATATATATCTATTTTCAAAGGGCGACGACGACGATAGATGCAACGTCGAGCGATCTATCTCCGCCGGGGAGTGCGGTGATTTACATACAACAAGGCACCGCAATGATTGCTCTCGGAATACATTAACCTGCGTGCTCTGGATAAAGGTAGATCGTCGTACTCGCCAGGACTTAAACGTTCGTTACTATCGTTGCCCGGCACGTGGACACTTAACCATGATATAAAGGTGTCGTATCGTGGAAAGGAGAGTAAGGGTTTTCCATTTGTTATTGGTATAAGATGTGATTTCAATAAATTTCGTAAAAAAATGCCCTTTTTTTTCTTTTCATTCGATAACCTTTTGCCCTCGAAATGCCAGCTGAAATAAAGTTTACCTTGGCAAGTAAAAGTGTGTTTATGTAAAGTGATAAATTTTAAAAACGTCATCCTAACTTTTTTATGATAAATTATATTTATTATTGATGAAAGGAAATGTGAAAATAATACCAGAATGTTAAAGATAATAATAGAAATATTGCAACTTCAGCACTGTTATTACTATCAACAATTATATAACCGATCGAAGTTCTACGCGAATAGTGGAAATTATCTGAAACTTATTAAACCTTCGTTGCAACCGATCGACCTTATCGATTCTAGCTGAAACTTTTTAGAAGGGATTGCAAAAGTTGGGGAAAAAGAGAGTTCTCTTTCTCTCTTCCTTTCTCTCGGGAGAGAATCTTCACGAAAACCTTCGGAGGATTCATGGCCGAACGTGGATATCGAAGATAAAGAGGTGACTCGGAATTTACGAGTCACGTGCCGAATAAAACATCGTGTCACTGTAAAATTGGAAGCATTGTCGTCGATAAAACGCTTCCTCCTCGCGTATTCGACTGGCGCGAAATCGCGATCGTATTTTTCCTCATTTGTAGTCACTCTCCTCGTTTTGACTCTTTATCTCTCTTCCTCTTTCCCTCTTCGATACAAGCAATCTCGTTATTGAAACGGATACAGACAATATCAACGGTAATGCGATGACGTGCCAGGTTGCATATCGCGATCGATATTTACCAGGATTTAACGAGTACCGTTGTTTGCTATGCTAGCGGTCTTATACCGTATCACTCAATAGGAATAAATATTAATATATACCTAATACATAACATATGGTTTTATTAGAAAATATTATACAGCTCTCCATCGTCCCATGGACGTCCATTAGAAAAAATGTATTTTTCTTTTTGCCAATCAAACGTAAACATTCCGAGTTCGTTCTCCCGCGAACAACGAAGACTGGCAGGACGAATATTATATAGGTACGCGAATTCCAACCGATACATTTCGTTCGTCTACGCCAAAAACGACGGGAGCCCTCGCTCGTGAAAAATGGAAGCATGCATTTTTATACGAAATTAAGCGATCACCGTGTTTCACGAATAAATCGAAAAAATAAATCCGTGGAGAAGGAACGAGATGAAAAAAAAAAGTTTGGCCAAGTCCATCAGCTTGACTAATTATAATTAGAAATATGATCTTCCCACCTGGAGAAGTAAAAAAAAAAAAACGGATTACTTCATAGGCGGGTGGCGTTATGATAACGAAGATAAATGAAGGATGAATCAGCAGAGAAGGAGCAACGTAATCCGGGAGTAAGTTCGTTCGAGGTTTCAACTGTCACGCGTGCTTCCCCTTGATAGTCGATTAACCAGGATGCTCGCGAATCACGATTTATACGGGAAACGCGCCGCGAAATTATGGCCTCTCGGATTTCCGTAATGCCAAGATTTGCTGCTCTTGAAGCCACCTAATCCAAGCGCATGCCGGAAGATCCTCTTATCTCAGGGCAGCGTTCTTCGAGTAGGAAGAAGCAGAAGAAGAGGGGGAAGGAGCAGCGAGAGAAAAGGGGTTGGACGGGGGGCGGAAGGTCGGTCTGGAAAGGCAAGAAAGTAAGACGATTACTTTAGGCGCAACGTAACGTAAAAACTCTTAAGCAAGGGGAACATTACGCGGACGAGTATACCTCTAATTATACTTTATATTACCCGGAGGATCTTACGATGTCTCGTAAGCCGGAAGGCAATTACGCGAAGATCTCCTCTCCGCTCGAATAACTCGTCTTTTGAATCCTTCGACGGGATCTCCATAATCGCGGATTCTCAGCCGTCCGTTGCTTCTTTTTTTTTCTCCTTCTTCTTTTCCTTCCAAGCCCAGACACGTCGAAGAAATCAGGGCCGGTAATTTCAGAAATAGCTATCGGAACGCGGCGCGTTCTACTCGCTACGAGAAAACAAAAGCGAGTCAGGAGACGCCCTGGATGAGAAAAAGAGAGAGATAACATTGGCAATTTCTGGTTGGTTCCCGTTCAAGGTGAACGGCTGGCCACCTGCTCGATTACGGGTCCTGACGGTGTAACCTTCGAAATCGTATTATCCGTCGGTAGACGATCCGGATGACTTATCTCGGAAAGGATACTCGCTCGAACGCAACTTGTTTCTCTCCGACATCGATAATCCATCGACGGGTTTTAGATGAAAAATAAAAGTAATCTACCAGCGACATAATCCCTTTGAGTAATGCGATTTCCTTTGGCGTAATTTAATGTCAAAATGTAAATATGTATAAAATTTCCTATCGCGTTCGTACGATCGGTAGTGTCGATTTCGGAGAAGTTCTCTCTCTCTTACGGGGAATCGATTTCTCGGAGTCGCACGTTCCACGGGTTTTAGTCTGCCAAAGGGTGGGAGGGATCTCGATTCTCTTTAATCCCGCTAGTGGAAGGTAACTCGAGATGTTCGGACGTTTCGTCCGATGCACGCGATCGCGATTTCGAGCTTGCACCAAGCGGAAAAGTATCATCGGTGGAAGCCACCACTACCACCGAACTATCGATCGATCGATCGATAGGGGCTACCTAGGCGTGGTAGCGAAGAGTAGGCGTTCTATTCCTCTTTCGAGCGTGGAATATCGAGTAACGAGATCCTTTTTAAAAACGCGTGCTTGAACTCGCGACACGAATACGGTCGCTCGTACAACTCTCCCTCTTTTTTAAGAGATACGAGAAAACGTAATAATCGAATTGTCAGGAACAAAGAGTATACCTGATACCTAAGAGATATGAAATGACCAAGGAAAAGTACCTACTATCCCTCTACTAAATTCCAAGAAGGTTATAGAAGTCCACCCTATTCCCTCTTGGCTGGGAAAAGTAACATCGATTTTGAGCAATATCCTCGAAGGTCGACTTTAAATTCCATCGAGTCGTCTTTAAATCCTTTTCTTCGAAGATAAGACGATTAAATCGAGGATCGATCTTGAAGTAATAAAATTCGACCGTACTCGTTCTATCCAACTATCTCAACACTTTCCCAGAGATCAGGAAAAAAAAATTCTTTTCGAACATTGATATAATTCCTGGACTACCGTCCATTTGAATATTCCACACCGGCTTCTCCAAGATCGATAACTCGTCTCGGGTAGAAAACGTTGGTACGTTCCACGGTTATTCCCAGCAACTCTCTCTCTCTCTTCTCGGTAGCCTAAGCCTGATGCATCTTACGTCAGAATATTCTTCGAGGCATCACATCGAAGATCGATTCGACGGCGTTACTCCGCGTAGACCGGGGAGAGTCCTTAACACCGTGGTACTTGATTTACTGCTTCCTCTCTCACGGATCGCGTCGCTGCTGCCGCAGCTGCAGCAGCAGCAGCATAGAAGCATCTGTGGTAGGAGAGAGGAACAGGAACGGAGACAGGAGAGGACCATTTCAGCGTAGAATTGTGCTGAGTTCGTGCGGGCAAGGCGACGTACGAGTGATTTGCATGCGAGCTGGCCGCGAGAAAGGGAGAAGGATGATGGTAGGGAACCTGGTTGGTAAAGGAGAGAGAGAGAAAGGAGGGGGGGCTTCGGTGGTATAACAGGGCGGTTAAGCCACTCGACGCCATGCCGTGTCGGACCGGCTCGGTGGACGATAATTAACAGGCTCCGTAAACGCCGGACGAAATCGACGAACGCGTTTCGAGATGCTGCTGCTGCCACCTCTTGCCACCTCCTTCAACGTGGATTCCCCGTTCTTCGTTTGGTAGCCGAATAGAGGCCGCGGGAACGAAGAGCGTTTACGATTCGTTATTGCCACGATCCCGACGATAAATTCCAAGCCTCCGAGCTACCACCGTCGGCTTTAGCGCCGACACGAATCACGGATTATACTACGGACATGTTATACCATCGTTCGTTCCCTCCCAGCGAGGAAGAGAGAAGGGAGAGACAGGGAACTGTTGCGGGACAATTGTTATGTGATCGTCCTGGCAACGTTTATATACGTGTCCGTCGTCCAACGAACGTGTTACGGTCCTTCACGAATTGCGGAAGCGTTTCGCGCGACCTTCGTTAACGCGCACTTCCCGCTACCACCGTCGTTATACCCTTGCTGAACGTGCTTTAATACGAGTTCATCAATATTGTTAGAATATCGGGAATTAAATATATTAGATTGTCCAAACAGATTTCTCTTCGATCTGTACGCAGTTACTTTGTCTGAGTGTTCATATAAATATGGTGAGACTTTTTTTTGTGAAATGTTTATGGAAGGAGGTGATAGAGGGAAATGGGTCGTACATAATTCGATGACATGGCATAAAATATGAAATATTGTATATCTACTATTTTCTAATAACTCGATAGAAACTTTTGGGACAACCTAATACTTTGTCTTGACAGACAAAATCATCGGTATAACAGTACAACTCATTAAGTACAATTGCTCTTTAAAAAAAAAAAAAAACTAGAGTTTTTTGTTGATAGTAATATCAAGAATGACGTAGTCAGTGAGGTTTCTTATTACATATCTTTGGAACTTTCGGGAGATTGCACTTAGTGAGTTTTTCTATGAATTCAAATCGGATGTTTTAACCAGGTGGTACAATAATCTCAAAACGAGAAAAATTGCATTTCATGAGTTTTATTTCTATACCAACAAAATCTTACTTTTATAAAATTATAAAAGGAGACACGTCTTTTCTCATGCATGGACCTCCCAAGACTGAAGGAAGAAACGAAAGTAGGTATACCGATCCATAGAGATTACGAAGCAATGGTCCCTAAGAGCGACATTAGACATTAGTCACTAAACAAAGCATAAGAAACCACTTCTCTTTTCTAGGGTCAATTGTATTTTGCTATAGGTAGACAGAAACGATCTAACGCTTCTAAAACGAATACAGTGGTCGATCCAACGGATATGCCAAACTCGATCGTACCGAAACAAGAGGTTTCTTAGGTCTCCCTTCGAGATCTCGTGCGAAAGTTACGTAATGATTTCAATCGACTGCGTAAAATGTAGAAAAGAAAGATATATAACTTCGATCGATCGATTAAATCTCCGTGACACGATCTAAGTCATATTTTTCTTTTTGCAATCGCCTATGTAAAATATCGAGTCCGATACGAGGTGTCTCTATTATTACCAAGCGGTTAAATATGCAAATGTAATCGTACCTTTCGATGTAAGAATCATTATTCAGAATACCTTTATAAAGACATTCTGTGTTGGACACGCTTGACACCGACAACGAAGAAGTGATCGGCTTAATGCACCGCTATCGTAACCATCGATATAACTGACTATGTTATTAACGTTAACGATCGTGCTATTGATAAAGTATAAAGCGTACTTCCCATTATTACTTCCAAGGAAGTTAATTATTTCGGAGAATCGAAGGAATTGCAAATGGACGAGAGGAGAGCATGTTTAGACGTTTAACTCGGTTTTCTTATTGGGGTCGTGTGAAAAAAGAATCGAAGTAATGAATTATTTAAATAGTAGTAAGAAAAGTACCTATAACGCTTGTTACGAGTAGGTACGGGTACTGGATAGATTGACCAGGAAAGACGAGAAATAGGAAACTGGATTGGGACTGAGGTCGCGAAATCTATTTCGCACACGATTTCGTATTCCTTACTTCGTTGCTGCTCCTTCATACGCAGATCTCCGCCGAAGGAACGAAATCGCGTTACCCGCTACCACTACCTTCCACAGACGACTCATCTCTCCTTCATTTTTACGTATCTCTTATGCTCTCCTCGATTTCTCGGAGTCCTCTAGTAACGAACTACGCTTTCTACGAATAAATCCGTGATGTAATGACGCGTAAACGCGAGAAGCGAAGAAAATAACGTTATCTTCATCTAGCGGGGTATGGAAAGAGGATCCACCTGGGTTTTATTCGTCATTAGATTCGTCGTCGTTCGGCCGATCTCGAAACAATTACCGTATATTGCAATTAAGCTTCCCGTTTATCTCTCATCCTCTTTCTTCTCTCTCTCTCTCGTTGTTTCTTTTGTACGTACTTGGCTTTTTGCACGCTCTCGTGTAGACGTTCGATAAGCAAACGTACGTTTCTTGCGCCTTTGGTTTGAGAAAAGTTCGATCGAAGATTAAGACGAGTATTGGTTACGAAGAGCGATTAAATTTATAGCCCGGATGGGGACCAAAGCGATTAAGCGACTCAACGCCGAATCGTGTTTACTGACTGGTCGCAGGTAATTAACAGGCTCCATAAACACCGCGAGAATTCACGATCGCGGTACCAAAGGGATGCTCTTTTGCTAAACTTAATTTATCATTCGGCTTTCGCTGCTATCGATCGTTACGCACAATATATATGCTTCGCTGTTATAAGTACGTCCTTAATACTATATCTCTCTCTCTTTTTCTCTCTCTATATCGTTCTCTCGCAACTTCCACCGTTTTAATTAAAACTCCGTGCGTTTATTAAAACCACACGGACGCGCGACCGAGCGTTACGTCCGATACGTCGGATCGGAAAAGTATGCGCGCCCGGCTATAAGCTCGTTAATTATTACGCTGCTTAGGCATATTTCTAAAATGACCGAGCACTGCCTCGGATCCGCCGTTTTCTTTTTTACCCTTTTCCGTTCGGTGCTTCCTATCGTGAAACTAATCGCGCGTTACGCGATCGTGCTTTCCTTTTTTTTTCGTAGGGATCGTTTAACTGGCAGGTAGCAAGCCGAGAGATACGGTAGTCGGTATAGCTATCTTAAAGAATCGAAGAGAACGGAAAATTATAAGGTAGAGTTTGAATATTACAAAGTTAAAGCAATTGATTAATCAAAATGAAATCGTTCGGCATCTTGATGAAAAGATTCTTAAGACAAAAGAACGAAATATATATTTTTGGAATCGATAATGATCCGTTAGATAAGCAATAAGCCAAAAAAGATAATTTTTCTTTCGAAGAAGTAAGAAAGTGACGATGAATTCTAAAGAATCGCTACTCGAAATGAATTCTCTAAATCGAACCAATTCCAAGATAGTACCCACTTCTACCTAGGCAAATAAATTCTATATCGCATTGATGAGCAAATATACTTGATTTCCTAGATAAACGCTAAGAAAACATCGTACCGACGTGGATATGATACGAACTCGCGATGGCGAATGAGGTAACCGTAAGGGCAGCGTTACGGACTACATGCAAATGGATTGGAACGTTTCTCGCATACGAGATGTAACTTCGGATCGTAAAGAAGTGCATTGAACTCGCGGACACTTTCTTCGAGCAATGTAATACGTTACACGAATTACAGAAGCTTAGAGATTCTGTGTGATATAAAATTGTTAGAAATTTACTAATGTTCTTTATCAATAAATCTTAATCTTTCACACACTCAAGATTATTTGCGATGATTGGTCATCGTAAGAATAAAAATGTGGATAATAAATGCATTATCACGACTTCTTCCTAGAAATTATTTATGACGCAACCTAACATAGAGATTAAAATAGATTTTATACTTATCAAGATTAGTGTCAACGAGTGTATACGAAGAAGGGATGCAATAGCAAACGATCCTCGATGGGAAGATCGACCTTTGGATATATCCGAAAGTCGTCCGAATTTCGTTGAGAATAAATAGATCCCGTCTTACGATAACTAAGGCCCCCCTTTTCCTGAATAGGATCAGCATAAAAATTGCTCCATTATCGGATGGAGCGTACAACGAGTACCATCGATCTCCTTAAGGCGAGAGAACGGCGAGATGGTAGAGCGAGCGCAAGGCGCGTTTCTACCTCGGATCCGTTCAATGGAAATTCACCCTACGAAGAGAGAGAAAGATCGGCCCATCGGAAGCTGCTTCGCATCGAGCGAATAATACTCACAAAGTTCAAACGGCGCCTTTCGAGGTTGAAGTTCGACAGCAAGATAAGTTATCGCGTCTCGTAGATCAAACTTTTGATATCAGCGTGCGCGCTCGCGAGCGTGTGCTCATCTTGTCGAGAGATAAAACCAAAGTCCGAGTTACGGTGGATTCTTCGCGCGTCCATCTCTCGACGCTTTCTTTGAAAACGTGAAAAGAATAATCATGCTGGATCGCGATGACGATTTAATGATGGCTTATTTTTTTTTTTTTAATTAGATAACGTTCTTAACAGAAAGATTTTTATATAAGGTTGATCGTCCGAAGCTCCCTTTAAACCCCTTAATTGGATACTCGATGAAATTTTATATTAAAAAGTTAGAAAACCAATTGGATGTAATTACAAGCAGTACAATGCATTTAATAAACACTGAGAAAACGAAAAAGAATAAACAAATAAATTTATAAAAATTGAACAATGTCTGATTCGTGCTTTTCATGTTTGGTATGGCATTCGTACCAAGAGTCTCACTCGAGATTATAAGGCAATATTTTTATTTTTTTTTAATTTAAATGAACACCAAGATAAAAAGTAATGGAAAAAAATTGTTTTCTAATATCGTAGAGACAAAATTAATGACATTTATTACGAGTATCGTAATAAAAGATAATTCGAAACTGGTGACGATCGTTCGCACGAGTTCTCTCTATTCAACATAACCCAGAAATCTCGTTATCGTTTCAGACATTAACTTCTACCTTGTGAGAACATGCAACGCGGTATTGTCGAATCGCATCTCTTAGGCGCCATCGATGATAACCGGCGTCCCTTTCACGCGATGCCGTTTCTCCGTAGCCATGAACGTCGTTGCAACGACGAAAACGTCGGCGATCGGAGCGTTCCATTTAATTAAGTTCGTATTGTGCAGAAGTGCACGTCGCTGCAAAAGATTCTTATCGTTGCTGGGGAGATATGAAGGTACCTGGGCCAGCAGCTCTTTATCACGGGACGATCTGAGGTAGCAAAGTGAATGCTCGTTTTAGAGGTAGAGAGAGAGAGAAAGGTTCCTTCTCACTCCCTCTCTTCCTTTTCGACAGCGGACGAGCGCGAGAAACTTCCACTATCTACTCGGAACCAGTTCTCCGTTCACGTCGAAATAATTAGCGTCGATCGGTAGGAGGCATCGTCGCGAGTACACCCAACGTGTCTTTAGAAACGCGATCGTGGAAAGCTCGTTTTCCTATGGCGATGTGTTTCAATAGATCTTCTCGTGTAGACGGAACTGATACGTTACGAATGCGAGAGAGAGAGAGAGAGAGAGAGGGAAGAGAGAGCGAGAATCACTCCAGAGTCTAGGACAAAGTGGACCGTTGAAGTAACCATTGTAATTAGACGAGAGAAACTCGGTAAACGACTCGATTAATAAAATGGCCTTTGCCACGAGACCATTGCAAATAGATAACTAGTTGGAGCGACGAAAACGGAAGGGAGAAAAAGGGATGACAGGCCGCCGCCGGCGGCTGTGAGGGGTACGTCAGCGAATTTACATAAAGTCGTGCGATTTATTCATGAACACGACTACGGCGTCTGTACATTTTCATAAACGTCCCGAATGATAGCGCTCACGTAACGTCCATCCTTTCTATTCCACATTTTTCATTCTTTCTTTCTTCCTTCTCTCTATTTTTTTTATCCCCGAACAAATGCCATTCAACATGATGGCTCCACGCTTTTGAAACGTCGAATACGACGCGACGTTCTTCCTGTCCATCCTATGGTAAACCCGCGTGCTAAAGGATACACGCTGGTGAAATAATGCGAGGAGTCGTTTAGTACGTTCGAGACACGATTTTACGGTAGCGATTATTAGCAGGACCGTTGGGTGACTTCCAGAGTGGCAAACAGAAATTTCGAATTGGAACAATACGCTTTTTTTTTTTATAATACTTTTTGCCTCATTCGGGTGTTCTTCCGTTCGGTCATGTAACGAATTCACGAACCAATCGGTAGCAACGATGACTTCTCGCGATTGTGCACGTGTGCTGGTCTAAAAAGGATTTTATGTACGCGTCAGTTTTTTCGAGGCCACGCGTTATCACGAGCCATTAAACCACAACATCACGTGTAAAATGTCGCACACAAAGGCAAGGATATTTTTATTTCGTTGAAATACGTTTTCTCCGTCTGTCCGTGTGCGTGCATACTCGCGTGTTAGGTATCATGTTTAAAAAATATATATATATATATATATATATATATATATATATCAGCATGAAGTCCCAGGGGAAAGAGACATGCTAAAACCGCGTCTGTTTATTGTACACTAAACGGAACGGATGCATTGATTGCTGTGAAAACAGGACCGACCGTATTTTTATGTTATTCCTCCGAATCACGGTGGAAAATATCGTGGTTGTATTTTATTCCTTTTATCTGAAACACCAAACTTTCGACCGTATCGATCTATTCTTTCTCTCTCTAGTCGGAAAGTTTCTATCTAAAACCCCTTCTCTAGTTGTCAGGCCATGCCATACGTACCTACCGTGAGAGAATATTAATTTATAACTTTGGAACGATAAACGTATTTACCGTTAATTTATTATAATACGGGCACATCAGTTCCCCGTCAAATGCATTCCGTTTAGCACCATTCGAGCTCGCGAACTACACTGGTTATATATATATGTGTGTAGATGGTACATTTTGGCGGTGGTGAACATGCAAGGGAGGGAGGAACGCACGCCGCGGAAATTTCAATTTTCATATGCACCGGTATTTATGAACTCCATTTGTCGAGAAGGGCGAAAAGTAGGGAACGGTCGAAACGACGTGCGATTTGCCCGTAATACGTTGCACTTAGAAAATTACGAGCCCGAGTTTGGACCAATCGCTTTAAAGCATCGGTGAATATTTTCGATGCCAGGGTTTATATCGGTAAAATCATATATTTTGCTCGAAAGACGCGGAATACAATTTTTACGCGTACTACGTTACGTCGGGAGCTCGTATTATTTTCCGATTATTATTAGCACGTCGGTGACATTAACATCGTAGTCGAGTAACGACGAAGTCATCGAATTCTTCTAGGAGTTTTTGAAAGCCGAGTTCGCAACTTGTTCGAGACGAAGGCAGCGCTTTGCCTGTAACGACTGAGTAGTTGCTACACGTTTTATCGGCCACGTTATAGCAATGAATTCTGACGAACTTTAAAGCGCTTAACCAAGTTCCGCCCAAGTTATTTTTTTTTTGGTATCATTTAACGAGAATACGTGGCCCGTACATTTTAGATTGAGCCATACCGCAAATGCGCGCGCACGCTTCGCCGCCAATCGTAAAACTCGCGACGGGGGGCTTTAATCGGCAAAGCGCGGCGTAGGCGAAACGATGGTTTAAAAATGCAACGACGCTACCGGGTCTCGTTAAGCGAACAAACAGGTTCTATGTTTCATCATTAACGGCTGGCTATCGGAATTGATTAAAACCCTATTTTGTCGCGCTTTCCAGCCAGACATCTTTTTCCCGCTTTTTGCTACGTAGCCACGGTGCGAAAAGGTCGCTAGCCGCGTGCTTCGAAAGGGGAAATTCGCGTTTCACCGCCATTTGCATAAAATCATGAAAATTCGATCGTACACGATCAGTAATTTATCATTATCGCACCGACCGAGAGTGAAATTCCTACGACGAGTTATTCTACCACGCTCGATTCGAGGCTCGACGGTAATGTACCAACGTAGGTATATATAAGTTGATTTATTTGGCGTAACGGCAAAGTCAGCCACGTATCAATCGACACAATATGCGAGCATGCGCACGTTCGATCACGAAGAGAATTCATTAATCTTGTTAGCCGCCCGGTGAAACTCGCCGCGCCGATGCGATATCGTGAATCTCGGATTTGCACGTAAGTAGACCGCCCGGGGTGGGCCGCGGGATAAGCCGATGAAATTGCGTTCCACGAAGGAAGAACCGCGTAGGTAGGTATCTTCCAAGAGATTTTCTGCGTTACGCGGAGAATCAGCATCTTTCTGCCGATTTAAAGGGAGGGGAATGTTAAGACTCGGGAAAAGTCTTTTCGTGGGAACGAAATAATGCTGGAAGATACGTGAGCTGCCATTTCCATATGGAGGATTCCATGGTACTCGTCTTTGTTGATCGAATCTCCTGTTTGCTCGATTCTTTTAGCACGACTATGAATTTTGGAAAAGAACGTCGATCTCGATACTCGAAAGATGAAATAAAGATGAAAAAAATATTCGCTGCCGCCTCTTTGAATGAACATTTTTGTACATCGATTAAATTATATATTTTTCAAATTTAACGTGATTTGCTTCCTCGTTACACAGCACGTCTACGTTCATCTTTTATTTTTTCGTACTCACTTGTCTCGTAACCTTCATCCGGATAAAAGAAGCTTCGAGGCTCTTTTATTACCTCATGATATTCATCATGAAATAATAAAAAAGACATATAGACCTATGATCATATGTCTATATGATCGAAATCATATGTCTACGTACGCAACCAATTTCGCGAATCTGAAACGCTCAAGTGATAGATTAGCATCTGCTAATTAATGACTAATTAGGTAATTAATGTAAACTGTGTTACGGACTGCCAAATGTGTTCGAACAACAATTAAAGATATAAAACAAGCTATTAATCTACTAAAACCTTACATTTTTAACGTATTTGTAACAAAGCTTTCAAGACCCTTTCAAATAGCTTCAAAATTTAGTTAAAAATGTCTTATTCACGAAACAGTCTAACGAAAGACAAATGAGAACATCGATGAAGGAAGATCGCGTTAACCCCCGCAAAAATGTCGATTAACGCGTAGGGAAAAGAACGGTGTTACGCGTTTCGTTATTTATGCGTGTAGAGGCGTCGATGAGAGGTCGTTGAGCGTCACGAGCGACCGCTCGTTTCAACGACCGCAAACGTTCCCCCATTCCCTCTCACGTTTGGTACTCGTCGCATTTCGGCAGATCGCATTTCGAACGAGCTCGCATAAAATTCGACGGTAGCCTTCCAACCAGCCGATTTGATTTTACGTTCGATGGTCGTTCGGCCCTCGCGGGGCCGAAACCTCGAAAAAGCGTCGCACTGGAACCTTTTCACGCTGGAAACTTGCCTTTTTCCTTAACTTCGCGACGTCAAACGATTTTTCACCGTATATTTCGTTATCGAGTAACAAGGAAGAACGAGTAGAGGAAGACATGGAATATCACGGACAGACGTATCATCCTCCTCCCCAAAAAATGAATTCAGCCGTTAGTTTTTTTTTGTAATACCTCTGCTCAATAAACCACACCGGTAAAGCTTTATCGCGGTGAGCTTTTCAAAGCGTAGCACTTTGAGGCAGAATTCGAAAGCTCCTGCGGAAACTTTCGTACGCGTAGATAGGTAGCAAAGGTACGGTAGGACATTTGAAAAATTTCACGGGAGAGCTATCGCTTTTTCCCTGGGATAACGAACGCCGAGATATAAAATTTCGTTACCCGTCGTCGCGCGTTTCTTTCTTCTCTCCTCGTCAAAGGTTTTGCAAGGTTTGTCGAAAAAAGGGAAAAAGAGTAGAAGAGACGGGTCGGAAAACCTGTGGTATAACGTTAAGCGATCCGGTGAATCCATGGTCACGTGCTAACGGAATTAACGTTTTCAACGCGCGTTGTAATACGATAGAAAAAATTCTCTAATTCGCCTTTTCCTTTTCTCAAACCGTTAATAAATTTAATAAACACTTTAATCATGTACCCAAATTATATAAAATGAGTATGTTCGACCTAAAGGGGTAGCCATTATTTTATTATTAAACGCCTACACATGTTCCGAAGGAACGCAGGGAAGTGGAGAAGTTGTAAGTACCGGTACACGAGGTACCTACTAAGAGGGAAAAAAAAGGTAGTCGTAGGGTCGAGAGCCCGTCTTAGGAGCGTCATCGATCCAAACTACGGGACTACGGGGAAGAGGAAGCAGTTCCGGGTGAGCGGAGGCTGCGCCCGATCTCGCTGAAGTTAAGTAATTTGTCGTTGCCGATGGGTTAATGTTATCCATCACTAAGCGAGAATTTACGATGTAATAAGGCCACGAACCGACTCTTACGATCTATCTCTCGACTGTCTCCTCTCCCTTGCTCACTCGTTCGTTTTCTCTCTTAGACACACACACACACACACACATTCTCTCTCTTTCTCCTTCGCTTTTCCCTCATCCCAGTTTCCATCGACTCGCACGAGCCCTCGAGCACCGAGGTGTCTGGTACCGCAAACGAGCGAGCAAGCGAACGGCAAGAGCTGCCAAGAGAACGAGCGATCTTTCTCGATGGATCGTTGCTTAATTAATATGATCGCATAATGAGGTAAAGGGAGCGAAGGAGAGCGATCGTGCGAAACGATCCTTATCGGGGCGTACAAAACGTATTTTGACGAACGATCGACGGAGAAGAGTGCTCGAACTCTTATCGACTTTGATCTCCTCAAGGAAGATCGATCCCTCGACGATGGCAACCAGCGAGAGGGACTTCTCGTACGAACGAGAATTAATGTCGATAAGCGTGACCTTCGCTCCTTTCGAAGATTTCCTTCGTTCTTTTTTTTCAACGACGACGAGTACCGTCGATTCGTACCGATTTTTTTCTTTTATCCCTCTCCACCTTCGAAGAACCATGAGAATTCGCAGCGTGGAAGATCTCGAACCGCGACTCTCGATCGACCGTTTCGGTATATATGCATGTATATACATATATCGTTGCTTTTGATCGCGTCAACGCGCAGCTTGAGAGTTATCGGAAGCTCGTTAGCACCTCATCGTTCACTCGAACGATCTCAATGTTGTTGACGCGGTACATCGAAAGCCGAACTTACACCGTACTCGATTGCTATTCATTGCATAGTTCCACGGATGTGGCAATTCGGAAATTCGGAACTGGAAAGTTTACTTACGGTAATGGGGTAATATCTAAGATCGGTAGATATATGTATAACCTGGTCCCGCAGCTACCATTCTTTTTTTTTAATGGAATCCATGCAGCTAGCATTAGAAAGATAACGTTAGGTCGATCGAGAATCGCATGGTTGTAAACCGATTTTTCTAAAAGTTACCGATCGCAACCTTCTCTTGGTTGCAGTATTCTCTTCCAGAGAAAAAAGGCAAACGATGCATTTTTTTTTACTCTCCGTTCGAAGCGAGAGCATCGATCTAAAGAATCCGGTCGAGGAGGTGGAAAGCTGTACAAAAGTGGAAGCTATTTCCCCGGAGTATTGCCTTCTTTCCCACCGCCGTAAGAAAATCAGTGAGAAAAAAAAAGTTGTACGAGGGGTACGAGCAACCGCGTGATTTTTCCATGTCGAAAGTTTCCGGGAGGTTTTATCGAGTCGTTACTTCTCTCCTAGGCGTTGTTATAACTCCTTACTTCCCGTCCGAAAAAGTCAAAGTTAACGCTCGGATGACCGTAAAAAGAGGATGGCAGGAGAAGCGACACGATAATAAAGAGGCGCGAGATCGAAATTGCAAAAGAAGATCGTTTACGACGATCGCGTGAAAATCCTATCCTCCCACGTCGGAGTACTCTCGTGCAAACTAAAGTCGTATCCTTCGTTCCACTTTTATTAGATATCTCGAAGGTAATCGTACGTAAAAGAAATCAACGCTCACCTATTTTGTTCCATTCGAATGAAACGATGCACGATCCTTCAATGCTTTGTCCGTGTAGAATATTGACGATATTTTGCTACTAGAATTAGATTTTCAGTGACACCCATTATTAAATGAAAGTAAATTGATTTCGAATTTTATTCTGTTCCAACAATATTGTAAAATTAATTGATTTTCGATTCTTTTTTGTAACTTTATTACGTTAACAAACGTGTTCGAGGAAAGGCCTTGAAGTAAAAACAAATCTTTCTCGAATTTGATGGTACTCCTGCATCTCAACGAAGCAGCCGCTCCTAAAGTTTCTTCTAATGCTCCAATCTTGTCCGATAGAAACTCTGCTACCAACGATAACGATGCTCGAATCGTTCGCAAAGCGTAACGAGCTTAAGTTTAGGCAATGTAACTTTAGGCAGTGCGTTTCAATTTTGGGATACGCACCGTTGCGCGAAACAACGATGCTACCGCGCATCGAGTGTACCCATAAACGATTACGGTTATCGTCATGCACGAGTCGTTGCTATTAGAAACAACGATACTTATTTTTCTTCCTTCGATTTTTATCCTCCGACACGCCCATACGGTATCGGGATGTTCCGACAGAACGTGCAACTTTTAACAAAACGATTTTGGCGTTACGCCTAATTATTCAACCACATACACGCGAGAAGATCTTGGCGATCGATAACAGAATCGATTTCTAACGAATAACTTCGTTATCCGTCTAATTTGAGCTTATACACGATGTATATACGTATCCGTCGATAACATTTGCTTGTTCCATCCGTGACATTAGCTCAGGGGCAATGACGTTACAGTATCATTACCAACGTGACTGGTAACTTTGCATCGTTAACGAAGAGCAAGAAGCGGTTGACGATCGACGGATCGCTAGTGGCGATCTAGGCGTGCGCGCTCGCGGACAATGGACGATCATTAAGGGGTAGCGGAAATGAGCGCGCCCATAGGAACTCCTACCCCTTCCCTTCTCTCTTACTCGTCTATCTTCTCGAGAGATATCTACCGGTCAAAAGGAATGCGCTCGAGACTCGATCGATCTATAAGTCATCTATTTGATATATGTATCGGAGACAAAAGATGTTCCATCGAGTCTGTTTGAATAATTTCAGAAAATCTTGTATCAGGGAAATGTATAAAATTGATAACAGGATACTTGCATGGACTATGCAAGTATTTTAACCCCGGATCTTTTCTGGTAACAAATAAAGGGATATAACAAATATATATGTTTTTATTTCCTAATCCATGAGTCGAGTTATTACAGAAGGAGTAACACTGATTGAAGTTCAGTGATCCAGAGTTATACTACTCATATGTTAGAAAACTGTTAATGTTTATTCTTTCTATCATCCATACCCATCTTTTACTTTTTGTGATTACTCATACTATATCCGGCCCACAATTTGATAAATAAAATAAATTGAATTATATTTCATTTGAAAAAACGTTTGCCATTACTGCCCCAACCTATCTTACTTGCACAAATATCTAAAGATTCAAATTTTCACTTATCCGATACCCCACAAGGAACTTTCTCAGTTTCTCAAATGCCCGTAAGAAGGAGCGGTCAACGTCAAGGGGCTATCTTCGTATTTGATGGCGCGTAACTCGGTCGCGTGACGATACCGAGAGTAATTGGAAGTTTCGAGGAAGAGGAGGGGGTACCATCTGGCATCTGCTACCGTAGACGACGGTAGACGACGCGGTCTTGACATTGCTGGAGTAGGATTGCGGCAATGGTGAGACTAGCTCGTTATCCGTTCTACCTCGTTTACGGCGCGTGACACCGAAAACGTGTGTGTACGTACCTACGATAGAGCCACGCGGACGTAGGAACTTCGTAATGCGGTGCATTTCGTGGAGATAGGCCAAGCCAGAGAGATAGAATTTCCTCGAGACTAGAAATAGACAAAGTTTTACCAAAAAGAGTTACCGTGCAAAAGGTACTCTTTTTATATATTTAAACTACTCCATAGAATCGTTAAGATCAATGCCGCTCGCTACCGGTTATCCTCCCGTTACGTAAACCACCATCGTCGATGTAAACTACGTTCGATAAATTCTCAGCCGGTTCCACGCTTTGACGTTTATCACTCGGCGAGATTGGCTGTAACAAATCAGCCAATTTACGAGCGCAACCTTACGGAGTGAAAGAGATAGCCTTCCGGTTGAAACGAGCCGAATAATTAGCGTCCACTTCTAATCTCGTGATCTCGATTTCTTAACTACCCACCGTGGAATTCCGCTCTTCTTCCCTTTGTAAATTACAAGCCTCGGGAAGGTGATTCGGAATCGAGCTAACGATGAGAGAGATCTCAGCAGGGAGTAACGATGCTTAGGAAGCTCTAAGGAAAATTGATTTACCGTTTGGTGGAAGACTCGAAAAGCTTTTGTCGTTGTATCGTTGGAAAGAAAAGACTTCTCTCTCTAGTTGCCAAGAGAGATCAAGCCGACATTCATTGCCGTTGTAGAACAATGCGGAATCATTGCTCGGATCGGACCTGGCTACTGTTATTGCCACCGTAGCCATCCCGGTGATCCTCGTGTCTGGCCGAGGCCGACTTTACGATCACGGCAGAGGTAGCAACCGTGCGAGCGTTGCTACCGCGCGGCAGCAGCAACGGCAGCTCGAATGTCTGCCGGTAGGCCATGCGTGAAAGCCGTAATTGATAATAGGAACAATCGCTCCTGGTAGCCTCCGAGTCGACTCTCGGCGCCATCCTGGACTCCATTTGATCTCGTAATTACTGTCCGTGGGATACGCGCGCGTGCTTACGACGAGGAGGCACTCCGCGCTAGTACACATTTCCTCTTCCAGCTGTTTCCAACGACTCGCGGTTAGTCCTTCGAACGTTCGAGCTGGATCGACCTGACTCGACGTTTTATCCCTACGTTTCCAAGGACAACGAGTAGTTATTCTATCGATTCGTCGAGAGTCAGTTTAATATTATTTGATATAATCGAACGTGTAATATAGATAATGAAATGATTTCTTCTCCCCGAAGTAACCTTATATCTCTCTCTACATAATTGTCTGTTTTAATTAACGAACCTCCGCTAGAGAGCGTGCTCTCGTATCAGTCTATATCTTCCAGAGTGAATGTAAAATAATAAATGGGTGGGATACGAAGGAAATAATGAATAGAAAGTTAAAGCCTGGATGATGAGTCCAATTATACGGTGCGTGCTAATCGATAGCCCTTCGCACATAAGACAGCTTTTATAAATGTAATAAGTCGAGACAGGGTGAGAGCATCGGAGAGATTGGAATTCCATCGGTCGATCGTAAATGGAAGAACAATGCGAACTTTGATATTCAGGCACGTGTCCGTACTAGTCGTACAGATAAAAAGGGAGAAGCACGAAAGAAACTAATTCTCTGCATGCGTATTTAACGACGACTGTAACGGGTGACGTCGCGTGGATAAGGTGGAAGATATATAAGGACGAGTTTGCATCGTATGGACGAGCTGGATCGAGCCGTTAGGTAAGGAACTGTTCGAGTACCTACCTACTACTACTGCCTGTACCTTTCGTCGTTGTCCCCTTTCTATCTTTCTTCGCGATTCCCCACCACCCCTGAGACCATTCACCTGTCATTAGCGTTATTTATCGGCACTGAAATGAATTACGAGCAGTGTAAATTCTACAGTCGACGCGTATACCCGCCGAACGGAATTGCTGGACGATCGGGGACGCTATGAAATCTTAATAATGACAACGACGTCGTGATATCCACCTTCGTTTTACCTTTCCCTAAAGTTCGATCGTAATTTTACTCCGATAAACGGCGTTGACGAGTGACTACTCGAAGGGAAAGAAGCCTATACTACTCGTTTATTTTAATTTCTCACCATTGCGTAACGATATCGAATGACGGACAACGGGACATTATTCTGCATGCTTTTATCTTTAAAATGAGCCATTAAACATTGAAATCGGCGGTGGTGAGCATTTTGGCAAAAATCATGATGCATACATCAGGATTTTTGTCAAAAATCGATGCATCTCGAATTTGCCCGATCAAATACTCGTTCGAAAGAGAAAAATCTCCTCTTTACGAAAATGCAAGTCGCGTTTCGATAGGTTGGCTGGTTCGAAAGATACAGCAGTTTTAAGCTCGAAAACGACCCATACTCCGACACTTAAAAGATTAATTTCTCATCATTGCTTAACGATATCGAAAAACGGACAACGGAACATTATTCTGCATGCTTTTATCTTTAAAATGAGCCATTAAACATTGAAATCGGCGGTGGTGAGCATTTTGGCAAAAATCATGATGCATACATCAGGATTTTTGTCAAAAATCGATGCATCTCGAATTTGCCCGATCAAATACTCGTTCGGAAGAGAAAAATCTCCTCTTTACGAAAATGCAAGTCGCGTTTCGATAGGTTGGCTGGTTCGAAAGATACAGCAGTTTTAAGCTTGAAAACGACCCATACTTTGACACTTAAAAGATTAAGAAACTAACGCTGTACGCGATATAGGGATAGAAAAATCCGCTCCCGTTTTTAACCTTACGTCAATATCCCTACGAAATAGGAATTTCGACTTTGCCAGCCCATCGGAAATCGATCAACCATCGCCGATGAAAGATAAACGCGCGCGTTTAGAAAGAAAACGAAACTTCTTCCCTCCCGTATTTTATAAAGCCATTCCAACGAATCCATCCCTTCTGTGGAAATCAAGCAACAGCCGCTAAAACGAAATTCCCGAGTGTTCCATAAGAAGCAAACTTTCGTTTCAACGCGAACGGCCGAAGATATACCGTTCGAAATTCGTTTATAGGTACGCCAGCCGATGTTCCGCCACGACTTCGCGCGAAATCCGATTGACTTCCTCGCATTTCAACGACCACCAATCGGAAAAACGAAAATGGAAACTCCGTTTGGATCGCTACGCGGACAATACAGAGCGTTGCGTTCCGCGAAACCGTTAACTTGCTTGCTAGCTACCGTGACGCGTGCGATTGCCCATTGAAATGGGACACGACGTTTCGTATTTTGCAATAAAAATAGGATCCCGACCCACTGTTGCGCTCGTCGCGTACCTCTTGTTCGACTTTACGTGTCAAGATTCTCATATATATTTTCATGTGTTATTACCATTGAAGGAACGTAAAACGATTATGAATTACAGTACCCTTCGTTCAAAAAAATATGTACTTCCAAAAGGAACTTCGTTATCGTGTAATATTTCAAAATGTTTCATTCTCTGCAACAGACATTTCGATACGTTTTCGAAAAACAAAAAACCAGATATTGACACCACGCGTGAAAAGTTTATTCGAGATAATGCAATATAAAATATTTCCGATGTAACTCACGTTTCGCGGTAGGTTTTTGCTTTGTTACATATTTTCATCGAATAAAATAAGCGTTTTACACAAAGGAAAATCTGTGATATACCTACCTACCGTCGATTTTATTTTAACATACTGGGTAAATCGAGCTCTCTCGTGTCTCGATATGATCAGGGTTATTCACCAATATTGAAGTTAGTTTATTTACGCTCTTTTCCACGAGAAGAACTATACGAGACATTCTCTTTTTGTACGATATTATAAACAACAACTTGATCAATTTTTCAATCTTGGAGGACCTTGAGAAAAAATAATACATTATTTTATATTTTTACACATAAGACCCAATTTAGTTGCAACTTAACTATTTCCAGAATTTCTGCTCAAGGCAACAGTTGTCATTCAACGATTGATTTTATATAAATTAATAATACATGTACCGAGCTGACATGTCGTACCGTAGAATTTCCTACTATCGTATAGACAAATTGTCTGCCATAAATAAATAAATAAATAAATAAAAATAAAAAATGATCACGTAGCTTGCCAGATCATTATATCAAATAAGCAAACGAACGGATAGACAGATAAATTCCTAGCTTTTCTCCGTACAGTACCGAGCAACGGCCTAGGCTCTTAAAACCGGCGACACGAGGACGGTAGGAAAATAAATGAACAAGGAATTTAGTCGATAGTCGTGCTTCGTAGACGAGTCAATCGTGAAAAGCAATTACAGGCAGTGGTGAACGAGTATTCGTCGATCGGAATGGTTTTTATCGATCGTCAAAGAACGGCATCCATTGTCATCCGGTTATAGGTACCATATCTCGTTCTTCTTCTCTCCTTCGTGGACCATCTGCCCGATTGAACGCGTCTGGACAGCCCAGGATAGTTCCAATATTGTCCCAAACGCACCGGCAAGTCCCTGTCGGACGTATTTGGCTCAGCGAGTAATGTAACGGTCTTGCATTAAGTACCGGCACATTGCGTGCCGCGTCCAACTGGCATCTCGTGTCGCATCTTGCCGATCGATAGATAACTTATCGTTCGATATAATCGAAGCACGCTCGATGCACGTCGCCATTTTCAGGTTACGGCGACGTATCGGGAAAGCCTCGATATAATATGGGAAATGTCCGAAAAATTTCTCGATATTATTCAAAATATAATTGGATAACCGGAGTGATAATATTTTGTTCATTTTACCTTTCGCTTATTCAAATTTATTCATTGCCTCTTCCGTTGGCACGACGTTAATAACGAACGGTACGTTGAGAACATTTCGAAAGAGGATCTCCCTCCGAGCGAGAAAAAAATCCTCTCTATTCCATCCTTCGAAAAATTTCTTATCCGAAATTCCGTTAATGTAAAAGTTAATTCCTCGAGAAATTTCAGTAACACCTCGACGCGGCACCTCTCGTAAACTGGTTAATGCTCTTAACTTCATTAAATCGGAAACTCTTTACAGATCGACCGTAATAACGAAACCATCCATTACGACGTACACCGTTGCCGTAGTAAAGTTAAAACCCCTATGGTTCTCCGGTTAAATGCATTAACGTACTTTATCGTTACTGCATGTAACTACATTTGCAAGTACCTACCTTTTTCCGTTCTTCGAATAGGTAGTAGAGACACGAGTAACGCTTTAATATCTCAATTTTCCCAAAGAAATTATGAGCGAATCGAAATTTGTAGCACTGTTCCGTCAATTTCGATTGGAAAGCAGGGTCGTAGCGTCGAAAGCGTACGCTCGAATTTACGTGCCGCCGCCGATATGGGAAGCCGAATTACGGGCGACGCGCATACCGTACAACTATTACATTCGAAACGGCACACCCGTTTATCACTCATGCATTTAAATGACGATGTAATTACAAGTGAGCGATGTAGAATACTCGGGACTCTATGTGACCATGCCATATGCATAGAATATCGAGTATATAAAAGGTAAAGGTAAATGTACGGATTCGATAAAGTATTATACACGGTACGTAACTTAATTAACTTTGTTTCGCGTTTAATTTATCGAAAAGGGGAGTGTAGTAAATGAATATTCTTTCCTCGCTGAATACCTAACTTTGGTTTATTATAAAAGGGGATATCGTAAAAATGACTAATCCGACTTTATAGTCTAGACGGTAAGGAATAAAGTGACCCATCATCGAACTTCGACGGACACCTACCGTCTCGAAACCTCCGTGTCCCGTACAATCTTAATGGCTAATAACGAGCTCCGAAACGATCGCCGGAACGTACCTTCGCGATAGTTTCTAAGCACGTAAATGCGTTCCATGTACATTCTCGGAAGTTGGAAACAGTCATTTAATGGTTAGAGCGAAGATCGTCGAAGCGAGTAACATCTGCCGAGTCGTAAAAGCTTCGTGACACGATTGTACTCCGTGGAAGAAACAGCTGGTCCACGAAAGAATGCTTCCTGATTGCTCATCGACGACGAATGATCGGTGAACGCTGATTCACGCGGTCCGAATTTCGAGTGGTCCGTGCGCATGCCGGCTCGATGATGTGTTAAATCGTTGATCGCGCTTCCTTTAAATTTCTCTTGCCTGCTGGACGATTGATTTCGATGAAGGTAGAACGGGGAGAGCCGAAACGATCGAGGAACGCGAGATAATCGCGAACGTGAGATGAGATATCGAGTAGTGAATATATACGAAGTAAATCGTAGACTGAAACTCATTACGTAGCATTGTATTTATTAAGTAATCCCCCGGTTACGTAAGTCGTATTTGTAAATTAACTTCATAAGAAACTGCAATATTTATTATTCTTAAATATTATTTTAAAAAGACTAGTCCTTTTAAGCGTATGTTTATTTATTTATTCGCATTCTATTAGAAATGAATAAAATATAACTACATAAGAAGCTGAATAATTTCTTTTCAACTTTAAGAAGGATTCGTGCCTACAAAATTAAAATATTCACTTTCAAAAAAAATAGTAATTTCTGTAGATTTCAAGACTCAATACGTAACTCGAATAAAATCTTTATTCGAATCGTTCTCAATTGCTATAACGAATCAATGTATACGAATCAAAGTCGTTCTTAGCACCCCTTTGTCCCAAGTATCCCCTTTTCACCGAACACCAGCAGCACCATCGCAAATGACATCAGCAACGATATGTCCGTCGTGTCGAGAATTATTGGTCCCCACCTACAAATAACTGGATCTCGTGTTCCTCGTAGTGGAACAAAGCGACGCGTAGGAGAGAACGCGTGCGCGCGCATGTAGCATGGTCAGAAACGTAGGGAAGTCCGTTCGTTGTAAAGCACGTTGCTCGTCGTGCGGATTGCGCCGGGAGCCAGCACCTTTGTCGTGGAAGCACCTTCTCTTCTCAAAGAAAACGACGAGATATCTATTCTCTACCGTCGAGGTAGCACGAACACGCATTACCGTTAACCATAAACATTTGACATTTTCTAAGGACTCTGGACACTTCGCCGGGACAAGTAACTTACGTTGTTGTTGTTGTTACAGCTAGCGCGGGTGGAGCACGTTCTCGAGTACGACTTACGACCACGAGAACACGCTGATGGCATTATAAAGTTCTACTTACGACGAGACGTAATGATTGTCGTAGGATATTCATAGAGACGATATGTATTCATGAAGAGAAAGAAGAGAGATGGAAGAAGAAGTCAAAGAAAAAGCAACCGAGTGTACCGTTGCTTTACTCAAGGAGGAAGAGATGGGTCTAGTTTTATCGATCTAGCTTCGGAAAAAATCACGCGTATTATTATCGATTCCATATCCTGGACATAGAAAATAGAGATTTCCATCGTTACGACTTCCGGCCAGTACGGTCGAACGACTTCGTACAACGTTTGAATTAACCTTTCGAACCGCGCACGTCTATTGGCGATATAAAGACTCGGTAATATATGACACGTCGACTATCACGCTGGAATTCTAGTTACACAATTCAAATGATCTATCTATCTATCTCCTTTGCCGTTCGCTTTCGCGGAAGGTGGTACCCGATCGTATCGGTAAGCAGAGACAATAATAAAGTTAAAATTACTCATTAGTTCTCGCGATAAGATCGGCTAATCTGAAAGAAAAAAGAATTGAAAAAGGGGGGAAACGAAGGTTGCCTCGAAGGATCTCGTCGTGGCAGCCAAAGAATTCCAGCCGAGTATAATTTCCTTTCTGGTAAGTATGGACGAAGCTCGCGGACGAGCTCGCTGGCGCCGAGGTTGAAATAATTCAGCATATTACGCGCATAGTTTGCCACGCGAAACGTTCCACCATTCTTAACCACTTCAATTCCCTTCCACGAGAGTCAACCCCTTCCCTCCTTCTTCTTTTATCCTTTTTCCTCTCAATGCTCCACGCACGAAGCTCGCGTTTGTCCCGTACCGAACCACGAGAGGTAGCCATTCTCCTTCGTTCTTTATCTCTGTCTTCGACAGAAGCTCGATGCTCGACACCACCGAAACTACTCCTTTCGACGTCCCGTTGCGAACTGTCGGAAACTGCCGGAAAGTTTCGCTCGGCAACGATACAGCAGCTTGAAGAGACGACTTCCCTGGCTATTCTCTGCCGTTCTACGAGAGTTCGAGAGCACGCTTCGGTGCATCGAATAGTATTGCGAAGAAAGAAAACGGTATCTGCGGATTTCGAACGATCGAGTGGGTTGATGTACTATTCATCGGTGTCCTTTGCGCTTTCATACGTTGGATCAATTATTCGTTACGTATTATACAATTATCTTGCAACGAATCGGATGCTCAATTTAACTTACCGACAACTCGTTCGAATTTTATGTTAATATAATTATGCAAGTCATTGTATTCGGGTCGAGTATAAAAGAATAATGACGAAAAGAGTATAATGAAAGAACGAGAATTCGTTTCGACACGATTCTACTTTTCTTGCTCGCAAGAGTACGTAGGTACTATCCTATTCGAAATAGAGCAAAGTACTGGAAATCATTTTTCTAATAGATTTCTACAGACTTCTCGATAGCCCTGTCTCTCCAAGACGGCGTAGTTTACGAGCCCGCATGCGCAACTCATCCGCGTGCGCACGCGATCGCAATGGCATGCCGCATTCAAACGAACGGGATCTTGAAGTTGACGAAGAAAGGGGTCTGGATTATCGTGGTAAGAATTTATTGTGCCGCGGGCCGCGTAGTACCTACCTCCTTCTAACGTCAGAAATACTGGATGGGGTAATAAAAGAATAAATTACTTGTTAATCACGAATACCGCGGCGAATCTTGTAAAAATCTCAATAATATACACGTGACTGCGTCTAGACACACGATTCCATTATTTTTCTTACGCGGGAACGCTCGTGAAAATGATAAATGTCTAAAAACCTGCTCGACGGGAGGTTCGAAAAAAAGAGCGAGAGAACGAGCGATGAGAAATCACGAAGCTTGTCTTTCCACGGAGCCATCCTCGCGTCAACAACACCATGATCACTTTTCTTTCCACTTCTCAACGACATCCTACCCTTTCTGTCAGCGTTCTCCGCAAAACTCGTAGCCACCGGATCGATTATAACCGTATTACATATTCCGCTTGTTGCAGGTAGGTTACCTGACATCTTGGCGACAAGAAAAAAATCAAGACGATCTTTCAACGAAAATCGATAAACTCGTGGTAGGTATCGATAGAATGCAAAAGGAAGAATACTTTGTCGTCCGATATTCGATATACTCGGGACGGAGGCCACGGAAACGTGGCTTTTTGATGAACGTCGATGGACAACGTGGAGGAAGCAAAAAAGGAACTCGCGGGACCGCGAGGATCCCGAAGGAAACGAATTCTCCCTTTCGAAAGAAAAAAGGGTGAAATGAGAAAGAAGAAGGAACGAAAGAGAAGAGTCACAACCGCAATGAAACGAGCGTCGCGAAAGACGAGATCCCCGTGAGAAAGCGAACGAAGTATTCGGTATAATATCACGAGTGGGTTACCACTCGGCGTTATTACGTGCCTTGCAACGCCTTCCATATCCTTTATCCACGATCTAAATCTTGGTTACGAGCGGCGCAAGCGCACGGTTATGGTTTTGCGGTAATTATAATGACGCCGGTAACAACCGCGTTGCGAACTTGCGAGCACGCGGGCGTCTCTCCACTTTGACAATCGTACCCCACGCGCGCTTCTCTACCTACGAAAACCACACTTTGATACTTTGCCGGTTTATTACAGAAAATAACGCGGTAATAACGATCCCTCGTTTCGTGTCATCTCCTCCCGGGGTAGGAGAGAAGTAGGAGAATGTCTTTTCCATTCCGTTACCTATCAACCCAGAATGACAATTTTACCCGTGTCGTTAAGAGATGACAGATATAGTGGTGCATTAATTTAACGAGAAATTTATTAATATCACAGTCGTGCCACGAGAGGCCATAGAGAGTTAAAGAGAAGAAGAAACGTATGTGCGACGGTATAACGCGCGGATTACGAAGCTCTAAGCGTGCCAGTCGCTCGGATAACACCGAAAGAAACTAAGTAGTTGCTAAAAGATAGACGGCAAAGAAGGAAACCGAAGAAACAAAAAATACCTCTTCTCTTACAAGAACATTTTTTTCATTATCTTCTTTTCTCTCAGTCGTCTGTATCTCTCGCGGTAAGTTTGGCGAAGCATCGTGGCGGCATTCTTTCTTCGCGTCCCTATCGAAGAATTAATATCCGTTTCGCGAGAGGAGTCGCGTGACTTTCGAAAGAGTTCGCTTGTGCATCCGATATCAAAGAGAGACTCTCTCTTTCTCTCTCACTCGAAGAGATACCTCGCTTAATTCGGTTCTACCCATGAAAAAGAGTGTGTGTACTTTACCGAGCGTAACGATATCTCCGGCGAGCAGCGGCTTGAAAAATGAACGCGCAGTAATGGCATCGGGCTAAGTACTCGCCGCTGCGGCTACGACTATCCGTCATAATCTGTATCTCTCGCGGCTACGTCCTCTCGCACACGTAAAACGCTTCGTATACGCCAAAGCTGACGTACGTGGATACGTACGTGCGAATGTCCACGAACGAATCTTCTTTCGTCTACCCTTTCGCAACTGTACGCGTTTTTGCGTTTACTCCCCTTTCCCTCCTCTTCGTAAATATATATGTGTACGTATACATACACGCGTGTATACGTTGGTAGATGCGAAACATCGCGATAGAAACTCGCGAAGGGGGAAAAGTATAGTCGTGGTATTCTGCAAATTGTACGCGCGACACGATTCTTCTTGTCGGCGCGTCCCAATTACACGACATAATGGTAGAGACGTCGCGGACGATTTATTTTTCGCGTTCGTTGACGTTCCTGGAAAAGTCCGAGATAATTAACTGGAAGTTAACGATTTTACCGTCGTATCGAGAGACTCGCGACCCTTCGAACAACGAGCTTCCATTTCTATTACCGTTGATATTATTCCGCATATGGGATGAATATATGAATGTATGATTCAATATGTTTTGTCAATTATATCGTATCGTTTCTTTCTATGGTAATAACTAGATTAAATATAAATGGAACAAAAAAGGGAGAGAATCTTTGCTTTTCAGATTTAATATATCCATTCGAAGCTCCAAAAACAGGCATAGCACTTAATTTCGTCGCATCTTTTAATACCATCCGGCGAGGGATAACGAGATATTCTGATAAGTCCAGGCTCAAGGTATTATTCCATCACTCGGCATTTTATCGTGACGGCATCACCATTTTTATTTTCACGAAAATGCCTTGGCGATATTCCTTTCTTTATACCTACTCTCGTTCTATCATGCGACTGATCAATTTTATGCAAAACCGGAACGTACGTGGCAGCGTGTACAACGCAGGAATTCGGTATCTGTAAATTTGACGCCATTGTATCGAGAGTTTGGTAATCCAGGAAGTCGCACCTGTAATAACGCATATGCGGACGGATAGAGAAATAATTGGTAACAGATTCGTGGTCCTTGCGTTGCGCAACACGACGGAATAATTATTATGCGCGTGGCCACGGTCCAATTAATCGAACTACACCGATGTTTACACTCGTATGTCTTTGCTCTCTTCCCCTATCGCCCAGCGTGCGAATAGAAATACACATTTGTATGGAGAATTGATATCGAAGCGTTACGTCTCTTCCTGGTCGTATACATGAAAATGAGGAACAAAGAGAGAAGCTTGTACATCTCTGAATCTATTCGACGATGTAATTAGAACATGATTACTGATATTGTAGACCCCTTCTTTCCATTCACATTCGATACAATTACTTGGTTGAAATTTAGAAATGATGTTTGTTAAATCCCGAGTCGATATTTTTAATTTCGGTTTGATTCTCCAAAGCCTACTTTTCTTTGCTGTTTCTATATGCCGCTCGAATTATGACTCGCTTTCACCCTACGAGATGCTGTGGTAGGTTTGACGAGTGATCTAATCGTCGATTTGACCCTACAACATGCTCTAAACTTCGATTTGACCTTACAAATTCTCCAAAGCCTACAATTGTAGGTTTTAGACACTAAAAAACCTACATTTGTTGGATTTGGAGTGTCTAAACGAAGTTTATAAGCTATGTTTTGACTCTCCATTTGTCAAAACCACAAATTTATTCGCCACATATTTTCCCTATTCCATACAAGCTTTATTTTTAATCTCAAACTTCTAACAGAGCATTTTGGAGGGTTTAATCGCGATTAAAATGTCGACTCGGGATATTATAGTTTTTTCTATTTTAAATATTAAATATTATTAATGAAAAAGGGGGTTTATAGCTTATGAATATCCGACTAAAAATGGAAAACGAAAATCGATATTATCTCCAATATGGTAATAGCAATTGCGATAAAAGTCATTAATAAATGGGATAGCGGTTGAAAAAAAGCCTTTACCGATCCATAATGACAGATTGATGTAATTTTAATCTCTCTCTCTCCCTTCTCGTTCGTTAGGCGAAAAAGAGGCAGTTAAAAGGAGCAAGTCAAAATATATTATCGTGTACGTAGCGAATGCGATTGTACGATTGGACGATACCTCGAAAACGAGCGTAATCTTCTTACGTATCGTCGATGGCGATTCATCCGTTGTTGCCCGAAAGATTCGATACGATCAGAACGAAGCGTTTCTCGTTCTCTCGCTCGTATTACCGTCGTCGTGCTATTATTCTTTCGGCGACAAACTCATCGATCAAGGGTACCTCGAATCCTCCTACTTTTTCTTGTTAACCTGATAAGAAGTTTATTGTTTTCATTAACCCAGATTTCCCTCGAACAACCATGAGTTCTTTAGTAGTAGTTGTTTATTAACTCGTTCGAGTCAAAGCCGAACGATCGATGGAATTATATTCACTGAAAATAGGAAACGATGCTCCTGTCTTCTACCATACGAGATGAAAGTATCGATTGAATCTCTTCATACATATAGGTGTATGCGTCCACCAACTAAAGGTAGCGATCACCTCTTGTCGCACAGGAATGAAATGTAAACTACAGTGGAACTTCGATTATTCGACCGAGCTAGGTCCACTCCGAAGGATTTTCTCGGTTAAAACACTTTACCAAGTTTAATAGTAAATTTAATTTCTGTCTCCTAGTCTCGTCTACTTGAATTTTACAACAATCCCATGCTTCTTCCCGTCGTTACGAAGGTTTAACCATGTCCCAACGTTGTTCCGTAAATCATGCTTCGGTTAAAATTAACTGGAGAGAGGGGATATTTAACAAAATTAATTAGTCTGTACTCTTGTCCACAATTCGGATTATCGGTGTATAGGTATTACTATGGAGAGTTTCCTATTATTGGTAATTAATATCACGAATCAATAATTCATTCAAACAACCGAACGATGAAAGGGCCACCGATGTAAAATCGTTGGTACCTTAACTGTAAACGATGGATTTCGTTTAACAGAGCCTAACGCGCGTCTGGCAAGCTCCCATTCACGTCTGGTAGAAAAGGACCAAATATTTTAATTTCTTTCGCTCCGGTATTTGAACTGGCAAAAGTGTATTTGACGTAAGCGACTATTTGCCGAGCTTTCCACGCCGGTCATGCATATTTAGATTCGTGACAATTTGCCCAACAATTCAGATGGATAGCCGGTTCGAACGCGAAAGATAATGGAGCAGTGGAAGATAATGGACGACAATTGCAGTGCAGCGGTGCCTCATGACGATCGAGTCACGGCCGGAACTACAATGATTCGGTTATTTTTGTTTAACGGAGTGCGCGCCGTATTCGTCGAGAATTCTGCATCTATCTCTCTCTCTCTTCATCCGTAATATTCCTCGTCCGTCTTTCATAACCTTTCGCAATCCATATAATATATTCACCCTTTTCACCTTTCTTCCTTAGCAGCCTACTCCGATCGGATCAAAGAACACACTCGAAATCCAGGACAGGGTTGTCTAATCCGCAAACAAACACTAAAACCATTAGAATTTACTTACGGCAACGATTGTCCAAAGCTAGAGATCTTGTTAGAGGTTAATCAACTTCATTTGCCCCGTGTCAATATCAAACAAGAGAAGCTACGTCTTGGTTGCTCTCGGGGAAAAGAAAGAAATCATTTCGACCGTTCTAAAAATAGAGAACGTAATACGGTCGTTAAACGGTTTCTCTCTCTCCTCATTAAAAAAATATCCAACGAAGTTACACACCCGTGAAATATTGACTCCACCGAAGGAACTTCAAAAGCGAGTCCTTAAATCGAATTAGCGTTCCCTAACGCATTCCAGTATCGTATGATTCTCTTCGATGTCCGGAGATTCGTTTTGCCCCCATCGCAAAAATTCTTCTAAGATATACGAGCCATATTACGCACACGAGTTATGCGGGAGATAGTGTGCGCGAATGTATGCACACTTTTACAGGAAGACACGGAAGAAATATGAGACTCTTATCTTCTATCGCGTACTTAGCTTCTCCTCTTCGCTAAATGCCATGCATCGTTTAAGGTCCAAAGGGAGGATTAAGCGAGCAAAAGAAGCGCATATCGTTCGTCCGCGTTACCCCGTGTTCGAAATATTCGACGATATTAAAAAACATTTTAAAATAGACGCTGCTAATATTTGCGAAAGTTTAAGAAATAAAATCCATTTGCGAGTATCGGTTTTGCAATATAATAGAACATAAATAACCTTTTCAGAATCCTACATACGTTCACGTAATAATACTAATAACGATAGTACCTATCGATGTCACAGCTGCGTTGAATGCCATAACGTTTGAGAGGAGTAGGAGGATGAAAACGCGTTCGCATCGTAGCTCGCGCGTTGTATATGCAACGGTGAACGCGCATCATCGAGCCGAACGTGTTGCCATAAATCTCGTTATAAGCTTGTAATTTTGCTTGTAAGGGAATTTAGGCACTGAGAACGAGCAGGAGAGAAGCCGAGGTAGAGAATAGGTACCACTACCATGGCATCGTTGCAAATCGAATTTGCATAACGTATCTGCTGATCGCCGGCTCTCCGATGCAGAGCTCGCATACCTTACACTCTCTCTCTCTCTCACACACATATACTACATCCGTTTAACTCTGTTCCCTCGAAATAGGTCGTCCTTACCAAATATGTACAAACAGCTCGTTATTATACGTATTCGCACTTTGCCGTCTTCTCTTTTCTCCTCTTTTTCTTACCAGTCGGTGCAAATACTACGAGGGAATATAAGGATGCTAAAACCACGCCAAGACGTATGAGCTATGAGATCGGGCATACGAGTCTGTGGCTTTTGCCGGTAAGGTTGCAACGATGCTATTGATCACGCGAATGGGGGTAAAAAAAATAGCTGGCATTGCCAATAGAATACGACCTTGCAAAATTTACCTTGGTATGTTCAAAACGATTTCTTCATCGTTTATGTACTTCGTACAAAAGAAAACTTCCTACGAGCTATACGAAGATAACCGTCTTCGAGGAAGTCACCCACACCGTCGTTTTTTCTACCTTCGCGGAAGACGAACCTGGGTGGTACACGCGTCGACAAAGTTTCGCGACACAAAGTACAAGTATCGATTGCGAACTCGTGTTATCAAGTGGAAAGGTATAGTGGCCGTAAAATGATATGAGCTAGCACGGCTGGAATGCCAAGTACTTTTCGTACCTCCGGTGCAAGTCAATTTGCTCCGGGAACTTTTAAGATTTCCATCCTCGTGTCTCTTTTCATCTTCGGGTACAATATTGTTCCAGGTGCTCGCGATCGTATCGATGGGAACCATTTTTCACCATGGAGCAATTAAAAACTTTGGTAAATGTTAAGAAAATCATTTCATTTCTCGCTGGACCAATGTGTAGGGGGACTATCTCCTTATAACATAAACCACTCTTTACACCTCTCCAAGGGAGAAAGTGGAGAGTCATTTTTAACATTTACCACCAAGATATGAGGTTTAAAAATCAGAATCTTAATATTATAACATTTTTTTATGCTGTGGTATTATCGCATTAAATATATGTTGTTATGTTCAAGGAACCTTCCTCTTCAAAATAAAACCCCTTCTCCAGGGGATGAGGGGGCCTTTTTCTGAAAATTTACCGAAACTTAAAAAATTATGAAACTCTCCGATAAGGGATACTTCGTGATATGGAATCGAAGTATAAAAAGATATAATGCGATTGTTACTCGGGTGTTACTCTCGACTATGGCATTCCAACCTTTAATTAACGCTCTCTCGTAGCGATATATATTTCTCGAACGATCACGGTGTCAGAGACAAGCGGCGATCGGCGTTATACGTCCACCAGGAGAATAGATGAAAGTGGTAAGAGTTAATGCGAACATAACCCGAACGTGCCACGATAGATAGGCGTCTCTAAGTAAGCCGCACGAACGACGCCGAACGCTATATATACTATATGGTGTGCTCGCTTGGAAATGCGTAAGCCTCCGGGGACACGAGGCTGAAAGAAAGAAGCAAAAGAAAATACGGGCCTCTCCGTGGCTAACGGCGGTTGCCCTCTAGACGCCTATTAGAACCAATTATCTATTGCGCTGTAACACGGGAAAAACATTGCCGTATCTCTACTCGTAAAAGCCCCCCTCTCGGTATGCAACGTTCACCGCTCCTTATCAAACTGCTTGGCTTGCTCGGTAATGGCTGACGTTACGACAAACTGTTCCTTCGTGTCATCTACAAAGTGATATCGTTTTAGTCAATGTGATTACAAAGTGATCGGTAAAATAATTTCAAAAATAATTTTTCTTTGCTCCCTAGAACTTGTCTAGATAATAAAAACCAAATAAGTCGGATACACACGACTCGTTCTTCTTCTAACGCCATTAATCAATCTCGGTTGCCACTTGTTATGTTACCGTGAGTCCACTGCATGAAAGTCGACGCGAGGCATTTCTAATTGGAAGTCCCTGATCCTTGATTACTTCCACGACCTCGTGCTACCCGCCAAGCGCAAATACAATATCGCCGGCCTTAATGAAGTTTACGAGAGCGATGCCATTATGAACGAGGCTATTACGTTTCACGAATTCCTATAATTTTTAACCATAAACGAACGGTCTTCCTCGGTTATTCTTCCGCATAAGAACGATAAATATCTCTTTCTTTAATCGTGAAATCGTTTGAAAAGAAGTTTAGCAAAATTTGGGAAATTTGTATTTTGTCTTATAGTACGAAATATGATCCTCTCTACGTTACGTTGCATTTATATCTTGCTTATTTATCGTTGAAGAAACCACACGGAGTTTGAACCATCTCAGACGTTTACGATGTTTCGGGGAACGTTTTGAAGATAAACTCGCCTACGGCACTTTGCACACACGCGTGATATTTTTCTCGCTGTCGATCCAACCGGCGACATCGTCTTCGTCGTTGTCGTCATCGTCGTGATCGTCGTCTCAACGTTCTTCAAAGGCGAGAACGTTGCTTAGAGGAAGGCGCGGCACCGGGTAATATTTATTTGACCTCCCGCGCGCATTTGCATGTTATTATGTCTAGGAGGTTTCATTATTGAGAGAAACATCGATCACACCCACTCTCTCATGTCCTCTCTCTTACTTCTCGCAAATATGCCCGCCGGGGTTTAGACATATACTGTAACATTAATTTCCATTGGATGAACGTTGAGATCGAGCAGGTAATTCGCGACAGAGTTGATTCGTTCCCGTCAAAGTTGAACGACGAAGATATTGGAAATACGAGGATGATAAATCTAATTCATCCATCATAATCAATGACATTGCGTTGAGTGGTTCTAATTCTGTTAAAATGATTAGAAATAATTAGAAAAAATACTTTCTAGCGAAATATGAAAAGTCGTATAAATAAATGGGTAGCCAAAGAAAATGGAACAAAAGTCTACATTTTGAAGGCCAATTTCAGAAGACGTTCATCAAATACCTATTTTCGATTCCCAAAGTGTTCTCCTCTCTTTTGTATGTCAAACGTATCAGCGATGAGTGTATATGCCATACACGATGAACGGTCTAAACGTGAGGTTTTGAAAAGGTCACGGTAAACAGATAGACATGTGCAGACATTCAATTTCAGATAAACCACTTTGTACTTTATTTCATGCTTCCAGGGAGATAAAAGTGGTCGTCGTCGTCCTCGAGGTTGGACACGCTGCGAAATCACTATTCCCTCGAAAAACAAAGAGAGCAAGCTAGCGAGAGAGAGAGAGAGAGAGAAAGGGGCGAGAGTAAAGAGGAGAACGAGTTTTGGTACCTACCTACACACGTTATATCGCACGTCGCTTATAATGGACGCTTTATAGAATTATTGTTATTTTATTACACGCTAAAATGCTACAGAAGGATCGTCCAACCGTAAGAGTTAAGTGGTACGCATCCATGCTCGCATACTTTAATCACTACCGAGTCGAGTGATCAGTCAACCGTAATTACATAAACCGTGCCCACATATCCGAATGACGTTTATTAACCCGCGCGGTATCATCAGACATTTTTCATCGATCTCGTAATGAATGTTGGACGTGGGGCGTTGAAATTTAGCTACCGCGAGAGAAAAAACAAAAAAAAAAAACCTAGCACGGTTTTTGTCAGATAATTACGTAAATCGAGGATTCGTGTCGATTAAGTAAGCAAATTCCATGCTTCGAAGGTTCGGCACGCTTCGGACGATTTCGCGTTTACCTTATTAACTCTACAACGGTGGTGGTAGAAAATCGAGGTATTTCAATCAAGTGAATATCGTCGGCTGGCGATGCTTTGTCGACCGCATTAAAGCTTCCTTGGTAACGAACGTTTACACGGTATGTACCAGTGAAATATTGGTACAACTCGCCGGGATCACGCGTCACTGTGCGGGATAGCACGCGTAGAAAGTGCGACAACGATCGCTCACCCCACTTGGTATTGATTTACACTCGACTCTCGACCGTAAATGGGTTTTCTCGCGTTACACGCTGTGATGCGCTGGATATTACGATCCTCGGCGTTCCTTCTACCTTGGAGTTGTTTCTACTCGGCTATCGCGGCTAGTCTATCATTCGAGTTTGCGTGTGTTCTTACTCTGAGGAATATAGGTAGGTATATACACGAGCAAAGATAGATAAAGAGAAAGAGAGACAGATGTGCACGTAGGTAAGCAGTGGTAACAAAGAAACGATTAAAACTTCAGACACCCTTACGGCTTTCCTTGGCCCGAGCGAAATAATCTAAAGTACGTGGCGCAATTCGTGAAGGGAAAGTAATACGCGGAGTTTTCCGTGAAAGTATGATGCGCGGAAAAAGGTAAAGATAGAGCGAAAGAGAGAGAAGATACTAGAGAAGGACGCCCGAGGAGTGGCACACGGTTCTCATTATCTGGGACCGTTTTAATCTTCGCCAGCGGTGGTGAGAGTTCTAAACAGAGAAAGAGAGACGGAGAAGTTCTACCTTCCCGTCATGCGACGAGTATGTGTATCTTCGCGTGCGAGAGCCTCTGGCGACGCGAAGAAATGGAATGAAAAAATACATTACGTGTCGTAGATTCGATTATGATTTAAAGCTTTAATTTCTTTTCGGTTACACGTTTATATTTTTCTATCTTCTCCAGTAGTCGTTGCCTTAATTGGTCAGACCACGAGATCAACCCGTGTTAACATTTTTCTAAATTCTATTCCAGTTGATACTCAAAGTTATATAAAGCTCGTGAAAATGAATGAACGTTAAATCAAGCTATCCGGAAGTGATATCTCTCGTTGGTATACGGGAATAAGTCGTAAAATTGGTCGCGAGGCTACGTAGAATTTCTTGTTGGTGTACGATCGACGAATAAATTCGCTTTTAAGGACGAGAGACCCAAGGACCTTCGCATAAAGTCACGCAGAGCGAAGGAGAGCTTTTTTTATGTGGTTTGCGTCTAAACCGGCTGAGAGAAGAAAGACAATGAGATCCTCTCGCGTTGTAACGCGGTATTCCGCTCACATCGCCCCACGAAATAAACCACGACGAAGAAAGCGTGCAGGCTATTAGCGGAACAACCTATCTACGTGGTCGGCTTGCAGCCCTGTGTAAACATACTCCAAGTAAATACAACGTTGACTCCGTTAAGGTATCCCTTATACACAGACACATACACGGATACAACGGAGCCGCTTCATCGATTCGACTGACACTTCGATATCGTCTCGTTAAACCTCTTCTCTCTCTCTCGAATATCCTCCTTATCGTATATATAGGTATAGTCTTTGAAATAAATTGATTCCAGAGGTCTACAACAATTTTTTTTGGTTCCGCGATACGCCTCGTAGCGATTAGAAGGATCGATACGTTTCACGATCGAGTGCCCAACATCCGTTGGAAATAAATCATTGCCAACTATTGCAAGTTGAATCAGAAAATATTATTATTTTCAAACAAGATGGTTACGTGGATATAATCTTGGTAAAAATTAGTGAAAAGAAGAAAGCGGAATGAATTGCATTTTACCTTGTCGTGGCAATCAATTTACCTGCGAGCTACGAGAGACCCGAAAAAGAAGATTGTGTGTGTCGCCGGGGAAGCGAAGATAAGGAAAGGATCGGTCGTTCGCGCGATCGGTGCTGATGGATCTCGGTACTCGAAGGACGTACGTTTATTCTCGCGATTTCTTTTTCTCTCTCTCCACCTTCTCAACCCTCTCTCTTTACTTCTTCGCTCCTGCAGCTTCGATAGCCGAACGTCGTAAAAATAAGTATGCCTCGCACGTTCGAACTTTCCCGTTACCAGCGATTTTTCAAGAAGGTTCGACTTTACATAATTGGATGTTTCGAGCCGGGACAAGTAAGTTGCTCTTGAGCGTAACATCAAAGGGAACCGTCCGCACGTGCTACGATAAGCAAAACACGCTCGCGGAAACGTGACTGGTAACAAACGAATGCAATTATAATGGTTCTATGACGATGTAGGATTAGGATAAATGTAAAGCGTTACCGACATTCAAAATCGTGGTTCCATTAGACCGAGTTACTTTGCTCAAAGGAAAAGGGATATCGATGTAGGTATGTATATGGAACGAGTAAAGAGAGTAGGTCAATCGTGATCGCCTTTCAAGTTATTGCGAATAACGTTGAATAAAAAGTTATTATTTACGACATATCTTTGATTCGAAGCTCTTTTTCTCGGAACGTAAAAAAGAAATGGAAGAATCGAGAGGAAAAGGTGAATGGCTTGAACGAGAGTGTCGTAAAAAAGGGGTCGTAAAGCAAAACGTATCGTCAGGACTGCTTCCTTGGAAGCCAAGGGTGTACAGGTGTTGACTCGGTCGTTTCAATGACCACCCGTTGGTGACTCCCCATAGGAAGATACATGCATCTGCTTGTTAGAAGGTACGTTAAGCGACGATGATGACAAAGATCAGGAAGGAAAAGAAAAGGAAGGAAGGAAGAATAAAGAAGCAACGGAAGGACGCCCTCGAAAGGGCTTCGAAGCCGTTGGGAAATCGTCGTCACGCACGAGGGAAAAGAACGACGAGCGAAAGACGGTCCACTAAACCGGTATTGCCAATACACGTTTATAAACCTTTAAACCTGGTGACATCTCGAGCTTGATTAGCGACAAAACATCGACCAAGCCACTTCGAAGACGATTACGATTCATCGAACGAACTGCTCACGCATATACTCGACCCATGCACCGCAACGGTCTTCCCTCAAACGTCGAGTCTATATGCACGGTGCTGGTTAATTACTGAGTAAATACAACGAGCGTATCCTCGAGACTTTAGCCTGTAAGGTGCACTCCTCGCATGCACATCGCGGGGAATGGCGGAGAAGGGAAACGACTCGAGACAGGAACCGCGACACGCTTTTCTCTCGCCTTCAGAGAGATATCAGAGTTTCTGTGATTCTCCTTGTTTTCCTTGCGATACGATACTGCTTAAATTCGCGTAGAAATTCAATTCCTTCTTGACTAAATATTGTTTATGCAAGTATTAGACTAGGACTATAAATACGTTAATTAAATTTATATCAATCGAGAGAGGAACGATGATTGCTCAGGAATTTAAATAATTGGAAATATTGATATTACTAATAATAAAAATGTACCGTCGGCTTAATTCTTTGAAAACTTGATAATTAATACCCGAGCAAATGAAGATTTATAACGTACGGGGTGAGCATGTAATAAGCGAGTAAATAATAAACGCGCAAGCTTGTGATAAAATCAAGAGGCAAGAGAAGGGTAAAGAGAGATGAGAGACGGGGGAGATACGTGGGGAAGGGCAAAGTTCGCGGGACGGCTCGTTGGAAGGGCATGGGAGTACGAAAAATGTCTGAGCTGGCAAGAAATTGCATCCTTTAGCAGAGAGAAAGAGAGAGAGTTGATAATTAATTAATTATGTCGTGAGCCGTTGACGTGGCGCAGCCGTATAGGCGAGCACGAGACGCGATGTCGATGTAAGATAGGATCTTCGGCCGCTCTCTCGACGCGCTCGTACCTCGATGCGCTAATGCCTGCCAGGAAAATTAATGTTCGTATCGATTTCGTACATCGTTAAGGCGCCGACGCATCGAATACTCCGATCGGTATACGCGTACACGAGTTTAAGAACCGAAAACTGGATCATAATCGAATCTTTTATTCTTTTTTCAGCATTACGTTTTATGCTATATTGTTTTGATGTATAGGGTGTCTCGGAAGTCTCGTTATACGAGAAAAATATAAAAGTTAACATTTTATTTTAAAATAGTAATACTGGTAATTATTGTACAGCGATCCCATCGGATTTGTTACGATATTATATTTAAATAAATGTGTTTGCTAATTCATTTAATTTTCTTTCTATCCTTTTTATCCCATGCCATTCCCTCTATGACGGAAATGTGTAAATACAAAACGACATAGAATAAGAAAATGCTATTCTTTTTTTCTCTCGAATCCCATGACCCACGATGGAGTTTGATAATTCAGTCGGATGGTATCGCGTGTAAAGCGAAATGGCAAAGCGCGCGCGCGTTAATTAAACGCAGTCGTTGTTTCGGAATTTTGAACGCGGTCCAGATGTTGAAGCCCGATAGGCATGAAATTAATAATAACTTTGGCGAAGTCTCAAAATTCTTCGGTGGCGTGAACGTGATATCGCGGAGGTTGTGGTGGGAGGGGAGGTGATATAGCTCGTAATGAGTTAGGACGATAATTATCAGACCGAGTGGAAACTTTTTCCAATGTTCCTTTCTCGAAATCCCTATACCTATCGAAACAATCCAAATTTTAAATTCGATGGGTGAGAGAATATAAAAGGTCGAACTCGCGACGGGGATCCGATGGAATATCGTAGGGAAAAGAATCGGATGGGTATTCGGTGTTTCCGAAAATCGAGACAAATAAATTTCTGCTTGATGCCGGCTCTCTCGACTCATCCGTCTTCGATATCGATAAATAAAGCTCACTCTCACGACTCTCTCAGGACTCATTCGTTCATTTACTTTAATGTACCGCGGCGATGGCGTCGGCGCGTTATCCTTCGGGGCATATTACCAATTAAATTACCAAACGCTCTCTCTATTCGGGTGTACCTGCCGTACAAACCACTCTCCTACCGATCGTTTCCATCCAAGCGTACTTACGTGCGGGAATAATCTAAACGGTGGATTAGAATATGCATGCATCGAGCGAACGATCGAAATTCTCAAGGTACCGAATTTTCTCGAGGCTTTGAAGTAGGAGAATCGATAAATCATACTTTACTATAAGATCATTTTTCAAAATTCTAAAAAGATCCAAGTCTCACCTCGATCCTTTATCTTTCGAACGAGCCCTCGTTCGTGAAAATCCATTGAAAATTGTACCTAGTATAATTCATGACGCGAACCCTCGCAAACGCATCGGGTGGCGAACCACTTTAATTAAGTTTCTTTCGTCACGAAGATGAATACTTGATAATGAAAATTTTGGACGACGCGAAGGTAATTTCGAAGCTATGCCCGTAGTAATTTAAGATACAATTAAATGAGAATCTCTAAAGTTAATTAATTTTTAACGCGTGATGCGGTATGCGGCCAATTAGCTCGATAGTAGGTAAGGTATATACATACTTGCGTCGAGTTATGCGAGGACGCGTTATATCAATGGCTAATATCGATTGCTCGAGGGTTCCTGCGGTAACACGGTGTGGTTACCTCGTGTAAGAATCGCTTGACGCTCCCACCGAGAAAAAAATGTAAAATCAAGCGCATTTTCCTACTTCTTCGCGATCGACGCGAACCGTGAGTGAAGATTCGTGTAACATAACATTGTTCCAACCTACTTACCTTTGAGAAGAAACGAGCTTGTAGCGTAATAGCTTTTCGCAGTAGCGTTACGTTTTACGTCCAGATTGCTAAAGTAAACATGGTAGCACGGTTGGAGCTGGAGATAAGTTAAAACCCATAGTAATTTTACACAGTTAACGGCCGCATAAAGCACGACCCAACGAAGGCTCGTCCAACTCGATGAAAAGCTTATAAATATTTGCACTGACATGAACGGTGTTCTTTTTATATTTAAGTTTCATTTATTTATCCAACAAACCTAAAATACGCGGAATCCTTATTTACTTTTACAAAGGGAGTACAAATTTGCTCGCATAATTTTACCACGTAGTAAGCACTCGTAATTAATACTCGTGCCGAAGGGCAACAAAATGATAGAAAAGAGGTGTAAAAAAAAGATCCTTCGGAGCTCCACCCAAGCTTTTCCCGTATACTCGGCGTGGTTTCCGCCGATGGTGGGTAAAGTAGAGCTTTATCCAAACGGGTTGAGATACGTGGGTGGGGTCAGTGTGCGCTAATGGTTCTTCGAGGTGTCGCTTCGACGATATGTACACCTGCAGGCATTGTGTACGTACCATCGCTCGTTTGCTTACCTACTCGTTCCTTTCGCACATTTTACATGACTTTTTGCTTTCCTTCGACCGTGCAAAAGTCGAACCACCGCTATTGCTACTTTCAAATACCAAAAATAAAAGGTAAATCAATTTTTGAAAGGAAATAGAAAATATGAACACGCGTATATTCGATTTGGAAAGAAAAAAAAAAGCAGTCTCGTCGTTGTAACGCAACGTGTCTCGAGCCGAAACACACCCGGAAAGTTTTCTCTTGCATAACGGGACACACCGGCGGACATCGCGTCTGGCCAAATATTAATCTTCGTCCAACGGTGCACACAAAAGTCCGAGAACTCATTTTCCTGATGTACACCGACCTACCCTGGCTATCTACCCCCTCCCTTATTCCATGACTCGAATTACGCGCGTAAAGTTCTTTCATAAATCATTTTTTGAGATTAGAAAAAGATTGACGATACTTGAAAAATGCTCACGTTAGATCTTATCCGGTGCAGCTTAACGATGCGACCTAGAAAATATTAGATATTTTACAGCATTTAAGACTGAGATATCTATCTATCCATGAACGAGAGAGTATACCTACTCGTAACTATCTCGTCTGCACCTTGCGAGTCTCGTCAATGCCTCCAGTCACGTCGTGCTAAATATCTCATTACCAACTCATTTTCGTCGGGCCACTATCTACGTAAGCGTATACGTAGTACATACATACACCGTTTTTCTGAATAATCGAAGCCCTCATCTTCCTCCATGATCGATTTATCTATACGGGGTGTCTTTCGTTCCTTTACGCTTCAAATACGAAGCTATTCGACTTTTAAAAGTTAATAAAACAATTATTGGGTACGAAAATGTATGATTTTATATTTAGAAGCATGTTAAAGTTAGTTTCCTATCGTTTTTAATATTTCACAGGTTATTTGAATTATTTATAATCATAAAAAAATGGAAAAAAGTATCAAGACTGCGATATAATCAATGAGAGCTTTTCAAGTTCCCTGTCTTTTCAACGAATCGGCACACGTAAGACAGTGTACTCCGCATTAGGTATTTCGAACGTGCGAATATCGACACCGCGTATACGCAGGGATGTCGCTTTTCTCCCGGAGCGAATTTCTCCGATCCGATTTTATCGTCTCATCGAAACTTTATTCCACGAAGGCGGCATCGCTGAAGAAGGAGAAGAGGGCGTGAATACAAAATTACGAGGAAGGAACGAGTTCCACGACTCTCCTTTTACCTTCTATCTTGATTTTCGTTAAAGATAACGCTTAGTATCTATCTAGAAAACGAAATACTTATTTAGCGAGCTAATAGTAGGTACATGATCGAGAAAAATAAGAAGATCCTACCTATCAAGCGAAACGACGAGATCATTCGAACGATCCTTTTGATAGTTAAAGTAATTTACGAAACGAAGGTCGTAACATGCTCGCCGTTCATTCATCCAAATTCCTCCTCCTATTTGTTTCAAAGTACGAAACCACATAAGAATCACCGAGCGAGTCTTAATGACTCATCTGCCAATTTATCGTTCCCGGTCCTGGTGCATGCCTTTATGGCTCGTAAAGATTCAAAGTTTCGACGGCATTTAAAGTCCCAATTACTTTGGTAATAACGACGAATCGCCGACGCGTCCGTGGTTGGCCCGGGCGAACGAACTCAAGACAATCCAAGGAACGAATTTTTCACGAACTTGGTTGGCGTTATTTTCGAAAAAAAAAAATTCGTGAATTCGTACGTAAAGTTCGATGATGCTCGTCGCTCCATGCTAGCACGACGTCGTCGTTAAATCTCCGTCACGTATTTATCGTCATAGAGACCCTTGGGCACGTTCCTTTTTCTTTTCCTACTTGAATCTTCAAAGTGAAGTCGATGAAATATCGCTTAACGGTTACGAAACGTGGCTGCGTGACAGGCTCGGATTATTCTGGCAAGTCGAGAAATTAATGAGATTAGAAACGTTAGGTTTAGTAAGTTTATAAACGAATATTATATATTTGCTATGAAAATATAGCAAGCTGATATATTTTTTTCTTCGAAGAATCAATTTTTGTCTCACACCCTTTCAAAATCTCAAAGTTTTCGGAAAGAATACGACGTAACTCGGTGATGGAAAGTCTCGTTCCTCTTTGTGGATACTTCCGAGAGCGGCGGTACTAGTAGATTGAATGCAATTTATTATGCGCCATTACATAAAGCCAGGCGAGCTTCGGTCCAGCACGGGTCTCATATTTTATGATAAATAACAGGTTGACCCCTCGACACACGCTGAATATATGGTGAATTAATGGTTCCCCGTTTGGGTAAAAGTATATACGTCCGACGGATTAAAATTATTAGCAACGACCACGAGCCGAATAACTCAATGCGCCGAATACTGCTTTTTTTCCCAAACGAAGACTTCACCTCGCCAGGGGTTCTCAAAAATCGTTCAGGATGGTTTGAAAATTTTGTGAGGGCGAGAAATCATATCGTTCGTTTTTCTCTCCTAGCGATCTATAATGCGGGCGTGACGCCGTTATCGTCACAAAAGACGGACACCTACGTTAAAAAGGTCCAGCTGGGCGATACAGGATTATCTATAGCCCGCATCCAATTAACAGGAAGCGTGACGTGCGACGGATTTTAAGATTCTAAATAAAGTCGGCTCGATTTGATTTAGCTCTTGTCGAACTCACCGAGATTCATTCACGAACTCAGTCACGTCGCCGAAACGAGGATACCACCGGTTTTATATATGGTATTATGGCGATCATTACGAAGGCAGCTTTCGCTCCAAGCGGATCACTTTGAATTTTAATCGATTCATCGCATTCTCGATACTATACATTCGTATATATCGCTATTACCTTTCAGAAGAGTACTTTGGACATCAATGTCTTCTAACGAGATGACGTTCCATCGAAATCGTTCGATAATTTTTGTCGAAGGTGACGATTAATCGTCGAGGAAGCTATAAAACGATATCTCGATTTTAGTAATTACCAACGTCATCCTCTAATTAGACGCGTAGGAGATAACAACGATGATCAATGAATCAAGATTTTTAATAAAATTATATTCGTATTCCCCTTTGCCATCTGGAATCTCAGCAATATACGAGATCATAAATCAGTATGAGCGACGTTATTAAGAAATATAATTCCTTGGCAGAAATATTCATATGTATTGGTATACGACTTACGTAATATTTATTCCTATGCGTTCGTACGATATATTTAAATTCCCAGAGAAAAGGAATTCAATATAGAAATACGTTGGTACATGGAAATAGCGAGATTTTCTGTTTGATTTTCTCTTTTCCTCGCTCCATCCATCCTGCAATCTCTACATATATATTCGTCTTGTTCTCTTTTTCTTATCGATCGCACGCGAGGCACAAATAGACGCGTATATCCATTTGACGTTCGATGGTAACGCACGCACATCGAAGTCGACAATATGGGAGTGTCGAGCACCGATGTCTTACCCCGCAGGGAAATCGTCCGAGCTACGGTGATGGTAGTGGTGGTGGTAGTGTACTACGTTATTTTTCTTCGTACCTAACGATAAGACCGTGGGCCCCGCCCCCTCGCGTATGAAATTAATGTAACGATATGCAGAAGCGTGACACGACGTCGTCGTAACCTCAAGATTTTTAGGTTATGACAGGAGAAATATTTCTTTCTTCCTCTTCGCTGCTTCAACCCGCCCTCGTTTCTTCTTTTTCTTCTTTCATACTCAACGATCGCTATATAGAGACGTCTTTCCCTTCGATCTTTCATGTCTTCGAGCTCTTCAAGTTTAGCTAACGATCCAACGACATGGCTTTGTGGAACTGCTTCGAGTGGAATTCTATTGTTATCGGAACATTTTTATAATAGCTCCGATATTTCCAAGGATGATTCGAAGAAGGCATCTCGTATCGTAAAAATATACGCGCTTTCGAAGTCGTCGAACGTTAACTGAATTATCTGATAACTTTTACCCCAACCGAAGTCACGAAGCTTTAAGATCCACATAGGTAGGAAGGTTTCAAATAGGAAATAAAGTACTTTTCGCGAAGTTATGCTCTCTCCCCTTTTTTCAGGGACTGTAAAATGAGGTTTACGATCACGATGGATTATGCAGTCGCGGTTCCTACCTCAAGTACCGTTTATATTTCAGAGCACATTGCCGACTTCCTTATAGACCTTACATTTTTAACGAAACTTGCGCGACCTCCTTCTAATGTTTCATACATTAAATAATACTCTTCGAAATTACATTTTTCTAATAACTGATGAATATTCAATTTGATCGTACCGATAAGAAATGGGTTCACCGAGTATGATAGACGTTCCTAATGCTGTTTAAATAACTTTTGTAATAATAAACTATTAACTGGACGTAAAGAAAACGTCTTCAACACGTTGACTGCCGTGTCACCCTTATTCTAATCTCGCTTATTTGAGTTCTTATGAGGTAAATTAGACGGAGTTTTTTTCTATAAACTCACGTGGCAGTCAACGTGTTAAAAATGTTAAAGAAAAAAAAAATGTCAAGCTAGAGAAAATAAACGTTGCAATTATAAATTCCGATCTTATAAGTCGAGTTTCCGTTTAAATTAACAAGTGCGGAAGAATAAGTATCTCGCATAAATTACGATGGCACGGAATCGAGGTTAATTCGTTTCGCGATCGACTTGCCGTACGAAGTGAAACCTTCGTGAAAATAGTCGTAGAGCGGGCGTTGTAGCGTTCGTGCTCGCTTCAATGGCATTTCGCACGGGTTTCGGTGCTAATCACTCCCGATCCATACACGGAGTATAATGTTCTCGTTCACCGTGAACGAAGCGAATGGTTTCTTCTCGTCCTACCGTTAAATGATTTAATTAGTGGCGAATCACGAGACGGAATCTCGACGGGGATCTTCGTAGTCGACGTTTTAAAGACGGTTCCAGATGATCGTGAGATAAGAAACTATCTATAAACTCGGTAGTACACTCGCGTGTATGTGTGCATATGTTGCAGGGATATAGTCAAATCTGTATCTTTATTAAATTTCAAGAAATTTGGCCAAATATCAACGAAAAATAAAATCAAAGAGCAATTTCATCCTGGGCACTAGGGTTTTATTTTCACATTTTCTTCCATCAAGACGATAATAATCAAAATGAAAAATTTAGAATCATTTTTTAGTAGAAAAAATAGAATATTTAAATTTATCATTTTCACTTCATACTTGCATTACAAATGCAAAAAGTTAAAAGAATCGATCGAAATGGCACAACATAAATAATTTACCATAGCCAAGTGTTCAACCAAATCCCTAAAGATTGGATAAAGGTACCGATCTTGCAAAGCAATCCCTGTGACATAGACACTTTAGGTACATATGTAGCTGGCTATATGTCTAGTAAAGGCCGTATGTGCCAACGTCATCAACCGGAGCTCTTATACACGGGCGTCCATCCAAGATGCTTGAATATCCATGAATCGTCCTGGCGTCTCGTAATTTCATCTCACGGGACGTCTCAATTAAAGGGAATAATCGATGAGACGCCCAACGCGCGGTTAATTATGTGACACGTAATCGTGGTAAACCAGTGATACGAGAATCATCGCTTTGCCGAAATCTCATTCGATCCGGGTACAAAGATAAATGTTAAGAATAATTGATTCAGTTTGAGAAAATAAAAAGAAAGACAAAGTTATCGAACGATTAGTTGACGTAGAACGATAAAAGGAACAGTCGTAAGGAACATTACGCGCCGGAACATCGAAGAAAAGAATTTCACGTATCCTTTCTCCCATTTTGTCGTAAAAGCGACACGAAAGCGGATAGCCAAGCGTTTACCCGATTTTATTCGCGTTCCTGTGAAACGAGATCGTAAACGAAGGATAGGAAAATAATTTTCCCATCGAAATGTACCTAAACCGATATTCGTAAAGCTTCGCGTAAGAGGGATAGAGGGATATTTTTCTCATCCGTGGCGCACCTATATTGAAAAGACAAATTCGAGTTACTTTTACCCTCTCTCCCTCGACAAAAGCCACCACCCTTTTCGTTCGATGTGCCTGGCAATCTCTAGCGGCGAACGTGTCGTGTTCCATAGTCCGTGCCAGAAGAGACAACAATGGTTGATCTGTGCGAATGGTATTTTTATAGTTTCGGGTCTAGGGTAGCTTGTAGATGAACGGGGGCGTGATACGTGTACGCTTCGACACAAAAGCCGGACAGATTGATGCGCGATTGCTCTCACGCGCGAAGCTTCGAGCTTTTCAGACAGCGAAATGGCTTTCTCGTAAAAGCGGGCACAATGCGAGTTCGCGTATAAATCGTCCAAGGAATTTCGTTGCCGAAGGAAAAAAAGAAAACTGGATGAGGAGAGGTGGAAACGATCTCGAAAAATGTCAGATGTCAAAGAATACCCCATTTCGATTTTCGAGATCCTGCAATGGTGGAAAAATGAAAATCGATTTATTTAAATTGATTTACTTTGATCCTACACGTAAATGGGGATGTAGGTCGAGAGAGAGAGAAACTTCACGCTTGCAAAAATCCGTCGAGAAAAGGATAGGAGAGAGAAATCTCGAAGAATCGAGGCGGATAGTTCGATTTGGATTGGCCTCGGACAGTTTCGACGTTTCGGGCGCGTCTCAGGCGCGTCTCAGGCGCGAAATAACATGCCGTGCTTCGTGCAAGTGCCGAGAGTAACTGCTGAGCTAGCAAAACCCTTTTTAGGTTAATGCAGAATGGCATAGTGCACTCGAGTGCAGGGGGTGGCGTCCCGGGCAGCACTTAAATTACAACGACGCGCCTGTAAAAGCCGAGGTTATGTAGGAGGGACGCTGAGACGCGGTTCCGAGTCGATAATAAGGCGGAATATTTTTACTTCGTCTTTCACTTTCTCCCGCTTTCATTTCCTCGTTATGCTAGTCTATAGAATTATAAAAAAAATATTTACGATACGAAATCAAAATAATCTTTTCTCTCCTCTCGTAAGATTCGGGATAATTATTTTTTCTCCATGCCCTTGCCGCTACTCGTTTAAAATCACAATACCGTCGCGTGCCAAATTTGCTGGAGAAGCTAATTGCCCCTTCGAAAATTCATTAGTCTACTCTATCGCTATTCCAGTATCACGTACGAAGATAAGCTTTAGGGAACGCGAATACGTCGAAACAGTTCCTCGTATATTATCAACCTCGTGCTTTAAAATCCGCGGGCAAAAACGTCTCAGGGCCGTTCGAACCGCAAGGAGCCATTTTTCCCGTCCATAGGAAAAAGATCCGCCATTTGTCAGAAGCAGTGGCTCAACCAGTAGCATCGCGGAAAAATCCGATAGCACGCCCCGAGATATACCCACTTAAGGGCGATGAAAACGGCTTCTTTTTCCTCTCAGTCTCTCGTTCTTCTCTCCTCCAGCGAGTTTAGCTAGGCGAGAACGTTGCGAGAACGGTTTCAAAGGCAAACTCGGGGATCGTATCATCTTCTTTTCTCTTTCCCCTTTCTAACGATCGCATTAATCGCCAGCGATCAGTATTAAGAGCTCGACGCTTGGACGTGAAATTTTTAAACTGGAAACACAATGGAATCGTTTAGCGCGATGGATATAGACGGTGAATCACGAAAGACCGCCTGGATTATTTCTGACTCGTGATTAGCGGACGGTAAGAAAGAAATACCTAGTTTAAACGAGCCTATTCTTCAACCGGCTATCCTCGTAGCTACGATATACTTTCTTTCACGTGGTAATGGAAGAGAATGCTCGATTCTTCTTCTCCCGATATCTTTCTTTGACCATTATTATTCGATCGCAGCGACGGACTCTCGTTCCATCAAGGAAAACGTACCGAGCGAAAATAATCGGAGTCATTTAAAATCCACACGGCGTAAGAGTAAGGGGAATAAATCGAATGAGCACGGTAACGTGCCGGATCGTAACTCACGCGCGAAAAAGTTCATTACACCGAACGGTATGCCCTACGTCGAAAATGCCTTTCCTTTTCCTTCATCCACCCTCTTTCTTCGCTCTTAAGATTCGACGAGCGCGAAGCGATTCGCGTTAACCATTACCACGTTTCGAGCGAGAATTCCCTGCCAGTATCGTTATAGCAGCAATGGAAACGACAGGAGAACCAGCACCAACGGTAGCAGCAACATGTGCCGCGAATTACTTAATCCCGACAAACGATCTCGTCTTGGATGGTCCAGCGGACTCGATGCGTCGAAGTATCAGAGAGAGAGAGAGTGCCCTTACGACGTTGGTGGCAAGTCTCGAGACTTGTGGTGAAAAACGGGTTTAGTCGAGACATCGTTAGACTCTTTTATTGCCGATTAAAAGGCATCAAGAGAATCGTTTGCGCTCCGTGGAATCGGCGTATTTGGCAGCCGATTAAAACGGTAAACGGTAATTGTAAATTACAGACTTTTTACGCTACCATTTCGATGGTGAGAAGGAGCAAGAGAGAGATAGAGTCTCGTTCGAAGAAGAGCGTCGTTGAACCACGCGCTATGGTGCTGCTCGAGAATACCATTTAACTCTTCCCTTTTACCTCTTGTAATTGAAAATTTATTTCAAATTTTTTCGTTGGTAGGTATACTTTGTGTATACGATAAAACCTCGATTATTGGAACACTCCTTGTTTCAATCATTTTTCTGTATTTATTCATTTAATTGCATCAACCTTTAATGAGTATTAACCGACTACCGTGAAATAGGATGATTCGTTGTAATTTGAAATTAGGAAATATAATAATTCGAGAATTCTGGTATTACGAGTCTGTATATCTCTGGATCTTTATATGGCTTATCCTCAGTTTCGTGAGTATCCAATCATATTTAATTTCATTATTTGTGATTATCATTATTAATATTTATTAAAATATTTATTACGCAGAAATTCCTGTATCCGGACACCCATGATCTCCGATTAGTGGGTTAATAAAAATTCCACCACAATTTGATATCGTTGGTAGAAATCAAAGAAAACAATATAGAATCTGAATATTTCGTTCCCTTCCCAATTATAGCCAAAGGTTTCGTCGCTCGAGCCAACGTGACGAGAAGCTAACGCAAATAGAATATCTACCGTGGTTCGAATTCTCTCATGGATTATACGCTGAAATACTGGGGCACCGATTGTTCGTACCACCAGCACGGCCAATACCTGCTTTATCCTCCACGATTCAGGGGAATTCACTCAAGTCCGTACCGATCGCACGTGGAGCGAATTACCGTGCTAGTATCAACGCGACTATTATTAACGGCCCCTCGCTAATCGAGACGTCTCGCGCCGTATAATCGATTTGATTCACGATCGTGCTACTTTAGAATTCGGGACGACGAATCGAATCTCATACTTACAAAATTTGCTAACTTACAGTGTTCGATATACTTACTACCATATAAAACAATTACAAACGGATAAATATCATAATACTATACCAGTGTTGGAGAAAAAAATCTAAAAAATAATGTAAAACTTCCATAGATCGATCCGACGTTCTCAAGCACAGTTTATAAAATGGAAGACTTGTATCTTATCCTATACGTAGCTTGGCTCTGTAAATTAACGGAAGAAACGCGATACGTCGAGATACTCCGCGCAAAGTTCCCCGCACGGTGGTACGCGGCGTGGCGCGCCGGAGACAGGGAACGCTCGGTGCATCGTGCGTGTCTAACGAGAGTATCTAGCCTATCTGTTAAAGCCGAGATAATGCTGCGGTCAAACGAGAATTTTGATAAACCGCTAGGACGCTCGACGATTTATCTCACCATGCTGGAAGCACCGTGACTCGCTTCCAACTTCCAACGATTTTCTCTCCTCTCTCTCCCTTCGATCTCTCTCTTCTTCTTGTTCGTTCTCGTCGTCCTTTACTCCTTCTTCTTAACCAGAATATCTCGACTCCGCGTCGGCTTTACACGCTTCGGCGCGTCGATATAAATCAAGCAAAAACGGTGTACCTACCCGCGCGACGCCTGCGGCTCTTCTCTCTCTCTCTCTTGTTTTCCCTCTCTATCTTTTTTGCAGCTTCCACCCACCTATCCTCGTCCTACCTACTCCTTTCTCTTTTACCTTTCTCTCTTTCTCGCCCTACTTCGTTTCTCTCCTTGAGTCTATCCGTTTCTCTTTTTCTCTCCCCTCTCTCTTTCTTTCTCTTCTTTTCTCTCTCGAGGAGGGTGTTATTTATTATTTTGTTGGTGGGAAGATATTTATTATGAATAATCGCGAACGTCGTAAATAAGAAGCCGAGGAGCGAAGTACAAACAAGCGTGATTACCTGCCGCGACGCTGGGAGTTTATATCCACCGATGTATTTCACAGGGTGGTGAACGGGGGCGGTAATTATGTCGTGCCGTGTGTACCCGGCGAAACATCGGCTAAGATTTATAGAAGGGACTTCGAAAGGTGCCGAGAGATATCCCTTCGCCCAACTTCGTTGCGTTGTTAACTCCGTTTCGAAGAAGAAACACTGATTTTTTTTTTTTTATGTATGACCTTTCGCTTTTCACGTTATTTATTATCATTTTTTGCTAATATGCGAACCTTTCGAAGAAAGACGGCTCACTCTTTATTTCGGACGAATTATGAGACATTTGTGTATGAACCCATGTTTACGAGTAATGATTACGGTCCTATATTTAATTATGAATAGAAATGTACGTACCTATTAAATTTGATCTGATTTTATGTAATAATCAATAATTCTCTTTTTGGAAACAAATTGTACAGATATATGCATCAGATGCATATATCTCATATATCTCAGATTCGATAAAATGCCAGAAATATATATAATTTATTGGCAAATAAAATTGATAGGTACGCTTGAAAGGAAATTCTTTATAACCCGACCTAATAATTCTGTATTAATAAAAATATAAAAACATTTTTATTCGTAAGCAATGATTAAATTTAGACAAAGCTAAAATCTCCGAATATTATACAGTACGTTTATGGATAAAGATAATTGCTCCCAACTTTTAGATTCTTACGATTAACGACACCGCACGATACAAAAGGCGCGAGCACGAAGTTTCGAGTCGTTTCATAATAACCACGAATACGTTTGAATACACGCTTATATATATATAGCTATAGTTATATACCAGTGGTAATACGTTCCAATCGTTAGCTTCGCGCATTAAACCCACGGATAATTATAGGCCCCGTCCCTAGCGATTTCGCGTGTCGTTAGCTCGCAATTAAACCGCATAATTAGGTACGCGTTCGGTAAAAGTCAAAGAAACGCGCGTCGCTTCTACGCGAAACGCCACTGCCGACTATTTTTTCCGTTGGGTTATCGATTATCGGAAGAAAATTCATCCGGTATAAAACGAACGAACTTCTTCGCTTTCTCCCACTCCTGAACTCCCGACCTTTTTAATTACCGTTTAATCCATCGAAAATCGGAACACGTGTCGGCACGAATTTCGACCAATCGATCAATTTGTTTCGAGAGCGCATATCCCGTACAAGCTTTCGATATTGTTATACCGATGAAACGAATGGGGAAACGATAGGATGCATGGATTTTAGATTGAAATGGAAAGATCGGGGTAATATAGTAGGGACAGATAGGAGATTAATAGACGAGGTATCGAAGAAGCTCGCTATCGAAATATTAAATCCAATATCAAAGAGAGAGAGAGAGAGGACTTGGATATCCTCTAAAAAGACTTTTTTCTTATGAGAAAAGACGATTCTAACGTGAGGGTTTGAAAAAGTCGTTAAAAGAGAGAACTTCGTGAGAGAGTCAGACATCGGCGAAGCAGGCCGACGTTATCGCGAAGTTGGGGCGTTTGCGAATCGCGACACGTTCCAGGCAAAGCTTCGAATCGTTTTCACGACGCTTATTCCAAGTACGATTGGCGCTGAAGGTGTGCCGGCATCATCAAGTAAATTCGTAAGTAACGAGAAGGACGTCTTTGGCTGCCTACCGTAGCTTCCGCAACTACCCTACCACCGAAGCTACCCCGTTGCTGCTACTATTTTTGCTACTTTTCCTGCTTCTGCCGGTGGTGCTGCCGTCGTCGCCAGTAATACGACTATGTGAGACGATTTTACAAGCAGACGGGGCCCGTCGCGATCGAAGGAAAGGGTAAAATGCCATCGGAGAGTACGTGTTAGTTTTCCTATCGTTCCGCTTGCTCCACGCGCACACCTTCACAATGACTGCAAACATTCCGTAAAGCGTGTACGGCATTGAAGCCGGACTTGGCGTCTTTCGACCTTCCATCGCATTCTTTGCATCTGTCTCCATCTGCCTTCCTCTTTTTTTTTTCTTCTTCTTTCGTCTCTCTTCTGACAGAAACGATTTTGTAAACTCTTGGGAAGCGTTTCCGAACGTAGTAAATCTCGAGAGTATGCGGACGATCTTCTCGCGACAACTACTAAGAAGACGTTAAACACATTGTATGAGATTCTTTTCTTATACAATAGTATTACGTAATTACATGGAATTATCGGCGAACGTGTCTCCCACAATTTTTTTCTTTTTGTTTAAAGTACAACCGAGAAAATGATACCGACTATCTTGCTTCTTAAAAGACTGGAAATAAATTCTAGAATCCCCAACGAACGAACGGAAAGTTTAACGTTTAACCAATTCTAAAGCCTCCCGTTAATGTCGTACGCTCAATGCAGGCAGGTAAGTCGACGCAGGGTTTGCGTAACTTAGACTCGCGAACATACATATATATACCTATATAGGTTGAACAAAACAACGCGAGCAACTCGAACCCCGTAAATTCCATGGGACGGTCTCTTTCTCTCTCTCTCTTTGCGCGAAGCACTCGTTGTTGTTGAGCGCGAGACACGCTCCGGAGAGGCAAACGGTGGACGTAAATTAGCTAGGAACTGGTTTAGCTCAATGTGTTAATTGCACCTCTCTCTCTCTAGGCTCCTGATTTCCAGCGTGGCAATTGTACGCTTTATCCGAGCCTGGTCATGCCAGGAGTGACGAGGACGGAAACAGTGGAAGAAGAGGAGAGAGAAGAGAAGTGGTCGAGGGTAAGAGGAAGAAATGAAGGTGGATGTTAGCACATTCCTGTATCTATTACGAGCCGGCTGGATGTGCAAAGAGAAAGAGAGGAAAATATAATGTGAAATGTAATGGGGTAGCATAGAGAATGATGAAAAGAACGATGGGTAAAGGGACGTTTGAACAATTAGGTCGTGTGGATTGAACGCAGCTATGAGAAAATGAGAACGTGGATACGTGGAAGTAATTTTTGTTGAAGAAGAGGAAGAGAAGGTTTGAAAGAAACTCGCAAACTGGGATATAATTTAAGGTGTATTAAAAGGAAGCTTCAAAAATGGGACAATGACTGTTATTAATTTGTATTACCCATAATATGAAATAAAGTAATTTGTATTACCCACTATTCTTATGTTTTACCTTCAAAAAGGATTTTTTTTTGGTTTAATTTTCTCCTCTAAAAGTCCCCAACTTCAAAGACATTCATGTTTTTATCATTGGTAAGGCTGACGGAACACCGTGTATAGTGTATAGCAAATATAAAAAAAAATCATGAAGCTTCGTTAACGGTCGAGAAAGTATTTCTTAAAACGTAGTTTCATCCACAAAGCTTCCAATTTTTCGATCGAGCTCCTCCACGTTACGTGTACTTAAGAAAGGTTACAGAAGAGGAATGGAGTGAATCCCTGAAAAATACAGTACCCTCTCGCGTTTATCGCGCGAAGAAATGTTAAGGTGCAACGAGGACGAGCTCCTAGGATGAAACAAAAGCGAATCCTGGTACCAAACGTATCCAACGAAAGGAAACATTCCGATATTGTTTTGTACTTGTTTTACTTTGCTCTTTCTCGCGCTTTTAACCTTCTATTAAAAGCCAGATGTCTTCCCAGGTAACAACTCCTTCCCAGGAACGACGCTGAACGACGAAAGAAAGCTGCGCGTTCGCTTCTCTCGGAACGGCAAATACCAATGTACACCTTCTACCGCCGTTCCTTTCTTCGTTCTGTTTTTTTTTTCTTTTTTCATCTCCTTCTCCCTTCTATCCCATAGAACCTTCGTCTGTTTCGTTTGATTACCGTTTTTAAGCGTACTTCGCCTTCTTTCGTGTGTGCAGAACGAACAATCGAACTACGCTCCTTTTCATCCTAGCGAGTCGTGCCAAAATTGATCCGATTTTAACTCGAAAAGTTTGTATTTCGCTAAATTTACATAATATTTTCTCATTTTGTTCAACATCACCGTGTTTTCATCAATTTTCCCCGTTTTCTACCAATTTTGTTTACAATACGCTTCATAGAATGGCCAATGGCCGTCGTTACAGCGATCAATTATTAAATAATACGATTATCGAACAGTATGCGATCGTCGGAGTCTGTAATAATATAAATACGGAGGTCGAAAACATTTAAATGCCTTCCCATAAATGGTACTTAACGCGAGTAATAATAACAAACAATTTCATCGCTGGAATCGTATATTTTTACTAATGCAGATATTTCGGTTATTATTGCGCGAAATGTATTCCGTGCATTGTTATCGGGAAGTGCTTTTCAAATGAGGGAACTTTTATTGCTGGCGTAAAAATATGTAAACAAGGGTGAAATAAAATAACCGATGAAATGCGTACGAATAGAGTATCATGTATAAGTTGAGTGTATTTTGTAAAAATGATAAACGGATTCAACGATAACCACCCTCGAATTTTTAATGTCTCTCTTTCCTTCTTTTTCACTGCATCGGTGCATCGCACGACGGGTTAGCTACTTTTCTTTTTTCTAGATTAAGATTCGTCCCGTACGATTAATATTTCGCGCGTGGGACGCACGAACGTCTTCGACGACCATCTTCGAAGACGCTTATAAAAGATTTATCAAACCAGTTTCCTTCGATTATCGGCGAAATGAATTACGACCTACCGTAACCAACTTCTGTAAAATACTTCCTACCGAGAGGGATCACGCTCGTGCGTGATGCCCCTATGTTTTCCAATTTTAGACTAATATACGAGAAATTAATCCGACCGTTAGCTGACGATTAATCCGACCGTTCTCTGGTATTAATTGGATATAATTTTATCATCTGAACGGACAAGAGAGAGAGAGAGAGAAGCCCCTCGTATATAGGAAATAAATAAACGCCGGTTAGAAAGCTTTTCGAAATCAATCGCATGGGATCGGTTCGGTGAAACCGAGGTGATAAAATCCAATTTGCTTTAATAAATATCGATCTCGTTTCATTAACGATACAAGTGGTTCGAATAGAGCGGATAAAGCTGTTAAGTTCGATCATCGCCAATCTCGTAAAAAAAAAGAGGAAAAAAAAATACACCGAAAGTCAATCTTCTAATCCTAAAAAAAACGATAAGTTTTTCCTCTCTTTCCTCGTGAATTTTAATTCGGTCCGATGACGAGTCACGATGGACCGCTAAGTGACACTTCTCGAGCGAGCGAGCGTGAAACTTTCGCGAAAGAATTTTCGAAACTCCAAAAGCCCTTTTCCCTAATCTCTTCTTCTCCCTCGTCTTTTCCGTTTCCTTGCCACTTCGTATACTTTGAAAAACACGCCGGATTTCAGCTCTTTGCCGACTAGTTTCTTCGCCGTTACTTCTGCCGTACTTCATGACCGAGAAACATCTACCACCACCACTATCAGGATGCCACGACCCCTTCCTCGGCCCTTCTTCTTTCCCTTCAATTCTTAGCATACTTCGTGACTGCTCTTTGTATCGCCGTTAAAAGCTCAATGCGAGTTGCCTGACTTCCGGTGGCTGCTTAAGAAACTTTCTCGGCCGGTAGCAAAGTCGTCTTCGACCCTCTTCACTCTCAGCTTGGCCGTTCCTTGACCCCGAGGCATTAAAATACAATTCCGATATATCTCTCAACCTCTCGTCGGAGGATCCAAGAAAAATTTCTCGACGTTTTTATCATTAAATTTCATTCTCGTTAAATTCGATCCTTCTCGCTACCCTTTTTCATATATATCCCGTGGTAAAGATTCTAAAAAAAAAAATTACAGGAGAGCGGTGCTAGAAAGAAAGGTCAATGAAAAAATAAAGAAAACCTTCGATTATCTACGTGTACGGTTACACAGTTAATTACCTCGAAAAAGATTAATGGATACAACGTAGGAAAAAAAAGAAAGCTAGTCGTTATACCCCTCGTGCTGATCGATCGAAGTAATTAGGTGAAAAACATCGACGTTTTCCTTGCGACTAAGAATGAGAAGGGTGCGAATACCTGTTCCTTATTTTATCGGTGCATAATCTCTGCAAGATCGTAAATAAACTTGATCGATTCTCATCGTTTCTCGGACGATCTTTAATTCGAAAATAAATGAAAATGACAGTTTCTTAAACCGCACTCGTATCAACCAACGAAAAGTCTTTCATCTCGTTGCTCACGATTATTACGTTCGACGGATCTCTTTGCGGGGCTATCAAAACTTGGATATCGAAATAAAATCTCGAAACTCACGGAGGAGCACTTTGGTAACATCGTACTCGGTGGATTTCGAGAGCCGGTTAATACCACATAATTGCCCGACCTTATTACTTGTGCAACGGGCTAAGCCGTTGTTACTTTAATGATACGTAATTGTGAAACCGAGGATAGGCTCGACGATATCGAATCGAACTCTGAAATCTATCGTTACGACGTGCGAGAGAGAGAGAGAGAGAAAGACAAAGGGGGAACGAAGGTTTCATCGTTATCGAACCATCCAGCATCAATCCATTCGGATTATATCATCGATGGAGCAGAAAATAGAGACATTAACGGTGCAAATTAAGATAGAGATCGTAAAATTCGCCGATTCGAAAAATAAACGATAGTAATCCTCGTGCTATGATCGTGTTACTCCAAAAAAAAAAAAAAAAGAATATCGTACGTGCGCCATTTCGCTCGTTTCGATACAAATGTTTACTCTATCAGGTACAAAACAAAAATAGAAAAGTGATAATTCTTTTAACAATACCATACACAAAGAGAATCAAATCCTTTCAAAAAGAACCTTAACGAAAGCCATCGACGCGATCATTTCGACGAGCTAAAATTCCTGAGAAGACAATACAACATCGAAGCGCCTTAAAACGCCTTGAAAAGTTTCGTCCGAATAGACGCACCTGTACGAGCTGTAGAATTGTTTTCTATACCCTATTCTTTTCGACGATGCCATCTCTTCTTCGCCTGACATCATCCTAGTGTTTGTCTCTCTCTCTCTCTCTTTATAAACCATTTGTGCAAAAGTATAAACGGCGTATCGTTCGATGAAGGACACGCTCGAACTCTCCGCGCGTGCAGCGTATTAGGGCATCAACGTTTTTTTCAAGAGCAACATCGCATGGCTTTGTTCTCCTATGAATACCTGAACTTTCAACGTTTCGATCTATCCATAGAGATAGATAAAAGAGCACAAGTATGATATGCGTCTACGGTATGTTACTTCATCGAAGATACCTAAACAATTATTATAAATTAATCAGAATATTTTTAACGAATGTTGAAACTTGTATTATCATTAAAGGATAGATTTCCTACATCAATATTAAGATATCGGTATCGATACCTGCGGTTTGTCGTCGATTTGTCCTCGATCAAACGTATCGGTGGAAATCAATGCGGACACAAATTTGTTGCCCACTCTGATCCTCTATAGACGCTCTATAGATCGACCCTTCGCTAGTAAAACCACAGGGAGGGAACGTGATCCAATCATGCTTCTCTCTGACCTCTCTATCTATATGTTTCTCTTTTGCTCTTTGGGTTCTCCGGAATGATGCACCGAGCATGGATCTCGGCCCGCAATATATGTATATATATATCTTGACCTATGCGGTCACGTTGTCGACGATACGTATGCCCTCTTTGCGAAAAAGATACGACTTTCTTAAATTTTAAGGTATCCTCGTTTACTCAACGCTGTACATATATGTCGCTCCGAATATACACCGGTCCTTGAAAAGCGATAAACCAATTGGATCTCGTAGCGTCATGGGACATTTCCTCGACTCTTAAAATATGTAAGAGTATGGGGACGTATAAAATTCGTTGAGAGGTGTTTAAAACAAATTATACTCAATTTCACAAACTTTTTTTTGGTAGCACAAATCAAATTATGGTTCTCGATTCTGTCTCTTTTATTCCGATCGAAAAGGACTCGCGAAGTGCGATGGGTATTGCCGTTCCATCGATAAAGATGACTAGATCAAGATAAATCTACAATTCAAAAAAATAAAATTGGCAGAAGACGGACAGAACACAAGTAAGTAAAAGCTTCTCAAAAATCAGGAATGGTAGAGCCGTTTGTCGTGAGATTATCCGGCGAGTAAGAAGATTTACCTAAAGGAAGACGTTGCCTCGACGTCGCAGTGTTTATTCTCCCTCTCTCCGTCTATCTCCCTCTCTCTTTCCTCTTCATTCCGCAATGCGATGGAGAGACGTTGAGAAAGAGTGGCTCCTTCGTTGGAAGAGGGGTGGAATTTGCGGATCACGTAGACTGCTATCTCGTTGAGAAGCGTCCTACTTCCGAGTGCATGGAACGACGTACTTCGTGAAAGTGTAAATAATAGCGTGGATTTAACCGCGCAATTTAGCATAAAATTCACGAGGCCAACATTGAAATTTCGTTACTTTGTCTTTCGTCAAATTTTTTTTTTTATGAAAAATGCAAGCCGCATTCGAAAATGTCAAAATTATGCGAGGAAATCTCGGTTGGATGTAACAGGGATGGATTCGTGAGAAAAAATTTGAGACTTTCGTGCTTTCGCTGTTATTTTAGATCGTAAATCATTAATAAGAAAGAGACATCCAGCCTTCTTAACCGTTCGCACAGTATCATAGACTCCAACGACCTGCGAAAAAGAACAGAAAGATAAGGTAGTGATTCCAGGTGCTGCAAAGAAACATTACGTATACCACCGAGTGGACCTTGCCCGTGATAGCGATAGCAATAGAGATAGCGATCTTTTCTCTCTCCGGGAACTCACCGGTAACGTTATAACTCCTTTCTCCTTTGAATAGCTCCACTATTTTACAGTTTTCACGAGCACGGACATCGTATCGTCTCCTTCTCTTGGCTCAGTTTTTCATCATGATCCAGACAGAAGACGTCGTGACGTATCTTCGCGAAGTCACCTTTTCCTTTCTCTTCCTGTCAAAAATAATACTTGAACTTTATATCCTTATTATTTCTCCTATTCTTTTGTTCCATTATGTTGGTAATAACGTTAGAGGCAGCATTCATTTGATACAATTTTGAAAAAAAGCAATTTCGAAGGTTTACAGGTCAAAAAAGTTTCAAAAGTCTCCCTCTTACCTAGTACGGTTCAACTAAACGACGTATTAAGCAACTACGAAAGGGATTAACTTTTACCTCAAACGATTTTACTTTCGGCCTGATTCTTCCCATTGAAAAGGGTTCCGTACACCAAAGCGAGCTATTCTCTTTCAAACAATACCACTTTGAAAGCGCGACCTTTCTGTTCCGTTCTTACTCTATATACCTATCCTACCATAGACTCTCGCGAGGAATAACATATGAAAATCGTTTAACACGAATCCATTCTTTCGAGTGGCAATTAATCCGGAAATATACGAGACTTCTCGAGCTCACCGACGTAAAATTGGGACGAGCGACGATTTATCCCGGCGCGTTCGTTCGTTACTCTTCCGTCTTAATTACAGAAGCGTGCGAGTAAGAGAGAGACGAACGGTAGTGCTTGCGCAAGCGTTTCCTCGTTATAGCGATCGACGACTCTAAAGTTAGAGGAACGAGAATGCTGATGGACGCTGAGCAACGAGGATGAGTAATATGAACAATTTTTTTACACTAGATTTACCAAGGGATCGTATTGACCACTTTGAGTACACTTTATATTAATTTTCCTCGAAAAAATTTTTGCCGTATTTTATTATAATTTTTTAATGGGGTCATGTTGACGTTGATGTCTTCTAGATGTTTGTGTGTTTTGTTAGTAGTTTGTTTCCAGCTAGAATTCAAAAGTTTGGGAGTTTTTGTAATTTCAATCTGCTCTTGGACGGGAAGTACATTTTTGTAGGATATTATTTTGATCAGAATGGAAACAATAAAAGAATCCTATACTTTGAAATATCAAAAATAAGAAATAGAACTATAACAACTAGAAGTCGTATGCCATGTAATTTGAATTAAATATGTGAAATAATTATTATTTTCGTTTCAATGAATTTCAAAATAAAATTAGACATTATTCGTAGTTCGTTTTTTACTATTTTAACTTCATAACCGTCCAAGTTATACCCCCCTTCGATTAAATACTGAAAAAGCCATTTGAGCCCCTTTGGTGAAAATAAATACATGTCAACTCGTAGTAAATCTAGCGTTAAAAATTACTTCACGTTAAATATGAAGCAAATATTCTGCAATAAATTTATTATTCTAGCTTAACTATCAACAAACCAATCGATATTGTAATCTTCTACACTATGCATACGGTACATATGAATGATGTATATTGTTAAAATTTCTATGTCAAGTCGAACATGCGAAAATCGTAAGCCCGAAGGTGCGTGCATGCATAAGCCTTCCCTCATATACGCATTTCCGTGTAGTATAATTACTGAAGAGAAAGAGAGAGAGAGAGAGAGGGGTGTGAGTAGAATGAACGATCGGTAGTAGTAGTAGTAGTAGACTACGGAGTTCATTAAGTCGACGAGTATGGCAAGTATTTACATGACAGGAGTACGTAATTATTTACCTACAGCGACGTAGGTACAGCGAGTGACGCATTATGCCGAGTTTCCTTCGGTCGGATTTGAATAATTACGCTCGATCAGAACGCGGGGTTTACTCCTCGCCTTCGTCATTACGCGACGCCATTGTGATAAATAATTGATGGATTTATTAAGACCTCCTTATAGCTATCCAGACAACGAATGTCACGTGTCTCCGTTTGTATTATGCACAGGTTATCAGCGAACGAGTTCATTTTCAGTACTCATCTTTACGAGCTTTAATAATGCTTTCGGGCGATATGAGAAAGAAATGAATTATTCCATAGCTGCAGAGCCGAGGAACGCTTTACGATCGCGAAACTCATTTATTATGTATATTCTCATAACCATTGGAATACCCTGAGAACCGATTTACGCTAAATTACTGTCCCTGATTCGGACATATGGCGATTTAACTCGTATACGCTTACGGGTTAAAAGTGTCCTCGTTTTTTTTTCCGATTTATTTCATCCTAGTCATCGAAGACGATGTTACGAAAAATTTTCAAACGAATCACATGTAACAGGTGAAAACAATATTACGATAGCCCGCGAGTGACATCGATAATACCTACTACCTACTTTGGTGGCGGTGATTGAAATCGATAAAACAGAAGGCTATTTTATCGACGACGTGTACAAGTTAATTCTTACACGTGTACACATAGATGCATGCACATATATATATATGTATATATCCGCGTAATGCAAAATGGCAAGAAGGAATAAGTTATCTATGCTGTTATCCCGAGGGACAGGAGACGCAACGAGTTCGTTATCGAAGCGCACAAGCTTAATGAGTCGTTGTGTGATAATTTAACGAGCTGCTGGCAGGTTGCCCACATTCATGACACAACACCATTAATTAAGCTGACAGCATTTCAACGGGTGAGCAGAGCCCCGGCCGTATAACCGTATCGGACGTAAGGTGCAATAATTCAGGCTCCGAGTACGAAGATTGACTCGGCTTTTGTAGCAAGGATCGTTTCTCGATCGGTCGGTGTTATCGCTTTACACTTACCAGTCGATTGTCCTTCGAGATCGACCACTTGGGTGGTAACGAAGCATCTCCTTTCCACGATACTGTTTGTGTAAGACGATAAATTAGTTTGTTGATCATCGATGAGATCCTATCATGTTTAACTCCAGTTTTTCTTCAAGTATTCCTCTTAACAGAGCTTATTTCTTCGTTAAATTTCTTCTTTCGTTCATCGTACCTTCTTTTTCTCTAACTAACTTACAACATCGATGTAGACTGGCTCTCTCTTCTTTTTGATAATCACTACGGAGATTCGATGCGTGTAACGATCGATACTTTTCGCTCGAAGGAGAAAAACGTTTTCGTTATTTATTATTCCTACAATGTAAATTAATGATCCGACGAAGGCGAAGGGATGTTTGCGAGAAAGCAGTGGAAACTCAGCGCGCCGTTCAACGCGAAATCGATGAAATACCCGGTATAATTAATCTCTTCCAGATTTCCGCAACGTTAAATCTCCGTACTAAAAGTCAGTATCGTACGGGAAGAGGCGCAATAAATTTCTTTTGCTCGTACCGGCCAGGACGGCAAAGTTCTGAGCTGACTCGATCGACCTTGGTCGTTTCTATTAACAAATTAAGATGATTAACAAAAGTAACGTTTAAAAAGGTCATTATAATATCGATACGAGATTAAAAATATATATACCAATCAAGGAACCATTAGATCGGAATAATTTGTAGAAGCTTAGCGTCCCACTTTCAAGATTCTCATTTCATATTGAAGAGGCATTTAATGAGATCGCTTAAAAGAAATCGATCCGTTTTCGTCTCCCTTAAGAAAACTATCGCTGGACGACGATACTTCCAACAAAATAAATAAAGAAAGGTCTCTCTTTTATCAACTTCTGTTCGCGCATCTTGATTATCGAGCAATCACGGAATATAAATTTGTAAAAAAAAAAACGATAAAATAACACCTCGAAGCTTGAATATCATCGAGAAGGTATTGAATCGTTAAGAATAATCGGTATAAAGTGCCGTTTTATCGGCGTAATGACCGTCAACGATAGCTGGAATCGAAGGGAGATGTCGGGTTGTAAGTGACGCGTAAATGAAATGTTCCGGCGAATCGTCCTCGTATGCAACGCGAACGGCGAGTCGTAATTCGGGATAGCTTTTCGAAATTACGTTTTCCGTATTACGTCGTGACGTTGAAGCTAGAGGAGAGGACGGAAATTGTAACACGCGACGAATTTACCACTAATATTCGTGGTTTCAAACGGTGGATCGGTATCGTTCGTTTTTGACTCTTCCATATCGATAAACGATTTAATCGTAGTAACGAAGCTGCTTTATCGATAAGCAGCTTGTAACTTATTCATCGAACGATTTTGAATGGCATCGAATAAGGATAGATGTGAAATCGACTAGAATTATTAGCCCAGTCAAATTAGTCAAAAATAAGGCCAAACCTCGGAAAAAATCCAAGTGAAGATTTTCAAGCGGAATTATCTTCGTTTTAACACCATAAAAGCATGTCCGAAAGTCCATAAAAAAATCGCGGTTGCGTAAAAAGTTATTGAAGGTCAAAGGTCGCAAAAATAAATAAAAAAAAAAAAAAACAATGAAGCAAAACGAGATAGTCGAACTCGTGTTTTTGATGGAAACTTTGAAACACTCGAGAAAATAATCCTAATATTCGATTACAAAGTGAACAAGGGGGAAAGACCAGACTAGGAGAAGAGCTTCGAGGATGGAACGAGAGAAACGTGTAGGGTTGTAGTCGAACGCGAAGAGAGAGAACGTGCTCGTTTCGCGAGAGGTGATCGCCCCACGTTTTGCCGAGTGGCACCTTGGTATCGCGCTTCGTCGCAGAGGGGCTTATATTAGCGCTACTCCTGCTAGAATCCACCGCTGTAATGACTCTTTAAGTAATTCCGAAAGCAGCCAGTTCGAGTTAACCTAATTGACGTAACTACCGGTTAACGGATCTATTACGTTGAGTGTACATTAATACAGAGTCGGGTTAACGAGACTAAACTTTGTCCCGGGACTCTGCATTTCTGCAATTCCTGTTCCGCGATATATATATTTTCACCGGAGGAGGAAGGCATCCTACGCCGGACAGCTCTCTCTCTCTCGCGATCTCTCTCCGTGGCTTAACTCTAAATTAAGCGCTCGTTATGTACATTGGTTCGTTACGTCGGCCGAATTGCGTTGTAACTTTGAGAAAATCAAGATTTACCGACGACTTTGCTGCCGTTGGTTAGACCGAGAAACGCTTTTGGTAATTCCAGTTGGAGAAACATCAGGATCGTGGGCATAGTTTCGGAGAACATCGTTTGAGAGAGTAATCAATTAAATCTGATCATATTAAGAGAGAGAGAGAGAGGCCACAAGAATGATAATTAATATTACTTGAAACAGATTCGTTCCTTAGCGAATTACATATCCGATACTTTCACAGATTAATCTCCATCCTTCGATTTCTACAATCCCGTGATTAATGTTACGTGCATCGTACTCGATTATAACCATTCTGGTACGCAAATCCGTTCTATTATTTGTCGGTACGTTATGCAAACATGGTAAAACTCAATATGGAGACACGATACGATAGCGACCAGATGAAGGACGAAATAGGATTATCGCGAGATGGGTTTCCAGGGTCTATAGCGACGTTCGATCGCGGTATTGACACGGAATCGTATCGTTCCCGTTAGTCTCGTTACCGTCGTACGCTTTAAGAAAAGGCTTTAACGAGTCGTGCCTAGGAAATCGAACGCGAATCCGATAAAATCGGAGAGTAAATCCCAAAGGCGAGAAATGACAACGATATTTCCGTGATACGAATCACAAGTGTGATCATTTTTTTTTTTTGTCGGTTTACAGGAAGAATAATAAACTATCGCATGTGCGTCGACCTGCCACCGTGCGTTTATCCGTACGATTAAGCATCCCCCCCTAGAGAAAAGATTTACATAGCTAAAAACAGGAGAGCGATAAGATCGACACGCATGGCTCTATGAAAGGCACGGCAGTCGTGCCACTTGTACTCGCTAACATAAGATTCTTCAATTTACGTTCCTACCAGCGATGAATCTAATCTAAAAAACCATTAACGCGCTTATACCGATATAACGCGTAAATATATACGAGGAGCGTAACGCGCTCGAGAGATCCGAGGCTAAGAAACTTTAACTGCATAATAGATATAACTATATAATGGGTCGCAATCTTCCTCTTGGTTGCATCCAATTCTTATGTGATATATAGCCTACGTAGAAGGCATTAGAGTACTATATGGCATAAAATATCTCGAGTACATTTATTCTCGACATTAATCAAGGTCAGGCCATAAGACCGCCATGACCGTTCTTTTTCTCGAAAGTGCGGACAACGAGCATCTTGGCTCCGTGTTCCTCGGACTCATTAGCATTCGCACCTCAGAACGATTAAGAGTCTGCCCCGTGACCTTTCCTCCGTAATAATTGCTTTCACGATTAATGGAACTCCGGACTCCCGGCGCTTCTTGGTCTGGTGGAAAAGAAAGAGGAGGGATGGTTTAGAGGAAAGAAGATGAGAGAGTCGTAGCAGAAGTCGAAGAAAACTGAAAACTTACTACGGCCGTCCGTGGATCCTTCCTTTTAAATTCCATCCACGAGGATGCAGTTGGCGCGATGCTCTCCGAAGGGTAGGAAACCCGCTTCCTCTTGGCAATCTGCCGAAGAAACGCGGCTCTCCTTCACCCTCGTCTCGTCTTCTATGTGTTTCCTTTTTTATCTTTTTACTTTTCCTTTACTTTTTTATACCCCTCTCTCTCCACCCTATCCTGAAAGGTCCTCACCAGGGAGGAGACGAACGGTCCGCTTTTTCCGTGCCTTTCGACGCGGCCCGTTTCCAATCGTCCTGATTAACGTCGTTTCGTTAAAACGCTGACCGAGTAAGCGATGCATCTTTCGCGAAGAAATCGGCAAATTATCTGGAAGAAACATTTTACTCATAAGATCCAAGCGATTCGCTTTTAACTCGAGAGAGTAGGTACGAAGAAATCGGGCCTGGACTCTAACGGCCGTCTTGATAAATTGAATTTCTGTGAAGTCGTACGAACGAGAATAGATTCGCGGGTATTCTTTCTTTACTATGTAGAGATATTAGAATCTTACTCTTAGCCAAGGGAATCTCCATCTTCGTCCAATGGGATTACCAGACGGGACCGCAAATCTTTCCCGGGTCTCGCTATTACACTTAGGGCCGTGTGATAAGTCGCTGCCGTTATTGCCGACAATTAGTCACGCTTCGCGATACAGTTTCCCTCCCCTTGCCTCGAGTAATGTGCGTGCGGTAGACGTATTTTCCGCGTGAAGGTAAGCGCGTCGAAGTAGAAGACGAACGATGAAGCGCGTCGCGAGCTTTCGATGCCGAACTCCCGCGGGCGTTGCGGTAGGTCGTTGATCGCGCCAGGTGTTACGCTTCTGGATGAACGTTGGTGGATCCGATCATACAAAAAAATTCATGATGATAAAGTTTAACCTTCAAAGATACTGACACACATGTGTACGATTTCATTTAGTTTACAATAACGACGGCTAGTCACATAAGTAAACATAACTTATTTTTAGTTATTTCATGAAAATGAATAAAATATAATTACACAAGAAATTAGATAATTTTGTTCCAAGTTTCAAAAAAATTCGTCCCTGAATAGGTTGGATTAATTTCGAAATATAATAAATTTATACTGAACACGTTGACTACCTCGATTTTTCAAGTTGAATTTAAAATGTTTTCAAGTGCCCTTTATTAATATTTACGAGAATATAACCATGAATCATAAAAACTGCAAGGTTTATTATAAAAAATATGATTGTAAATTCATTTGTATATTCTGTACAAAATTGGAAACAAAATTAGATGGACAGTTAACATGTTAAATATCATGATTAGTTAAATATTGGAAATTAATTTTTCGATGATAAAAAGGTGATGGATGAAATACACACCACCTATCGCCAGCTAATTCTCATTAGCATACGTATCAAAAAATAATAATGAGCGTCGGTCGATTTCGATAATGCGTTTCGTCGTTCATTATCGACATCGCCGATTGGCAACGCGTATCCTATTTATTCGATCGACTCGTAATTATCGATAGTAAGCGCTAATAAAGTCTAACATTTGGAAAGTAATTATATTTCAAGTGTAATCGAGTCTCGACCTTTTGCCAATCGACGCGTGGTTGACGAACGAGTAGACAGGAATGACATCATAATTTCTAGTTAATTTCGTAATCGTATCGCGAGTAGGTATATGGACAATTTGCCGTGGTATAAATTTTACAAGATATATATTTAAATAGAGATTACGAGTATGTACGAATCGGAATAAAGCGTAGAGATTTGTAGCCGGTGCCGTAGGTCGACGGCAATAAAAGCGATCCCTCAACGTTGTACCAACAGGAATCGAATGTAGATCCTGAAATTCGCGAAACCGCCGGAGAGTTATGGCCGTGCGGTAAATCGTCTTACGATTTACAACGGTCTTACGAGCCACGGCTCGCGAATGATATTGCGGTCGGTCATTACGATGAATGTACTCGACCACGTAACGAAAGTCATACAATGATACGCGTACCGCGTTGCAATAACGTTCGCCGGCCTTCTCAATGTATAATCGTCGCCGAAGGTTTATCCTCTCTTGATCCTATTGAAAACTTCAAGGCTGCGTTACATACTACCGAAGCCATTTTATCTACTAGTCTCATAAACCACTCGTACGCGTAGCTATACATATGTATACATACGTAACAGAGTCATCGATTCGTTTTAGAACGAGTTCGATAGAAACGAAGAAGTCACATCATCCTCGATCACTTTCCTCGCGTGCAAAGAGAAGAACGAGCATAGATAACGTACGAAGATCGCACTAATAGCAATGAATTCGTTTCAGGATGAAAGAATTGTGGATAGGTCGTAAATAGGTAGGAAAAATGGTAACAAGAAATTTCATCTGGAAGAGGAAATCCAACTATCCAAGACAGCTCGTCAGGGAGAGAAAGCCGGAGGATGAACCGAAGGAATCCCATCGTCCCGTCGTAAGAGCCCACCAGTCTTCCTTATCCTCGTCCTACTCGAAACGTAGGAAACAACAATTTCTCCGAATCATTGTCTTCAAACGCGACAATGATCGATGAGCTAAGAGCCGGCAGGGACAATGTGTGGTCCTTCTTCTTCAAGGTATTACGTTATGTATCTCACGAAATAATTGTATATATGTATCGTTAGTGTGGATATAAGAGAAATGGTGTTACCCACAGAGAGAAAACCCAACGTGTATTGGTGCGATATATAGATGTAGGATGCTTACGGCGCTTCACCGAGCTTCCGGGATACCAACGGCACTCGGAACTGTCATTAGACTAATTATACGTCGCTATACGATGTCTCTGCCGTATCTGCCAAGACCCACCATCACCTTCTCTGCCACCTCTACCACCGCGCCAACCAACCAACTAACAACAACAACAACAGACGCCATTGCTCCGCCTTCGTCAGCATCAACATCGTCACGGCGTATCATCTCGTCACAGAATACCCGAGAAACACGAGTTTCGATATCTCTCTTTCCCCCACCTACTCGCGACACTCGTCAAATCTTCAAACTGTTATCCTTCGTTACTACTTGGTACACTCTCGGAGCCGATTGTTATTTCATCTCATGCACGTAACAGGATTCCGCGGAAATACGATTCTCTCGTAACGATTTCGGTTTCGGATATATACGATTTTCCCTAAAAGGGTTACGAGAGATTATGGAAAATAAATCGAATCGTTGATACATGTCCGTACTTGAATATTTAATGTCCGAACGTTAGCTATGCGGGCAGGGAATTATCTCGGAGATATCTTTTACGTGCATTGATTAAATTTTAAAATTATGACCTACATTTGCACGTCCCATCCCGTAACTGATAAGGGAATCTTAAAGGAGTCATTAGCGAAGCGAGAATGTCTGACTAATGATCGCATTAGTCACTTACAACGCTCCGTATATATACGATGGAAACTCGTAGCATCATTTGTCCTTATCATACTCCAAATACCGTGCCAAGCTGAAAGGATGTCTATTAAAAATTAGAAGATTCTATTGCAACTGTAATGTATACCGAAGCAAAGAACCGGAAAGTCCCATTAACGTTTATTTCGAACGTCTGGAGCATATTCTGCACAAAATTACGACACGAATTAATTCTACTCGTAGAAAAAACAATTCGAGAGAGCACGAGTAAGATACGTGCAGCATTGAAACTATTATTAGTCAAATTTCTGGCGAACGTGCTAACGAGATTCCAACTGCAGACGGTAGGTTTATATTCGACCATCGGAGTTTACTGTTGGATGCGGTTACTTTCGTAGGCGTTAAGGCGATAATGCATATGTATATCCACAGGTGAAATAATAGCCGTAAATCTATCAGGCACGGATAAGGAGGCATTTAATTTCACTTACAATTTGCTTTGACACGGGCCGGACGGATCGTAATATATCGCAGCTGAAATGCTAACTATTTCTTCGCGCTTCGATCCGTGCAGTCTCTATCCGCATTTTCTGCCGATTAAGCCAGCAGCATCATCGGTTGATGGAGTAACTCGCTGATCTCGAATTACACGGCACTCCTAGTCTTACCAGAAAAAAAGATTCATTCGGAAAATTAATCTTACTAATCGGATTTAGGGGTAGCATCAGGTACGTAGACAGCAAACCCGAGTCCCTCGAACGTTTTGATTATACTTTCAAAATTCTATGTTATTTTCCATCATTTTTTTGGGGGGAGAAAATGAACAGCAGTCGTCAAGAACAATCGGAAAATTCCGGCGATCGTGTTTCATCCGTTTGATATATGGTACGATTATATACTTAATCCGTCACATTAGCGATAGATTTATCATATCGTGTGGACGAGGGAATCGCACGGCGCGTCTGTTTTTAACTGACAGCCGACAAGTGCACAGCTGGAGGCAATCGTGCTGCGCCAGATCGTAAGATATAATTTACACACACATCGTTGGAAATTAGATATCTGCCAACATGACGTTCTCCCTCTTTCCATCGGTGATATTACCCAAAGAATATAAATTGATCGATACTAACTAAGAATCTTTCTTAATACTCTCTTTATTTTCACCTTGTTTCGCGTCAAAAACGTTGACGTCGATAGATCCTAATCTTTTCTATCGATAAACCTGATCCGTTAGATCGTAGAACACGTTAAAACAGCGAAATCCTATTTACCGTAGGCACGTAAACTTGTGAAATATCTCACGTAAGATAGACTGCGATTATGTTATTATTACGTATCTATTTCGAGAAGTATAAGCGTTATTTTCGATTACCGAAGATTAGCTCATAGTCGATACCCTGGGTCGAGCAATAGGTACTCGTACGTGTAAACGACTAACGGGTGATTAGAACTGCGGTGTAAAGCGAAACGAGACGGTGTATGCGGTACTTGGATGGTGTACGAGCGTGCGAGTGATCGATCGGTCATTTCAAAAGCATATGTGTCTATATATGTATATATATATAAACGTGCGAGAAAAAGAGAGAGATAGAGTATGGTTATTCGATATGGTCGCGAGGTTCAATCTCCATCTAATAGTATGGAATACTAGAACGCCTTTACTCGATCGATACCACACCCTCTTTTTCTGTTATTCCGAGCTCCCCGTGCACTGGTTCGATTTTTTTTTATTCCCAGTCGCGGCTTTAAATTTATGCAAATAACTGTGAACCAAAAAAAAAGGCAGAAGAAAAAATGATCGAAGGTCTGTACGTCTATCTGTCTGTCTGGTTAGAACTGAATTGCTTTCCATATTAATTTCCACGGGAAAGCGACGGCGGCGACCGGTGCGGCGGCGTTCTCCATGAAACAACCGGAACGATGCATTATTCTGCATTGGAATAGACAGTAAATCGGATGAAACATCGTGGCCCGCAAGTTAAACTTGATTCGACGAAGTTCGGACCGAATACGATTACATCGAACGACGTAATTCCGTGTCGCCTTGAGACACATTATATACGATTCTCTCGGTGAAATCTTTTTCTTTCTCCTCTTTTATGGCTGTGCACTTGAGACGATCGATGCTGGAGTGTTAGAGAAAAATTGGTGTAAGAAAGGAAGGTTTCTGGCAAAAGTTGATTTTTTCGGATTAGACGCACATTGGTAAAGTTGCGCTTAAAGTGTTGTTTTTTTGGTATAATTTCAAGTTTAGTGAGATTACAGAACTATTTATATTTATATTTTGATACAAACCGTAGAGATTTAGAAAGGATTCCAAAATATCTCGAGTAGTTTCTTCGGGATAATGGTCCATCACGCTATTTACTCCGTCGAGAGCATAAGAAACTTCCTCTATGTATTGCCTAAAACGTGAGTATGGAGATAGTGATATAAAAAGATTCTATCTTATCAAAATAAGGTTATATTTCGTGTTCAACGAAATAAAAATAATACCTGGTAGTAGGGAGAGAAGCAATAACACCTGGACTGAGGGGGTAAAAGAGTGTTACAACGAGAGCATAAATATCGTCACGGTTTCCCCATATTTTTCCAAGCTACCCATGTTTTCTTAATCGTTCGCCCGAGTTTTTTGCGTAATGGGAAATATGTCATGCCTGCTCGACATTCCTTCGAATTGACGCAAAACGATCGCTCGCTATCTTAACGGCTTTACTTAATAATTCGAATAATTCGAAAACCTTCTACTTAGTAGAGAAAATTCGGCGAGCTGACAAGAACTTGAACGTACGAGTAAACGTAATTAGTCATAATAATCAAATATTCGCTATGCGTCTGCCGATGAAACACGGAAGCTGCTTTGCAAGAGTAAACATCCTACTGGAATCTCTCCAAACGATAAATTCTTCTCTCCTCGGATCGAGAACGAGCGCATGAGGTTCGCAGTGTCGCCATATATATGCAATGTCATCTTGCTGAGAATGTGATGATTAAATTAGTCCCGAAAAGTTCAAGATACGTTCGTCGAATTATAATCGAGCATTATTTCACATCAATTCACCATTTTTCTATATCCTTCGAGGAGTGGAGTCTTCTAATTTCGTTCAGAGAGTCTAGACGCCTCGATAATGGAACAAGATGGACAGGTGAATGTTTAGTCTCGAATATGTGATTATTCGATGAATTATAAAACGAAATTGCGTTAAATCGGACAGATCATTGGCGATTCAATCGAATCCGATAAAGGAACGAACGACGTGGTCCGCCTGGTTCGAGCGGACTGCGGAATATCGACCATCCGTAACCTGTAAATAATAGAGAGTACCAGGGATCCGTCAGGATAATTAAATTTTCACCGATCGATCGTTCACGACGTACCCCTCCCCCCTAAGCTTCGACGAATCGGAAATGTCGACGACCTCGTTCAGTTATCGTACCTAGCACATGTGTGTCTCTTAAATTCTCCTTAGAAATATTTTCTTAGAAGGACAGAAAGAGGTTCCGGCTGTGTTTTAATTATGGCAACAATTTATAATAAAATTACACTTAACCGTAAAATAAATGCCATGATCCAGCTTTTACAAGGTTAACAAATATTTCTAATTATTCCCATAACTGCTCCATCCATTCGTAACCGCCTCTATTTTACGCGGTTATAATGAAATCTTGAGAGGTTTAATTTCCTCCTTTGTGGAAGTTTTCGCGTGCAAAAAGAATCTCAGGATTTATCATCGTGGCGAGATAGCTTGCAAAGAAAGAAAGAAAGAAGAGAGGTAAGAAGGAATCTCTTAATGCGCTCCGCGCACGCCGGTGGCGTCAGTCTGTGTATTGTTATTAAAAACTTACGTTTACATTAAAACGAGAGGGGGTCCTCCTTCTAAAACGTAAATCTCTGTGTACTTTTTTAATGATATTTTAACAAGTGTTTCGACCTCTTCATCATCACGAAATGTCTATCGCCTTATCGTCTGCTTCGTAAATTAAGACACGATAATAATACCTCGCTTACCTGTTCCGTAGAATGCACAATAAAATATTGCCCGTAAACCACCGAATCAATATTCTGCGGGTAGACCCAAACCCTGCATATATACGATGAACTAATCGTACGGAATTCATATTTTACGTAATACGGCATTCCTACTTTACGTAGGTAAACAATAGCGATGGTTCGAACGGACTTTTGGCCGGCTGCTGAATATAGATGTTCCTGCTTGTACATTAGTTTGAATAAAGAAAATAAAATAAATGATTCGTGCTGTACGAGAAGAAATTTAATGACCTGAAAATAATTTTCATATAGAACGTTACAGGAGACAGTAACGACAAATAATACTTTTCTCTCGGTGTAACGTCTTGCGTGTTGTCTCTTAGGAGCGATAAGTACAATGCTTACTTATTGCGAGGAAATTTTATGAAATAAATTCTATCACTCGCAAAAAAGTAGATCTTCTTTCATCCTATTTTTAATAATCCCTGTAAAGAAAAAACACAGAAATTTATCCCGAGATAAAAAGGATTCAAAGGAATCATCAAAGATTCTTGTAAGATCTTTTCAAGAAATTTAACCCTCTGAGAAGAGAGCGTAAACGCTTCGATATCGAAGCCGACAGGGGAGTTTTATCAAACTCTCGAGTAAGTGCGAGCTTCTATTAGGTCGCGTTTTCGAAATCCTTTGGAAATCCTAGGACGATGGGCCGCGTTATCGAAACGTTCGCTTCGCTGTTAGTAGTAGGAACTCGAAAGAGAGAAGAAGGGGGGGGAGTGAAGCTTGGGTCTATGGAGGTTGGGTACTAGTACTCGGACTAACGTCTCTTCCAGCCACTGCACTTTTACCTCGCGCGCACCTCTCCCTCCTTGGGGACAAGATGGAGGAACTCGAGCGAGGAGGAGCGAGCAAGAGGAAAAAGAGGTTTGGAATACAAAAGAAAAGAAAAGAGCGGAGAGGCTTCATCCGGAGCAGCCGAGTGGAAAATAGCTAATATTCTAAGACACCGCCGACATCGTGACCAAGATGGCTTCCAACTGTCAGGCGAACGTGTATTTCCTATTCGCCCGGCAGCCGCCACTTCTTTTGTGGTTCGAAAGAAGTGACACTCGCTCCGAGAATCACTCCGACGCCACCACCGTCACAGACGGAAACCCACGGGCAACAACGAGAGCTCATTCTGACGTTTCAATCCGATGTGGTCCTACCATGAAATTTCGAAGGCAAGCCGTTTCACTGCGATTTTTCAGGAAATCCGTATTTTTCGGCAATTTGCCGAGAAAGGAGATAGCGATAGGCAAAGACATTACCTTTAAGTTTATAATATAAAGAAAATATATTAAAGCGATGTTGTTATTTATTAGTCAACTATTTAAAGTGTTTTCACTACTACCCTTTTAGTTAACCTTCTTTCTTTTTTTTCTCTCTCAACTTGATCTTCTCGTAATTTTATTCCACCTCTTTCGTTCCGCGTCTGCGAGCTAAGCGGCTTCAGCAAATACAAACACTAACAACAAGTGTGGAATTGACGTAGAGATTGGTCTAGAAGGACATGAATAAACATCGATTTAGCCTTTTTTTGCGTACCGTAAAAAAAAAAAAAAATGAAAATATAAAAAGGGGAGACACCGACGTCCACAGGCCGTCTCACCCGACCACGATAAGACAATACTTTCTGCTTCTTTTTTACTTTCGTTAAGACAAACAGCTTTAAAGCCAATTGGTGTTAATCGGTTTTGTTTCTTTAATAAATTTTCACTACGTAGTATTTACGAATGGATTGTAGTATTTGGAACGAAAATATTTATAGTATTTTGTATAACCGTGTCCTGTACTAATGGATAGCTGCCTTAATGAAATTAAAAAAATTATAAATGCATTTCAAGCATGTCAGGTAAGCGGCCTCCGAAAATGAAAATGGACATTATCGATCGACCATCTAGCGAAATCATTTGTATAAACAAAATTCCAAACAAGCACGATAATACTTGTACAACAAACATGATGGCACTTGAAAATATTGATGCCTTTTACGAAAGAAATGCCCTGTGTTTTTTCAACTGTACAACACGCTATATATAGAGTAGAAAACGTTCCGAACGGTACATCAGTTGCACTCATCTCCCCAACGATGAAGATCTACCAACTTTTCTTGGTGGCATTCGCTGCCGGCGCCCTAGCGAGGCCTAGTGGAAAGGTAACAACAAATATGAGCCAATAACAAACGAAATTTAGAGCCTACTTACTTTTTAGCATTCCAAACAAAAAACAGATAAAAAAAGTCGCAACAATACTAATTGACCAAATTGATCCTATATATAAAACAAAAGTAAACCTTATTAACATAATAATTGCTAACCAATTTGTGAAAAGTAGCTGAACAATCAAAATGTTAGTCGTTTCAATAGCGCAATTGTATGGGACATGATTTCAATCGTTTCAATAAATTCAACTAATTGTATAACATTTATAACAACAAAAACAGGAAGAACCACGAGACAATGGACTGGTTGCGGCAGCACAGGCAGCAGCGACAGCAGCAGCAAGTGCATCCAGTGATGGGAAAGGAAAAGGCGATGGATCTAACAAAGTTACTACCCTAGTCATTGCATCTACACAGGCCAAAGCTGGTCTAAATGATGGATCTTTATCGGCAGCGGCCGCCGCTGCTGCTGCGGCAGCAGCAGCTGCAGGCGGAGCAGGAGGAAAACGTGGCGGCGCCAATGCGAACGCCCAAGCTCAAGCCGCTGCCCAGGCCAACGCAGGTGCCAACGGAGACGGCAGAAAAGGATCTGGAGGAAACGCCAATGCCCAAGCAGAAGCAGAAGCTCAAGCTAACGCAGGTGGTAAAGGAAACGGCAAAGGATGGTCTGGAGCAGACGCCAACGCCCAAGCAGAAGCTTCGGCTCAAGCTAACGCAGACGACAGAAGAAACGGCAGAGGAGGATCTGGAGCAAACGCCAACGCCCAAGCAGAAGCTTCAGCTCAAGCTAACGCAGACGGCAGAGGAAACGGCAAAGGAGGATCTGGAGCAAACGCCAACGCCCAAGCAGAAGCTTCAGCTCAAGCTAACGCAGACGGCAGAGGAAACGGCAGAGGAGGATCTGGAGCAAACGCTAACGCCCAAGCGGAAGCTTCAGCTCAAGCTAACGCAGGTGGAAAAGGACACGGAAAAGGACGTGGTGATGCCAATGCTAATGCACAAGCACAAGCCTCTGCCCAAGCTGACGCCGGTGGAAAAGGACACGGAAAAGAACGTGGTGATGCCAATGCTAATGCACAAGCTCAAGCCTCTGCCCAAGCTGACGCCGGTGGAAAAGGACACGGAAAAGGACGTGGTGATGCCAATGCTAATGCACAAGCTCAAGCCTCTGCCCAAGCTGACGCCGGTGGAAATGGACACGGAAAAGGACGTGGTGATGCCAATGCTAATGCACAAGCACAAGCTTCTGCCCAGGCAAACGCTGGTGGAAAGGGACATGGAAAGAGAAATAGTGGCGCTAATGCTAATGCCCAAGCCGCTGCCCAAGCAAACGCTGGTGGAAAGGGACATGGAAAGGGAAATAGTGGCGCTAATGCACAAGCTCAAGCCTCTGCCCAAGCAAACGCTGGTGGAAAGGGACATGGAAAGGGAAATAGTGGCGCTAATGCACAAGCTCAAGCCTCTGCCCAAGCAAACGCTGGTGGAAAAGGACACGGAAAAGGACGTGGTGATGCCAATGCTAATGCGCAAGCGCAAGCTTCTGCCCAGGCAAACGCTGGTGGTAAGGGACATGGAAAGGGAAATAGTGGCGCTAATGCTAATGCCCAAGCTTCTGCCCAGGCAAACGCTGGTGGAAAGGGACATGGAAAAGGAAACAGTGGTGCCAGTGCTAATGCGCAAGCACAAGCTTCTGCCCAAGCAAACGCTGGTGGAAAAGAACATGGAAAGAGACATGGTGGCGCCAATGCCAATGCGCAAGCACAAGCTTCTGCCCAGGCAAACGCTGGTGGGAAGGGACATGGAAAGGGAAATAGTGGCGCTAATGCTAATGCCCAAGCCGCTGCCCAAGCAAACGCTGGTGGAAAGGGACATGGAAAAGGAAACAGTGGTGCCAGTGCTAATGCGCAAGCACAAGCTTCTGCCCAAGCAAACGCTGGTGGAAAGGGACATGGAAAAGGAAACAGTGGTGCCAGTGCTAATGCGCAAGCACAAGCTTCTGCCCAGGCAAACGCTGGTGGTAAGGGACATGGAAAGGGAAATAGTGGCGCTAATGCTAATGCCCAAGCCGCTGCCCAAGCAAACGCTGGTGGAAAGGGACATGGAAAAGGGAACAGTGGCGCTAATGCTAATGCGCAAGCACAAGCTTCTGCCCAGGCAAACGCTGGTGGAAAAGGACATGGCAAGGGAAACAGTGGCGCCAGTGCTAATGCACAAGCACAAGCTTCTGCCCAGGCAAACGCTGGTGGAAAAGAACATGGAAAGAGACATGGTGGCGCCAATGCCAATGCCCAAGCACAAGCCTCAGCACAGGCCCATTCAAAGGGTAAAGGAAGCGGAAACGACTGCGACGACGGCAAAGCCGGCGCCAGTGCGAGATCTTCGGCTTCGGCCCGATCAGGAAGCAAAAGGCACGGAAAAGATCGTAGTCACTCAAATGCTCGTGTCGATGCCATCGCTGTAGTTTTATCAAAAGGTGCACACGAAAAATTATCGAGTCATCACAAGCAATCAAAATCTGGTGCGCAGGCACATGCTTCGGCATCAGCCATGGCTAGTGCAGCGGGTGGTGCAGGAGGAAAGCACAAGAGAGATCTGTCCAAAGTAGATTCATCAGCTTGGTCTGCTAGTCTTAGTAAAGCAACCGATCACGGAGCCATGGCAGGTGCTGCATCGAAGGCTCAGGCGACGGCGGTAGGTCTTTCGAAAGGTGGATCAAAGAAGCATGGAGGATCAAAGAAGAAAGGTGGATGGGATTGCTGAAACAATTGTAAATCCAATGTAGCGACGCTTTCTTGCTGTTAATTTAAAATATTACTCGTATCGATGTGTATCTTATGTTTTAAATGGTTGTGCAAACTGAATGTATATTCTAATTAGTAATGAGGTTATCGAACATTACACCCCTAAATTGACTTTAGAACTTATATGGTAATATTAATAAAACATTTCCATTTCTAAATCCTTATATATTTATTTCACGAAAGAAACTTGCGAGCACCTAATTCTCCTGAGTTTACAATCTATAAGAATCAAATGCATTATGCCCATAACACTTTTTTTAACTTCAACTTTCGTCTTTAAATGAAGTAAACATTTTTTATTTTCTCTAACGCTTTCAAAAAAATTTTCACGAATGTCTTTACCTTGATATTTAATGAAAACAATTACATTAATTAAAGATAAAATTTTTTGTTAAATCGATTACGATATCGTGATTAAAAATTGAAATTCGTTCATGAGCGTATAACCGATGAAGAGACGTCGAGAAGAGCGGATCCTTGTTCCTCGGTAGACGTGGGTTGCACGTATGTGCATATTTAAATTTCATTAATTACGCATACCGCCACTGCGATTCCTTCGATAGGGAACTTTCTACCGTTACAACATTAATTTCAATATCGACGAATTTCAAACAGAACGAAATTTGATCGTAATTGGGGATACACCAATTAACCTCGGTGGGATAAAAAGACACGGAAACGGCGTCGTATCTCATGTTACTTTTCGTTGCAATATTCTTACGAGCGAAGAAAGTTCAACGAGAGCCGCGCGTCTTTTCGGAACGTTCAAAAGAAGTGACTCCTTATGGCAATGTGGAAACAGACATTTTTTCCCCGTTGCGAAAGTTATGCTAATGCATCGTGCGGACGCTTAAAGAATCAAACGCGAAGCGAGCATTCTCCTCCATTAAAACGGACTAACGTAAGTGGCTGACACATGCACGCACACCGCGATATAAACAATTGATTTTATTCACCGACGATAATCGTACGGGCGCGAAACTAGATGTTCCGTAAATCGAAAAGTAGGTATTTCGTGCTAATCTCGCGCATCATCCGGTGCACATCCATTGAAGTGAGATAACGCGCTGGTTGGTTGGTCGGCAGGTAGGTACTATCTGAAAACATATTATGGAAATTTTATTTCATAGAAGCCAACACGATAAACGCCGCACAATATTGGCAGTGGTCACGCGACCATAGCCGCAGTTAAGACTGAAATGCACTCACCTCGATGGTAATGGAAACGAAATAATACCTTGGCCATAACCATTATTTCTCCCGTCAATCAATATATCATACCTATGAAAATTTATATAATATCCCTCGACTCGCGAAAGCTCTCGCGAATTCCTTTGAGTAAACTCCTATCGTTCCAATTCACGTTGTTTCGTCGATGGTCAACGTAACGAGAACGATCATTCAAAAGCTTTCCCTAAAATTGCAAAGTAACGAATAATTATATAGATGAAAAATGATATTTGAAAGGTTTGGTAGGAATATATCGTTGCGTTAGACGAGTACCTACCGGGGAGTGCATTGGCACTCGAGTCTGCATCGACGACAACGATCTTTATCGGCGACGAGAATCGCATGCACGTATAGGAAGCGGTGCACCAACGTCAAATTACGTGTCTCCGGATATAAATCATCGGAAATATTTACATCGGACGGTCGTGCGTTCCCGCTGCGTGAGAGATAGAGAGAGGTAGAGAGGAAGGGAGATGGAAAGAGAGATAGCCTCGATCATTGCGAAAGTTCGGCCGATCTCGCGGCCGTTTTGTTGTGGTATCCGTCTCTCATCGAAAGCCGCTTTAACCGCCAATGAAGCGCGAAGCTTTGTGATTTGGGTACTATTTGATTATATCGTCGAATTCGAAATCGGCTCGATTACTTTGGTTATACGCGACAAAGTCCAGACCCGGTGCGATAAACGTCGAACGGCCGAAATCATTAATCTCGCGGGATCGATCGTTAGCGCAAATTAGCGCTAGCTAAAAGCGACGGTATTAGGGGTAACCAGCCGAATAGAAAATCTATGACCAACATAGAGCTCGCGTTAGAGCATATTTGGATATATTTAAAGGTTCGTGAAAGAAGCGAATACCGATTAAAGAACGACGAGAGGGAACTGTTCTCCGAGAAGAAGTAACGTAGCTTAAAAAAAGAAGACCTCCAGCAGCGTGACCCCGATGAAAGAGTTAAAAGTCAAGAGGTACGTCGATCGAACGTACGTACCGTTGAATCGTGTTAGGCAAGGGCAACTCGCAAGGTGAATATCCACGATTCGATATCGGTCGAAGCTGCCAATTTGCCAGACGTAAACGTGGGATCCGTTTGAAACGTCAATCTTGGGTAAGGTAAATCAACGGGAATCGCGGAAGGCAGTTTCTCCGACTGGCAAAGTGCAACGAGTCGTAACAAGTTTCTGATATCTATGCCGAATTTCCATTTCCGTCTAGGAAAAACGAAGGAACGCGTTGGGGTACGCGTTACAAGAACGAACGAAAGACATTCGTCGGCCGTAAGCCGATAGAAAATTTCACCTTGCTATGAAACGTATGCGAAAAAGCTCGTGGATAAAAGGAACATTGACGTTGGACCGCGAAACTCTCCAGTCACGGTACCAAGATCAAAAATGGTTGTAACGCAGCTGGGGTACGAGGAACACGCAAAGTCACCCGTGGATCAAAAGGAATTCGGAAGAATCTGATAAGCCGTACGAAGACCCGTAGACTTCGATAACCGATATCGACGATTTTCCAATCGATGCCGGCGATTCGTTCGAGCGTAATCCGTCCAACCATTTCCGGATAATGGCCGATCGATGGCATATACGCGCCATCGGTGTGCGCACCGGTAACGAGAGTATCTTTTTCCCTCCCTCCTTCATCTTCCTCTCTTTCTATTTTATCGGAGAGCGATTGGATTAAATCGTGATCCATCGCGCGTCAGTGGTGGTGCCGGCGGTCCGCAAATTACAGACTTCGTTAGAATCCCCCGTTATCTCGATACCTCATCTCGCGGCGGGAATTATAAAAACAATTCAGATTTATACCTCACGGCTTATCACGCTGGAGAAAGTTATCTACGTGCGCGCATGGTTATATTGCTCGGTGTCTGCATACACCGATGCTCGCCGGGCACCGTACCTGACTCCGTTACTTCGTTGAACGAACCTACTCCGATAAATCTCAGCGAAGAAAGCTTTTGTTTCCAGCGAAGATTATGTGCGTTCGATATGGAAAAAGAGGGAGAGGGCAAGCTCTCTGGAACCTTCTCGAGCAAACCACATGGATTTTAAATTACCGTGGGAACGTAGCTCGATAGTTATCGATGGCGTTACCGTAAAAGATAGTTTCTAAAAAAGCAGGAAACGTTTACGGGCCGTCGAAAGGATTCTTTTTGGATTCTCTAAAATAAGAATCTCAATAAAAACCATTCGATATGCATACTGGAATACTATTAGACATAGAAGTATCTAACGTTCGTACAACGGAACTTCGAACAGTGCCAAAGCATAACGCAGGGAAGAAGGTTCGCTTCCTTGTTGCCGAAGGAACCAAATGCAACGTGTTGTGCTCTTCCCTCTCCCTCACGCATACAAGTATCTACATAGGTTGTACCGTGAAAAGAGAGAGGGCCAGCTGACCAAAGGTTAAGATTTATACCGGTACGTACGCATTACGGTGTTGTTAATATGCAAGACCGCGAGTCGTGTATGTGCTTGGTGAAAAGGAGGGAGACGAAGAGTAGAAGGAGAGAGAGACCAGACTAGACTGTTGGGAGATGGTAGAGGAGAGGGGGGATAGAAGGAGCGGGCGCACTTTAATAATTTATTTAGCCGCCGCGCCGTAATCCGAGATATTCATCCGGGTAATGGGTAATCGTAGACGCGGTCGCAAGCCGTGCCTTGAAATCGCAGCAATTATAACTGTATGCACCGAGGCAGAAGAGAAAGAGAGAAATACTCGCACGGGAATCGTACGTAGGTTTATACCATAGAGAAGGGGAGCGTACTCGGGCAACTCTCTTATGCAAGCCACCACAAAACTCCATCGCCGTGGTTCATCGCATTACTCGAGAATATCTACTAACGAGTGACCGAGCCATCTTCTCCCCCACCTTATCCTATTACTATCTTTTCGTGCGAAACGAACGTAAAGACTATTTTTATCGATTTCTAGACCCTTTTTTCACTCTACCCCTTGATCGAGTTAGATTCTGGTTTAACGATAAAGACACAAGGGGGGATATCGATGACACCTGTTTCGTCGTTTCACGTAATTACGTTTCCTAACGTAAGTTGTAACGTTTTATCGTCAACAACGATATAAATCTAGTCACGGCGTGGGTGATCGCATCTTCGGACGCGAGTCCAGTTTAACGGCGCACGCGTGACTCGGGCTCGCGGAAGAAACGTTATCGGGGAAGATAGGATTCGTGTTTCAGTGATTCTATGACGATCGTAGATTTTTTTCAAAAAATTCTCTTCTTACTTTATAGCCTCGTAATCTTTCTCTCTTAGCTGATGGAATCGTTCTACGGATGGAAGGAATTCAAATTTTATTTTAATCTCTTAACTGGATATGACATAATTATTTGTGCATTTTTTTCTTCATACATTTATTGCTTTCGATATTATGATTTCTATTGCACCCTGTATTTCCTTATTTTCAATGTTCATTTTCACATTCATTCCCAATATAGAATTTGTTACCTTCAATTTATAGTATTTCAAAAGATACAAAAAATGTGGTATCGCTTCATATGTCGGGAAAAAGGTGGCATACTTGATCCCCGTTTATATTTGTTCGCATTAAAAAAAAATTTAAATACAATACTTATATTCCTTATTAAAAGCCTTGTGTGGCGTTTCCAAACTTATAATTAGGTACCCGTAAATCCAAATTCTCTGGGAAAAAATTTGCTATATTTAAGAGAAAAATGATCAAGTATCCCACTTTGCCTCTACTCATATAGCCTTTAAGAGTTAACTTCGTTACAGTTCGAACGCAAATCTAAGTTATTATGTACAATGCCGGTCATCTCGCTAGTGGACGATGAAAAGAAGGTAGACGAGGAGTAAGAGGAAGAAGTAGAAGAAGGACAACCCACGCGCCTCAATAACGATCACGATGCGGTCAGCGGCGGGCTTCTAGCCCGGAGCATGGAACGAAGACAATGGCCGTAAATAGTGGACGGCGAGATGCTCGTCATCGTACGGGGAAGCGAGGCATAATTCACAATGGGATGTATCTCTTTAAATCGCGCGAAAGCGTAAAAGCTTCGACCCGACTCGCCGCCTCGAAGCTATGATATATTATCGCGCCTGAACTTTGCCCGTTTCACCGGCTGCAAGTCGAACGTGACTTTTCTCTCCCAACGCGCGCGCCTACGATTTCGAAAGCTACGAAATAGGAAGAGAGAGAGGCCGATCGATTAACCCTCCATCGATCTCTAAGCCGGAGGGATCCCGGCGTCTAGTTAACGTCAGCGCTTCGACGCGCCGAGCGGCGCGCGGCGCCTTTGAGATCGACGACCTCGTGCTTTGCCACCAAGAAGCGTGTACCAGAGCATGTGGCTGAGAAACAACGACATAAGCGTATCTTTCTAGCCTCTTAACATTCTTCTTTGAAGACTAGTTACTTTTTACTTGGAATGAAATTTAATTTTTACGTTCTTTTTGTATTTTTTTGTTAGGTGAAATAGGAGAATAAAAAGAAGATTATCATTGGTTCTTTTCGTTACTCGCATATTCCTAGATCGATAGATTCTATCAGCGTGTATAAGATAATGTTACGGATGTCTGTCAAAAATTTGGCAAAGTATAACAGTTGAAGCGTCCCGGACAAGATGAAGGCTCCAATGTGTAAGTATTTGTCGTAGAAAGGTTCGCGTTGGCGCGTCCATATCTAAAAATATCCATCTATACGTTCTCTCCGTCGAGTACTTCGCAAGAAAGATTCGATCAAAAATGGACTTAGTGAAACTAAAATGTCTCGAGTGTCGTCGCCAGTTCTCTATTTCCCGCGTTTATAAATTTATCCTCGGATATGGGTCTCGGTTTGAGTTTGAACATTTTCAATCTTTGATTTGTGTACAGGATGTGTGAACAGTCTAGCCACGCGGAGATAAGTATAGAAGGCAATGTTTTATATTTATCAGCTACAATCTTCAAATTGACGTCTATTATCTTTTAAATTATAATTACCATCACCTCTATTGTTATCCACTATCATTAATAAATAAAATGGATAATAAATTCTTACAAACTTAATTATCTTACTCGAAAAATTGTGAAACAAGAAATATGGACCCAGTTAATTTGAGTTCATCGGTGGTTGTATCGTTAAAACGCAGCTTTATTTTTGATAAAAATCGTAACAATAGTTACTATGTTTTATACTGGAACATAACCTGGGCTGTTCGTTTTAAAACGCCGTTATTAATCAGCAGAGAGTCCCGAAAATTCATTCTGTCGGTGCAATAGCCACTCGACGGTTAATCGGTGCATCGGATGCACGTAGCAAAATCATTTGCCCGCCGGCGTTCTCTCATCCAAGCGTACGCATCCAAAATCGCGGGACTCCGCTTATTCGATGCGGTTATTAAAAGCCCATTACGACCCAATTTACCGAGCGTGAGGAAGAGAGATAGAAATAGGGAGAGAGTGAAAACGAAAGAGAGTGAAGAGAGATAGAAAGAGAGAGAAAGAGAGACACGGTGACGAGCGTGTTGGGAGGGAACGACAAAACTGGAATAAGCGATAAGATTGCATTAGGCGTGCAATTCGCGCTGTTCGATCTCAATTCCGTGCCTACCATCTGTTCGCGTCTCTCTAAATGATCGTCGATCGATTAGAAAGTTAACTAACATTTTTTCACGAGTGCCACACGTTCGTATAACGACGAGTTAAGTTAATAAACCGATAAAGGAAGGATGATCGTTCGATTCAGAGATTTATCTTTAAAAATGATTTAACGTTAGAATCGATCGAGCGATTGAACCAATGAAAAAGATTTGTTTCTCTTATAAATCAAAATATCAACTTCGATGAAATGATTTATCGCAGAATCTTTTTTTCACCACTCTTTACTGTTAGTATCGGGCGACAAGGACGATGACTATCTCGTAAAAGTACAATTTCCGTTATTCGAAATGCATCCGTGACCGTGGCACATCGTGATTACGATTCGAGTTCAAAGCCCCTGCGACGACTCGCGATCTCTGCCTGGCAGCGTCTTTCCTCTCCTGGCGTCTTTACACCGGAACGTTCATTTGTCATTTGATACGGACATTGTTCGTGCGTGCGTCTGCACGAATTTCTTTAATTCCTGGAGAGACGATCCTACGCTGGATTTAAATCCGCGTCACGCGTAATTTTCCATTGACGTTAAACTGCTCTAAATATCAACTACGTATTTTTCTAATCTATTTCATAAAAAGTTTTATGATCGAATAATTAATTACGATTATGGAGATAGTTGAGTAACTATTCGTAAAGAGATTCGAGCGAAACTGCACGTGTCTGGGTAATAAAAAATGTTTATAGACTCTACGAAGCTCTGGAAAATCTCCCGGCTTGAAACTCATCGAAAAGACGTGCCGTCGCGTTAAAAGAAGGCAAGTGCACGGCGATTTAGTTATATCGCCGTGATAACGAAGAGCGCAATACTCGGTAATGCTCGCTATCGTCTGGAGGACTTTCTGGATAGGAGCCAATTCGTGACGTAGAAAAATATACCGAGAACACGAGGAAACCAGACTGTAATCGAAGGTAACTACCATGAGGCGTGAAAATTCTTTGCCAAAGTATTGCGCGCGAACATTCGGTAAATTCACGAGCTAGAAAATACATTTACATCTACTATAAGTCGTCGAAAATTTCGAGATAAGAATCGTGTTATTATTGATAGTCAAATTAAAAATAAATGGTGTAAATGAACAAGCTAAAACGAATTTTATTAAATTCAAAACTTATTCGAAACTATATTTTCTTAAATAATTAGACTCACTAATTTGCATAATCGTTGAATAAGAAATATACAGGGTGGTTCACAAGACGTGATCTGCTTAAATTATTCTGTTATTCCGATTTTTTAACCGACTTCGATAAAAGAAGGAGATCACTCGATTCGACAGTGGGCAATAATGCTTTTTCTCTACGTCTTGTTTAGTGAAGTCAATCGATTTAGCAAATAAGTATCTCAATTATAACTAATTAAAATGTTTCATTTTACGAAAAATACTTCGCATAAAAGCAGGAATCTTACTCGGTTAGAAAACGAAATGTATTTTTAAACGTTAACCTCGGTGATTCCAGAGGGACTACTTAAACAGGGCACGCTGTTGGACAAAGTAAAGCACGTCGGTTTCCAGAACGTCGCGAGAACGGTCAAAGTGCTCTCCTTTCGAAGCGAATCGATGTATCTAACCTTTGCATGGGTAAACAACTTGAAACGGGTAGTACACTTCGTTAATACGAAATCGTCCCGGTAACGTAAGCTCGAGTGATTCGTCTGCGTTTGAAAGTGGGTTCGTAAAAAAATCGTAAAATCTTTCGGAACAATCGAACGCGATATTTCCTACACTTTATTCCAAACGCCAATTACAGAAGGCGCCGTTGAAAGAGGAGCAAAGGTACGGCGAGAGAGCGAATGGAACGGAAACGGAAGGGGCAAAAAGAAGAATCTTTTTCTTTCTGGTAAGAAAAGGACAAACGCGATGGGACGAGGAAGAGAAAAAAAGGAAATTTCATTCCACTCGCGTATTCATTTCCGATGTTTTCACTAGAAATCAGAAAAGACAGGACCGAATGGACGATGGTACTTCGAAGGGCGACCGGCAATCACGGAAATGATGATAATTTTAACGGCGACTCTCGACCGTTCCTTCTTCCTCCTTTTTTACCCTCTTTACCGTTTTCTCGTCTACTCACCTTTCGAAGGATAGGGAAAAAACGTGAGAAGCGTGCTCGAAAGGCGAGTTCGAACGTGAAGGAAGATCGACCGAAAGGAAAGAGCAGATCCTTCGAGAATGAAAGGAAGAAGGATAAAGGACGGGGGAAAAAACGAAGGAGAAAAGGAAGACGGAGTTTCTTTCACGGTACGAGTTCGCTCGTGTTCGCCTCGCGTTCTCGCCGATGGAAGTGGTAGTAAAACAAGCTGGTAGGCTACAAAAATAAAAGATGCAAGGAGAGTACCCCGGTGAGGGTCACAAAAAACTAATTATATTAAATGACGGCAGAGGGAGTCATTCCGTTCGAAATCGATCACTTTTTAAAGTGAAACGCGAAGAATCTCCACTTTTCGTTGTTGGATGTTTAATCGTAGATTTCGATTAACGGATGTTTAAAAAGGTCAACTTTTGCTAAACAATTTGTTCGATATTACCATCACTGGATACACTTTTCTAGCTGTTCCTTTTTCACTCGGAGAAATTTATATAAATTATAGGGGGCCTGGCGTTCCGTGTGGCGCGAAGGGAAAATAAAAGGAAGCACCGCGCGTGGCCGAGTAGAAGGGATATTACGCAATCTGTGTGTGCCTCTGGAATCGCTCCGAACGACGAGTATTAATTACCGAATTAATGGCGAACGCTTTTCGAAGTCCCGACGATTTACGACGCGACGCTCCCCCCTTGGGTAGGTATACTTTCGTACCGAACGACTTTCCCTTTCCGTTATCGAATCTCTCTCTGGCGTTGTGAAAAGGAAAAAGATGGAAAATAATAAAAAAACGAAGGTGAGAGAGAAAGAGAGAAGATGGTAATCGTTTGGTCGCGTACCGAGGATCACGCAGCGAACGATGGGCGGGCGGTACGATAAAAGAGAGATCGAAAGTTTCGCGATTACGAGTTTCATTGCGAGTCTGCTACGAGGGGATCGATCTCGTGCGAAAAAAATATTCCATGGTCAGTTTCTCCAATATTTTCTATTAATTTCTAAATTTACGAATCTGTGATATAGAAACGCTCGAGTTTATAAGAATCAGCTGTCCCAAAAATAAAAAGCTCGACCCGTATTCCTCCCCAAAAACCGGGTTATTTCGAGCTCTTCTCAAAGAAGGAAAGGAATGACGGATTAAAGAACGAAAGGAACCGCCTGTACCGGACGTATTTTCGTATAAAAACAAGTGCGAGTAGTAAGAGAGAGAGCTTTAAATGAAATATGAAATTTTTACCTCGAGGATACACCTGCCGGCGAAAGAACGAACAAACCGAGCAGCTACGATTTTCGGTATATTAACCATTTCGGCTCTCAACTTTTTTGCCTCTCGTTGTGATACGCTGAACGTAGCTCTCGAAGGAACAAATTCCGAAAGAAGTTCAGCAACGTTGTCGACAGACGAAGGGAAACCTTACCAGCGAAAATCGCGACCGTGGTCATCATTACTCTTCGCGTTGGCCATCTGCCGACGCGGTCGACGCATCCTGCTGTCCACCTTCTCATTATTTTTTTATTTCCAACGGTCGTCGGTCGTTAGCCAACGCGACCCAATTTCTTCTATCGTTCGCTTCCTACCCGCGTCGTTCCCCTTTAAACTCGGAACACCTCTTCCTTTCACGCGTTCTCCCTCTCTCTCTCTCTCGTGTCTTTGATCGGTAGGTAAATCAACGATTCGTTACGAGTTCTAAATTTGATCTTCGAGTCTTCCAACGTGTTACGTCTTTTTCTCTGATTATGTAAACGAAAAAGAAAATATATAAAATATGAAGATAGCATCGGAGAATCTAATAAAATCGACGAAGCTTCCGATGGAACTAACTTCTGGATGGTTCGACGAATAAATTATCACGTCTTCTCCTTTACGTACAAGATCGGAATGCCCTCGAAACTTCGAGCAGAAGTTAAGATCGATAAAAACATCGGACGACTTCTCCAGGCGTCGCGTAACAACGAGTCAGCCTTGCGGAGACGCCTTTTATAACGCGCCAAGCAGAGAAGAAAAGAAAGAGAAAGGACCCATGCGTGGAGGAGCATTGTGCTCGAGGACGATTTCGCGATGCCCCGCTAAAAATCGAGTACCACTCGCGCAGACAGTAATATCGGAAGAGCGTAAAACCTTTTTACGACATTTTAATCCGGTAGATTGGCGCGTCGCTCGGTGGTCGTCATTTTCCCTTCCCTCTCGTTGCCCCCCTGCCACGCTTATATTCACGACTCCTACTCCATTCACGAGTTCATCGTCGTCTTTTCTCTCTCTCTCGCTCACTGCGCGAAAGAATACCGTAGGGATTCCACGACATACGATCGACGATGCACGATGAAATATGCGCTCTCAAAAACCGTCCTCTTCTACTGGGCCGTCGAAGTCCCCTCCTTCCCCACCTCCCGTGTTCTTTTTTCAACCATCGAACGTAATTTTTATCACGAGACCTACGAGCGCTCCCGGAATTCGATGCAAGTCGTGCAGGTCCATGAATTCCCCTTCGACGAGAATTTATTGTAAACCTTTTGTGTGTATTTATTTGTAAAAAGTGTTTGGGGTATTATTTAGATTTGGAGATAGAATTGTTATACGTAGATTACTAAAGTAATTAAAATATGTTTTAAAAGAAATTAACATTAATTAAACAGACGTTCGATACGAATCAATTACTGCGGGGATCTTGGAAAAACTCGCAATCAAACTCACGTCCGTTCCAAAGCGAGACTTTGCCTAGAATTTTCATGGGGAACACTCCCGCGAAGTACCGACATCTTCAAACGCGTTTCGATAAAAGCCGTATAATCTTGCTTGGTAACTTTACATAAGCAAAACTAAGTAGAAAAACCACTTAAAACTTTAGTTCTTCATACAAAAGGAATCAATTTGTGGTACTCTTCTAACTTCTTCTTCCTCTTTGTTTCTTTTTCTTTTCAATTTCTATGAATATTCTCAAACAAGATATTAAGATACTCTCTCTTTCTTCCTCCGAGAGTTCGGCTAGAAATTTTTAAAGACCCTAAAAATATAGAAGAATTCTCTTTTCGTTTTTAGCGTGATACGCTATTTGATAAAAATTCGAAACGAATAGGAGTCTCTTTACGAATAGAAAATTCGTACGTTTGCACTCGCCTCGATATCCGCATCGGTATATCTACCGAAACGTATGTGCATACATAGAGAGTAAGCAGGTGTTGAACAGGGAATCCTAGCTCTTCGAGAAATTCCAAGAATCGATTCTGACATTGATTTCCGTTCGAAACTCACGGAATTCGATATGATTCGTGATTTACTCAAAATCTCGTCGAACGGATTTCGATTTCATGATAAAAAATATCGTCTGAATTTCTAGCTCGAAAAGTCTCGTCATGTTTTTCGATACTACCAGCTGTTCTTTTTCCATAAAACAAAAATATCGATATCTTGATAAAAATACTATAACAATATTTTTCTCAGAGCAGTTTCAGGAAGTTTTTAAAGACTCGTTTAATCCTCACTTTCCTTTTGTCTTCCACGCGTTTAACGAAACCAATAAAAACCGATCGATAATTCTCGAAAACGATTTACCAATCTACATAAGTTAGCCGGTTCGTCTACCACCGTCGGCAATGGGGTAATTCAGAACACTCGGAGGGATTTAAACCGAATGCCAGACGCTCTGAGTTTGTCCGTGCCCTTCTCGCGAGAACGAGAGAGAAAAAGTGAAAGGAGAAAGAGGAGAACGAGGAAAAACGAATAAGAAACGCCGACTTCAGGAATCTACGGAGCCACAAATAAGAGATAAAGGTAGTCCGGTACCTCCTATCTCGGATTTGCTTTAGGTATTTGGTCCGAGGAAGCTTAAAAATAATGCGAAGAAACTGCAACGGAAGTTTCACGTTCGATCGAATTATCTGAAGCATCGTTTTTGAATTGAACGTTACGTTCCGCGATTATGAAACCTTAATAGCTCACCGTTTTTAGATTCCACGTACAGCGTATTCATCTTAGAGCGGAGGGTTTTTCCAAGCCTGTTCTCCCTCTCTTTGCCCTCCCAGCTCGAACGGCGCGTTTCCATCAAATCGGGCGAACTCGTTTCGTATAACGGGTAGTCGAATGATTTATGGACTTTCTCGTGATTAAGGGTGCGGCTCTTTTGAAACTCCACGCCGTATAAAGATACATACTTCGTTTTAAATTTGTGAAAGCATTCTTTATTTCTCTTCTCTCTTTATTTCCGAGTTTCTTTTGTAACGTAACGGTAACGATTACCTGCTCTATTTCATTTATAAGCTGCATACTGCTCGCAGACTATATTTTCTAGACATAACAAAATTTAAATCCTAGACACGTCAAAAAATAAACTCAAAATCTCATATGGACATCGAGACCTAATCATGAATTTTTCCTAAAACAAAGGGAAAAAAAAGTAAAGGGTCGATAAACCTTTCCCATTCTTACCGCATCACGTGATTCCAGCTGCACGGAAGGTTTCAGAGTGGCGGGGCAAAACAGCAGGGGCCTTTAATTAGCAGACTATTTAGCCTTTATCTTATCGCGCGAAAAGATCGGATGAGTTACGCGCGCCTACGTGTAACTTTCTATCCGAACACGACGTCGTTCGGGAGGAAGAGGCGGAGTAAAACGAGCGAGGGAAAAAGACGAGCTAGTGGACGCGAAAGACGTCGAATGAAAGAAAGGAAACGAACGGTCCAACTTGGACGTTAACGCGAAGAGGACGAAGAATGCCAAAGGTAAGAGAGGAAGGGAAAGAGTTGGAAAGGGTTTACCTCGGCTCGAATCACCGTTGCGCGTCGGAGCGTTTACTTTAACAACTCGACAGATTTGCGAGGCTCGTCTCGATAAAAGCGTACAATTACAAGATGGCTGAACGGTGAAACAAAATCATCGAGTATAGCCGGACGTTACGAATTTTTAGTACTTAACGCTTGACCGTCCCTTCGAATAGTTTTTTTTTTTTATTCTCGACTATCAAAGAGGAAGAACCTTTTACATCGCTACCGGGGTCACTTTCCGTTCTTTTCAATTTGTCGCTGGTACGCTCGTTCGAAGCAATTTTATCTCGGAAAGAAAAGGGACATAAAAGTCGCCTATATACGTTCGAGCTCGTCTAGCTTCGTAATCGTAACTTCTAAATTCAGTACGAGCTTCTCTTACGCGCTCATTCCGTCTCTCTCTCTCTAGCTTCTCTATAAACTTCGTCGAAGCGTCTGACATTTACGTTTCTACGAATTCGTTCCTTCTGGACCCGATCCGTCGGTCTCGTTTCCCTTAAACGTTTTATCGAGTCACGTTAGGTAAATACGAGCCCCTTTTATGCCCGTACAATCGATTTACCATCGGACGGAATGAATGTCGTTTGTTGCGAAAGCGATTAAGCGATTCTCGATGAAAGGGCCCGGCGCGCGTGCCCGGTATATTTCCGACTGGCGAACGATGACAAATGACTGAAGTAATCAATTTTAAATCAGCCTACGAATTTCTTGCTTGGAACGAGAAAATCGACTGACGAGAGAGAGTGAGAAGGGATGGATAGATCGAATAGGATGATATCCTAGAAATGAAGATCGATACGAACGTTCAGAAATAATGACAAATTCTTTTAAAAAGAATAGGGTATTAACCGCTAGGTATTATTACGCTCGGTCTCGAATAATAATAATAATTGTAGGTATTTAATAAGCCAGCAATACTCAGGAGAATCGTAAAGAGCTTCACGCCCAAAGTGCAACGAACGTTTAATGAAGAGTAGCCAATCGGTCGGACGCATCTAAACACGCAAAGTGCACGACCACCGAAGAATTTCCTCCGTGTCTCTCTCTTTCGGTACAACAAAACACTCGTGCGGCTAACGGTAGCTCCCGAAGTTGGCGACGGATGCACGTATCCGTAGGACAATTAGAGCCGGCTAATGGATTCTAAAGCGCCGCACTCGCGAGTTTCTGGCTTTCGCAAATGCTCCCTACCGATGTCCTACGAATTTTCATGTAAACGCCGCGTCACGTTTGTCGCCCCTTCTCTCTCTGTTCTCTACTTCCTCTTATACACATACAAATACACACACGCATAGGAAAACTCACGAGCGAAACCCGCCGTCCACTTACACCGAACGGCCATTAGTACGTGCGTCAAAAACCAACCGAATCCGCGAACCGTCGCATTTTCCCGTGTTTCTTCCAACAACAAATTTTATGGTCGTAGAATGTTCGACGAACGAGAGAGAGAGAGAAGAGAAGAAAAAAGAGCACCATTAATCCGAACGAACGTAGGTACGAAAAACACCAGTCGCTTCTGCGAAATGTCGAAGAGAAGGTCGAACGAAACGATCCCATGAATCGATCGATCGATCGACGGATCGAATCGATCGACGAACGATAGGAAGCGAAAGAAAAACAGGCGAGAGCCTCTGGCTCTCGACGGGCCACCCCTCCAGGAGGTCGACCGTGATTTCCGTTCGGAAGTGCCCCTTGTACAGTACGATAATTATCATCCCGCTGAGTTCGATTTTAGCCTCTAGGTTAAAACTTTGAATAGGAGGAGAGTTGCTAGGGCGATAAATTCATGTTCCAGATATTAAAATCATTGTTTTCGTATCTTCGCATATTTACAAGTTCTTCTGGAAAGTATATTTAAAAAAAAAATATAATAGAAGTAAGTTTTGAATAATTATTTACCGATGTTAAAATTTGTTAAAAGAAAAATGGATTCACTCGCACTACCTTGAGTAATCGTCCTAATGGGGTGATTCGCTCTCGCATGGTAGGTACCTATCATGATCGTGAAATTTCACGCAAAGCCTTAGCCGTGGTTGGACCATCGAAGGTTAATGGACTCGACGCTATCTCGAGGACTCTGACGTTCGCGCGAACAAACGATTCTCACCCGGCGATATTAATCCCAAACGTACAGGAGCTTCTAATCCGTTTATAATTGGCCGACCTATCAACGTCCTTTCCCTAAATGCAACGCCGATTAGCCGAGTATCGTTTACACGAATAACGACGTAGGTGGAAGGAGCGAATTCTAAAGGAATGAGAAAGACGGAAATAGAAATGCGTGAAAGCTCGACGATTTAGGCAACGCCACCGTTTGCCAAGTAGGAGATAGAAAAGGATATTAGCCGGAGGAGGTTTATCCTTTCCTTCTTCTCCTCTTCTAGCCGGTAGTGCAGCACCTCCTTTCGTACCTCCTCTTTTCCATAGGGTGTACGCGTGGCGAGTCTATAATTATCGCCCTGCCATTACCACCTGCGAGCTCGAGAACGATTGTACTCGAGCAGCAGCGTGAGGCCAGCCACTTCGTCTAAACGGGGAGAACCAGACTACGGGAAGTTTCGAACGAAAATGATCGGGTCATGGATCTACCCGCAACGATTATCTTCCCTCGAAGCATTTCGTGATTACACGACTAGGATTTCGGTGAAATGCCGTGCTTTCTAAAACTAACCAAGAACTAGTGATATAAATACACGAATGATACGTTCTTTTTAAAGGAAACTATAGTTACTGACCTTTCACTCGGCGAACAAACGAACCTTTTACCGTGAAAGTTATTTCGCTTCATTTTTTCAAAAAAATTGATTGCAATCTGTAATCATAATTTAATTTTTTGTGTTAAAACAATGAAATATAATTTATCGATGTCATTAGTTATTACAAAAGGCTGATGATTAGCAATGTTCGTTCCTAACAATTTTCCTTTCTAACGATCGCAAAATTGATCGTACTTCAACGGTGCACCGACTTGTCTCTAAGCGTTCGCGTCACGAACAAAGTCCATCTAAGGAAAGATGAACGTCCGAGCTAGCAGATTTTTTTTGTGCCTACCTCGATGAAGCCCGGATGTTTTCTAAGAAATTATATAGGTCAGTGGGCTTCCACTAATGTCCAACTCGATATTATAACGTAATACGTGTCGAAGATGCGCCACTTTGGAGAATTTCTATAAACAAACGTTGTTAGATGTTCCGGTACGTTTTCTAAGAGGTTTGAAGTACGACCGGAAGTTTTTTGCGAATACTTTCACATCGACCAGATGTTTTCCCTAGCGAAAACCAATCAAACGAACGGTCTGAAGGAAAGACGTGGAGCTTGAAATGGCAAAGTACCGACCAATGGAATAAAAAAAGGTTCGCACGATCGCGTAATATCTCGCGGTCGCGAGAGCCATCGATAAATTATTATCCCGTTAAACGTGAAAATCTGATTGCGAATCTTGCGGCTTAATACCGCGATAAAATTTCTCTGGCAAACCGCGCCGCTTGCTTCTTTCCATCGTTTTCCGAGAGAAGAACGAAAGATAAAGAGAGAGAGAGAAAGAGAGAGTCTCGAATGAGGTCTCACCGAGATTATCGCTACATTCCACTCTGGCATCGGCGCAAAAAAGGATTCCAGTAACGAGAGGCTGCTACTTGGAAGACTCGGTGAAAATAGTTGCTTCCTAGATTAGAGGTTCGTTGGCTCGATGATCCTCGCGCGGCCGCGACACGCGAGATGCCGCGAGAACGATTTTCTAAAGACTGTCCTTGCACGAGGATCGCTCGGGAGACATCGGAACAGCATCGGTCGGTAACTTGAGAGAAACGATTTCTAGCACGCACATCGTTGGACCGATGGATCCATTAGATCGCTCTAGAAAGTACAATCTCTCTATGCTTCTTTCCCAACGAGCTATACAACCTTTGACACTTTGGATGATCCTTAACGACTCTTGGTTCTGATAATTAAATTCTTCATTGAACGGGAGTTAGTAAAGATATCGATCAATTTATATCGGGAAAATATGGATCATCGTAAACTAAATGAAAAATAAAATCATTGTTGATAATCAAAGTCTAGTTTGATTGAATTCAGTTACGAGTACAGTCTAGTTCCTTTTTTATGCGGTGATACGTTTTTCAAGTACGGATTATGTACAATTATTTTTTAATTAAATACATTAATTATCTATTGATTGAATAAATGAATTAATTATATATTGTGTTATACAAATAATATACGATTATGTATATACGTGCACCGGAAAAACCACGAATTTGCGAGAAATATGCAGTCCACAAAACGAGACTCGATTGCATTTACCACATTGAGTAACAAATAGAAGAACAAATAGTGAGAAAAAGGGATGAACGATATACGTCGAGGGATTACAGCAGGTAGATATAAGCAAGATTACTTTTGATACAAGCAATGCAATTAACTGCGTTCGCCTAGGAGGAATCAAGGATAATATCGGCCGATTTAACGATCGTAGAGTGAAATAACGTCGACCGCGACTACCCATAACAATTAAAACTTGCCGCATTATCTGCTACGGTTTACCTTCCTACGTTAGACCGAGTTCTCTCTCTCTCTCCCACTTGCACGGTTAGCTCGCTAAACTTTGTATCATGATCCACGGTTATGGCGCCATTTTCGCAATATTACGAGCGCGTTTACTACATTTTTTCATTTCTCCGTCCTCGAGCTCTGCTTAGTTTCGCGAACAGCAACGCGTTTATTGAAAGTGGATGTTTGATACTTCGAGTCGTTCCGAGAAAACGTTTTCGCGACTGTACCGAACGCGGCTTAGTTCGTACGAGAAAGAAAGTCGCGGCAATAAGAAGAGGTACATTCGGCTCGTAAAAACCGACTTACGACTTTGAACTTTGTCCCTCGATGTGTTCTCATCCCTTCTCTTTCCCCAACGACTCTCGCGAGAATCTTCCACATAGTAAAAATCGACTAACGATTCTCGAAGAGATCGAACGAATATGAAAATCTGTATAAAATTATTGCCGAGAAATCTCGACGGCTGAATTTCTTTCGTACCAAAATATAAAAGCAAAAATATATCTCGTAAAACGTTTATAATCGCAAATGATTCCGTTTCCACGAAATCCAAAAGAATTCTTTACGATACCCTGTATATTATCGCGATGGTTGTAACTCACGTTGAATTAACGCGAGAAGAATGATCGTCGCGGATGGCAGAATTGTTATTCGAATTGAATACCCCGCGCTCAAAGCGTACGAGTGTATTTTTATGCACGTTGCCTGCTCGGTGGGGAAAAAAGTGAGAGAGAGAGGGAGAAGAGAGAAAAAGATAAAAAATACACGTGTATAGGGCGAGCCAGTTTTGTCAGTAGAGATATTCGCGCTGTGGTCCGAGTACGTGCGTAGTTTCGAAATCTCCGGTGCGGAATATCAAGCGAACGGATAACAGCGTGCCACGTGACGCGTCGTCGATAAAAACAATCTTTCTGATGACGCTATTTTTTGTACCCTCTTTTTTTTTCTCTCCCTTCGCGCGTACTTTTTTCTATTCGGCCAACTAGAAAACAAAAAAAAAGGATTTATAGCAATTTTAATATATCGAGACGCGATCGTTCACCTAACTAATATCTCAATTATTTAACATATTTTATATATAATAATTCCCAAGCTTCACGAAGCATTAAATGAAAACACTTTAAAACTCGTTACACGACGTAAGAGAACGCGGGCAAAGCAAGCACGCCTTTCAAGTAATTTCTTATTCTCTAGATTTATTAGTTCACGGAAGGCGTATCTTTGTACGGTACCTTCCACCATACAAGACCGATGTAAACGCGTCGAGAGTCATTTGCACGACGTTAAATCAAGGCAACGTGGAAGCAGACGCGTCTCGCGCGCGCTTAAACAATAGCGGCTATGCGTTTTGGTCGAACGAAGACGCGAACGCGCTCACGCGAGTGACAAGAAATTGCCGGGGTGTATCTACCAAAGACGATAAATAAAGTAGATTGGATTGTTACTCCGTAAAGCGACGAACAAAGTTAAACCCCCGTCATCTCGTTAATTGCTACGGAGGAATTAGAAGACTTAATTAACAATTTTCAATAGAAACGAGCGACGTGCAAAGAATCAAAGAGCTTTCGGATCAGGACTTGTAAAACTATCAATTTGATATAAATATTTTCCAAGGAGTCAACTTTACAAATTTTATATAAACTAATAATATATGTACCGAGCTGGCATTTCGTTTCGTCGAATTTGTATATAAAAACTGTTTGACGTAAATAAATGAATGAATAAATAATTATCAAAGTCTTGGCTATCGAAGCTATAAAGAACATAGAAAAATAATTATAATATAAATGATCGTCTAACTTTTTCAAAAAAATGTTAGTGCAAAATAACGAAGTGACCTAAATGAAAAAATGTTCCAAGTAGGAGGATTCCAGGTGGATGGTAGATAGGAAACGCGCGTTCCTGGTTAAGCCGGTAGAATCCATGTTTCGTTGTAAGTAGGAGAGACGTCTGGAATCCGGGTCCCGTGGGCGGAAGTAGGATGTCGTTTAGCGGCAAGCTCCGTGTCGTAGCAATGATAGCGCCGGAGCGTAATGCCACAGCGAGACTATCTGCAGAACGTAATGCGGTAATAGGAGGGAGGATGAAGAGAGGGTGGGGTGAGATGGCAAGGGTGGAACGTCCAACGAGTGGGGTGCGAATATAGGATGATTATGTCACGATATGATGTATGCGGTCTGGCAACGAGCCACGTGGTCAGCCAGCTTGCTCCATCGCTACGCAGTCTCCTCTTCCCTCCGTTTCGTTCCATTCCGTCTCGATATTCACGAGCTTCTCCCCCCATCCATGGTCCCGCTATTTACTCTTGCCCGACCGAAATGCTACTAACGATCGAGCCAAGATCCTTGAGCAAGCACGGACTCGAAGGCCTTTTGTTTACATTTATTGTCGACACCGTTCGAGTGTTTGCTCCAAATAAGTCGAGGAAGGGTAGGTACGTGTTTATAAGATCGCGAAGACGTCAGAGGCTTCTATATTATTTCCTAACAAGTTGGCTGTCATACGCGATAACATTATGTAGTCATATTACACGTTATAATAAAAATTTTATTATCATCACCCTCGATAAAATTCGTCAACAAATTTGATTGAGTTTTTTAGCTACAATTTTATTATAGGAATTACTACTAGATAGAACGTAATGTCTGTAGAGAATGAAATTGGAGAAGCAAATGTTGAAGCACCGCAATGGTTGTACCATTGTACGCCTCGAGAATTAGAGCGACAACCCCTCGATTACCACGCGAGTGGACGCAAGTGTAGCCAATTGTCACCGCATACACAACAGAAGTTCGAGCTTGAGACAAGGACCATCTGTTACGTCGCATTAATCGTTCGGCAATACGTCGCGTAGGTGTCGCGTTACATAGAATTTTGAACGAGGCCCACGTGTCAACGAGCTTACAAATGCAAATCATGTTCGACGCCCTTTTACCCTACGGTCACGCCCCCCGTTCGCGAAACGCCGCTACGCTATTACCAAAATCCTCGTTTTCGTGGGTACACCAAGGGAGTTAGGAAAAGGGGATCAACGGGGATACAAATTCGGGTTAATTGCGTGCTCGGAGCATCGGCTCGGCAACGCCTCGCGCGACGCCTGTAAAGACCGATTTACAAGCGATTCGCACACTTTATTATCGGTCATCGTGATCGTCTCTTCTCAGCCTCCGGCAATCTCGCAACACGCAGTGCAAGGATGAGAGAGAGAATTATCGACTTTCAGGCTGGATCGCGATAGAAAGTCCAGTTTTGTTCGTACGATAATCTCTCGCGAATAATGGCCAAGCCAACGTAGTTCGGAGAAAAGTGGATGTTGGGCAACGAACACGGGGTGCAGGTTGCGACGCATAAGCTGTATGAAAAGGCGATTACAAAGAGACTAAAAGTCTACTGCCTACTCTCTCTCTCTCTCTCTCTCCTTCTTTCTCTCTTTATACCTCCCGTTTCGTGCTTCCACTAATTGCTGCTACAAAGCGCGCGAATTATCTCGCGAAGCTATACCTCCAGACCGAATATATTCCACCTTAACGAAGGAAATCGTTCCCACTCTGCGTTCTAGTTATCTTCGACTAATCGATCTTTTACTCTTTGTTTCTTTCTCTTTCTTCTAGGTCATTCGATTCCTCCAATGGACTACTCGCTGTGTTTTAATTAATTTCTTTTTCTGTTCTCGGTCATTCCTCGTATTATTATTCTTTAAACGATATTTTACAATTGATAATGCTCGACAAATGATAAAAACCTTTAGTTCACATAAATCGAGAGATAAAAAGCGACAATGACTAGAAGCGAATCGGAAAATATAATTTTCGCTTTTAATAACGCGCGTTACACGGGTCAACCTGCAGGATGATCAGAAAATGCCAAAAATCCGACATCCATTGCCATTTGATTTTTTGTCTACTACCGTGTCGCAGAAATACACGCGAACGTAAAAAAGAGAGAAAAATTCATGCCTTTCGACGAACGTGCTGCAATCGAACTTCATTCCTGGTTCTACTCGCGTATAACCATTCGCATAACAAACATTTCTAGCTTCCATTATCGAACGAATCGTATGGGATCGCCTAACAAAGCTATTTCGTATTCGTTTAACCGTAATGCCTACTGCGATATTCATACCGATCAATAGCGAAAAGGTATAATAGTAAATCTGAAATGAAATAATCATTATACCGCTTATTAATCTTCCGTATTAATTTCCCAAACATTATACTATATCTACATGTATGATAAATAATGTCAACTAAAGCAAAACAACCGATCAGGTGTTGGAAAACTTTGTCGAAACAACGAAAGAAAAGCAATCGATCGTGAACTCCAAGCCCGAACAAGTCGTACGTGTCTTTTTCGTTTTATATAAAATCCCGATGTGGGTACCTTTTCCGTTACGTCGCGAGAGATAAATTTAGCGTGATAGAGAAAGACACGAAAGAAAATAGATACACTCGTAGAGAGACAGAATAGGGAAAGAGGATCCCGACTGGATCGATCTACCGTGTAACCAGGCAAAGGAAATTAAATAAATTTGTCCGCAGATACTGCTTTTAAAAGTTTCACGCGAGCTGTATCTCGCTCGTACGACAAGCTCGCGAGCATCTGCACGAGCATTCGCAGGCGTATACGAGCGCCATCGTTCGGTACATAGGACCTTAATGGCGCCTGACGTATTTATTACGCAACGTATGCGATCTCTCGCTCGTGTATATAGGTATACCTACATTTGCGTGTGTCTTTCCATTCGCATTCATCCACGATGCACATATATACGTTGGGGATGCTGGACGTTCGTATCAAGGTGCAAATCCTTCTCGAAGTTGGCGCATCCGCTTTGCGCCGCGCGCGAGCCACTCCGTGGTCACGATTCGAACTCCGAGACCCACACCGGTTGACCCAGGCTCGTTAACGGACACGTAATTTAGCTATTCCCATCTACCTTTCGATGTGTCTACGCGTCCGTTCGCGCGTTAGAGCGTACGGATCTCGTGCGAAATATTCTTTCTCGCTTTTCACGCCACGTCTCTTCTTTCCACTCGTTTTCGACTAAGAATAAGCCTCGTTATCGCTATGACTGATAGCCGCTCGCGATACGCGCAACCGTTCGACTTGGACGAATGCGAGAAGCACTTTACGTAGGCGCGAGAACACTTTGTGTAAAGAGTTTCTACGTAATTTTAATCTCACGAGTGTCTTTTTTCCTAGCTAGAGAATAAATTATTATGTTCTTAACACATTTTCGAATCTTTTGATAAGGATATGTAATTTAGTGATTGATATTTTTGATAAAGATGACTTTTTTCCGGTTTTATCAGTGTATTCGAGCGATCGTTGAAAGTTTTAGTGACACACCTCTACTTTATACCTATATTGGAAAAACCCATGCCTGTTATAACAATAAATAAAAAATTTTAACTATCATCAATAAATTAACTATGCTTATAAATTATTTATAATATATTACATTTGTCACTTTACAGTTACAATAAATTCATTTAATAACATCCGATCTGCAACGTGTTAAGATTTTGTTTTTTTATTTTATTAAAGTTTATGACGCTCGATGAGACGATCGTTCGTAAAAATTTATTTCCGATAATAGCCGATTCGTCTCTCCCCCTAGCGAAGTCGTTCCTCAAAAGAACGACCACCGCCAAGAGTAGAGAGAATTCCTATACAAATTCCTTCGAAAAATTTCTTTCCCTTCGCAAGAAAGAAAGAGAAGATTCTTTGCTACAGATCCTACCGGATGTCCTGAATCGTAAAAATTCTTGTCCCACGGTCGGCTCTCTTCGAAAAAGATGCGTTCGTGGACGTTGGAAGGTTCGCGGTTTTAGAATTTCGAGCGACTACGCGAACGAATCATTAGATTCCGAAAATAGACTCCGGTGGGACGAGATTGAGTGAATTTTCCAGTCCCGCATCCGTGACCCATCGTTACGCGCTGACACGTTGAACGTAAAAGAAGGAAAAGGATGGAAAAAGAGAAAGATTCATTTAGTCGGTCAAATTTGTCGTCGTAGCCTTTCCAGCGAGTTAAAAAAATCCAGCAGGTACTCGTTTATCGAATACGCGCTACTACCCCGGTAGTAGACTCTTTGTAGCTTGCAAATCCGTCGAGAAAGTTATATTATACTCGGACTCTGCTGGTACCGGCGCTGTGCTCCTCCTCCTACGGTGCAGTTGATCGTCGTGAAATTACGAAACTTTTATTCCGGCCGGATATTACCGTAACTTTCGAACTGAAATGAAATACAGTTCTTATTGTTTCTTCGGACATCATTACGTATAACTTAATATTTACAACGTTTCTTCGTCCAAAACTTCCGTTCTACCTCCGTGGAATGAAATATTCATGTCACCGAGTAGTGATTATTATGGGGACGAGAAAAGAAGCGTTAGGTACAGGAACAATCCGCGGATTTTCCTAAGACAAGATAAACTTATTAAGATATATTCTTCGATTGTGAAACGATCGACAAAGATATTTTTTACGTCTTCCACTTTGTTCGATGAGGTTTCGAAGATTGAATGAAAATCTTCATGAACGAATCGACGGAACGGTTCCTCGAGCACGTACGAACGTTTCTCGTAGGCTTTCCGAAATTCGTGTGGTGATTCGGCAAAGGCGATAACACCGAGGGCATCGCCGAATAATAAATACACGAACCACGACCGAAAAGAGAGAGGATCGGCGAATGCAGCTGTCGTATCGGCTCGAGAGGTCGTACCACGCGCGCACGGTATTCGAGCTTCGCGTGAGATAAGTACCGAATACCTTCGCGGCGTGTCCTACACGAAGTATGCATTTCTGCGTGCATGCGTGCACGGGTAGGTATAGCCTTCCGTTCTTTTCGAACCAGGGACGAATTCAAGAAATTCGCTCGGGCTCGCTGACCTCAAGCGAGCAGGTAGGTAAATCACTATGAAACTCGTTTCTTTCCAACGTATCTACGTACCGGTCATTTCTTTCGTTTATCAACCAAAATAACATCGATTGTAACGTTGTACTGAAAAAAAAAGATAAGAATTTCGAGTAAATATTACATTATTTTTAAAGCTTCATTCGTTTTATTTGTGAATAATAGATATACGGACCTTCCACTTTCGTACATATTTAAAAGTTATATTTTTTAAATTTTATAACGAAAACTGCACATATTAATCAATAAATCATTGTAAAATACACATTTCGAATGTGATTAATATTGTAAAACAAATATTACAAAAACATTGTACAATATTCAATATTTTATGTTACGTTACAAAATTATGTACGATCCATTCTATTCCATTACCTTCCTCCATCAACGTTTAACAGATAAGATTACACATTTCAAGACAAATCAAAAGAAAACTTTTGAGACAACTTTCTTAACCCAACTACCATTAACGATCAAAGATTCAATTTGAAAAACGATACGTGCAATATAAAACAACGTCATACCATAAACAATCGTCCAATCCTCCAACGTAAAACGATCCAAGTCTGCGTTGCCGCACGAATTTAAGTACGATCGCCCGTGAAGGGACCGTGGTTGCCGGTAGAAATCGCGCAATAGAGAGGCGCTTCGTTGGATCCGAAAGGGCCGATTCGGTGGAGCACGGTTAACATTTACATGCTGGCACGTATCTGTTACATTAATTAAATAAAGTCTCGGTCGGTATCTGTGCGGCGGTCGAACCCTAAAGGACGACAAAGTGGAGGTTGGGATGGTGGAAGGGAAGAATCGACTCGCTCACGTTTATTGCAAACTCAGCCGACTCGACGAGTGTACGAGCAATAAGTCTGTCGTTCCTATCGAAACCCCGATCACGTAGACCCATCCACTTTGGTCCCAAATACTTTGCTTCCGAACGCTATTGCCGGTATTACATCCGTGTGAGAGATTCATCCTTGGTACTTATAGTTCTTTCTCTCTCTCACGCTGCATCGTACGAGCACTTCTGTTCCATCTCGTGCCACTTGTAATTCGTTCTGGCTGGATCTCGGTAACGTCGGGTTCGATAGTCCAGGAGACCGCGATGTTTACGGTGGACGATCGACACCCCTCGATTAAACGACCGCGTCCTCTCCGTGTAATTAACACGTCGATCGTGGACCACCTGATCTCCCCACACCGTACCCTCCTCGTCCTCTCTTACTCACACTCACTAGCTATCTCTCTCTTTCGATAGCTTTGCGCTCGTTAAGTAACTCGCGGTGTAACTTGCCCTGCGCTCGGTATTTCTACCGGAGTTAGCGATTTCTCTCGATTTCGAGCGCGGCATCGACCAAGAGAAACAAGTCCAACCGTTCTGGAATACGAGTAGAAAGAGTACGAAACCTTCGTAGAAGCAATTAAAACCGATAAACCGTGCACTTTCCGTGTAACCAGTTTGTTCTTTAGGCTTTATCGTATGCGAGATTTCGCGTCTAACTATGATAAATGATTTCCCCCTTTGGCCTTCTTCCATCGATTTCATCTTTTTATCTTTCTCTCTCTCTTCTTCTCACCTATGCCTCAACATCCGCTCTTCTTCTTTCCGTTGCTTCGAGTAGATCGACTTATCGGAACGCTCTCGTGGTGGGTAACAGCCCCGAGCAGGATCGGTGCGAAGAATAGGCACTTTCGAAAATGGCGGCTTCGTAAGGCCACTTAAGGAAACCACTATTTGCTTTACGGATATACCTTGATTATCGATATAACCGTGGGCACGCGCGAAGCTAACGAAAAAGTGGTGGAGGAGGAGATAACTCGCGTTGTTGCATCGCAGATTAATACGAACGCTAGGCGCGTTTCCGCAGGATACGTTCCGCGACTTGGCGAAAGAACCGTTATGATGCAGCCAAGAGTTCGCCCTGGCACGCATCGAGCAACGTTCAATTTGTATCTTACCTAGCGTACCAATGGATGAAATAATGCCACGCCTCGGGTGTGTCTACGAACGAGGGAACCAATTTCTCTGTATACTTTCTTCTCTCGAAAACTATCCCCCTACCCTGCTTCTATCTCTAATTATCCTGTTGGAAAATCGTTGACCTGGAATTCGAGCTTTCGAGTCACCTACTAAAGCTTTACGGATTCGCGTGCTTGCGCGTCCATGAGCGAAAGAATTTTCCCATCGACTCTGGAAACGGTCGATCGTTCCTTTTCACACAATACTTTTTTTTTAATATAAAATAATTTATAAAATGTGAATAGAATATTTCTTTTTAAAATTTTCAAAATGTTTTCTGGTATAGAAATATCTTTCCGACGAATTTAAATAGTTGGCTATTTTTATTTCTTGAACATTGCTGAAATACGGTACAGCAAGTTTCATACCTTTCTGAAAATGAAACTTTTCTTTTATCCAAAAATTAGAAAGAATTTATTTCTAAATATAATAGACGTAAATTAATAAAGAAGGTCGAGTATTGATCTCATCTATCAAAATCATTGGTTGAAATTTATTCCCAGATGCGGATATAATTTAGGGCTCGACCAAATATTTGTTATTAACGGAATTAGCACAAAAAAAGAACTCCGCTGGAGATTTTAACAGAGAGTACCATTAATAACTACGGAGAATACAAAAATAGAGTGGAAAGATTGGAGAATCGTCGAAACATGAAGAGGATACTAGAGCAAGCGATCAAACCTTTAGCCTGTTTTATTTACGATCCGTTTGGTGGTTCGCCTAATCATTGACGTTTGCCTCGTGTTTCGACGAATCATCGTGTGTACGTACACGGAACATTGCGATTGAATGGACACGTTGCAAACAATTCTCGATCATAGATACACTCGCGGTATTGTCGAAAATCATGATGATTGAGAGCAACGACTGGCAATTCGGAGCACATCTGGCTGCTCGTCTTGTCTCGCTTTTATTCATTTCTCTCTCTCCCTCTTGTTATTTTCCTACCTTTTTTCGATCAACTCGAGCCTCGAATACGAAGATATTACGTTACGTTTTGTGGGCTACGTTTGGTTAAGAAACACGAGAGCTCTCGAAATCGAGCACGATGTAAGAATGATTGGCATAATTGGAAAGAAAAGATCAAGGACGTGTATTTAAAAAAAAAAAAAAAAACAACTCCATTGATATTCCAAAGAATTCTCAGGTCGTCTAACACGATTCGTATTTTCATTAGGTTCGTACGAAGCGAGCACGCGATAAAAGAGGGATGCTGCATCAAGATGGAAAAAAGAGAAAAAGAAGACGATCTGGTCCGAAGGGGAGTCGCCTTTTGGTAACACCGTTGGGTGCCTTCCTTTTTGGCAAGCGAAGCGAAAGCGCAGGACGTGCCGTACGCGGGCCCGACATTTTTATTATGGCAGTCGAATCGCCGGTTAAAAATTAAGGCGTCCGGACGGCGCGGTAATATCGCGAAGAAAAATATTTCAAAACGTCGACGGCAGTATCAAAGAGCGTTTAAGACCGCTTAATTCTGAGCTTGCCCTCGTCTTCGTCGTTGTCGTCGTCGGTGAGCCAGCAGCAGCAACGGCAGCAGCAACGGAGAAAACGAGCGGCAGCAGGTTGAGCGAGGAAAAGACGTTGACAACCCCCTTACTAATGTACGTAATTCCTTATTCCACGGGCGTCATTTATAAAATGCCTGCGGCCGGGCCTTCGGTTTCTCGCGAGATCCCGTAGGATAATTTGTTTGAAATTTGGTTCTAGAGATTAAGGAAAGTGTAACGCCTTGATTAATATCGCCCAGGCGAAAAGTAACGATCCTTTTCGGAGTCGTCCCGAACGATCGAGGTTGGATTTGCCGAAACTACCGCTGGTAAACATCGATTATGCTCGCTCGATTCGCTTCCCCTTCTTCTTTCATCCGGTTGCTTTCTCCTGCTCTCGAGTCCTTCCCCTTCGGAACGTGGTAATCCAAAGGTGAGAGAATAAAAGGTTGAGAGAAAAATCAAGTGGGTTCGATCGTGCGAAGAGAAAATATCGCGCTCGATCAGCGATGACAGAATTCTAAAGGGTTTCGAGAGACTTTCTCGATACAAATCACTGTAATCCATGTAGCAAGCTAAATTCTATACCATTCGAGGCGAATCAATTTGGCTCGATTTCGCCGTTAGGTATATTCATAATAATAACTGTAATAAATGTAAGCGTCTATTTTTCGAAGGAACGAAAAAAAAGAAGAAGGAAACGCAGTACGTTTCGAACTATCCATCATTCAGAGCGAATTATCGGGAAAGAAAAAAGGGAGTTCGGCTTAATCGTAGGAGGGAGTCGTAGCCTCTTCTTATCGTACTCTCATACCGGTAGATCAACACGAAAATTAATCATCGTTTCCATGTCGCGCGTTCGGAGAAGAAAAAGGTAGAGGGGGAGAGAAGAAGAGGACGACGACACTTTGTCAGATTACTTTTACCTCCGTGGAAGAAGAAGTTTTTCGTGCAGCGTAGTCATTCGTTGGAGTCTTCGAAGGCGGCACGTTTTTCTGCATAACGGAGATTACGAGTTGGTCCATTAAGAGCGCTTCCCCGGTTTGGCTTAAGGTACACACTCGGGTACAATATGGCCGCTGATCTCGGGGAATGTAGCACTTTCGAGTCGTCCTGTAATCCGCATTGCGCCTGGTAGTCTGTTGTCTCTGCCGCGTTGCTATAATCGCTATTATGCGGATAGTCGGATCGACTATGCTGTGCTTGCTTTACTTTGCCGAGTGTGTAAATTTTATATTAGATACTTGGCTGGATAACCGACTAAGGTCGGGAGAGTAAAGGACCAAAAATAGATCTCCAATGGGAAACTTGATTAATCCGTGCGATTTGCGATCTTAATAAAATTCTAAAAAAAGGTATACGGTAATAGGACCGATCCGAGTCCTTGCTTAAACGGTTAAACCCTCCCTCTTGAATTACTATCTTAGATGTTTAAAGATCTCTTCGCGTTCTTGGTTATACGCGTACACGATGGTGCACCTTCTCAAGGCACTATTTCATATAAAATAAAGCGCTGGAGAAGCTGGTAGGTACGGAAGATCGTAAGCAGAGACCGGCTTGGGAATTAACTTTGCTCCTGCGGTTCTTTGTAACCCGACTCCTCGGCAGCGGCAGCATCCTCGATATACTCCGCGCCAGGAATATCGCTTCGAGTGCCTTTGTGTCGGGGGAAAAGGAAAGCCGTTGCCCGTTGCTATTGCGATCTTCCAACCTCTAAAAGGACCAAGTGCTCTCGCCTACCTAAGTCCGAGCCTATCAGCGTAATCCGCTTCTTTTCTCAATGATCGTGCTGGAGTTGATATCAGCGAGTTACCTAACCTTACGCTCGCGTGCCTTTTTTTAACAATGCGATCAAAGTTTCGGATTGTTTTTCGTTAGGATCAAAAAATTACCTACGTTTTACTGGTAATGAAGATAAAAAGAGGAATGACCTAAAATACGGTGAACCTATGTGCAGAATTTTTCCTAATATATGGGACCTACTTCGAAAGTCGACCACCTACTGTTCGACCACGTTTATAAAAGGTGCTCGAAATAAACATCCTCGGCTTATATTTATAAAAAGTACTCTGCATTCTGTAGATATTTCTAGGCCTTGTTGTCACACGTTCTGTCCCTTGTCATTTCAGTGTCAGCTCAGCTCTCTTAATGGAAGTATTTTCTAATTCTTTGTTTGCTCTATGTTAAAAGTGCGTAATAAGGTAAAAAGAAAAAAGCATATAAACCGCCTATGGTCATTTCGAGCACCATCGTGTATTATTAAAACACAAAAATAGCTATAACTTTGAAACAAGGTTGACTAGAGCACACCGCTGTATGAACTTTTTTCATTGTTTTAGCGTCACTTGTCCACTATCGAAATAGGTCACACATATTACGAAGCACCATATATATTTACTACGATCGTTCTAAAAAGGAGACGAGGCAAAGGCGCGGCAACGTACATCGTCGTTATATCGTTCATGCAAAACACGGTTATCGAATTCTCCAAGTACGAGGAAGATCGAGACGAGAGAGAATGCGAGTTTCGTCGTACGGTCCTCCCACGAGTCATCGGTTCCCGCAAGTATTGAAATATTTCCGATGGAATTCCCATAGAGCGCAAGTCTGGATATACGAACGAACGAACGAACGAGCGTTTACACCCCCCATTCCCTCCCCCGCTGTCCGGACGTACGCCGCTGGGATTCATAATTCTTTCCTCGAAACTTTTTTCGCCGACATTTCCACCTCCTTCGCGAATCGGCGAGAACTTCCTTCGATGCGTCTCTCTCTCTTTATCTAGCCTGTCATCGTTTTCTTTCTTGTTCGGTGGAAGGAACCTAGAAGTAGGGGAGACTGGGGCTAGTTGTCCCAATTTTAGGTTTTTTGTTTCTACAGATTTCTGTAGCTTATATTTTCGAATTTTTTGGTGACCATCATAAAGTTCAACTTCTTAGCAATACATAGAAATCTTTCCGCTTGCATTGAGAAGTTTTTAACACGTTTTTTTTTCAATTTCAAGCAAACGAGTTTTTCGGGACAACTTGCCCCGCTGCGGGGTAAGTTGTCTCACGCCATGGGGCAAGTTTTTCAAGGAAAAATCCTGATGTATGCATCATGATTTTTGCCAAAATGGTTACCACCGCTGATTTCAATGTTTAATAGCCCATTTTAAAGAAGAAAGCATGCAGAATACTGTCCCGTTGTCCGTTTTTCGATATCGTTAAGCAATGATGGGAAATTAATCTTTTAAGTTTCGGAGTATGGGTCATTTTCAAGCTTAAAACTGCGGTATTTTTCCAACCAGCCATCCTAACGAAACGGGACTTGCATATTCATAAAGAAGAGACTCTCCCCTTTCGAACGAGTATTTGATCGGGCAAATCCGAGATGCATCGATTTTTGGCAAAAATCCTGATGTATGCATCATGATTTTTGCCAAAATGGTCACCACCGCCGATTTCAATGTTTAATGGCTCATTTTAAAGATAAAAGCATACAGAATAATGTTCCGTTGTCTGTTTTTCGATATCGTTAAGCAATGATGAGAAATTAATTTTTTAAGTGTCGGAGTATGGGTCGTTCTCAGGCTTCAAACTGCTGTATCTTTCCAACCAGCCATCCTATCGAAACGCGGCTTGTATTTTCGTAAAGAGGAGACTTTTCTCGTTCGAACGAGTATTTGATCGGGCAAATTCGAGATGCATCGATTTTTGACAAAAATCCTGATGTATGCATCATGATTTGGATGGGGAAAAAATGAGGATGGGGCAAGTTGTCCCAGATCTCATTGTTGGGACAACTTTCCCCGACGTGTGAGACAACTTGTCCCATTTTTATAGGTTTGTTTCTCGGGTCATAGTTCAGTCAGATCAAGGAGTTTTTAAAAAATTCTAGCAAGGAAATGAAGCTGACAAAATTCTCTTTATATTACATGTGTGAACTCGTGTGCAATCGATTTTTATTAGTGCCTAGAGATGCTTAAGTAATGTACCCAAAGTAGAATTGAACTTATTAAAATATAAATTCGTCTCTTGAAGTAACCAGGAAAGACTAAACACAACGACCACCACTACACTTTTTTTTACTCACTAAGACCTGTACACCATGCACCGGACGATTCCGGTGTCCGGTGAATCGATTTCTATCGATTCATCGATCGGTTCAAAGCTTCTTCGAAAAATCGAAGATCCATTAAATTCCTTGATTATGTCCTCTTGTCGTACTCGAATCGATCTATGATAACTTCTTTACACAAAAGACCATCTTAAGTAACTCGCTATACCATACGGCTTTCATTGTCGGTCGATCGACTTCTCCCAAAGACTACATGCTCGTTCAAGAGAACGAGAAAGCAAGACACCGAGGTTGCAAGGGTTTGTGTACCCACCACACGGAGTTTCATTGTTTACGTAATGTCAAGCTTGCGACGGTTTAGGGAAGAGCAATTTGTCAACGGGCGCTGAAGCTTCCACGGGCTGATTTCGACGGCGCAAACACGTCCCGACGGCTTTACAGATTTCCGACCTTGTCAGCTTGACGTTCACCGTCGTCGAAGCGATTGATTCGTGCGATTGATTCGCCACGAACAGGAGAAAGAAAGTGAAAGAGAGAGAGAGGCGAATGAGAGCATAGAAATAGAGAGAGAGAGACAGCTTCTCGTTGTCGTCTAGGAATTTCCGAGCCGACGAAGCGCGACGCTTAGAAAACGAGCCTATCTTGCCTTTTGTATGCTAATCGAAAGCGTATCTATCGATTTTGTCACTCGACGCGCATACGCGTGATCGACACGATCTTATTTCGTAGAGTTGACGTAATCGTACGACCGATTGCCTCGTCATCGAGCGTTAGCTAGGTATAATAGACTTCTGAGAATCGATTCGTCGTGAATTCGATGTAGGAATACGAATTTTCATCGTGCCGGTGAACGCAAACGTACGACAACTCGGGTAAGTAGTATTTCAAATAACGAGATATCGCGTTTCATGTAGGTATAGGTATATGAAATGTAATGAAAGGTCAACAAATTTTTCACGGTATACCTTTTTATATATAAAAGAAAAAGTAGGTCGTGGTACCTGCACGAGGGAAATAGAATGTACCTACTAGCAGAGTCGTGGATTAATTCAGAAAAAGAGAAGAAGAAACTTTTCGCCCGAAACGACGAGCAAGACACATTCAACGATTTCTTCGACCTTTAAAGAACGAATCTTTGACCCGGTCGGGTTAGAGCATTGCCGGCGAGAAGTGTCAAGGGTCGTCGAGAATGGCGAGTTTCGCGTCGAGTGTCGTTCTCACGAAAAAAGCGAGCGCTTGGATCGAGAAAAGCGTTACGTTGTTGGAAGGTAACCCGGCTAACTCTTTCGTCGCGAGATCGATAAATCTTTATAAACTGTTTCTGTCTAGGGCACAACAACGACCCCCCCAGTTTGGTCCCCGTTTACCCGGCGAACAGCCGCCGGCCATTTATTCTGGACGCTCGCCATCGGAGACAGAGTCCGGAGTTTGGGCTTTTATCGGATCCTGCGGTCTCGCGCAATGATTGCAGTTTTAATCAACGTTCCACCCTGCCCGTTTTGCTATCTGTCAGTGAAACAACTACCCAGGCTCGAGGATGAGCTCGAGCGTGCTCTCGCCCGCTCGCTCGCGATATCGTGCCAGAGAGCCACGATTACGATAATCGCATTGATTGTTTACGAAACAGTCTGCCGGACGGAACTCCCTAAATTAATTCGATTTTGAATCGGAAACTCGGCAAAATGTTGCTTGCGTTGGGTAGCGTTGAAAAAGAGAGTCGATTTGACGAATTCACTGGCACATGTCGATCGATCGAAGGTGATCTAATCTATATTGAAATCAAATCCAAAGGTTACGTGCGTCGAGCCTCGCGTATGGGTGTGTATATACCTACTTATTTGATTTCGATCGTTACTCCCTACGATGGTTATTACAAGTAACGATATGTAAAGGAGTCAAGGTTCCCTGAGGTTCTTTAACTCGTAGAGAAGGCTTTTATGATCTTTCGTGGTTAGGGAAAATCGTAGGAAAGCATCGTGGTCGGCCTTTTTCGTAGGAATTCGTCGGAAAGGTACCCTTATACATCGTCAAAGTAATTCTCTCATCACGCGAGGGCCGCGATGTAATTTCCTCGAATGATTTATGATGGCTGTAATGGTCGAACGAAGGTTATGATCCCGACGAGATCTTCTGGAATCGATCGAAGTCGAGGCCAGCCAGCCAGTCGACCAACCGGCCGAAGACTCGACGCGTGGAAATAATAAACAACCGAAGACCGGCTTATTCGCGACAATGAGGCTTAATGGAAAAACTCGCCTTAAATTCGATGACTCTTCTGGAGCTAATTAAACTCACCTGACGCGTCGATCGAACCAGAGTGGATGAAATTAATCGTTTTCGAATATCGTCAGAGAGAGAGAGAGGTACGTCGATACGGTGCCACTGTCAAGAATTTATCACGAGGAAATCAAACGGGTTTGCGTAATAGACTCGCGCCCGCGTGCGACGTGCAACATAGTAAATTCTCTCGAGCACGAACCAGGGAAGTGGATGGGGAAGGAAGAAGATATAAGAGAGATTTACTTCCGCGCTTGAGAGACAATCGCACGGCCGGCTAGATTCCTCTTTTACCGAGACTCATCGCGCGTCAGAAGCTATTTCTCTGGCGCCAGGCATAGCTAACGCGTCGTCGCAGTCGTCGTTATGTTGCAACAACGCGAACAGATATAAATGATCTCTCGTGTAGATTCCCTCTCATTTGCTGCAACAATGACATCATTTAAAAATCAGAATTTTAAAGCTTTGAAATGGAATCATTTTAACGTAATCATATCGAAGTGTATAATACCGTATGATCTTAGGCGAGGATCGAGACCTCGAATAGAATGTTTAATTAAGTTTACCTTTAAAAGATAATAAAAGTGTAGTAAAAAATGTTTCTAATAATAAGGAGTACGTCGATCGCTGGACACATATTCAAAACAATCCCTATATCACATTCTATTACAATTTAGACTTTATCATCGTTGCGGAAAAAATAAACGATTACATTCAAAAAAAATCCTCGATTCGTTACGATTCAATTTAAAAAGCAATTTTCGAGCTATCCTCGTACATCGTCGATCGAAAGTTACCCGTAACGTGTTTGAATCTCGAGAAGCGAAGGGTGAAAGCAGTAGAGAAAAAAGAAGGGCTCTTTCGCTCGTAATTTCCCGGCGTCGCGACATGTCCGATCGACAAACAACGGCACACCGATAAGCGCGATCGTTGACGGATTTGCTTTTAAGCCTTGGCGGTAATCCTCGGAGCGCATACGAGCACTGGCATCGTCACGGACGACGAGACGTCGACGTTGACTGCGACGACGACGACTTTGTGCAACGTCACGCGCCTCTAGGCAAGCACGGATAACTCGATCGACCGATCGATCGACATTTCTAGTTTCATTTTTTTTTTTTTTTGCATAACCCTCGCTATTTAAAAGCCACGTCGGTTACGTCGACAAGTCGATCGGAAGTATGGATACGCTTTTGATATTTTTTAAACGATCATTCAACTTGTTAACTTTTTTTTCTTGACCTTTAAATGGTACAATTATTTTTATAATGCGTTACAGCTGCGAAGGTTCGAAGTCCATTATTTGGTCGAAGTCCACTCAATGGTAAATATTGAAAGCAATAACAAAAAAAAAGTCTAAAAAAAATAGGTCGTCTAAAAATAAAAATAAAAAAATTAGTCTATTGTACGGTATTATTATCGAATTGTCTAATACAGGTTTTTGCATTGTTCTTCAAAGTAATGAGTCTCAAAGAAATTCAAGCAGGTGAGCGAAAAAATTCTTACTTGGATTTTAATATATTTTAGATAATTTGAAATTCCTATGGATCTACCTACAGCTTTCAAGGATTAATCTCCTTATATTCGACAGAACCTTTATTTCCAATTTTTCTTTAACTCCTACAACGGTTTATTGTAACGGGACATTCCGTATAAATTCCGGTACATCCTCTAACCTCTGACATTCTCTTTCTCGAATCAATAACGACGAGTACGAAATCGACGAGTGATCGATCGCTTTAGAAGTAGAAAGCACATAATTGCGTCTTGAACGTCGTCCCGGTGGGACGGTAAACGTAAGATAATTTTCCCGGCATACGCAGCAGAATAAATCAAACTCCCGGGCGATCCTCGGAAAGGTAATATTCATTTACGCTCGACGACGTATACCCACACACGAGGATGGCATCAACGGGAGCGTTCGCGGTCTAATCAGCGGTGTTGCTTAGAACCGCAAAATTATGGACGGCAAAGGCAAAACGCGCTACGAAATGGGCGAGAGCGGTAGACTCGCGATAGTTTGCTTATGTTATACGCTCGTACGCATCACGAACGCATACTCGAGGATGGTCGGCTAATGGGTGCTTAGAGGTTGATAGCCTCCGGTCGAATGTGGAAGACCACCGATAATTCTTTCGTTCCTTTCCGATTATCTGTTTCGTTCTATCATCTAATAATCCCTTTTCGACACCTATTTTCTTACGAATATTTCGTGTTATATGTTCATTTAAGTAAGTACCAATTCGGAGAAGGTTATAAGTATAGCGGCGATTGCGCGTCTTTTTCTTTCTTGCCGTTGCTATGCCACGATTTTCCGTTACACCGTTATTTTTTCCTACCGTACGCTCGCGCGTAGTTTTCAAATTTCAAATTCCTTTATTTCGGCTCTTGAGAGCTCGCTCGTTCGCCCGCCTCGCTGATAGAAGCACGTGTTACGAAGCCTACAAGCATTTTTGTATTATTTTAATTAAGTATCGTTAAAATTTCGTCTAGTCGCCTTACAGGCATTTTTTTTGTAACCAAAGGCAGTTATAATAAAGTGTGATTTCTTTTTGTTTCATCTTAAACAAATAATGCAAGTTTCAATAACCACATGTGCCGAAACCTACAGTTAGCGCAAAGAGAGGTCAATCTAAACATTTTTATTAGTTAACACGTTGACTGCCACATAAACCCGTATATCTATCTAATTTTGTTTATAATTCAGAGTGAAGATATGGAATAATTCATCACCACATTTTTTCTTATTAAACCTTAAACTTTGAAAAACTAATAATTACTAATAACAATAGTGGTAAACATTTCAAGTGCAACCAGAAGAATCTAGTATCGATCAACGAAGACCAGCGTGGCAATCAACGCGCTAAGTATATAAAAAAGTTATTCGTTCCAAGACACGATCATCTAATCCCGATAACATGATAAGAGCTAAAGTATAGAGATAGAATCTAGAAGGGGGTGGTAACTTAGAGATACGTTAACGTTAAGACGATAGAAAAGTTTTTTCTCTACCGCAGGTCCGAGCAGGCGGGTGGGGCCGGGCTTCTGGTCGGTGAAACTCTGCGACGAAAGTTTGCTCTTAATTAAGGTAATGGTATCCATTGCACACAATTCGAGCTGATTGTGAAGGGGGGGATAGAAGGAACACGGGGGCCTAGACCGACAGGAGGAGAGAGCTTTAATCTGTACACCCTTTCTGCAAGTTCCTAGTACACAGACAACCCGTTAGTTCGACTCGCTATCGTGAGAGTAAATAGGGTACTTCGCTACGGTCACTACGTTTCGCCGGCACGTTTACAACCTCGTGTGTTTGTATAGATCGAAACGCAATTTACCACATTGCCATCGACGCCGCACTTTGACCCCGCTAGTTCGAACACGCACGTAAGAGAGAGAGAGTTACGCTAACCTTTCCGATCGCTTCCATCCGCCCTATTGCGTTTTAATTACGAGGACGAAGTAAACGATGGATGCTTCGAACTTAAAGGAACAATCGTTCGAAAGGGAATTTGAAATTACTCAAATTTGTTTCGAAAAGCGGTCGACGAAAGGTTATCTTCGCCGTGTCGATGAAAGAGAAAACTGTGTTTCCACCTCGGTAGCCGTTAATTTCGTATTCTCGAGTATTACGTCCTCGAGCATCCTCCGGGATCTTGATTCCGCTCGAAACGTTCGAGCACACTCTGAAAATCTTTAGGATGATCGAAGCTCGAGCTTAAGCTTAATTACCCGGCTTTGATTTGACTCCCGGATTAAGCGTATCTTGTCTGGAGTGAAGCGAAAACGATATTTACTTAAGAAGTTTTACTTTTTAAATATATTTGTAAGACGAACTTTGTAATCTGGGAAAAAAATTATGAGAAACATCGTTGTAAGGTTAGGATGCTGTAAGGTAACTTTAACGATGATATATTTAGGAAACGAAAAGTACGAAATGGGAAAAAACAAACGAACTCACGCTTTCGCGTCGCTCTTTCTTGAAAATTCTTACGCCTACGCACACATACACTCTTTCTCGAACACTACATCGTTTTGCTAACACAAAAAAGGGATATAAACAAAATTATTCTTTCGCTGTCTGAAACATTTTATGCAAATGTTTATACGTTAATCCTTCAAACTTCTACGACCAACTAGACGCGATATTACTTTTTTCACAAGTTTTATTATTAACGCGCTTTTAATTTCCGTAAGGCGATTATTTTGCTGAATATTTACGAACTACTACAGATTATAACAACATATTTTCCGTACACTCGACACTAATTTAACCATGCGATAGAAAAAGTTTCTATATCTTTGTTAGAAAAAATTAAAACATTTATCCTAATTTGAAATATGCAAAATCCCTAAATAACTATCACGCCTGAGAATACACGTTGCAGGAGAGAGGATGAAAAACACAAAGATTTAATCGAACAATAAAACTAGTATATTTCAAAAAAGGCCTACTCTCAGAACGGCGGTCGCGGAGAGACTGCCCGCCCGCTCTCGCATTTGTCGATTTGGCTACCGCGCCACTTTTCCAACCGTCGTCCAAGTTCTTGGAATTTATGTGACGTAGGCTCGGTAACGGCTATACGGTGTTGCGACTTACAATGCTAAAATAACGCGAAAGCTTGAGAAAAACATTTACCCTAATTTAGAAACGTTTCAGAGATAAAAAAACCAAATTGATTAGACCACAAATGATTAGAAAACTGTCTTAAGGGGTTAAAGGTAAACGAAGAGTGACCATGTCACGCTGGAAGAAGCGAACGAAGAGAGACGAGCGTGTATGCGCGCGCGACGACGAGAGGGGAGCGGCAGCTGGAGAAGTTGGAAGGGGAAGGGACGAAAGAGGATGGAGGGGGCAGGGAGCGAAAGAGAGTAAGGGAAAGAGAGGGGGCCGAGAGAGAGAGAGAGAGTCGAGGCCTTCTAGGCTCGCCTTCCTTCGGTGCCGCGCGGCGCGCTAGTTTCGGCTTGCCGCTCCGACGCGACGGTCATCCTTTTCGAAGTGGTTGCCGACTTCCACGTGGAGGCGGCCAACCGAACGCGCGTCGTCCGTTGTTTACGCCTGTTCTTCTTTCCCACATTTTCTTTCTTATCTAAGGATCGTTTTCCCTTCCGGCCAATTTTTCCTTCGCCACTTTTTCGTTTCCACGCGTGACAAACCGTTTCGAGTGATCATCGTATATATTATAACGGTTTTGAAAAGTGAGTTTTTTTCTTGATAGTGTGTCGAACCGTCGAGAAAGGTGACAGTGATATAGCAAAAAAGAAATTGTTCTACGATAATATCAAAAGCGTTCGAGGCACGTTCGCCTCCTTTTTTTTTTTTTTAATTACGTACACGAACGTACGTATTATTAAGTAAAAAGTACGTATTGTGTGAGACTGGGGGGGGAGAGTAGAGTAAGGTGCGCGAAAAGTGAATCTTCCGTCTCTCGAATCGGTATTTGGATTACTGGAATATTTCCTTCTCCTGTGCCTCGGCAGCTGGTTGGAAGAGAACGGGAAATATCGTCGAGTGGTTCGAACAAAGGGAACGGAACGAAGAAGAAAGGAAGACCCTTCGAGGGAGAAGGACGACGATCGTACAAGGTTCGTCTCTCTTTCTTCTTACCAAAAGGATAAAAGGTGTAGGATCTCGCGAGGATTATTATCGATCGGAGATTATTATCTCGAAACGAGTGAAAGTGATGAGAGAAATTTCTATGGAAACTTTTTTGTCACGGTATATATTAATCCTTAGCGAAAGATCGTTTGAGGAATCGCGTAGCCGAGATCGTCGCGGTTACGCGACGGCTTCGCGCTTCATTACGCAAAATGGCGTCGTCGATGGAGCGTGCGTGTCTCTGGGTGACTTACGGAAGAGATTTTACTTTGAAATTGTTCGTGCGAAATCGTTGATCGACCGTTAGATCGAACCGAACGATCGTTAACTTTTTCTTATTATTCTTATGGTAGTTTTGATGGGTATAAAGTCAAGTGACGGTGATTCCATGAAAATCGGAATAAAATAAATTCTACAGCGTTTTTTTAAAAAGTATAGTTTATAATTAAGACTTTGAAGAAAGCTTTTCGATCGCACGTGCTCGTCCATAACCTAAAAGTAACTTTTGTGGACGATATTCCATGTTCATGAAAAATGTCAACCGACGATGACGTTACGTTTCAGAAATTTAAGTTAAGAAAGACGAAAGTTTATCATTCGAGAAAGAGAGGACGGTGTCGCGTGTTATCGGTAGAATACTAAGAAAGAAGCACCAGAGATAGTAATATACACGCGAGAAACCAGCGATATTCCATGCGGTGCGTAATCTCGATTCGTTTTCGAGTTTCTCTTCGTCGTGGCACACGAGAAACGATTATTTTACCTTCGAGTCGAGCGAGACAGGCTGGAGAGCGAACAGACGAGCAGGCAGGCCGATGCAGGAGCGGATTAACCGTAGGGCACGTTGAACCGTTTCGGGTCATCACTCTCTCGGCGAACTTCGAACATGATTCGAGAGAAACTAGGAAAAATATCGTTACGAAATCGTATCGGTAGATTATTTTTATCTCTAGAACTATCAAAGTTGTTAAGATTAATCGATTGAACTTTTCTTATTTTACAATTTGCTTTATTTATTAACTAGAACGTTTCTTGTTAAATAAGTATACGTTTAATTTGATGGTTCTAGCATTAACGAGAATACGGTCTTCTATTTAACTGTGTCAAATATACATATATGTAAGAATTTTTGAGATATAGTAATGTAAGAATTTGATATAGATATATCGTCCATATACGAACCGGTAACTGCCGAAAAAGAGAAAAAGACACAACGCGAAAGTACTAGTTCGATCTAACGACGATGGCGTACTTTTTCTTCCTGATTTTGTACTTATCTTTTCTTTGTAATCGTTTTTCTGTTGCGCGTTCTTTATTTCCGATTACGCGGAAACGTCCGAAGCGAGCGCTTTTTGAGTGCGTAGCGCGCCTCCAACGGTCGCGCCTTACGAAAAAGTCAAATTCAGGGAATTTGACGAAGTTCCGACCGGACAATGCCAAGCGCCCGAATGCTAGAAAGTCGAGCACGAGACGAGAACGGTCCGCATCTTTATATCCGAAACTTTTTTCAGACGTATTTTACCATTCGATAAGGTCTTAATAATTGATCCTGACAATTCTATCTCCTTATAGTTGACTTTTGTGTTTTTATTATAAACTTTTCCTTCATCTTTAAATAAATTATCGTTAAAGTTTCCTAACGGCATCTCGATTTTACATATAATTTATGATTACGTAGGTACTTCGCGACTACCCAGGATAAAAATTTGGCTGACAGCGAAAGTATTAACTTTTTGTGGGCATGACGAGATAAAAAGTGCCTGACGTTTTTAGTACCTAAATTTGCATAGTTGGACGGTCTTTTTACGTCGAAAAATGAAAATTACTGAAGAACTGCGGTTTATATAAAAAAATATTATATCAAAATCAACTTTGTTTAATATATTAGTGTAAAATTCCGTGCTGCAGGGAATGAAAGAAAAATTGGGAAAATTTGGTCGGTGTCAGGCCGGTAAATTAACCGCGACGGGTCGTCGTTGCACGGCAACATCTTCCTGTATCCAGATAAATCGCTTCGCTTAATTCCACGGGATAATTAACGAGGTTCGTTGCTTCGGTTTCGTCGCGCTTTCTCGTCGGATATAACCTCGTATAAATAGATAGATGCACGCGGGGCATGTAACGACGTAAACACGTTACTGCGAGATCGTACAGGCGGCTTCTTTGTTCGTCGGCGGCTCCTAGGGTATTTCGGGTTTCCTGTAATCGCGGGACGAAGAAAACGACGGGAACCACGTAGGTACCTGACCGGCTTGTTTTCACTCACGCGCTTTGCTGATACGGTGTTTTTAAGCGAGGACATCGAGAACGCGCCAGGCTCACGGCAATGTCAACAAACTCGCTAACCAACGGATCCTCCTTCTCCGTTACGCCTATCTCCTGTTTCAGGCGAGAAAATCTTTCGGCTATAAAAACAAACTTATACTCGTTCGTCGTGATCGTAAATTCATTCGAGTATCGTTTTCTTTTTACTTCTCAACATTTTGGAAGATGAAAATATTACGTTCTATAGGAGCGAGCTTGTAAATCAAAGAGATTTAGTCCATTTTTTTAAAAATTGCAGTCGTAGAGCACTGGATTATTGTTTAACTTCTTATATTTTACAGTTTTCTGTCTTTATTGTTGAAGTTAATCCATTTGGAAAATTTCATAACGTTTATGAGGATGTAATTAACAATCGTGAGAGATTAAAGTTAATTTTTTCGAATTTTAGTTGTAAGGCACTTGATTGTTGTGTAACTTTCTACCTTTGTTCAATTTTTTTTTACTTTTTGTTGGAGATAATTGATTTGGACAATTTAATAACATTTATGGAAATGTAATTAACAATCGTATGAAAAAAGAAGTCTAATATGCAACACGTGGTAATAACATTGTCTGTACTTTTATTCTGAAAAAATTTCAAACAGTTTTTGCCAAATCGCTTGGATATTCAACGTGTTAATTAATTGAAATTATACATGACCTATATAACATTTATGATTTAGAACAATTACATAATAAACCGATTAACTTTGTAATGAGAAACTTAGTTCACCGAACAAAGACTAAATTTATACCATGAAATCTGAATCTTTGATTTAATACTCATTAGATAACGAACTTGTGCCCGTAAAGAAGAGAACTAATCGAGCCGGCTCGAGCCTGTGTCGAATTCGATGAATTACTGGGCTCGATCGTGAACAATGCGTATCGATCTTGTGTTGTAAAAGAGAAAGAGATAGAATATTACCGTAGTCCATTACCCGGATAGAAGGAAAAACGCGTATCTCGTAGGTGTCGATGGTATAGCGTGAGAAATAAATTGCTTCGTTCGTTCTGTTAGCACGGACGATGAAAAATCCTTCGGTAGGCTCTCGTAGGTTCTCGTTATGACGCGAGACAAGTTTGGCTCACGGTGAGAAACCAGTTCTCGAAATTTTTTCCACCTAGCCTTGGCCAGAAAAGCAGCGAGCGGCATTCGTCGTCGGAAGGTCGAGAGCGGTCTCCCTCGAGCAAAAGTGCCTACCGTCGCGCTCTGCCGTTGCTGCGGCTAAACGACCATAGTTTAACGCTACCGTTGCCGTCTCTCGAGCTAATCGATAGTAATTTTGCTTTGGTCGAGCTTCGATACCACATTGGGTTTATTTCTTCCATTCTGCGAAGTCTGCCAAGTACCGACAAGATTTTCTTTACCGTTCGATCATCGATGTTGTCCTTTTAGGATACAAAAGGAAAAGTTTTGTAGGTACCGTGTTCCACGAATTTTCTGTTCCGTAAGAGCCTAAGCGCGAATAGGATCGTCTCACCTCCGTCCCTTTTCTTTAATTTTATCTTTTCCGTACCAACCTACGGTACGTATCCGTAGAAAATAGGAAAGCTAGATCCTTCGGTTGAAAAATGGTCGTACGACTGGACGTGGACAATTCTAATTTCCTGAGAGCGGCTGGGATCTCGAGGACCCCGGAAGGAAGATGGAAGGAAGACCGTAACACGCAGGACACTCGTAGAATAGGGAATTGCACCGAGACGACGATACCGTTTTCCTTCTTTCTTTCGAAACGTTGAATCTGACGGTTGATTAAAATTTATGCGATAGAACCGAGGAAGATTAACGATCGACCGGAGTGGAAATCTTCGCTCGTCTCGCGAAGAAAAATCTAAACTATTTTCCTGGGATCGCTCTTGGAACGTGTCACTTTCAAGATTCAACTCTATAACACAAGGAAAAGACGTGTCACGAAAAAAAGAAAGAAATAAAAAGCATCGCACCAACAAACTATATCGATCAATCTTTATCGAGTTCGTGGCACTTTAGGTATCGAAAATAAACTTCGATATATGCGTACTCTACCAACGAAGAGAGAAGTAAGGACGTAGCCATTAATATCCTTTGTATTCATCGGCGAAAAAAGAAGTGGCTATAAACTTGTTGCCGTAGTTCACGAGTGACTGACTAACGACGCCTCGTTGATAGCACTCGTTTAATCCTCGTAAAAGTATCTCCGTGCTATTATCGAAGCCGTGGTGCTCGGAAGGAAAGAAGGAGTTGAACGAGAAGGAGGTTGGCGGGAGAAAGGAGAGAATGGCGACGACGGCGAAAGACGAGCCTATACGTCGCCTGCGCTTGAGCGTAGTATATAAACTCCGTGAAAGTAGTCAGGTTTCCACGGGTGCTTTGACCCGGGTCGACGGTCGTTCGTGTCCGTATGTTAAGGAGGCTTCGTTAATTGCACCGGCGAATGCGCTCGCGCGCGATTACGACAGAGACAGGTGGTCGGCGATTAGCCATTGTCTGTCCTAGAAATACACGGCGGACCTCTCTCGAACGGATACTACACCTAAAGCCATCGAGCGTGGTAGATAACTACTGATTAATGTACTAGAGAGAGAGAGAAGAGATGCTGCGAGGCAGTAAAGATGTGCTACCTTTCGATCGACTCTCTTTCTATGCATGGAACTAAATCTCTTGGAAGAATTAGCTTCTTCTTCGTTATCGCTTCCAAGGCGTATAGTAAAAGCCAATGGTTAATACTGGAAGCGCGAGCGTCTGCACGCGGTTCGAAGTCAACGTTGAAGAAGAAAAGGAAGAAGTAATCTCGAATGCCGCTCCGGAGTCTTTAGCCCCGAACGCGGCTGTCTCCCGAGATGAGGATTAATGACGTGGCTAGACGTACCACCGGCGAATACGATCCACCGAATACGAAATGAAAAAAGCCTGGAGGAGCCTAGGAAAATCCTTGTCGCGTCTTTTTCTCTTCTTTCGTGCTTGGATCGTAAACTCGAGCACGTTGGTGAATATGCCCGGTGAAAGATCGGGTCCAAAGTATAAAAGCCGTCCTGGTTCTCTCAAGAGCAGCTGGCACGATCCTTCATTCGCTGCGTCCAGAACACGTTGATCCTCGAGACTAAAGCTAATTTCGTGTGTCTGTGAGAGAGAAAGAAAGAGAGAACCTTCCACGTAGTTCGCGAGATAACGCCTAAAGGCTCACATATTTCTTTTACCCAAGATCGGAACACGTGCCTCGAGCTTTTTATTTCTCGATACGCGCTTAAAAACGTCCAATGAGTTAATCCACTTCTCGATAGATTTTCTTAATAGCTTAAGGTTTCTCACGGTGTATACGATCTTGGTCTATAGAAAATCGTTCCTGGGAAGGTAGAGACTTTGGAGGAAAGAACGGATTCAAATAAATTCGATGAGTTATATGCTCTTGTAGAAAAGGAAACGGTAAATTGAAAGTTCTTTAATCGGAGAGCCTCTCTCTCGTTGTTTTCGATATCACTTCTCTATCTTTTCGATTTTATTGTACATATTGGAATTCCATCGTGCTTCAATTGTTTTATTTTTAATTAAGCTTAGGATCGCTTCGACATCATAGGTCTTTAGCGGCCATACAATCTACGTTAATAGTATAGCACGCGAGCGAGATGTCTGAGCGGATTTTTCAAAGTAAAAGCACGATGCAATCAGCAAAGGGCCGCGTGTTCGTTGCGTAGCTATGGTTTTTAAAAAAAAAGAAAGCGCTTCATTTATTTGTTTATTACATAATACTTAATACTGCAAAACTCCAATAGTGTAATGGTACGGCTAGATGTCGCGATAATCGCTCGAACTAGGAATTCGGAAAGACGTTGGGAGGGGATAGGACTTCTCGATCAGTGCGTAGTTTAGTTTCTGTGTTATGAGTCCAAATGGCATTCCAATCATTTATTATTCGATTTGTTAGAGACTACAGTTGCGTTAGAGACGTTTAGAACTTCGATACATCATTTTTTTGCAGCTCGATCAGCTTCGATAGAATATCGTACCATTAACGCGTTATCGCAAATAACTACTGCTCCTGCATAAGTAACGTTACGCGAGCTTGTCTATAAACACAAACCGGCGAAAATGTCACTCTCTCTAGCGCGTGTCTGGCGAGTTTCTCTCTTTCTGTTTTTCACTCGCTCCCGGTTACAAACCCGAAGCAAACTCGCCTCCACTCCCGTCGTAAGCAGAGCATGAAAAAGACGAGGAACGGAGCAACACGTGCACCCACGGAGAAAAGAACTCGGGAAACGTAGTCGACGCATTGAGAAAATGTCCGTCTATACCGCGGCCGAGCTTACGTCTACGGAAAGTTTTGTTTCTGCGTGGCTTGGGGAAACCTTTGAATCCGTTCTCTTCTCCTTTATGCTTTTACGTAGAAATTACTGGAGCCTATTTCTTTTTTTTAAACGGCTCGCTCGTCGTTTTTCTTCTTGTTATAACTTAACCTCTCTTATTATTTAATATTTATTTCGAATGATTTTTCATTTTATTTCACACATTTAGGTCCGGCAAGTCTATTTTTCAAATATTGTTTGATTTTACCACCAAAACTTAATGGATTTCTACTTGCAAAGTGTGGTGGTACATGTTTGTCTAAATATACATCTTATTGTGACTTCTAAACCGATTTTTCGAATCATAGAATATTTAGAAAATTGTAAATTTTTTATTAATTTTGATGATCTATAATTTTTTTGATCACCGTCTTCCTCTTTTTAGAAGATTACAAACAACTTCCTGCATTGGAACATTATACGTAAACGGCGACAGATCGCGAAAGAAACGAGTCGAAATGTTAGTTTCGAGAAATAGAGAGCGATATGCCGTCGAGTGCTTTGTCAGGAACATTTTGATGTTATCGTTTCATAACTTTAGATAGACTTTACTACGGCTAACTCGACAACGTTGTCTCAAGATTATACGCGAGCTCGAGGTGGCACTGCCTCGCGAAGAGTAGAGAAGATGGATAGCAAAGTGTCGTTTCTATTGTAGATAGCATTTGCATCGGTAGAAAATGTCACGCCATAGAAATAATAGTTGCTTACGAGCTTTAAGGAAGAGAAACGGTGAAATTCGTTGCTACGAGTCGAGAAAGATCATCTCTATTGTTTCCTAAGTTCCGCCTTTCCAACCGTTACATCCTTAAATATTCGGCTTCTTCGTTGTACGTCACGCTAAACTTCCAAGCAGAGTTCAAAATTTCGAACGTTGAAACGAGTTTCCCTATCTCTCTTTTTCCCCCCAATTTTAATCGACGTATTATAATTCCGTTAAACCATTTGCGATGATTCTGGCCGATAACGTTCGCGCCTATCTATTCAAAACAGAGACCGCCCAGTTCGATAACGCAATTATTAGCAAGCTTACCAAATTTCATGCCCGTGAAATGAAATTCGTGCTATCGCGTTCCTTATGAAAAACGAAACGGATAGGTACTCGAGGTGCGTTTTGAAAATCAATGCTCACATTCTCGCATTGTAGGTCACGATAGTTTGCGAAATATTTAGAGCATCGTTTCATTAGCGTCGTTCGAGTCGTACGCGCGTTGCGGGGCTTCTCCCGTCGTCTCGCTACAGCTTCGGGCAGCAACTTACGGAAGGCTTCTTTTAATAGACATTCTCATGGCCCCCGGGTCCCGATAACCTCAGCCACGCAGCAGGTAGAAGCTTGTCTATGCGTTCGCATACCTGCTTCGAACCGTCTCTCGCCACGCGTACAACGAACTATCTCTTCGATCCTTCTCACAATTTTCCCAAAGAATTTCGGCTCCTCGTAGAAGAAATTCCTCGTTTAACGTTTCATCGCTAATCGCTCACGTATCGTCCTCATTTTCATCTTTTCCCCTGAGAACGTTTAGACAAATCGGAATTAATTATTTCTCTTTACTTCCCTCTTTATCGTGTCTCTGCTCTTTCCCAGAAGCGATATGGCGTCAACGCGTTTCTTTAAAATTAAACGGCGGTGGTGGTCCGAGCAAACGATCGGCTTCCGCTTCTTCGGTGATCGTTATGTCGACCTCGTTAATAAAAATATACCGACGCTAATTAGGACGAAAGAGAACACGCCCACGATGCTTTTAATTCGATATATCTTAATAAAGTTTTCCTTGGGGAATGAAGTGGACGCGAGCGTACTATTTTCTCGGTGAAAATAAATTTTCATTAAATTGTTCCCAAGTAATTCATTTCGGCATAAGCTATTCTAATTTTTATATAATCGTTGTTATTCCTTGCAGGAAATGGTTAAAATACCGTGCGGTTATGCTCGGGATCCAGTCCGGACACCTAAGCGGATCGGCTTTCGATATCAATGTCGGTATCATTAAACGCAAACGGTGCGTAGAAAATCTCGAGCGTTATAGAGATTACGCATAAATCGCTCATGTGTCGTAGGATATGACATCTTTTTTATATTGGAATTATTCGGTACCAACGTATCTACATTTTTGGATAACCGTTTAAGTATTTTCCTTCATAAATTTATTTATATCGCTAATGGAGAAAACCACACTTTGGTCAGGAATCGTTAACCATAAATTAACCACGTTTCGATATTTCTTTTTTTTGGTTACCACTGTCTCGTTCGTCTTTTTTATCCTCGAGATTCGTCATAAAAAAAAAAGAACGGAAATACGTCGGTTTCGGGGACATCAAAGGGTAAATATTCTCGAAGGTTGAATTCCCCTTTCTATAAACTACCACCGGTAACGGAGAAATATTTATTTTTGTTTTCATAAATCCTCTTTCACTGTATCCCCGGAAAATCCTCCCGCGCTCCTATCCACCCCCATCTTTCTCCACCTTCAAAGGGGATCTCCATATGTAGAGTGGGAGAAATTTCCTTCAGAACCTTTCGATGTCAGAGCGGAAAAGTTTTCTAAATATATATGAACGAAGTGAATAAATCAACGAAAAAAGTGAAATATCCAGGATCGTTCCGTATATAAAAAGAGGAAGGTGTATCGTAGCGTTCGTTTTTATCATCTCACGTTACGTAGGTACATACCTACTTCGAGGAGAGTTCTCTCGTGTTCGTCCTCCTTTCAACGGGAGACGAAGCTCTTTGGTTCGGTACTAGCGATTCGATGACGTTACATCTCTCTCTCTCTCTTGGTAATATTACAGAATTTTGAGTGAATTAGCTGGTACTCAAAAGTACCGTAACGAAGTCGACTTCGAGGGGAGATTGATACGAGGGAGAGAAAGAGAAAGAAAGAGGAAGGAGAAAGTGTAGACCGCGACTGGCTGGATCGATTCGAGACGAGAGGAGTGGTAATTGTGTAATAAAATGGAAAGAAAATGGTGAACAGGGAAATAACATCTTCATTGACTGTTTTTTCTTTATCGTCGAGTATTTTCTCTTTTTTTTTTTCCTCATTCTTTTCGCAAAGAAATACAATTTAGCTCGAGACGATGGGTCATCGATCGTTCGGTTCGTTTCTTTCGTTTGGCTTCTCGTCATCGGTGTGTCCGTTTCGTAGGCAGTTGGCAATTTGCCACTCGTTCGACGCACTATTCTCCTCTTCGTCCTTCTCTCTCCCTCTCTCTCTTCATTGTCGTTTGCATCGTACGTGACGACAAGGCGCGTGGGTCGACATTGAGGTTTCCTACGCGTCGCGAATCTTAATCGTCCGTTCCGCACGCTTCTCGCGCGACTTCCTAATGTTTATTGCGATCGCGTACGAAAATTCGCGCCTCTCTCTCTCTCTCTGTTTTGAGATTCTAATCTTTTAAAAAGCAATGAATCATTGTATCCCTTTTTATCGAACCAACGTGCGTCTCATTAAAGTCTTTGAAGAAAATTTTTCCTTGAAGAGGTTTCGATTCGATTGTAACTAATTCTCAAAAATCAAATTTACTACGTTCGACAGGAACTCGAATATGAAACATTTTATTTCAAATTCTATCTTACTATGTTGTGTAAGGTCCGTCAGGTATGATTGGAAGGGATGTCGGTGAACGGAAAATACGAAAATAAAAGACACTTAATTAACTTGAAAGAATATATAATGATTTGGTTTATTAATAATTAATGGAAGGCATAAAAACGTAAAGTAGGGCTTTGTTACGATTGACCGGAAACGTAAGCGTCAAGATCGTTATGGCCTCCACGAAAGATCGTAACCGAATATCGAGTCTTTGCACACGACTCGGCCACCCCGCTTCTTCCTCCCAAAAGCCAACTTTGCTTTTCCTACGAAAAATTCGTCCAGCTAGAAAGTTCCTTGAAATCTAACCGATTCCTCTAATCGTGAAATTAGAACTATCAGAACCTACTATTCATAAACCAAAAGAAAAGTTTGGGACAACCTAATACACAACTACCCATTCCACCTATTTCCATAGCTCCAGTTATCCCAGTACACTTCACACCCTATCTTTCACACATCCAAAAAAAAAAAAAAATCATACTCATCCTTTCTCTAATCCTCAAGTTTAGCAAGCAACTCTTAACACATTTCAAACGTGTCATCAACCGTCCCCAATCCGATTAGTCCGATAACAAGATATATTTCTTAAACCTTCGTATCTTCTAATTCCTAAAGCCCCCTCTCCTCGGTAGTAGACTTCTTTTCTCAGACCCGAAGGAAGCCCGACCAGCGCGATGAACTTTCTGCCCTCTTTAATCCGTGACACGGTATCTCGAGACTGCTACTCGGTTTATGCATTCGAAGGGAGAGAAAGAAGGAAGAAGACGACGTTGGTGGGCACCGTCGTGGAAACCCACGCGCGTTACTCCGCACGCATGCCTAACCTATCTAACCGTACGTAACCCCGTTCTCAAGAACGGCCCAGTAGAAAGAGAGCAAGAGAGATAAAGAGCGAGTAAAAGAGGCACGAGGGAGACGAGGAAACGAATGAATGGACGGGTAGAAGCAGCGTAGTAGCGAGAGCTGTGCTTAGAGCTCTCGCAGAGGCAGCGTGACAGGAAATCGTTGCTTTAAATTAGAGACAATAACCAACCCTTCTACCGGTGGTGCTGGAGGTGGTGGCAGTGGGAGGACGAGAGAGGTTCGACCTCCGTCGGCATATCTACGGGCATGGAAAGCAAGCAAACGTAGGATTAGCCGTGCGCGCAGCTGCCGTCCTGGTAATAAGCTCCTTCTCTAATTCGGTACCACCGCAGCACCGATCGTGCTAGTCTCACGGGCGCGTACGATATTGCAGATAATGTGTGCTCGAATAAACCTTACCCACCTTCCACTGTTTTTACGCTGATCTCTCTCTCTCTTTCTCGCTTTACTTAGGTTAGGTTAGGTATGCATGTATCGCGCACACGCCTCGAGAAAACGAACCGCAACGTCGTCCTTACTCAGATTTTCTTCTCTCTCTCTCTCTCTTTCTCTTTTATATGTCCCGAGATCGCGTGAGTAAACTCGTTTCTCCTCTCTTCTTTTTCGAAATTCGCGAAAGGGAATTACGAGCTCTCGTGACTTCCTCTTTCCGAGTTGGATGGTCGTGGTAGCGGTTTTAACGTTGCTAAAAAGCAAATCGCATTCTTTCGCGATTTCACCGACGATATCGTCCGTCGTTACGATTTTACCATAGCGGTTGGCTTGATTTATTTTATTACGTACTTTTTGAACGAAGGTGATAGTAGGTATGCTACCGGTTATACGCGTTTCGACGAAATTGCGTACGAATTATAGAGCAAATCGATGATCGTTGGTATATTTTATTTATATCCTGAGAGAGTATTACCACGCTCGTTAAAATTTATCTCCGAAATAATGGGCTCGAACGAATGGCTACGAATTATTTAATTACGTACCGATGTCGCGCGTATATGTATAACTTTGGCAAATTGCTTCGTACTTGGGTTATTTGCAACAAAAATAAAAGAAAGAAGGGGAGATCGTGGAAACGAAAATATCGAAACGTCTTTACCCTTCGTGCGACACGAGCGTGCCGATAAGAAGTTCTCGCGAAAAGGAGTGAAAAAGAAGTGTAGTGGAAGGGAGATGAAAGCAGATAAGAAACGGGCGCGTTAGTCGCGATCGCCTGGATTCACGACGATGCCAATGATTACACGGACGATTTGCTCGTCGAGAGAGGAGAATTCCGCTTTCCGTGAAAGTTAAAAAGATAAAAAAACGTCTGAGCTGGTCGAGAGATGCTCGATGATCTTTAAAAGACGTCTTTCCTTCTCGTAACACCGAGAGCGTGTAAGAAAAATTCATTTTATCGATTTCTTCTTCGAAAATCGCGCGTCGTCGGTCTGTTGTAAAGGAGGGAGAAAGATCGCGAATTTTATTGCCTCGTCGTAAAGAGGGCTACGGAAACTCTACTCGTATAAGATGAAAGAGAAGAAAAGGAACGAGAAAAGGAAGAGAAGTCCGTCTTCTTACCATCCACGTAACGCCTATGTTTGTCCGTCTCTATCCTTCTCTCTCTCTCTCTCATTGTACGAACGTCTTGTATGCATTTGCCTCGTCTCGAGGAGAGCGGCAAAGTTTTCTACGAGTACTCAAGAGCACGTTTACTCTCGCACACAATCGCACGAGCGATAAGCGAGCGACTCGTGGTCGTAGGAGTTCGTAAGAACGCATTTTATACGAATGTATGAGTCTCTACGTATGCGTGCTTACCTCGGACGCACATGCGAAAGGTTGAAGGAGGCGCCTTTGGACTTACCGGCATTGTTCTCGAGTGGTAGTCGGGTTACGTGTCTCGACAAAGAAGTCTCGCGTTATTTCTAGAGTACACGTAATTCGAGCGCCGTGTAAGTAAAGGTAGACGCCAGGCTATGGAAACGTCTACGCGAGAGACTGCATCGTTGGTGTCCCTTTGCCGAACTTTATGGCTCTAATCTTTTCGTGGAATCGATCACTTCGAACTTTCATCGAAAACTTTGATAAATCGTTTCGAGGATATCTTTGTGATAAATAACGATCGTGATTTAGATTCGAGGAATATGTTTAGATAGCTATCGTTGTATAGAGAGAGAGTGTTGCCATCGTTTACCGAGTTCTCGAGGGTAGATGGGATTAAATAGGTGATAACCAAAAGGGTCTCTTTGTGGCATCCTGAATAAACAAACGTAAATTTATTAACCCACTGGGGTTGCCCGACGTTACCCTGGTCACCGCACTCCCGTCGTCTTCTGTGAGGAGAGAGCAGTCGGTGGAAACAGACTGTTCGTGCGTTCTCCCGACTCTCCTTTCTTAGTAGAAACGTTTACATATACAGGGTGTCCCACGCAAGCTACAACCGCGAATATACACGTGTCCACATGGATAATTGGAAGCGAAAAGTGAAATAAAAAGTAATAAAAATTGTCCTCGTTAACGAGTTATTAAATAAAATAGATCAGCGAATCAGGAAGCACGGAAGCGGTAGGCGGTGAGCTGCGGCCATGCTAGTCTGAAGATAAGAAGCGATAAATTTCGACGGGCGGAGCGTTATGACACGTATACAGGCGTGAGAAGGTAGTGGTCAGGAGGAGATTTCTAGGAAAAAGTGTCGACTTTCGGTCTTCCTCTCTCACTCTTTCTCTCTCTACCTTTCTTTCACGACGCTACCTTACGCACAACAAAAATCTAATCTAATCTCTCTCTCTCGCTCCCTCCTACCCTAACACGGCGCTACCTCACGCTGCCTGCACGCGCTGACTCTCTCTCTTTCTCTCGCCCTTTCTTTCGTTGACTTTCTCTCTCTCTCTCTTTCTCTCAATCTTTCGTCCACGACGCTTCCTTACGCTATCGCTTCTTGTCTTCAGACTAGCATGGCCGCAGCTCACCGCCTACCGCTTCCGTGCTTCCTCATTCGCTGATCTATTTTATTTAATAACTCTTTAACGAGGACAATTTTTATTACTTTTTATTTCACTTTTCGCTTCCAATTATCCATGTGGACACGTGTATATTCGCGGTTGTAGCTTGCGTGGGACACCCTGTATACCTACTTCTCTTATCTCTCGGTCACGATACTTTACCATTGGATGTTACAGGGCCTCCTTCCTATCGGCTTGTTTCGCTTATCTACGCGTAAGAACGGTATGCCTTCCGAAATGACACTTTTCGTAAAGATTACACCACTCGTAAAGAAACGATAGTAATTATTATCAGGGATGTAATAATTCTTTCATTGTTTCAAGTTCTTGAATGGAACGGGCTAGGTAAAAACTTTCGAGTTACACGCTTCAACATTCTCATCGATCTCGAAGAACCGACGGCGCGTCGGTGAAACTTACCTTATTTAGTCACGTTCCTACGAAACAATGGTATATCCGAGACATTGCCATCGGTTAGCAAAGTCGGTCGGTCGGTCGTCCGCTCGAGGCACTTTACGGTGGCGGCATTAAAGCCATGAACGACAAGTGCGTGCTAGAGAAACAATGCGTCTAAGCGTTAGGAGAGAATCGACGTTCGCGATCCGTAGCGAAATAAATTTCTTTCTCGCTCTCTTGACGAGATCTGGTGACCGTACTCGAGTTATTACGTCATTATGGGATTGACGGGGGATTTGAGCTTGTGTCGCGTGGAAGAAAGAGGAGAGGGTTTTTAGTTGACGATAACACCGCTCGTATAAGCTTTATCACGCGTTATTTCAAGGCTTTATATCTTTGACCGTTACCACGCACGTGCGCTGCTATTATCCCGTACGCTGGAGTAGAATCTAGTAGAGAAGTTGTAAGAGAGAAGTCACTTGGAAGGGCGCTAAAAGGTTGGAAACTCTTTAAAATGAAATCGTTTATTCTCACGTCCTGTTGCTTGGTTAAGACTGGAACTAGCAATTTTAAATATACAATTACATTAACCGCGTTTATGTAGTTGATAACTCGAAGAAATATTTTATTCGGTATCGTTAATAAAATTTCTATAAAAGCACCTTCATTCGTGTTGGATTTCAATTGAAATTAGAATAGTCTGTGATCGTTATTGGTGCTTGGTGATTTAAATATGATTTATTTCTACAAGATTAACCTTGAAGTTATTCATCGTAGAATCTCGTAGGTAATATTTTATATTCCCTTATATACTCTCCCCTCCCAACGATAATACTTTACAAATTTGATCGATAAGTTTCTCTCGAAGTCTCTTCCTGCCGGAAATCGGGAATTTCACGGACTATGCGAAAGGAAGGAAGGAAATATTGCCTCTTCTCCTATCCCCCGTCCTGTCTCCTCTTTTTTCACATCTTCCATACCGATGCACGCAACGCTCGCACCTAACTCCACTTCGATGATATCGACGCTACTATGTCGACAGAAGCTTCTTTCTCCTCCATCTTCTTCTTTTCCAACACTGTATTCTTCTCGAAGGAAGGTATGCAGCTACAGCAGGAAGATTGAATCGAGTATGTATGCGCGCGAGTACGTTGTAATGCAGCACGCGTCGCAACGCGAGACTGTTCTTCCATCCTCGTTTTTTTTTTTCGTCTTCCTTTTCTTCTTTTCCCTTTCCGATTCATGAGCTTTCCAATGAGCCTCTTATCCTTTCTCCTTCCCTCGAATTCTCATCAGAATACCTTTGGTCTCCTCTCTCGAGAAACGGGAAGACATTGCCTTTTCCAGAATTCGTCCTCTCTCTCAAGGATTACCCGTTTGATCTCGGTAGTCTTATCGGTTGTATCGAAGGCGAACGAGGATAGCTCGCGTCCTTGAAAGAGAAAAAAAAAAAGAGGAAAGATTTCTTGGAAATACCACGAGACCCACCACCCTGCTCTTTCGTTCCAGAGTCATTATCGCTTCCGATCCTGAAACAATTTCTTCGATAATCTTTACAAGGATCCCCTGGCAAGGGGTAGAGACTCGGGAACTCGCGAGTCTGGGTAATTGGTTCGAGAGAAAAGGAGCATCGATGGGGCTGAGTATCGTGCCGATTATTCACGCTCGTGCCTGTCTATCGATACGCGTGATTAATGATAACGAACGTACTCCCGTGTGGCCCCCTATGGTATTTGCTCCTTTGCTCCCGTTCTCTCTCCGTCTTCTCTTCGATAACCCCATTAGCATAAATTTCTTTCTCTTTTTAAAAGAAGATAAATACTTCGCGTAGTTTCCTCCTTTCGTGTAGCTAACTATATATCGAGCTACAACGTGTTCCTCGTTCGAGCGAATCATCAACGGCAATTTCATTCATTTTACATTAAAAGGTGTCCTTTGTTGGAAAAACGTACGCGAGGCAGTTCACGTCACTCTCAACGACAATACGAGTAAAACGAGAGAAGGTCCTTTGAAGCGAACCGCACGAAATTCACCTATTCCAGCCGGCTTAAAGCTGACCTACCGAAAGTACGAACCTTCTCTTTCGATCTCTCACTCGCTAAATAAAGGTATCCTCGTGAAAGTTCGCGAAGGACCAGCGATGACAATGACGGGCGAGTTTGCCTCGTTAAAAAAGACATTACTACCGAGGCGGAAGGTTTCTAAAGAACGCGGAGAACTCTGCGAGAGCAACCAAAGCCATGAGTCATGCGCGCTACGTTACACGGAGAACCGAGGAGGATGGGAATGTTCGCCCAGTCTCTGCAACCGTTGCCACTGGGAGAGAGCAGTTTGGAGTTTCTGCATCTCTCTCCTTCTCTATTTCTCTCTTTATCCCCCTCTTTCTCTCATAACATAAGTCCTACACGGCGCACGCGAATATAAATGAGACTAACGAGCACTCCGTGATGTCGGTAATGATGCTGGATCGTAACAGGACGGTCCAGCTACTCGGATTCCACGGTGATGTCGTCACGACAACGTGGAAGAAAGCTCGATTCGTGGTCTACAATCCTATTCGTCCAAACGAATTCATCGTTCTCTTCATATTTTTTCTTCTTCTGTATGCAAGTTTGTCCTACTTTTTCTCACTCTCGTTCGACGTTTCACTTTCCTTAACCTCTTTCGTATAGCGAGATAGGAGTAACGAGTATCGCTTTACAAACGTATATCACGGATAAGAAGACTTATTGTTCGGACGCACGTGCAACGAACAGGTCGAGACTTTGAAGACGAAAGCTAGGCGTGTGGCACGCGTGCCTCGTCACTCGCAGGGTTAATTGCGCCTTTGTGGATTCGAAGGGCTTAAACGGGAGCAGCTACGAGAGATTTGCATAATCTCGCGGGATGGATTTTCAATGCTCCGTTGTAAGTCAATTACGTGGTCTTAAAATAGATAGTCGTGTACACGTGACTATCTTTGCGTACACGTATTCGTTATAAAAATTTATCGAAGAAACGAGAACGCGCCTTACCCAAGTTTTTTTTTGTGCTTTATTACTCGATTCGTTCTAGTAAAATCAACGGCGAACGAGATATCAAAAGGTTGAAAGTAAAAGAGAAAGAGAGATGAAGCAGAGACCCACTAACCGGCTTTCAACCCCTCTCAACCCGAGTCACCCTCGTTGCTGCCGGTATACTCGCGCGTTTAATATCCGGAATAACGAAGCAAGCGATACGATATCTCCGGCTGTGAAACAAAAGAGGATTTTTCAATCGGTCCACTGCTGCGTTTACGAGTTCTCTCGACACGTCGGGGCCAAAAAAATAGTCGAATGCTGTGAATCTGAATTCTAAATGTTATTACGAAGCGTGACACGTAGGTAGGCACGAATTTCACCAGGAAGAAAACAACCTTACGACCCTTTTTTTTCCCCTTTCTTCGTGGGAGTAGTTTTCCGGTAACAACATTTTTCGCGGTGCTCTTTTTTTCTACGACGCGACCGGACTTTACGCGAGTCCCGTTTATTACAGCTCGTTCGAAGGGTCCTGCGGTTCCCCCTCGAACGATGATTCACTCGATCGTACCGTCGTCGTACCAATGAGAAGAAAGAGAGAGAAAGAGAGGGTCGTTCGCAGGCGAACGTGTGTATAGGCACTTCTCCCCGGAGCACGCGTCGTTGATTCGAAATCGCCCTTGATATGCACCGAAACGGAATTATTACAAACGATGACCTTCCACGCGCCCACCCTCCCTATCTATTCCCCCCCTCGTTCTATCACACTTTCTCTCGGGCGTTCTACGACACGCGGAACGATTTTACTGCAACTGGAACGCGAGGGGGATACTTTTACTATTTCCAAGGGACGAGCAGGTTGTCGGAAGGGTGTCCTATTCTTTTCGTCTTGGCTTAGACGAAACTGTAATTGCGAATGACCGGATCGAACTTGGGAATACTTTTCGTTCCACTCTCCTGTCAGATACGGATAATTAAGTTTATGTATGAATGGGACGATTAGAAAATTATTTGCAAGGAAAGATATTATGCGTTTTTTTTTTTATTATTTATGAACATTTTGATCAAGGGATGTGAATCTTGTATAATTAAAAATTGTTTTCCTCGTTAAATAAATTTATAAACACCGTCGATCGAATGGGAATATGTTTTCCAAAAACCGTGGGGTAAGAAACGTTGGACATCGAGGGGGTTGGAAGAAAGGAGAAAGAGAGTCGAAGCAAAGGCTCTTTCGAAGGCAACAATATGTTTCTGGCGAGTGGGTGTACGGTTTTCCTATTCTATACTTTACGCTCGACGAACGTTTCTCGCGTTTTCCTTGTAACGCTCGCCCCTTCCCCTATGTTCTCCTCCCCAGGACCATTTTCATCTCCCCTCCTTCCCCTATCCCTTTCCAAAGGCATTCGACTTTGTTCCGCGATACGACAAAAGCGTTTTGTTCGACCAGCCCGTCGGTGGAGGTACCCTCTGCATCGTAAGTTTATTATAATGCTTCGTACGAGTTTGACTCTCTCTCTCCCTCTCTCGTTCTCTCTCTTTCTTTCCTACGGGCAACAGATGCATTTCTAGTCCCGTGTCACCGAGGAAAGAGAAAAATACGGGAACGCTTCGGTAGGAGAACGACGAAACTTTTCTTACATAAAATTTCGTGTCGCTTCGAATACAGAGTGACCCGAAAACCCGTGGTACAGCTGGTAAGGTGAGATAATTCCTTCAAGCAGTCGAGATTCTAGAATACGTATTTTTGTTGGAAGAAACTTCCTTTTCTCGTTTTTCCATTACAACTATTATCTTGCTTACGTATGAGTTATTCAATTGCCGCATTAATTCTACGGGACAGAGATTGTGAAAATTGATAGTTATCAATTTTTGTTACTTAATGTTGTTTATATTTAATTATCAAGGAAATTTATTTTAAATATGAAAAGTTAAAATTAAAAAGAAAACGTTTCGAGTAATGAACGGTACATACCTACTGTCGTGACCGGCCAACCGCGACATTTCTGTAGAAGGAAGTTGACGTTTTGAACAGAGTCGGTTACCGTAGTTAGCATAGGGTTGTTGTTACGGCCTTGTTTACGAAGGACGACGGTGTCTGTCTTCGATTAGATTTCAAAGGATACGGACGTGTTTCGAGAGCTAGTTATACAAGAGTTATTATTTGTTAGATATTATTAATTGTTAGTTATTATTCGTTAGTTAGATGAATTAAAGCTGTTCTATATACACGCGTGGACCCAGGCAACAATATCTACGATTTATCGATTTCTCACAAGGGGATTAATTCTATTATAATATATCTCTATATAATTTGAACGATATCGTTTACATCTGTTAAATTGACGACACACGACCGATACTTGACTTAATTTTTCATGACAATTTCTTCCTTATAAATATCTTCGGAACAATGGTCGATCTATCGCACGTCTTTCGAAACATCTCGTAGTATCTTCGAAGCTCGCTCACGCTACCGATCGAATCGTTCCTCGACTACAGGAATACCAGAGAGCCGTGCCCACGGAGAAATAGATTCTCGATAACTAGTCGAGATCCCTCGGAAGACGTTGCGTCCTTCTGCGCATCGGGAAACGATGCTCGGGGATACGGAACCACCGTGCGATACGTGAACGCCATATCATTTCCCGAATGATGCTCTTTGAAGGAACGTGATTTGGTTCCTTCATTTCCGTACGGCGTTTTCGATGATTATCGACCGTAAAGCTAATATATTCTGTTCGGTATGCCGATCGTTGTATTTTGTAGATAGGTTATGGAAATTGTTGGAAGATTTGTTCCTTTGGAAAATCATTCATTTTCGATATCTCTATTTAGAAAATATTCTTTTTTAACTTCTTCAAGGATACTGACACACGTGTGTACGTTTAATTTTAATTTACAATAACAAAGACCAGCTACATAAATTAATATTATTTTTTTAAATATTTTTAATCATTTTCCACATATTTTCAGTTACTTAATCGCTATCGATTAAAAATAAGTTCCTTTCCACTTTAAGAATTCGTCTCTGAAGAGGTTGATAATATAGAATCGTTTGGATTCATTTATAAGTACATGAAAAACCAAACAAGGTTTCAGACGATGGAACAATTATTCGACAACACGTTTCTCTTGAAAGTAAAACAAATTTCGTTATAAAATCATCACGGCCACATCGAATGACCCACGATATGTATTTAATGTTCGAACGAGATTCGTAAAAATCTTACGTGTGTTTATATGTCTATGTTTTTAATCTTATCTCCTTAGCGCCATGCTTACGAAACGATAAAAGTCTCTAAGCCGACATTGCTTGCAATAATCTGCGGAATCGCGACTAGATTACGATTCCCCATCGTCGTCGTAGCCGCCGGCTGACTCATCGCCGTGCGCTAACAAACGATTCCACGAACGAGGCAAGCCCTCGTGAGAATATAATCGCTTTAGCATCGTTCTTTGCCTTTTTTCTTGATTCTTTTATTGTTTTCCTTCGTGTATCTTTCTCTCTTTCTAACGTAGTTAGTTATCCTTGAAAACGCCATTACGTCCAAGAACGTTTTATTTCCTGCGAAGTAAGACGCGTTCTCGGCGCCGGTCCGGAAGCAGCGCGCGTAAGCTCCACTCGAGGATATCCGACACGAACCTGGAAAGAGGGAATATCCTGGTAAAATTGGCAAGGAGCCCGAAGAGGAGAGAGAGGGAAAAACGAGGTGCGTTCGGAAGGATAGATAAATTAATTGGCTTCGGCGTGCCAGAATTTCGACGTCGTCTTTCGGTACCACGAAGATTCGCGTTGAACGCTTTTCCTACCCTTTTCCATTCTTTTCTTTCTTTTCTACGACAAACAACTCTACCCTCCTCCTCTTCTCCGCTCGAGCGATCGTTACACACCATTTTATTTGACACGGAAAGAAGAAGAAAGGAAAAGGGGTTCCCCACCGTGGTGGTAGAAAATCGATTCTTCAAAAGCCTAAAACCAAACTTTATTTCCCCGTCCGACGATTTCTTTGATATCTCTTCAAAATAACGGCAAACGATAAGACGTATCTCTGCCGCACGTTTTTCGGAATTCGGAGCACCGATCGAGCGTACCGCGCTTATTTATTTATCGTCCCATTGTTCTCTCGTCCGGTGTGCCGCGTTCTCGCTCTCTTTCTCTACGTCTTTTCCTCGGGCCCTGGCGCTATTACCTACCCAAGTCCCAGCATGGCTCATTAAACAAGCGTAAGAAGCATTTCCACTTGTCCATTAACTTATCTCTCCTCGTATCGTGCAACGCGCGCTTTTATCTACTGGCGTCATCTCGACCTGCTATGGGCTCCTTCTCTCTTTCTTTCCTTCTTTATATCTATCTCTCTCTCTTTCCCTCTCCCTTCTTTCCTCTCTCAAGTATTCTCGATATCTATATAAACGAGCGGAGCGACGAGAATAGAAATTACACCGATAACAAAGCCGCCACCGATAATACTCGTTTAATCCCTCGAGTTATTAATAAACTTGCTGTAGCAATATAGCCTAGCTTAACCAAAAAAAATGAAGAAAGATTCGTTTATCTAAGCCGCTTAGAACGGGCGATTTAAACTCGCACGCTCTCTTCGTATCTCCCTCCCAATACGAGCGTTTACGTTATCGCTCGAAAGCGTTGAACGTTACTGCGTTTAATAGAATTCTTTTGGCGTGAGCCTTAGTCGAATTATTGCATAGTTCTAACATTAATATGAGAGTTAAAACGTAATAAATATTCTTAACAAATTTAATATTGAAAAAAAAACACACTTATCGCTTAATTGCCAGAAATGTAGACGTTATAAATGCAAATTGAATGTACTAGGAACTTACAATACAACAATTGAAATTGAAACCGTGTTAGCATTCTTGCGTTACTCTTGTGGGTTATTTATGAGCACACAGGTAAATTATATTGTTTCAGGGAAAATGAAATTTTCTTAACCAAACGTTCGTTTATTACGAGTCAATAACGTCCTGTTTTTTCTTGAAAATGCTACTGAAAAAAATATTCTTCTCCTAGGTAATTGGATCTGTCCCTTTGGGTCTCGTTAACAAAAGAGCCAGTACGTCGTCTCTCGATACTTAACGGCATGTCGCGAGAACGGCGCTTCACGTAATCGGATATGACACCTGCTTCTCCACGGTTCTTCTCGTAGACTCGTCCCGGGCCTTCCTTCAATCGCGGTCGACGACTTCGCGGGCGAACGAGGAGCTTTGCCAAGAATTTATGTGGGTCACCGTTCTTTCCCGCCTGCTAATGAATGAATCCGGCCAGCCCGATGAAATCCTCAATGGAATTCCTTTATCTTCCAGTCAGTTGCATTTGTCATGATAAATTGTACGATTATTTTCGGAAGAAATATCGTCCGACGTATCGAAAATCGTATTTATTCCTTATCACGTCGAAACAATCTAAGAAAGTGGAATAATTGGAAATATTTCACGAAGTATTTGCCATTCTTGGTTTCACTTTTGCCTTCGTTAATATTCGTAGGTACTATTCAGGATGAAGCAGGATATTTATAACTTTTCACTTTCTTTTTAATATCACCCGAATGTGACACTTGCATAATTTCTTTCTTATAATCTTTCTCTTGTTATAACATCGGATCGACCTAGTTTCCCAGATTAATTAAAAAATGTACAAAATTTCTTTAAATCGATTTCGTGACTTACAGCTTATCGAGTAACACATACCAAACATATTTTTCCAGCGATGAAAAGGTTCATCGTTCGTGGATTTCGCACGTGACGTGCCAATGACTAGCACGGTGGTCTCGAACGCATAGGTTTCAAATACCTCTTTTGTTTTCCGAGCGAGACAAGGTCACCATTTAAACGTTCCGATCGTCTCGTTCGCGGCTTCAAACTCGGCAAGTTTTATTTTTAGGTCGAACGTGCCGTCTCGAGGAGTTAAACCTCTGCGCTCTCTCCCTCTTTCGACCTTTCATCCTCTCTCCTGATTCTATTTTATCCGCGTTCTCGAGAACTCGTAAAGTTTACGCCTCCTTCCGCTTTATCCACGAAAATTAGTCTACCTTTCGAGGTATCCACGTACTTTTTTTACTTCGACCTGATCTCTCGACTTAGGCGACGACGGTTCGCGCGAGGGTGACACCTCGTAAAAGCGCGTAAAGATTCTTCTCGTAGGGGAAACGGGAAGAATCGCGATTCGAGATCGTTTTCCCCTTTTCTTCTTTTTTACTCTTTCCTTTTCCTCGAGTCGATCCATATTCACCACGTAAATTCTCTCCATCGATTTTATATGGCGGTTTGAACGACGCCTTACCACAGCCATCCCATACCCACGGCATTATTCCCGATTTATTTTTCTCCCTATATATAGATATATCTACGTACGCACCATTTCCTCCAAGTTTTTCAAACACTTGGAAACTTTCCCAGCCGCGCTTCTACCTCGGACACGTTCTTCTACTTCGAATTCTCGAACTGTGACTAGACGAAATCTCGATAACTTTCAAGCGCGATATTTCTCATATTAATTGAAGCAGTAAAGTACGAATGGAAAAATCTACGATTACGATTGTTTCTCATCCGAGTCGCGACGAGCGAGCGTTACAACGTCGTACCGCAGGTTCATAATTTCTAATTACTTTCTAATTGCGAGGGGACGCTCGACCGTGTAATTCGAGTTACGCTCGATAACGGGCGTGGCCATTGCTTTATCACTCCCAGAAGATGTCTGTTCTCTTTACGTTCTTTCGTGTAACCAACGCGAATGAAATTATCATTTCGACCCCAACTTTTCAACTTCTATATTGCCTTTCTCGAATAGTAATACATTGGTAGACAAAAATTTATAAAAAATACATACCGGGTGAATTAATAAAGATTGCTGTCTGTAATCAAGAGAAAATCGTATGCCATTTGCCCCTCGAAAAAAGGAACGTTTTAACTTCATCTTAAATATTTCACATTCATACAATTTCGTTCGGTTAAAAAGTATGCTTTACCTGAAAGTAATTATTGACTCACCCTCTGTACGTTCGTCACTTCTTCCCTCGTGGAACAAAGTTTTCTCGTTTTGTGGGAAATTCGTTCTAACGTTAAAAACGCGTTCAATTTCTGCTATCCGTAAGGGAAAGACCGAAAGAGACCGGAGCAACCGGGAGGCTTCGCGTTACCGCGAGTACACTAATCTCAATTTCGTGTAAACGAGGGATTATACGGGTTTCCCTTTCTCTTCTTATAACATCGTCACCTGCTTTCATCGTTCTTTCGCTCGCTTATTAACAACTTTGGGATACATAAGGCAAAGTATAAAGCTCGTACTTTTTCGCCAACACGAAATTTCTGTGACACGCTCGACGATATTCTCACTTATATATATATATATATATACTTTTTGTCGCGGACATAAACGTACGCGCATATTTGCTTTTTTACGAGCACCTCGTTCTCGTAAGATCGACGCGACGGTAAAAGAGTCTTCTTGGTTTATGTCTTTCAAGCTGACGTTAGATTAAAGTCCTGAAGTTGAAATGGTACTCGTTAATAATGAGTCGCGATCGTGTGACGTCCAACCAACGTGGAGGAGGGTAAACGCGTGCCTTTTGGATAGAACGAACACGTTTCGTTAGTTTTACGATCCCCATAAAGACGAGAATCATGCCACGAAAGTTGGTGAGCCCGAATTCGTGGCTTTTCGACGTAACGAGCCTTTACGGAAAGTTATCTAGATTTAACACGTTGATTGCGACGCCGGTCATCCGTGACCATCGCTTATGTTCTCGGATGGTCGCTAATGATGGTCATGAACGACCAGGTGTGATATAAATGCACTATGAACATGAATAGTCTTTTCTTGGGTCAGTTATGAAAATTTTATTATGATCTTCGAAAATTTGAACGAAGTTCCCAGCGGTATTAGGATTAGGATATAATCGAGTCGTTTATTTTGGAAGCGGTATAAGTCGAAATTTAAAAGAAAAAAAACTGTTAATGATATTTATGGTTTCTTTTTTTTTACATTTATGTATCGAATCATAAAACATAGACTTATACCACTTTTAAAATAAATGGCTCAATTAATGAAAATACGTTGGATCATCGTAACGTTTCTCGATAAAGCGGTAGCTTCGTTGACGTACACCTCGAAGGTTAGAACGTAATAAGCTAGAACGAGATTTGTGGGTAGCCATCGACGTATCACGCGTACGAGCATAATCCGATTCCCTAGTTGGTTTTATTAATGAGACACAACCAGCACCGAGTTTACATGGAATACACGGCTGACCGTCTTCTTTATTATATGCATTAAGTTGTCTCCTCTCTCTCTACTCGCATCAGATTTCCTTGTTTACTCGATAAAAACCTCTGCCCTCTTCGAAGACTTCCCTCTGCCAGGTTACACACACGTATTTCGATACGAGGATAGAAAGATGCAATCGGGTAATCGATTCGTGTTGAACTTGCACGTCGGAAAATTCAGGTACTCTGGTGGACGATGTTGCGGCTTATTTACAAGGAACGTTGCACGCGAGCGTATTGGATTAATATTAACGGAAAACCGCAACACGGATAGGCAGCTCGATGCTACGCGGTAATTCTACCGTCCTTCTCTACTTTGTTACTCGTATCGCGTTAAAGCAATTACGTTTGATTTTCTACTTTGATCCGGTCTGTAATTTTCACCTATTACGATGAGTTTATAAATGTCGAGATTTTTTTTTCTTTTTTACACAATCCAGGTTACAATTATTGACGAGGAAAAAATATCATTTAGATCAATTACATCTATTTACAGAAATAATTTCTGGTCATCTCGTTAGTCATTTTATTTTGCAAAGAAAGCCTAGAAGCTATTTACTCGAAACGATATTGATACAGTTAAAAAAGGAGCCAAGAAGATGAAGAGCTCGAGTATCTCCTTCCCGAGCGTCACTTTGGTGAATTCTCATCGAGTAACTCTCGCTTCGTCGAGAATGGACGACGTTTCGCGTCTCGCTCGGCATTTAATGACGAAGTCTATTCTCTCTCACTCTCTCTCTACCTCGGTTACCCTCAGGGTGTACGTACTAGAAAGGCACCTCGGAACTCCCTTCGTGAATTCTCGCGCAAATACGATTCCAGAGAGCGAAGTCGGCAAACTGGCACTTCATCAAGAAATTACGCGTGGTCAGTTTCGGGCATGGCTTCCTATTGTAGCTAGCTTAGAGATATGCTCTCGAAGGAAACCGACCGGCTTTGCTCGTGCTTCCGGGGGTTACTTCGAAAGGATTTTCAAGATACACGTGCGAATTTTCTACCCATGTACCGGTGGTCGTCTCAAAATCTCCGGAGATTTTATTACAAGGACTCTTCGTACTTACGTTCCATCCGTGATTCGAGAAAATAGAAATATTTATTTAAAGGTGAACGCTCTCGTAGAATCACGATCGTAAAAAAAAAAATATCGGATGCAAAGAATGAGAAAGGTTGCACGTTGTAGTAGTCTGGTAGTAACGAGACAGAGCGTGCGCGCGAGGGTTCAAGTGGCTCGTATATACGCCCGAGGAAGTTAGTTCGCTGCATGGTCGAAAAAGGTCCTCGAGGTACGCCGGAGAAGAGTTGTTAGCTAGCCAGACGCCGATTTAATGTCTGGTTGAACTACTGCGCGCTCATTAAGTCTCACCGTACGTATTCTCCGTCTCGGAGATAAGAGAACGAACGGACGAGAAAGATAGGAAAGGAGAGAGAAAGAAGGAGAAAGGTTCCTCGCTAAAGCTTTACGAACGTCTACGTACTCTTCTTTCCTAAGAGAGCGGAAAACAGAGATAGCAATAGACCGACGTTGTTTTCTACGATTTACTCTTCTCTCTTCTTTTCACTTCTACTTCACCTCCTACCAACTTTTTTCCTTTCTCCTCTACTCCAACGACGGAACACACTCGATCCCGTCGGAGAAGATTTATTTCACCTTTTCCTTCTTTCTCCCTTTAACAACATCTCTCTCTATCAAGTAAATAAAAATTTCGTTTATCTCACCAGTCCCCTTCCTACGAACTTCTTTCATCATCCTTTCTTTTATGGAAATTTCATGGCGACAGTATAGCAAAAATCGTTACAAAAAAATGTTCATTTAACTTGACACATACGTTATTTTATCAAAAAAAGGGAAGTGAGGGAAGTAGGGGAAGAAAAAAAGAAAACGTTCGAAAAAAGAGAGAATCATGAATAGTGGTAGCGCGAACGAGACAGCTCGTCAAAATTTCATTGTCCCTCGGCGTAAAGATATTTTCTCGTTCGACGGCTCTCCCTCGTCTTTCAACGGGGCCGCCCGCACGAGCTGGTAGTTATTAGCCACCGTCACGAAGTCGACGTCACGGATAGTAATGACGAATGAAGCGTATTACGCGGCCGGTAGCGAGATTTGCATTGCAAAGGGGAGCCGAGCGACTCGTTCGTACACCGAGGATGTAGAATCTACATGTATGTGTGTGTATAAGCTTTTGCGAGCGCCGGATTCGCGAGAGAAGAACGTCGTGCCTGAAGCCAACATAGTAGAGAAGTCTTTGCTGTTTCTATTCGTGCGCGATGTTCCTCACCGTTTCCGTCGGTAAATAATTGCAGAGCACCGGACGAACTTACAATAGGAGCCGTAACAGCTGCCTCCTCCCTTCCTCTTTTTCTCTCTGGTACCTCCGGCTTTTCGTAACCCTACTCTCTCTCTCTCGCTACGTAATACGAGCGTTAATACCTCTTACAGACATGAATGTAAATCGCGTAAAGTCTGTGCGTATTACGTTGGCACGCAAACGTTAATAAGCCGAGTTTTCGTTGTTTAACGTGCGCGACGGTCCAGATACGCGTCTATTCGGTGATACTCCGGCTTCATTGTCCTCGAGATCCTTTCGGAAACACGAGAACTCTCTCGAGGTATTCCGTAGCTTTCACCCTCCTCTCGACCTTATGTCGTTCTCTTTCCCTCTTTCTGTCACGAGAAAGTGGATGCGCTTGGTGGAAAAGAATTCGTGGAACGCGTCCTCCACTTGTACGTACTCTTAAAATATTTTATGTAGATATGTGTGTGTGTGTGTAAGTGGTTTTGTGCATCGGTGTTTTGGAACACCCTTCTCTCTCCCCTTTTTTACGTTACTTCTCTATTCATCGAAGTTACCGCTCGACGTTGTCGTAGGGTGGACTTGGCCTACGCTAAATATCAAATTTCTCGAGTAGGATTCTTCTCCCTCCCGAATTCTGTCATCTCGATGTGCACAATGCCAAGTCCCTCTTCAGCGTTCCCTCGATCCTTACGATAGATAGGGTCTATCTATTAGACGCTTAATTAGCTTTACTACAATGTCGTTTAGATTTTTCTTCATTGACGATGTCTTCTTTGAATTTTTTTGACACTTTCTACAACATAGAAATAGTATTTTTTTAATCTAATCGAGTAAGGAGAGTCGTTTGAATCTTTTAAGCACGGTGACAAACGTTATCTCATCAAGATTATCAAGATTATCGCGAAACGAGCTTAGCGAGGCCCCCGCGAGGAGAAATCGGTGAAGTAAGGGAGTTAATTAGCTCCGTTGCGTCGATAATATCCATGGATTGTCTAGTATCGAGTAGGATATTGCCGAGTAATACAGAGCGCATGCCGTAACACCGCAATCGCGAATACCACGATTTCTGCAGATTAATTGGCAAACACCGTGGTCTAATTACACGCTCGGATCTCGAGCGTACTTTGGTCGCCGAGGGTAAGTCTCTATTAATAGCACAAGAGTGAGAGAGAGAGAAAGCCGATGCTCTTGAAAATACGCGATGGATTCATCGCCGACGGTAATAACTCGCGTGCGTTCGTCGAAACGGTACAAGATCAGGGTCGCCAGGAAGGATTTACGATGCGAGAGAAACATAGTAGAGTTCGAGCCGCGGGCGGCTGATTCATTAAGGATCTAAACGCTTCATTTTCTTTCCTTCTTACCGTTTATAAGCCAAAGTTGCGGCTGCGCGTAGTCTACTCTTGCTAGTATTATATTCAGTAGGGATTAACCGATCGCACATTCCGTACGGAGATAATTTTAGTAAGGATTTAAACATTTAACCTCTTAAGCTGTCGTACGCTCGAAGCTTTATACAGTTTTTAATTCGCTAGGGTAATCGCGGATAACGTTCCAGTGACTTTGAGAAAGCTGATTAGTGCATTGTGTAATATACAAAGAATCGAGACGGAGAGAGAGAAATATTTTATGAAATTCGTTGGTAACAACGAAACGCGTTAGACGCAGCGACCGCGAACAGAAACCCGGCGTAGGTATACTTACTACGTACGTATCTACTTGAGCATAAGCTAGTCGTTTTCCCGTTTCTCCGCAGAAGCTCGTTTCCGGCAAACGAAACCACATTGCCAGAATCGTGCAAGGCCTGGCTATCCATTTCGGGCCGCTCCGTAAACCATATCGTACATTTACCGTGCCTTGTTAACTCGCACAGTCCATTCTCGCTTGGACGATGATAATGTCTCGTAATTGTGGCGACGACTGCGTAATGCGAGATTCTACGCGGGCAACGACGATTAGAGCTGGCTACTTTTAAAGCTAGCCTGGATGACGCGTCTCGAGTAAGAAATCCAGTCGCCGACAGTGTTACCGAGAAATTATATTTCTCTTCGCGGTTTCATCATGCCATCTCGCGATTACTCTTCCTCGCGCTTAATTTCGTTGCCCAGAGATTCTTTAAGTTATTGCCTGCTGCGTCAACGGTACTTGGCTTCTAAATATTGCTGCAACTGGGTATTAATAATATTTGAATTAATTATTAATATTTGAATTAATTATTAATATTTGAATTAATTATTAATAATACAGTGGATCGTGGTTATTTGGGGCATGTCACGAGTAATGTCCTTTGGATCGATCAGAGGCTGCCCCAATTTGGCGAACTATCATTATTTATTTGAAACGATCCGGTTGTTGCGATAAGTGGAATTTATTTAATGTAATATAATGTGAACTATTAATAATATACAAACGTAGCCTAGGTAGAAACTTTTTTATTTTGAGGTCACCCGAGATTTGATAGTACTATTTTTCTTTAAAGTCACCCCTAGAATAACATAAAATACAGAATAAAATCGGGACGATTCTAATGCAAATGGGTAAATACCAAGTATATCTATTACGAATCGATACATAAAACACAAGAATCGCTATTCCTATAACGAATAGGAGAATTCATGCCGAATTCACGGTAACTGAATGATACGATTTAGGAACGGTCGTCAAATTTTCGCGACGCGTATAGGTACCAGTGTCCAACCGGCTGCGACATAAGCCGATATCATTTCGGCTGCATTATATCGAACACGGATGGTATCAACTATTGGACGCGATCATAATCCAGGCGTATCGAACGATGCCTAATTACCGAAGCAATTACTTAACCAGATTCTATTTCGAAATATTCGTTCGAATGGAAACTCCCCGATCGTTCGTTACCCTTCTGAAACTCGTTCATTAATTAAACGAAACGCCCAAAGGACAGGAGTATTCGACCGACCGTTCGCACTCCGATAAAGCATTATCGAAATGTTCGAAAAAGTGTTTTGTTTTACAATACCCATGAGATAAGATTCGATCGTTAATAGCGAATGTAAAAAATGAGCATCGCGTTCCATGTATCCAACGTTTGATACTAATCTACATATTTGTGCGAATACTAAGCACACCGTAGGATTATTTCTTGGTTAAAAATGATAAATAATCGAACGTTTACCCTCTAGCGCGGAGATCGTGTCAAGGATCATAAATAATCTGTCGAGTAAAGAAAAAAATCGAGAATACCATTATTCCCAGTGTAATAGAATCTCGAGAAGATATCCATTCGTTATTCGTCCGTGAAGATGGTAGGGTCTTCTAAAGGAAAGCAAAGATCTCGTACCTCTCGAGTTTCACGCACACATACACACATAAGAAAGAGAGACTGGTGTCGTCTGGTTCAAGGTAAAAAAAAAAGGATAGATCTACGACAGCAAAAGAAAATGAGGGAAATGCACCGGTCACGTTGCACCCCGAGCTCGCTCCGGGGGTACGAGGCCTCCCGGCAAAGACTAAGAATCTTCTATATGACCCTTTGCAAAGGGAAAGGTCAGAGAACCCCTGGAGATAGGCTCGAACGAGTAAGTTTCTGCGACTTATCCCACTCTCTTATTTTCTTTATACTAGACACGAGTCTCGATAGAGAGCGTGCAGAGGCTGCGAGTTACACGTTCGCGAAGGTTTCGTTCGCTAAGGGTTTGCCCATAGAGTTGGAAGGACATCACATACGTAATACGCGCGGGTCATACCGTGTTTTACCATCCCCCTTTATCCCGTGCTCCTAGTCTAAGCAGAGAAAGAGAGAGGGGATTCGAATGCAGGTAACCCTGCCACCTGCTTCGCATAAACCACGGGAGATCCACTTTGCCAGAGCCATAGGTAGATACGATTTGGTATAATGGCCGGCATACGTGCAACCTCGGATTCTGTGCTCCTCTCTTTCTCTCCGTCACCCTCTTTCTACCGTACCATCCCTCGTTTCTCTTTCTCCCCGAACTAGAACGCGAAGAGAGAATCGTATGCGGGACACGTAATATCGATTTACGTATGCTTTAAGTCTGGCTTTCGCGTAATACAACCGATCGAGCGTAGCTAGAAACCACTCGCGTGCACGCTCAAAGACCTCCGTGATCGAGCACCTAAGCTTAATTACGAGTCAGAGACTTAGCACCTCTTACCGGTCGTACGTTTTAGGAGGATTTTGACGAATATGGAGAAGTAATTGTCTCTTTGGAGGATCTATTAGATTTATTCAATATACCGTAGCTATATACAGAGTGGTCTACCTAAATATTTTCAGTTATCCATATCTCCAAGAAAATAACATTTGCAAAGCATTCAACTTGTAATACCATTTATTATGTAATAACAAATTAAATAGATATTAAGGTAGCTACATTTAAGTGGAACACTCTGTATTCATTAAATTTCTAAGCTTAACGCACGATCTTTGTACAGTGAAAAAGAGGAATGGTAGCGATCAAGCTCCCGAGAATTGTTTTCCCACGTATGAAGATATCGAAACGTTTTACATAATTCAATGACAAAGACCTAATCCCCGGCAATAGAATCTGATACAAAGCGTCGATCCGTGGAACTCAGCTTCTAAAATGTATAACTCATTGTCAGAGCAACGCGAAGCTACTCCACGAGTTTGGAATTACATGTTAAATCGGATCGCTTCATCACGGTCTCCGGGCACGGCGATCTATGTCTATATCTCGCGAGCGTATTGCACACCATCAATTTCTACCATTTCTGCCCACTATATCGAACCTATTTCCAATGTACTTGTACGGAGTGCCTCGGACCTGCTAGACGTTGGAAACGGAGAAAGCGCGAGAGAGGATGGGCAAGGGAGAAAGCAACGGTCGATCGCGTTTAAACAGATCGCTGCTTTTGATAATTACATAACGTGTACCTCTCCTAATTATCCACCGGTGTTTAAACGCGGACATGGGAAATCCACATGTCTATTGGGTAAAACGATCGGTGACCGTCGTCGTCCTGCTAAACGTCAGGTCGATTTAATCGATCGAATGACTATAATCTACTACCGTTTTAGGATTGGCATTAGTTTATCCTTGTAACATAGGATACGATAAACGTTTTACCTTTGGAAACCTTCGATTTGAAATCTATACTCCAAGGATATCCAACAATTTGATATGTCTAAGAAAGCGACTCGATTTAATGGATTATTATCTAATACGGTATTAGAGTTCGTATTAATTCATCGATTTAGACGATAAACGTTTTACCTTCGATATCTTCGATTTGAAATCCATCTATATCTCAACGATATTCGACGGAATAAAAGTGGAAGAAACTCGTACGACATTTATCCAGGTCAAAACGTGGATTTGCATTAGCTAGAGCCAGAGAACTGTGCGGCATCATGACCGCAATCGTGTACGATGAATGCGTCTCGGCTCTTCCTCTTCTTCCGTCGTATCGATCCATCGAGGTGTCGGCAAAATACACCAACATCGATCTTTCTTCTACCCCCCCAAAGGGTAAAGACGAACGATCCCTATTTATGCTTCGCATTTGGGACGCTCCCCGTGATAAAGGGGAACGTACCCGATGTTTGCGAGAGTTTACCGTCGGGCATACGTTTCGCGATCGTTCTCCACCCATTCCCCTCTTCTCTCTGTGAAGATCTCAAATCGGAATTGTACGAGGATGCGATTTCCAAGTATGGAAATGATGTTTTCCTCGACCGTTTTTGTTATCGGCGTTCGAACGACGCGTTACGTTCGGCGATATTTTATGAGGTCTTCGGTGCTTTTGTTAAAGGGATAGGTTTGCGAACGATGTGTGAATGATGGAAATACTGGGTGTCTTAAAGAATAGCTGTGTACATTTTATGAGGTGAATTTGTTAAAATTCGAGGTAATGGAGCGAATATTTTGTCAAATATTACTCGATACCGTTATATGCGATAACCGAGCGTGACTTATGGGAATTTTTTGGAATACTTAAATAACGGACATTAAATTTCTGCAATCTGTAATATAACACATTTATTTATTTACCTATATATATTTACTGTTGTTTAATTATTGTCTTTTTTAGCTGCAAATCATTCAAGTGTCAATATCTGTGCACACGTTCAGAATTTATACATAAGCAAAATATTACGTCAAAACTATTGACAATGTTAATACGAACGTAACAAATTCGATGGATATAAATAAAGTATCGAGTTACCTCCCGAATCGACATCGAGACAAGGAAATTATGCAACGGACGAGGAAAGTATAGAATCGTGTCTTCTCGGAGATTTTCCTTCTGCATTACGTAATTCTCTCTTTCTCTTAGCAAATTCATCTTCTCGGTGCACCCGCCGCCGACCACGGATTTGAATCGCCGGACGGATAATCGGTCTTACTTTCGGAATTTCACGCGGATAAAGGTCGAGAGGCGAGTTCGTGTCGGGGGGAAGTCGTAACTTTCGTAATTGTTTTTCGAGCGATAGTCGTCGACCATCTCGACCGGTTGGTAGATATCCACTCGCATGGTTAGAGATACTCGAGGCTCTCGTAGCTGTAATTAAGATCTCTTAACGAAGTATTACCGTAACGAATAAACGCGATCGAATACCTAGACACGTTTGGGTCCCACGCGTTCGTAGACTCTTTAGCGGAGGCTATTAAAAAGACGAAAGGTCGGTAAAGAAAAAAAAATCTTATAAACGTCAGTTGTGTTGCCCGAAGCAAAGAAAAAAAAAATGGAACGAATGCCGTCTCGAGTGGAAGAAAGCGTCGACCCTTTTTACGAGACATATATTTCGTTCTCTCGAGTTCTCGTCGATGAACCCGATAGCCGTCGTAGTTGCTCGTTCGCATTTCGACACGCACGCGAGCCACGTTTAGTCCGTATGGGTAATTCATACATATACACATAAGTATGTACACATAGGGCTGGACCGAGTGGTCGAGAGACTCCAAAGTCGATCGAAAACCATTTGAGCGTCCCGATCGTCTCGAGCAAACTCGAACCCCCTTCGAAAAGTAACTCGATCTCCTCGAGAACGGATTACCAAGTGCATCGTATCCTTAACCTTCGGCTATCCTCGTTCTCAGTTTTATTATAGAAAAGGATTCATAAGGATACCAAAGAAAAGTTTCTTTCCTTTCATTTATTCCCTTTCTCCCGCGAGTCGAAGTCTCCCTTTCGTAAGTATTCGCGTGGACGTGACTCGCGTGCCAGCACGAAACCAACGACGATACACCGACTTGCCACGTTATCATCGAGGGGAAGCTCTCTCGACGTTCGTGCTACCGTTTCTCCGTTGGGGAATTTCGAACCATCGTCGATTCTATATCCTAGAAAGACTAAAGCAATCGAAAACCTTGTTGCTCCTTTCTTTTTCCACCGGAAAAAAAAGACTGCCACGAACAAAGATATTCCCGATAAAGAGAATCCGGTCTCCCATTAATCGTTCCAATCATTTTTCCTTTTAAAATCCCTTCTTCCACCCCTTTCACGCACGACCACCGCTTTTGTCGAATACCACCTTTACCCGAAACCGCGTCAATTTGCCCGCGCGTGAAAAGCAAATCCTTTCTAAAATTCTGTTCGCGTAACCAAATATCGTTCGATCTCGGCGATATCTCGTTCCAAAAGCTTTTATATCTCGTCTCTCAACAAACTATCTACGTAATACGTTCTTTATATACCTAGACGCCTATGGCCAGCAGATTCGTAGTATCGCAATGGGGATTGAGTAGGATCGTGGAAAATCGAGTTTGGATCTTCGAGCAGACTGGTGCAACGGTGTACTAGCCTAAGGTTTCGTCACGACAGGAATGAATTTTTTACAGGCGCTGAAGCGCGACGTTGCTGCGACAAGATTTACGCGATATATACGTTCACGGTAGGTGGCTCTCGTAGTCGTTTTATTCGACGAACACGATGCGAAAGAGAGAGAGAAAGAAATGGTATAATGCGCTCAAGCGCGTATTCTCTAACCCCCGCGCTTATAAGTGCACGAACAAAGGAGCTTTATAAGCGCATGCAAGTACGAACGGTGCAAACCTCGGGTACAGGCCGGCTTCGTTTGCTTTCCGCGCGTTCTGCGGCTTGCCAGGAACGATATCCTGCGTTCCACTAGCAGGGTACACGATGCCTACCTGCAAATATAAATGTATGTCGGTGGGTGTGTGTGCCTTCGGTATTACCGCCGGCAGTAATACCAACGATATCGTACGGCACGTTGTGCGTTTAGTATCGCGCGAGAGGTCTGCGCGAGAGGTCTGACCGAGAGGGTAAGAGAGAAGGGGTTAACACGGCATACAGAAAGTGCTTTCCTCGATGCAGAGAACCAGCGTGAAAACCTTTCCTCTCTGTGCCAAGATGCTGCCGCCTCGAGGGGAGAGATTTTCTTCGTGTTTTCTCGCTAACACCTTACATTTGGTATACTTGAAATATATCGTTAGGTATCCGTGGATCATACGAAACGTCATACTCGCGTGTTTTAAGCGATTTTCTGTCGGGTTTTAAAAATATTTTTTATATATCTTATCGTTTCAGGAATATTATAGGATTTTTGTTGGATAAATTTGAATACATTTTTTATACAGTTGAATAGATGAATTGGTATAAAAGTAGCACAATTGGTACCTTTGTAGGTATAAAGTAGAAATTTGTATAGTACAGTGGATTTCGCTTATAACGACGGCGAAGGGACCTTCAGAAATTGGTCGTTATATCCAAACGTCGCTACAACCGGCCACATAAGAATACATATACATATGAAAGCCGAAAAAAATTCCGTCGCTATAGACAGAACGTCGTAACAACCGAGGTCGCTATAAATGAAAACCACTGTATATGAAATTTTTGTTTTTGTTCATGACTCTGATTATTTTCCAAATATTTTTAAGCTGGCATTACGAAAGAATTGGACCGACGCGAGGTCCAAACACGATAACGCTTTGAAAGAAAGAAATAACTCTATATATGGAAGTACAGAGGCAAGCGACTATGGAAGGTAACAAATAATAAAAAGTAGTCCACTGCAGGAACGGTATTAAACGTTAAATAGGTGAGTGGAGGGATCGTAAAATTCCAAAGAGAAACGTTCCACATCTTCTCTCTCTCGGTCTCTCCGTTAAATCGAAAATGCGCGTCGATTCTGGGCGACCTTTCGCGCATGCGCCCGTTATCAGTCACGTTGGTTTTACGCGACGAAATTCCACGCCCGCGGTTTAACGCGCTACGTTTCCGTTATTTACTCTTTTTCGTCACGAGTTTCGCCTCTCTCTCTCTCCTATGTTCGCTCGTTTAGATTTTTCACGGGAACTCGCGCTCTTTACCGTGGATCGAGATTTTTCGACGTTTTTTTATTTCGCGCTCCTGAAACGAAAAATCGAAAATTCATTCGCTCTCGACGTTTGCGCGTGCCCAGAGACGATCGGGAATACGTTTCGTACGATTCGCGCGTGAGAACGCTTTCGGAGAGCCCGTTTGGTGATTATCGCAGCGCGTTAATTTCGCAGCTCGAGGAACGAGCGGCGGCCGGTGTAATCATGACCGATCGGTGGACCGTGAAATTATAGTAATTAGCAGCGATGCTTGCCCTGGAAACTGGAATTCGTTTTTCGTCAGGAGGGAACGCGTTATACGGACGCGTGGTTGAATCGTGCAGGATTGCTCTCTCATTTTTCTTGTTTTTATTCTACCTCGATCGAGTCGCAAATCGAACTAACGACAACCTAAAGATATTTTCTAACGAATATTTCGAGAACTTATCGATCGAGTTTTATTCGTGCTCGGAAATTGGCTGTTACCTTTTTCTCGAGTTTGCTCGAAGGAAATAGCTATCGGTAGTTCTACCAGAAAAGATGTAAAGAAAGTTAAAGAGAGAGAGAGAGAGCAAAGACCGCTACCTATCTTTAACCAAAGAGGTATCGTTAATTGATCGTGCCAATTACGCCGGCTAATTAAGCTCACTAATTATTCAGTTTGCGTAGCAATCGATGTGTTTTCCTTCAGGCTTCCCTTAAACGAAGGAAAAAGTCTTTGGAGCTCGTTGAAACGAAGCGCGAATGCCGGTTGCTTTCGTCTCGCCGGTTTCTCACCGGTTCCAGTCCGACTCGAAGTAAGTAAAACGATCGGGGAACGAATCGCCGATCTCGAGAGTAGAGTCGAAGGAACGGAGCCGGTTCTTTCATTCCCACGGCGATTCTTCAATTTCCGTTCTCGGTTATTCCTTTAGCACATCGTCTCACCTAAACGCGACAACTTTCAAAGGCTAGGAGATCGGTCGTCCATTACTCGTGGAAAAATAAATGATCGGTGGATCGATCGGAATAATAATCGATTCGACGGAAGAAAAGGTAGATATATATATATACCTAGCTACCATGGGATATTTTTAGTCGAAGGTCGAGAGCGTAATTGCCGATGGCGTTCACGATCGTCGGCGTGATCCTCGAGAGTAACGTTTTACGCCCGGAGACGTCGGGGAATGTACGATGCAAAGTGTCGGGCATAAGAGAGAGAGAGAGAGCATAATAAAATACGTTCCGTGGCGTACGTCGACAGCCCGTAGGAAGTATCGAGAGAACGTCGAGTCCGAGAAGCTAAGCTTCTTCTACGTGAAAGCACGTACTTGGCCCGAGTCGCTCGACTACGTCGAAGTTGTTACGCTCGAGCTCTTTGAACGGTTCGCGCGAGGGTAATCGATCGGATTAATCGTCGGATCGAAATTGCTCGCGTCAGATTCTTTCGTAGCTTTCTTTAATAGTTTGGAAAAGGTTTAGCCACGAAGTTTAATGCAAACACGACCGATCGAGATCTTAATTTTATCGTCTCGTTAGCTTTCCACCATTTTTCTTCCCTTCCTTAGACGGCTTCGAACGTCTGCACGGAAGTCGAGCGGAAGAACCAAGCGCTCCCACGGCGGTAGTGGGTGCGAGCGTTGGCTTCTCGCGTCTTCCTGACCGAGACTCTGTGTGTGTGGGTGTAACAGTTATTCGAATATTTCTTGGAGGTCTCATTAATTATGCAACGGCTGCCCCCGTCACGAGCCACCTAGACTCTCGATCGAGGTAATCGCTTGGCCTTAATCGTACGGTCGATCGATCACCGGCGATTCGCCTTTGAAGAAGGAGACGATAAAGAAGAGATAGTAGCAATGAACTTTGCCCTCGCTAGTCTACTCGACCTAGACAACCTATATTTATACTAGGTATTACTATATCATATAAACATTTTATAACTATATCGACGAGAGACCAAAAGATTTGCTCCACGAATAAAATAATATTACCTATGCACCGATAGAAAGGACATTAGAGTTAAGAATTGGCATCGTACTATTATTGGCACTCGTTTTCCATGTCAATGAAATTCTCTTTAGATCCGATCAAAATCGATTTTCCCTGTTAACGACGTCGTTTCTCACCGATACGAGCGGAAGCTCTGCTTCTGACAAGACTGTCACGAAACGTTATCTCGCTCATGCGTACACCGATTCGTTCCTATATTCTCTACCAACGTAAGTTTAAACTATCGCGGGTAACCCTTTTGATCGTTGCCGGCTGAATATGACAACGTGGGATCGATCTCGTTCTCTCGCGAGGACACTCGAGCGATGTCTCTTCTATCCTCGGTCGAAAAAGGGGATCCGATTTTCGACGGTTCGATTCGATTTTATGGTCGAAAATAATTACGGGATTTCGACGGAAACATGCTAGTGAAACGAGGATGGGAACGCGAGAAAGGATTGGGATCGTTTCGAGAGAAGAGGAAAAAAAAAAAGAAGACTATCGAGCTTCCCTGCCCTTTCGACGTATCGACGTTTGGCAAATGAACGGTCACGTAAAGCCACTGTGATCGAAAGCTGGCCGCTCGTCTTTGTTCCCTCTTCCCTTTGTTATACCCCACGACCTTTTACCGACTTTACGGATACTTGCACGCTCGCTCGCGGGAACACTGGAAATAAAAGGGAAGAAAGAGGGTGGAAAAGAGGGTGTACGGGGAAAGATTCGAGCGGTAATGCACGGATGTCGCTAATGATAATGGCTGCAACAGGGAACCAGCTCGGAGATTCTTTTCTGTCGTATAAATGGGACTTTCGAGAAGACAATGAGAATTATTACACTTATCGAGAGAGAGAGAGAGAGAGAGAGAGTCGATAATCTCGTATCAAATTTCCGATTCAATCGGGATAGATTGGAACGTATATCTCGGCTAAAGTAAAGATTGGACATTTTTTATTATTCGTTCTTCTCGTATTATAGATTACTATTTGGTTGTTCTACAAGTTTTTTTTAATAAAGGTTGATAAAGGAAGGTATAGTAGATTGTAAAAATATTGTATATCTTGTGTTTATTTATAGAACAGTAGAAACTTTTGGGACAAATCGATACGTACCTATACATTATTGTATATCAAATTTTGTGCTAGGATTCACCAAAGGAAAAGTGGGGACGGGATATAAAAGAAATTTCGTCGGTAACATTGCTCGTAGATAGCACGGATCGAGGGTAATATTTTTCGGTGAGCAACGAAGCTTTCCAGTGACACGCGGAGCATGGAAGTGAATCATCATCGGTCATCGGGACTGATCGGTACGCTGACACGTAGCGGCAGGATACGTTGCTATCTGGCTAAATGAAAATTGACGTGATCGCGTCAGTCTCGACAGTTCCAGCTGTTACGAACTTCATTGAAAACAATATAATTGTTCGGATATAACATCGACGGGGCGCACTTTTAACGATCCGCTTTTCATGGAGAAAGAGAGACATAGAACTTCTCTTATTATTTTGTTATCGTAGTTATCGATTTTCAATATCGCTTTACCTTGTTTTTCACTCGTTGACGTTTTACTTCGAATAACGACGGAGGTACGATCGAATTTTTTATTATAATTATATCTGAAGTTTGTTGTTTTCCAAAATATTTCATTCGATTAAGGTCTTTCGACGAAGAAATATTTTTCGGTAAAGAGAGAGTATTCCACGGAATCAATTTCAAGCGCGAAATGGACCTTGATCTCGATCTCGGGAAGAGATGGAACAGAAGTACGAGGACAGAGCTAGAGAGAGAAAGACTTTAATACGATCGTGAGCAACGGGTCGTTCGTAATCGAGACGTGACCATTAATCTACCAGGCAATGCCCATGTTACCCATATCGGACTTCTCAATATCGAACGTTCGAACATCTTAAATCTTACCGGTGGGGGTATACCGATTGCCTCGAACGATGACGCGTAAAAAATATGATCGAACGACACATTTTCCTCTCTCTCGTCGTCTGCAAATAATGGAGATCGATCTGAATATTTAGTTTCGATAATGGAAAAAGTAATAATATCGTTACCGTGGTCAGGAATTTTCGGATAAGGTAGTAATAGTCCGAGAGGAAAGTTAAGCCGGTCAACGAGTTACCGAAATTTCCATCCATCGTGTGAGTAATCGCGCACGGTAATGTACTCTGAAACGGAGCAGCTTCCTCTCTATCTTTCTCTCTCCTTCTCACCAATTTATTCCTCATCCTTTTTACACCCACGAGCTTCCACATAGCACGAGTATTACGAGATAAACCGCTTTGGTTAATCTTCCTCGATACCGGAAACTTTTCGTGGATGGTAAAAGTTCGACGAAACATCGCCTCGTAATGCGCGCGAACGTCACTTCTCTCTACCCTCGCTTTAACTCGTACATTCGTGAGTTATTTTGGTGAGGCATAGTCGTATTCGAAAAAAGGGGGTCAACCTTATCTTTTTCATCCCTTACGAACGACCCAGAGATTATCATCTTAAGAAGGCGAATCTTTATGCGCTGACTTTCGCGAATGTAGTTTAAAATTTTTTAAAGTACCTTTAACTTTCTTCCCGCCCGTGCTCACGAGAGTCTCCGTTGCGGAGCTATCCGTGCTGGGACGTGACATTTAGCGAGTACTTATTTCCGACTTTATAACACCATGATTTAGCCTTGGCGAGGTTACTTCCCTGGTGTAATTTCATTTTTGGCACGGCCATGCTACCGCTAGGAAAAAAATCCTACCTTCCAAATCTTTTCGTTTCTTTTATCGAAATTACAGTAAGTGTGCAAAATATTCGTAAATCGTATAAAACGAAATCATTCTTCGAGACCTTTCAGACTTTTGTCGACCAATTTTTTTTTACCCTAAACTCAAAAATGTATGTTTTATTATTTTATCGCTTAAATAAGCATTACTTATTTAATTTAAAGTTTCTAAGCGTGTTCGATATATCGAGACACCTGGTCTACTTACAAAAAAAAAAAAAAATTATTTACTTTTAGAAAGACTACGAATATCTTTCACGCTTACCGTACTCTTTTTGCAAAGATGAACAGAAACGATAGCGCTTTAAAAGACACTCCGATAAAAAAAATGTTCTACTCCAGATTTGAAAAATCGAGTATGAGTTTCGTTATAGCATTTTATCGCGCGTGCTCATTATCGACCGAAATGCTGCCGTGGTTTTGCGAGCGCACACACTCGCCGGCGGAAGAGGGATACGAAACTAGATCCTGTTTTGACCGACATTCTCCGAGCAGCGGAGCATAAAACGTAACGAGCCTCTCGTTTCCATTCGCGGATGTGCCCTCGACGATCGCTGCTCGCGTACTTTCCGATGCGACCTGACGTATAGCCGTAATAATCAATGCCAACTCTTTTTTCTGTTTTACAGGTGAGTCTGACAAAGGGCGTATTGAAATTAACGAAACGTCCGGTCGTCGTTAGCGGTCACACCATTTTCCTATTCGTGTCGTCGTGACGCAATACTTGTGTGAAACTATCGTGAGTATTAACTAGAAATTTTAACATAATACAAAAGGACTGGTGAATAGAAATTTTATTTCTATAAAATTTGAGAAAGTAGAATTCAATCTTAACCATTACACTCGACGTTTATTTTTTGCCCATATATTTTTCTTCGATCCATCTCCCAGCAACATAAATAAATTTGTTAAAAATGTTATAATATCGGATCAAAAGTTAAAGTCAAGTACAAAGAATAAATATTTCTTGATGGCACAACAAATATCCTACAATGCTTATTTAGATACCAAAAAAGCGAGGTACTTTTTATCCCAACATACTCTCAGAGTTATAGTAAAGAAAAAAAAAAAAAAAAATGATTTCACTCGTTGAAATAGATCGAAAGAATCTATTTTCGCGAAGAAACGATGCTTCCTTCGCCCATTCATCTTCGACCATTATTCCTCCATTCCAGTTCGATTTATTTTTCCCACTACTCCTCCGGCTTTCTCTCTAAATCGTCGGACTCGCCCATCCAAAGGAGAGAAAGCGCACGATCTCCCAGGTTCTCCAGACTCCGTCGCGGAAATCGTCTTCGTCGTTGTCTGGTTCGACGCAAAATATGTTAATACGATCGTGTATCCTAATCTACATTTTATGCGAGCTCACGGATTTGCGATTATAATGACAAAGAGAGATACGGGATACTCTCTTGGGAGGCAACATCCTCCTTTTCTCCCCAGCATCCTCCTCGACGATCTCGCTCGACTTCGTTGTCGCGCGTGGTCCTCGTTCGTGAACGCGAGATGCTTGGACGATACGCGAATCGAGGCACGCACTTTCTCATTTGCGATTCAACTCGCGCGCCCCCGCGTGCACTCCTATCATGCTCGTATATGTATATATATAGTACATATACGCGAAAGCACCAGCTGACTAAGCTTTCGAGGAAAACAGCATTGAATCTCTAGCATGTAGACTCGGCTCACCAGTTTGAAAACCAAACCCGATGGATATTCTAGACGTTCTGGAATCGATTAATTCTTCCGCTCGCGTCTCGACCGGAGCCGACTACTTCTTGCACCTCGTGAGACCGTAGCAGACGTGAAGGGAATGGAATCTCGTGGCTGGCTGTCTCTTCTACGCGAGCTCGACATTACTCCCGCATACGCGACCCAGGAAAACCGTCTCTTTGTTTCTTTCTCGGGATTTTCAATTTGGCAAACAAAGTGCTCTAACATTTTTCACTCAACCATTGTTTAGTTTCATTACATATTTTTCTTGGAAAAAGACTTGAAATATGTAATACGTTTTTAAACAAGTAATTTTGTTTGAAATACTTGCGAATAAGGAACGTACGGGCATACCAGTCGTTTTGACTACCGCGGAAAGTTCTGCCGTTTAATTATGTTCGTGGTTTATTCGAATTATGCAAAAGCAACATTGTTCGAAAGCAAGTTACATCTTGACTCCATAAATTTCCCGTGCGCGTATTCAAAGTTGGAAAAAAAAGAATATAAATACTTTCAGTCCTTTCATTAGATTCTATTTGAGTTTTCACTCGATTCTAAAAAGCAAGAATAAAACAAAATCTCTAGAATAGACGGGAATATCGTTGGGAAATAGACGATCAAAGATAGAGAGACCGTAACCATCCCGCGTATACTCTCGGCTAAAACTATTCGTGGCGCGTTAACGAGCCGTTTCGTGGTCTCCTCGCCGATTAAAAGTCGGTACTTTTTTTTCACCTATTGTCGTGTACGACCTCTCTCTCTCTCGGTTTATTACGTCGAACGAATATCCCGAGTATGCGGTGGTGAACGTTGAAACGACTTCGTCGCGAAGGAACACGACAACGGCGGTATATTATCGTGTAGGTATTTCTAGCCTAAACATAATAACACTCGCGCGACGACGCCGTCGAGTACACGCGTTGAACGAGGAGGTACGATCGTCGTGTCTCCCTTTCTCACTCTTTCACACTGGCTTCTTGCCGGCCATTCACCCTTTCGTTTTCTCAATGGAAAACACTTTCGCCGTCGTTGCGTCTGGCTTGCCATTCATCTCGTCTCGAGAGTATTAAATCGAACACCGTTTGTGCCGCGTTAAGCATTCACCGATCGTAAAATTCGACTCGTTGTCGGCTCCCTTTTACTACGATTTCGATTGACGTTAAATTATATTTCCTAGTTACGTCAAGACATTGATAACATTCGTGACGTCTATCGATTCTAACGATTTATAACATTTGTCGAGTCGTTTTTTAAAAAAAATTTTTAATAATGCGGTCGAAAGGTAGAACGTTGTCGTCGGATTGTTTTTCAGAAAAGATACGAGTACCTTGATTAACATCGTTATCTTTCTCATTTTTTCAATATTTCCAACAACGAGATAGAAGGAAGTCGGATGGTTTCGAGAAACGCGAGGAACTCACGGGAAATAGAAGAAACGTCTCTTATTACGAATTAGGTGTCGACGGCGCGCATCGCGGCGTTGAGTTGCTTCCATCTCGTCATTCTGAAAATCCTTGGCAAAAGGGACTTTACAATTTCCACGGAGAAATAATTGTTGGAGAACCATCAATGTAATTCTGGTAATGCCTTCGTCGGCGTCCCTTTGATCTTACTCTCGACGGAAGGAGCGAAATAAGAAAAAAAGATCGATCTTGGCTGACGCGATGGAAGGAACTTCGGGATATCGTGTACGATTATTTTTATTATTATTATTATACCGTGAAAGAAATGAGGAGACAAAGGGAATAAAAATATAACGAAATGAAGTAAAGTTATAGAACGAATTCCATGCGATATAATAACATTTTTTTAATGAAAAAACAGTCAATATATTAAATTAAAAATTTTTAAAACCTTCGATTTTATTCGTATTGTCTTGCAATTAAAAAGATTGTATAACATGGAAACTACCGAATCGATTTTTACCAAACGTGCCTAAAAATCTTCCCGGAAATATACATTTCGCGACATAATACCTAATCTCCATAAAAATCGGGTCACTCGTTAATGATCTACGAAGTCATAAACAAACCAAAGCGTCCAAAGTAAGGAGATTAAATATTAAATAATCATATTAACATTATTATAAATAACTTTCAGTGGATTCACCTCAATTTTCCTAAAAAATATTCTAGCTCTTTAAGATTTCAATCTTTTAGACATAAAAAATAAAATCCTATAAATTTGTACGATGATGAAAACATCAAGCTTTTTATATCGTTTGACTCTATGAAGCTATCGACGCGTGCGCTTTGGCGAACGCACGAAGAGAAGCTTTGGTTCCGACCGTGCGCACCGACTCTCCCGCTTGAAGCTTTTACGTATAACTCTCGAGTGCGCGCGTTCCCGACGACGCCTTTCATGACCTCCTTCCGCGGATGCATCTGCACGTAGACCGTTTATCTTGTCACGACAATGCCTTAGGTAACACATCCTGGTTAGAGCCGTACTCCGTACAAACCGACTCGAACGCGTTCGCGAACGCAGGCTCGCTCGAGAGGAGAGGGTTGCAGGTGTCGTCGTGCAAGGTATGCACGTATATATATATATAAATCTGCATATGTAGTTAGAGATACATATATATGTATATAGTAGATACGCGTTTGTGTTTCTCGCGCCAGGTACATTCACCGTCGGCGTGGGCGCAGCGAACGATATTAATGCATTTATTCATGGGCGTAATTAAAATTAGTGCGAGTCGGGCATGTGCGTGCGAGCGACATGATTATTATCTCGAATCCAATGAAGAATTATCGCACGTGCCATTAATTTCCGTGACTGCGTCGAGAGAGTACAGCGGCGACGGCATCTGCATCGTGTTTCCTCTATCTATTTCGCTCTATCGCTCCGATTCCTTCGTCGTATCTTTTCCCTCCCTCCCTCCCTACTCGTTATCTCTTTCTCACCTTGGTTCTCTTATCGTCTATGGCACGTCTTCCCTTCGGTTTTCGATTAAACTTTCAAAGCGAGTCAACCGCATCGATTGCCGCGCGTCCCGTTCTTCTTCTTCTCGAGTGTCGGAAGCGTCTAAGTAAATTGCAAAGAGGTGAATTTAAATTAAAAGCAAATTTTGCTAATCTACTTAGGAGATTATTGTAGCCATTGAACCGATAGTCGATCGACTGTGACTAGTTTAAGAGAAAATTCAACAAATTTTTTTTAGAAATATCGAATAGAGAGATCTTAATCTCTTGTTTTATAAATGACAGGATAGGTCGCGGAGGTTTAACAAAGCTACGCGAAAGAGCGTTTATACGGATTTATATGGTACAATTTTCTCCGGTTTTCTAATCGTCCGTATCGAATCGCCGGGTAATTTGATGGAACGACAGGAAGCCGAACGGCGGCGCGTATACCCGACATATACATATATCATCATTAACACGTATCCGACTCGGCTGTGATACGGCCTTTCTAGGCTACTCCTATGCGCCAGGGGGACAACAATGACGGGGTGTGACTGCTCTTTGTTCTTTGGGTTATAACATATTCTCGGACCGCTCGTAGATTCCTACCGCAGGAATTCGCCGGTTCTTGTCCAGTTTGCAAATTTTCTGCTGGTTTTCTGCTGGTCTGATCTATGTTTTTTTTTTTTTTGCTAACGATATTCGGTGTTAGTTCAGTGGTATTCGTTGTTTTTCTTTCGAAAAAATATATTTCATAAAAATTGAGAGATTTTACGATTTTAACATTTTCACTAAAAATTTGAAATTTTTTTGATTAGATTTGTAACGTTGAAATTTTTCACGATTTTAAATAATCCTTTTTTCCATGTTTTAACAAGCCATAAATCCATATTTTTGGTGTCTATATACTTTTTGTGGTCAAGTTAATCCGTTAAAAAGTATGTTCACGGTAAAAGTAGATACAGAAATCTTTCTACATTTCTACGAGAATATTGATTCAAATCTTAATTTGAATTCTTCGAGATAACTTTTACATTCGAATCGCATTAAATTCGAACTTTGGCTGTACGATTGCATATCACGTAGGGTCGCCACTTCGAAACTCAAGGGAAGTTATCGCGAAGTCGGCGACAGAAGGAACGGAGTCTTTGGTAATCGTATATTGGCATTCATAGAGATTTCCAAGTTGGAAAGAAGAGCGATGCATTTATTACGAAAAGTTTTTATCCGATCTCGGCCTATACATACCTACTACGTTTTATTCCACCTATTAGGCAGGATAAACAACTAGATAGCGAGATTCCTGGTCACGTAATTAAGTTACCTAGAGGATTGGAAGTAAGTTCTCGCTTCTACGAAGAATTTTTCTCACGGTCGATCGCAGGAATTTAACACTCGCCTCGTTTCTTATCTGACAAATTCATTCGTTCGATCGGCAAAGGGGTGATAGATAACATATATGTGATACGTTACACCACATCCCCCCTTTTTTTCTCACCCGGCAATTAATTCCAAGCGACAGAAAGGGTAACGAGTATCGAATCGGTCGAGGCGGCGCGCGCGCGCGCGAACTCGTGCTCTCGTTTTCTCGGTTAATTGGACGCTAAGAAAGGTCGAGCTCACGCGACTTGTCACGCGTCGAGCTTTGTTTGTCGTGCAGAAAATGATCGTGCGTCGCGCTCCCCCTTTCTACTCGACAGAAATGCTTTCACGAATGAATTCGCTCCCGAACGTGTTGTGCACACGTTGGACAAATACTTTAAAGGAGGGGGAGAGGGCACGTAGAAACGAAAACGTCGGTGAGCTACGAAGAAATACCGAGTTGACTATTTAAAGGCTCGATCGCGGCCACGTTTAACACTAGGTTTACCAAAGAGGCCATGTTGACCACTCTGAGCTCACTTTTTGTTCATTTTTTTATAGAAAATTCTGGACGCGTTATACGACAATATTTTAATAAATTATACATTATTTGAAGTACGTTTCTTGCTATGTTAACTTCGTAATAGTTCAAGTTATATTTATCTTAGATTAAACCTTTGGTAGGTATATCGTAGGCTTACCGTAAAAAGTATCCCAGTTAAAATTCATAAGATTTGAGTTAATATGACCAAGACACTGGTAAAAGTAGCTTTGTATATTTGATATTAAAACTGTGTTGACATAGAAGTTAAACTTGATTTTATTCGAGCCTCTAAACTTTAAACGTAATTTATGCAAAATCGATTTTTTTGACTTCACTTTTCACAGTAAGCCCACGAGATATCAACTCATGGTAAGCTTAGTATTAAACTGGCTACCGCGAACTCGAACTGCACGAACGTTGATATTTTACGTTCTTTGTAATCGTTTAATAACTTTCTAGTTAGATGTATAGCGTTTGAAAATCGTTAGAAAGTGTACGAGAACATTCGTCTTGGAAGAGGATGAGAATTTATGTGCGTCGAGAACAGCCGATGATCGTTGTACGATTACACACGTAAATAGCGGCCGACGATGCAGCCTCCGGCATCGCAGAGAAAGAGAGGGGTTAGCGATCGCGATCCGTCCGTGTTTGCATCCTCTGCTCTAATTACCCTGCTTTTCTTCGATGATAAACATCATTAACGGTATATCGTCACGCTCGTTCAACTCGACTACCCGCGAGCCCTCCTCGTCCTTATCTTTTTGTCTCCCTATCTCTCTGTCGTTATTACGTTAATTATTGTAATTAGCACGGTATCTCGCTCGAAGGCGTGACGCGCACGCGCTACAACGTTCGATCGCAACTTTATGCAAAGGATCATCGAACGTTGAATATTTTCAAGCAAATTTTTTTTAACAGATAACTAAAATCGTTCTTTATTAAATCCTTTATCGTCTAAGAACGACAAAGAAGATATTTGTCTTCTAGACGATCATTCATACCGATTCCCATTCACAAACAGAACCAACCAACGCATCCGCTTAGCTATCGTAAAAACTATTCACGAACGAGGACACCCGCCGTCGATGTATTTTTTTTTGTTTTCGGAACATTCCAAGCAAGGCCAACGCTCGGTGGAGTCTCTTCTTTTTTTTCTCCATGCGCACACGCGTACTTTCGACAAAGCTTTCGGAAGAAGCAATATAGGTCGACGGTTCGTTCTCTTTCGAGTCTTTCATCGAGAAAAATTCATAGAATTCGTGCCGACGTCTTTCTCATTCTCCTTGCGATTATTAAATATTAAAAGGGGAACGGAATCTTTTGACGCGAGAGTAATATCGAATCTTGCTTTATGGTAAAATAATTTGATCGATTCACGAAACGAGAACTCTCTTTTTATACAGAGAGACCGGAGGCATTCGCATCAAAAGATTCGCTATAAATAAACGCCGTTAGCGATTACGTTCGAAGCTGTCAGGTCCCACGAGCTTTTACGAACCCATTTTTCCACGAAGAAACGTCCCGTCCTATTTATAATCCAGAGAACGGCAACGGAGTTATCCGAGCGTGCAACCCGGCTTCTCATTTTCACGTCGAAATCCCCGTACGATCTAGGCGTACTGAGCAAATCCTTCCTCTCGCTCGCACGCTTCTACGGATTCTTCCTCGTATAGACGAAGCTTCTTTCTCAGCGTCTTCCCTTTAGTCCGGTCATTTGCAGTGGGGCTAAGGTTTCGCGAGAGGAGGATAAGACGATGTCTCGAGCTCGTATCGTAAGCACGTTCGGCACTCCCGAGAGTAACTTTCAGCCCTTCTCGTGGCTGAAACGTTGGAGAAGAGGAGAGCACCGTCTGGTAAAGAAAAAAATGAAGAGAGGAAGCTACCTTGGTAGGAAAAAAAAGAAGAGAGAGGGAACTAAGCCGACAGATATACATTTATTTTTTCCGCGGAAAAGCTTACCTCGTAATAACGCGATAGGAGAGAGACAGTTGGTAAACTGAGAGAGAGAAAAAGTGGATGAAGAGGAATAAGAAGACAAAGAGGAAGAGGTAGAAAGAAAAGAAAGAAAGAGAAGTCCGTTACGTCTTACGTGACGGCAGTTTACTCACGCGAACGAAGCACCTGACTGTAGGGAGAGAGGGGGAAGCTTTTACGAGAGTGCGTCCTCTCGACGGTGGATCCCTCGGCTCGTCTTCTTCGTCGTTGTCGTTTTCATCCTCAAACTCTTCTCCTCGGGAAGAAGCTTTACGACTCTCGCGGTGTGCCTTCTTTCACCGCTAACCACCCCCGTCCCATTCGCAAAATTCTTGTCCCGCGACGGAGAAGCTTTACGCTCCGTCCGTTATTTCTTACGCGTTGAGATTTCTCTCGTACTTAGACTGCAGAAAACGAAGACGGACAACTCGTAAAGAAATAACCGTTTCTACGGCTCCTTCCAGACTACCTCTCCTCTCGCTCGTTTTCTTTCGCTTAGTTTATGAAATATCGAGCTGCTTCGAGGCCGATGAAGAATTATGGAAAAGTTCAATCTGGGATGGGAGAAATGAAAGATTTATGGAAGACAAAAGCCTTCTTACGTATTATATAAAAATGATCTTGTTATTGAAGCTTTAGTGGCGAACGAGGTTCGATTTCATTAACTTTTTTATATACCTTTTCTTTCTCATACTCGTACCTTCCGATATTCCTATTTACCATTACCAGAAGAGACGTCGATTCGATCATTTCCATTCGGAATCATGAATATACCTACTTCTACGTTCGGAGATTACGCTACGCTCGCGAAGTCGATCTCCATGACAACGAGCTTTCGAGACTCGTTTCTCTGTGACGGCGAAGTAATAGACCGCGCGAGAAGCGGTTGCCTTTACGCGTCGGGCAAAGTTTGAACGATCGTCATACGATTTTCCGTTCAGCTGGTAGTCAACGACGACGGACGAGTACTAGTTCTACTTGTTCCATAGTTTTACTTGTTCCACCACTCCCATACTCATTGTTTTCGTTGAGAACGAGTTAACGGAGCTGGAATTATTTCATCTCTAGCCGCAAAGACGAGATTCAATTGTCCGTAGAGATGTTTCTCTTTTGCTAAATTTAGGAGTGATTTCGAAGATAACTATTTAGGGTTCGAACTTGTTTCGCGAGTTCCCACGAATTGGATATAGTGGAGTGTTCTAGTTTGTTAGAGCTTTGAATTTTATCATCGAACTACTTGCGATGATATAGAAAAATATATCTTATGCAATGTTACGCATTCTAATATCAATTAAAATGTACAAGAAGGATTATGTACACTTTTATGCAAAAAGAAAAACCATTGACTCTTTCTAACTCATTCTTTTTTTAATACCATTCAGATTACATAAAAAAACATTTGTTATATCATACGAGCCACCCTATATAATTTCACGATTTTTTGTAACGTAAATCCTACGTCAAAATTTCAACTCCGTTACAGCTGACGTATTTTCACGTAATTCATTGTCTCTTGAATTAAATTTCAATTAAAATTATCTACAACGTCTTCCTTTTATATTGTTTCCACACTCGAACCACGAGATCGAACGAAGAAACCAACGTTGCGAAACGATAGGTAATTTACGAAGGGTCACTCGCGTCGAACACCGTGCGAGGTCCGTTCCAATGGTCGGTTCCCTACGCGACGGAACTTCTCCTGTAGCAGTCGCTCTCGTTGCTCGAGAAATCTACTCGCACCACTTTCCTACGATTAGGCTCGCGCACGTGTGTTGCGCTCGCTCTCCTACACGAGTCCTGGGCCGTGCTATATAGACAAAGTCCATTGTAAACGGGATATACTCGCCTACTGCATCGAATTAGCATCGGATTAGCCGAGTTAGTCGCTTGTTTCTCTCTCTCTCCTCGGACCGGCGAAGGACCGGAGCGAAACGGAAAGAGAGAGAGGGAGCGAGGAAAGGTGTCTCTTCCTCGCGATCGTAAATTTATGCCGCGCGCGTACACGAACCATTTCGATACTCTAACGGAAAAATCCACCCGCCGCCTATGTACGTGTTATATAGGGTGGTCTACGTTTTAACGACCAAACTTTGTATATTCTATGGGTGTAAATAAGTAAAAAAATGTTATATAAACATAGGTCTTTTAAAGCTTTATCAAAAACTTATGATTAAAATAAGAATTACGTAAGGAACAGGAAGTGATTTTACTCTAATATGAAATTACTAGGATACAATGGATGAATAAATCAACAATATTTACATTTAATTTGCTTAAGAGAGCAGTGTTTACTATTTAAGGTCGACGAAGATTTATAGGATAATTCCCGTCAGTACCATCGGTAAGTTGATAGACTTCCTATCAAGATGCAGCTCATGATATTTGGAAATTTGCTTATTTAAACTCATAAAATACCTATACCGATAAAGTTTGGCCCTTAAACCTTAGGACACCCCGTATACGCTGTACGTTTGTTCGCAAACTCTAGCACTACCTATAGCTTTAATTAGCATACGATCGAAGACACGTTCGACGTTTCACAATGTTGTCGACGCGTCTCGAGAGGAAGAAGAGATTCGTAACCTGGCATTTCGAGGCGTGCGAAACTCAACGGCTGGAGTCGAGCGAGATCGACGAGCGAGAGGATTCTAATGCTTCTTTTTTCTTCGTTCTACCGCTCTCTTTGTCCGTCTCTTTGCAACACGCATAAACTTTATTCGTGTACAACGCGGGGGTGCTCGTTCGTGTTGGAGTCATTCATGAAAGGAAAAGTCAGAGAAGAGGTATACCTGCCGCGTCGAATCGTATTCGGGATAATTAAAGCGTCGATAGGCTTTACGGGAGCGCCACTCCGCTCGTTTCTATGAAATTGCAAAACGTTGCTACATCGACGTTGCTGCTGGCCCCGCTAGAGTCGCCCGCCGTGCCGATGTAGAGAGGCGAAATGTCGAGGTCGCTCGAGCACTCGTACCTTCTGTGTTCTCTCTCGTGCTCGTACATAGATAGATATGTCTGTACGAACATGTGTATACGTATGTATGTACGAGCAGGTGCGCGCATGTGCGAAAAAGAGAGAGATCTCTGGAGACAGTCACGTCGAAAAGATGGAATTATATCCAATATTTTTTATGTCAATCCTAATGGACTCCAGATAGGATTGAACCCTGCTTAACTTCTGAACGTCGTTGGATCCCGACGAACGAGTCAAAACCATCGGGAAGAAATTCGTACTCGTGTAAGTAGGTATGCTATTTTGTGGTCATGATCATGTGTGATACGAATACACTAGGTATTAATGAGATATAGTCTCCTTTAGTCATATTACAAATGATTTATGATAGATATCTAGTAATGAAAATGATATTATGATTACTCAGGGAAAAATTCGCGTGGTAGTCGATGCGTTAACCATATATAATTAAGCTATCTGTAAGCAACGTTATTACTACCGAGCATTTCGAGCGTCATATTTACAAAAGGTTAGTTATCCAGGGATTAACGAAAATACGTTTATTTTCCGAACAAGATCTTTCGTTCAGAGATAAACAATAACACGTAATATTTCAGTAATAAGTGATATTACAAAATAATACCATCGATTACTATGACTTCTCATTATATACCAGCCTATGTTTTTATTATAACTAACTTCTTACTTTACCACCAAGCCGCACGCTATATCTTCATGATCGGCAAACAGATTCCTCGCAAATGAACGAAATCCTTGCTAGCCAAAGATCAACAATGAGCTGCCTCTCGTCTTGTTGATTTTCTGGATGAAGGCTGGAGCAACCTAGACTGTTGGTCGCGAGAGGAGAAGAGAAATTTGAAGGAGAGAGAGAGATGATGGTGGTGGTGGTGGGTGGTTGGTAGGTGAACAGGTGCAGGAACCGTATGCGGGTAGTCGATTAGATGGCTGTCCGGTGTGCATGTCGCACGGTCTGGCATTCCGAAGGAATGGCGCCGTTGGCTAGGACCTTCGCTAGAACGTTGGCATAGCGTTGGCATAGCGTGTATCACGACGTAGTAACACACAGACGCAACGTAGCTCTCGCTATGCGGTATACTCTCGTGCCACGGCCAGCGAACCTCTTGTACACACACACACGCGGTTAAAGCTGAGAGAGCAAAGTCGTAGGATCGGCCCTTGGATCGTTTCTAACCAGTTTTTCTCGATGCTCGTTCCGCGTTCGTTCCTGTGTACTTACATCGAACGTAGGTACATACGTATGCGAGGCACGTTGCGCAAATCGCGTCACGGGGAAAGTGATACTTTTATGGGGGATCGAGCGTGCACCACTCGCTACATATGTCCGTTCGGTGAGGGTCTAGGTCCTCTTTAGGCCCCCTTTACGACCGTCCTTTGGATTCTTATCGCTTTGTCCGTTTTTCTTGACCCTCTTTCGAGGAATATTTCAGAATGGATCGTTGTGGTATAATATTCTGTTGTGCGAGTAGATATAGGGGATGAAATGATTTGTCATTTTTTATAGCAATATATTATGTAGTTTATTTATTAATGAGAAAAAGGTTTGTAATCTAAATATTTGTCAAGCAGGTAAATATGATGACAAGTAGGTACACGTTTAACGTCGATAATTCCAGTGCCGAAGAGTGCAATTTTGTTAAATACAATTTTTAACATCGTTATAGTTGGATATTTCATTTCATTTCATTTCATTTCATTTCATTTCATTTCATTTCATTTCATTTCATTTCATTTATTCATTAACGGGTGAAAACCCTTTAGTAAATATAACAGTAATAAACAATATACAGTAATAACAAAAGATAAACAAAGAGACAGAAGATTTACAGTGAGCCATTACAATTGTAAAGAAGCGCTAAAAGTTTCCGCTTGAATTTGGAACATGTGAAAAAAAAGTCTAGATCATTTGCGAAGGTATTAACATTTAAGAAGATCCTGTTCAGACAGTTAAACTGACCATAAGTTGTTCTATGTTGTTCAGTGATATTCTGTCATATAACTGAAAAGCTTTTAATTAGCGAAAAATCTGCTCTTTTCCCCACTTTTTTTAACCAAGTGAACAGATCAAATGCACGAAGTTAGGAGCGACTTACGAAGCACGCGTCGGTAATTTTTTTTTTTCCGCGAACGCTTCAAACCGCAGTGTTGATTTTTCATGCATTTCATATCGTTTAATATTCATAGTTTGTATTTCGGTTCGGTACCTCCATGTTTTACTTTCTGTCCTGGAACGGATATTGACTGCTTCTTCGGTAGAATCCTCTACGCGTAAGTGTGTATAAGCGCGGTTTGTTTCTCGTGCATTTTTATGCGCATAAATTTCAATCGACATTGTATGCAATTCTCCAAGAATATTCTTTGGACGATTTACGAAACTCACACATACACGTAGGTTATAAATAAATTAATTGCAACAAATTTATTCGCTATTATTACCCTTTCTATCTCGATTGCATTCATCCTTTAATAAATTATCATCGAATGAATATTTACAGGGATTCCTACCATAAATTAACTTCCCTTTCAACGGGATAATATTTTACACGAGGAATCCAATGATTAAAGCTGAAGGGAACATCATTTTTCCTACGAAACATCTTATCGAATAATCGTTCGTTCGTTCAACGTTCGAATATTCTCAAAATACAAAGCCCCTTTCGTTCGAACGGCTTATCTGCTTTCTCAAAAGCGTCTACGCTGCGTTTCGCCTTATTTAAACTGAAATAACACGCTCGATGATGTCACGGGCGTTACATACCGTGCGACTCGACAGCCAGCGAGCAATGAGACGCTGTTTGCTTACGTTGAAGCAAGTGTAGTCTCGCGATAACAGTAATCTACGTACCTAATGAATCCTACGTCTTCCGTTCTCCTCCTGTCTCTCTCTCAGTCACTCGCACTAGGTTTGAGATGTCTCCAGGCTGAGATGTACCTAACAGGCTCTCCTTTTCCTCTCTCCTACGTTTCTATCTTTAGCGAATGGCACGGATCTTACGTCACACTGCGAACGCACACCGTCGCAGGTGTGTCGCCCGTTGTTACTACGAAGGTATATCTGCATATGAATGAGACTCGCCGGAGCGTTGGCGCTTCTTTCTTGCAATTTCTGAATCGCGAAAGGATCCTAAATGCCATTTGCTTCATAGACGGAAACAAAAAGAGAAGGAGAGAGATGGAGGAAGACGAGTAGTGGAAGGAAGTTACGTCGGAATGGCGAAGTTCTCGTTTCGGTCTCGCGAGAGAAGACGCTCGTGTTCATGATTTTGCATACTGTCTTTTAGAGAACTATATAATCTACTTACGAATTATTAAACGAGTTTGTTAATAAAAAAAAAAAGTATCTTATTAGAGGTTTTAGTTAATCGTTTATATTTTCGAGCACATCGATAGATGGAAACGAGGTTCGGTTCATCAATGGTGCGAAATCGTGTAGAACGTTATGTACGCGTTACGACTCGGTATCTCGTTTGATTATGTAAATTCCATGTTTATAGGCTGCAATTGATCCGGTCCTTTAATTTTATGATTGGATCGTTCGGAATTTCCCGTCTATCGTTGATAGAAACGTTAAAGGTAGAAATTTGTAGATTTAATTAGAAGGACAAATAGGTGCGAGTGTAACTCGTACTTCCTTTCAAGTTTCGAAAGATAGCACTCGTAAGTTAAATTAAATTTAGACGATTTAATCACCTCGGACGCAATATCGATCGTAGAGGATTCTACTGTCATAGAAATTGAATTGGTCCAGCGAGAGGAAGGTAGTAGGCTTTCTAGAAAGGGAAGTTTCATTGTAGTTTCGAATTAGAAGCAAGCGCACTCGCGAGGTAGTAAGAACTTAAGTAGCCCTCTCGTTCGCTTCTTTCTCGCGATATTGCGTTCGATCGGTAAGTTGAAACGTGGAACGAACGAACACGGTCTGGAAAGAAGGAGGGGATATCGAACGCCTCCGGGGGTCATCGAATGGATGGAACGAGGAGTAGTGGCTACCGGTGGAGAACTCGAAGAAGGTAGAAAGAGATGAGAGATAGAAGCAAAAGAGAAAGTTCCTCGAACGAATCGGTAGAAGTACGAAAGGTTTTCAAATAAAACTGTTTTCACCCGAAACTTCGAATCGATTTCTTTGTCATAAGGAACAAAGTCTTCTCGGAAAAGTGTCTTCCGGTCTTCGAGCTTGAAAAATCATTTCGAACGATTAAATCGCACAAAGCAATAATAAGAGAAATAAAATAGATTTGATTAAAAGGATATTGAAAATGATAAAGTTGCATTCATGCACACCGTCGAGAACAACCGTGACTAACGAAGGGTTAACAGCCGTCACGTGACTCTTTCTCGTTTTTCCTTCTCTATCTATCTTTCTCGACGTTATACACGGCAAGACCGGCATGCCGCGAATTCGTCGAGTTATCAGAGACCGGCAAAGGGAACCGGCGCCGGTTTGCTCCGTTCGGAGGGCAACGAGGCTGCTGTTAGACTTCGGTGAAATCCTTTCGTGCATCTGCACGACCCGACCAGCCGCCGCGGTAACGTTCAACTTTTGTGACTGTACTTCGCGGCATTTCCTGATTCCACCTAGCGTAGAAGCTAACGTTGAATTCTGCGGTAGGAGAGCGAGACGGGAAGGTGCGGTACAATCTCGGTATAATGCATTCTCCTTGTTTACGCTTCTCTCTCTTTCTCGTACGATTCTTTCGAAAAAAGGGATACGACTCGATCGGTACGAGGTTCTTTGCGAAGACCGTGTTGGCGGTTTAGATAAAACAGGGAATAAAGTTTTCTTATCTCGTAGCGAAAAAGTGTGGAAATGTATAAAAATTTTGCATTCCTTTTGGATGGAAATACAGTGAAATTAATTACGAGGATTCGATTAAAATGTTTGACAAATTTATATTATGGTTACGATTGGTCACAGTTCTCGCTTTTAACTTCAAGTTCGATTACAATTTTTAAATATTATGAAATTTAGACTTTTGTGAAAAATTATTCGAAGATTCTTGAAGAAGACAACAGAGACATAATGGAGTAATTGCGGATGCATAATAACACAATTATTAAATATTGTAGAGATAAAAAGGAGAGATAATGGAGAAACGAAGCAGCGCAAATTGCAGAGCATGCACAATGACTCGAAATATTTATAAAAAAAAAAGGAACTTAATAATATACTAAACGACCCACGTGAACTTTAATCATCCTCACCGAGCACAGAAATGTCAATAAGAAACTCGATTCGTCGAATAATCGCGATTCATCCTCGACGACTTCGCGACAGCGCATTCCGCGTTTCGTCGATCAATTCGTCGAAAGTAATAAACGCATTCGTAGCGTGTCGCGAAAAGAACGAAAAAAAAAGAATTACTATCACACCGTTGCAAGCCTCGGCAACGATGCATTTTCCGCAAAAGCGTGTCACGCTTCCGTTCTTTTCTCTCCTTTTACGTTCATCCCTCGTACTTCTTCGCCACCAACGCACCAACGCTTTTCGCATCCCGTAATTTACAGACTCCGGTCGACGAGAAGAAGAAAAAAAAACACAACGGAGTGTGTAATCCACGATGTAGCGATGGTAGGACGAAGGCACGACTAACTCTAGAGGAAAACTAATTTCTAGAAATAAAAGTCTATGCGGTGCAGCTCATTTTCCACGATTTTATATAGACGCGATCCTCCTATAACACGGTTAATTAGTTCCGTGTTAAGCCAAATTTATTTGCTTTTCGTAAAAATAGTGTTTATCGTATGAAAAAGAAACGTAAAGTAAAAACAGTTTTATAAGATGGTTGACAGTACACATATTTTTATTTCTTATAAAAATTCCAGGAAAAAGGTATTTAAAGAGTCGAATTGTTACGTACCTACCTCGCAACGGTTCTCGATCGATTTCGATACACGGGATATCGAGATGGTACGTTCAAATAAAATTCGAATTTATTTCACGTTTTAAGCACGAACGCGAGAAATAAAAAGGGTGTATTTTCGTATTACGAAAACGTATTCGTAAAAATTTCATAAGTCTAGAAACGCGTACGAAAAGCGTACTTTGTTTCTCTCTCTTTCTCCTCAATGAAATACTGGGTAGTATATACCTACATTCCTTCCAGGCAAGAGCTTTACAATATCCGCGATGATGTAAGCTATCGTCGTCGAGAGAGCCAGGGAGATAGATAGAGAAACAGGACAGATAGAAAGAGAGAACGCACGCGCAGATATTTGCAAACGGCGTTTCGCTTCGAGGCAGATTCCGAGTACTTGTATTTCTCCGTCGAGCTTGAGTTTTTCCCTCTTTCGGTCGCGAAGCACGAAGTATGGAGGAGTAACAAGAAGAGGCGTACCTTGAATTCGGAATTTCATCTCTCTCGGCGATTCGACGATGGAAAGAAAAATCACGGAGTCGAAGTTTACCAAGATTGGATCTTCTTATTCTCTTTTTTTCCGAAGAAAAGATTTTTCGACCAGTACTACCGACAACTCGGTCTCTTCCATTCGACCTTGAGATCTCACCAGAACAAGAAAAACGAGTGGGAGATACACGATAGAATTTACGAATTTCGAACAAAGACCGTGAATTCACCGGACCCTTCGTCACGCTCGCCCAACGGTTACCAAACGAGGATTCCGCGGTCGTGAGGAAAATCGTAGAAAGTCCTTTGAATTATAGATCACGCTTTCGCGGCTGCTCCGAGAATGCGTTTGAAATCATTTCCAGACACTCGCTACTGTTTCTACTCCGCGGTCTCGTTAATTCCGCATAGTCCAACTACTTCGTAAAGTTTTAAACTTTTTAATTCGGCAACGCGAGAAGCAACGAAATTGATTACGGTGGTAAAGCCTGCAGAGTGCCTTTACCATTTTCTTTGCTCTTTATTATTAATTCAACCTTCGAGAACTTGAAAACGTTCACCCAGAAAGATTATACTCGTTTGCATGCATTTAATCAAATTTACATAATATTTTCCTACACTTGTTTCGGTTAGAAGACATTCAATATACATAATTACAACGAATCTCGAGTTACGTACTTACGAGCACACGATAATAGCGTGTAAGCGAGCCCTCGTAGATTCTATCTAACGATACCTAAGTCTAATCTCTGTTTCGATCTCACTCTCTATTTATTATTCTTTTATAGTTTCATACACGACAACTCTCGTATGCCGATCACGAGACTCGAATTCGAACCGAACGCGTGTACCTTGGGTATCTCATCGAAATTTCTTAAGGATCGAGGGTCCTTAAGATTCGTCCGTCGACGCGAGTCGAAATGCGGAGAAAGTCGACGTAGACCTTAACACACTTTTATATATACTTGTACACGTACACGCAAACCGATACGAAGACATCGAGAACGAAGGTAGCAAGCGAATAGGGGTGGCTCGTTAGAAAGCGACGGACTTTTCTCTTGGCTCCTATCCAGAATCGATAACCCGACTGGACTGATGAATGAATAAACAAAAAAAAGGACTTCTCGCAGGAGGAAGGCACGCCTTTCTCGTAAACCGCACGATGCGGTTTACAACGGCGCCCGGCGTCATAGCTGACTCTGTGTTCGTCGCTTGGTTTAAGCCGCGATCGGCTTAAAGCCACCACCAACGCCACCGTCACCAACGCTCGACACCGCGAGCTTTGCCACCACTACCATCGTTCGTGCTTCCGGAAGCGCGAATCTCGACATCCCGCAGCTTTTAATCCAAGCATACTCTCTTTAGCGACCTCTCTACTTTGCTTCTTAATTTTAATCTGGTACTTTTAACTCTCATTGATTACTCTTTTCCATTTTGCAGGAAGTAAATGATAGCTTTATTTTATTTTAAGGAATTTTACATGACTACGTATGAACGTGATAACGGTGTCGGATAAAATACTGTACGAAACGTGTGCGAAACTGTACACAATATTAACTAATACGATTGTTAGAAACTGAATTAAAAATGTATGTTATAACTTTATTATAATCGATTAAAATTTTGTAGAGACACGATGGTACTTTGCATCCAAGTGATAAGTAATCAGCTGACTTTGATAAATACGACAGCGTCCGTCGTACCCTTTCTTTTTGTTTACTTCGCCATCTCTCTTTCGCACTCTTTCCTCGTTGGGTTCTTTCCCTCGATCTCCCACAAAAGTTTTGACAGGTAATATTGCCGAGCATACTTCGGTAATCTCATTGTGGTCGTCACGACGACGTGGAAGAAACGAAGTTGCGAAAAAGGAAACGAAGTCGAGAAGAAAAAGATCCTAGAAAATTGTTCTCAACGTCTCTTACGATAACCGGTATCCTTTCGACTAGTGCATTATTAGGTAACATCGTTCCTCGATCATTGACGAAGTTTAGGAGAAAAAAATCTTTTATTCTCCATCGACGGACTCGTAACGCTTCGTCAATTTTTATACCTACTCTATTTTTTGTTCCTCTCTTCGCTCGCGCCCATATAAAATCTCGTTATAGTAAATACGATATAAAATCCCGTTGGCAATTCCGAAATTTACACTCGGCGGAGCGTATAACTTTTCTGAAAATCGCCGAATGAAAATTCGTTTTGAAAAACGAAAAACCGCGATTCGACCGTAAAAACTTCTCTCTCGTCGAGGAAATTCACGAAAACGATGTCTATCGCACGGTAGATTCCATAGACGCGTGCATACGAGAATGAGACGAACGTACGTATGTATATTCACGTAAATACCGAACGTGTCTCTCAGGATAGAAACGCGTAGGAGGATTTCTAGGAGTAGCGGCGAGAAGCGCAATATCGTCTAGGTCGAGCCGCTTCCGGCAGGTTGGCAACGGGCCGGTAGAGTCTCTCCTCTATCGGCATCGAGTTGGAGAACCCAGAGAAGTGGAAGTTATGAGAGTCTTGAGGGTTGCCGCAGGGTGAAGTGCTAGAGGTTAGACCTACGTCGTCGTCGTTGTCGGAGATATACGGACGGTTGACAGAGATATTAGTGGTTATATTACATCGTTTGTGTTCTCTCTCGTCGCTTACATTTCCTTAACTTTTACTCTCTCGCGTTAGCCATTCGCCGATACCAACAACGTCTCGTCTTCGACTAGGCGACGAATTGTCGCGACGTTCGTGGGGGATTTGTGATTTTCCTACAATGGAAGATAATATTCTTTAACGTATTCTCTTATTCAACTTTTATGACTTTGTTTTATTCATTTAATTGACAAGCTTCTGAACTCTATTCTATTTTTTTTTGTAATATTTTCATCGAGTGTCGAATTAAATTATAATAATAATTGATTTATTTACGGGGAAACCCTTTTGATGCATACACGATACAAGATAGGGGACAGAGAGAAACAAGACGAATTACAATAGATTCTAATATATCTATTATAAGGAAAAGGATTAATATATTTTATAAAAACAATGAGAGGTATCATCGAGATAATTTAGTCGGTTTAAGAAGATATTTCTTAGCCATTTAACAAAAACATTCGTTAAATTATTACATGGACAAGTAGAGAAAAGGCACTTGGCGAGCACGTACGTATGTGTTTTAAAAAGAGACTCGTAAAGTCAACGAGAGAAGCATTAAGGATTCCGTACGTTTTTGTTTGTTTCTCGTGTCTTTTTCCATTAAGCTAGAAACGCAAAGCGAACGGAGAGAGCGAACTCGAGAGGGATGGAAAGAAGAGAGTAAAGTGTTCCTTCCGTCTAAAGAATGCAAAAGAGGCAGTCGTTCAAATGGCGCCTTTTAAGCCTCGTCTCCTCGTACTCTTTACGAGCGTCTACGAGAGAATCTAGGAACAATTACGGTTCTCGAGGAATTACCTCACGAATTTGGTATCGTTCGTCTGTCGTTCCCTCTACCGAACAATTTCGTAAACTTCCAGACGAGAGACCATCGTAGTCGAACGAAAAAGTACGCGAATCGTCCTTCTCTCTCTCTTCTACTTCCTACGGCTTAACTTTTACGACGAGTCGTTACACGAGGTACGTACACATAACATATATCGTGAACTACGTACCACTCGCAAAGTATATCTCTCGCCGGGAGACACGCTCTCTTCTTTTTCTTGCGCAAGACCAGACGGAGTTAGCACGGTGAGTTGTTTCGGCTTTTCAAGAGAAACCGACTGGACGTCCTTTTAAAGAAAGAGAGAAAGAAAAAGACAAAAATCCCTTTACCTCGTGCGTTTGCTTTCCGTTTGCATGTCGTATCGAGCTCGCCAGATGACCTTAAGCTTTACCCGACGCGTTAACTTCGAGTTAAAGCGTACGGGATTTTCTTAGTCGAGGGAAGAAATTTAGGTCGCGTGGAATAGAAACGGGATCGTGTTTTACGATAGCGATTAAAAGAAAATTATGTATTCGTTTAATTATGGATTTATTTCAACGTTCGCTTCGAATGGTCGACCTCGCGTTAGAGAAGATATCGCCTATCGCGGAATATCAATATGAAGAAAAAGAGGGAGAGACCGGTCACGATCGTAAATGGAGAAATTTACTGATATACATATTTTTCGTAGTCATAATTATACGAGTATACGTTACTCGTGAATTTCTTTTTATCGTCTCACGCGATTCCAACGATTTTAATAAATGTTTCGGATCACCATGAGCGTTAAACGCGAACGTGGTAATTACTAACCGTACGATCATAGCAAATCGGTTCACGGCGTTTTCTACCATGCCAGTCGAAACTTCGTATCGATCGACGCTGATGACGCGTAGCGTGATCACGTTAATTCGTAGCAAGAAGCACGATTACGCGGTTGAAACATGCCTCGCACTTGGCAGGAAGTTCGATCATGCCGTACCTCGAGTGTGTACTTACATCCAACCGGGTCTCGTTCGCCAAGGTAGCTCCAATCGCGTAGGTCGTTGTAACGACTTTAAGTTATTGCGGGCTCGCGAGGATATTACAAGAACTGTGAGTACATAACGTATGTATCATCCGCGATTCGATACGAACGACTTGATTCCAGTCAATGATGCGTATCGTGTCAAAGGAAAGTCGATCGATAGAGAAGATTTTTTTTATTCGAAAGTGATACTTTAACTCTAGGTTACATTTATTTTTCAATTTTTTTTTCACTATGTTCAAAGTCAACTCAGTTATTTGTTAACGTGTGATGTCTTTGATGTATGGTGAGTAGGATATAAAAAACGTGATATGTGAGTTATATAGTCTTTGAAAGTTAAATAATAATACTATGGTTGACCAGGAATAAAATCATCAGTGATGAGAAAATTACGAGTTGAGGATATTTAATCCTCTGTATTTGACTATCGTTTTTAATCAGACACATTTCCAACATTTTACCATTTTATTTTAAATCTACGTTATTAATCAAATATATTCGAGCTAGTAAAGAAAAAAATTAAGTGATTATCGAGTCACGCCAGAAGAAACACCAATTAGCAATCAATTAGAACTCAATACAGTGATCCTCAGTAATCAAAGTTAATATTTCCTACTAATTAAAACACGTGTTCGATGTCTGCGTAATTTTTATACAATTCGAGAAAAATGGGTATCAAAAATTTCGCAACGATTAAAGTTTCGATCCCGCTTACTCTTCCTGCGTGTAACACTCGATCATAAAATTCAGATAGGTGTTGAAACGTTCTCTCCCGATCTCGGCCAACAACTTACAAGCTTCTCGGTGAGAATTTACCGACGACGGGACGCGCGTAACCTGGTATTGTAATATCGAGCGAACGGTAACAACCTTCGTAACAATAATAATTCTTCCGCATTGCGCGACGATAAATCGTTTTCACCGTATAAACGATATAGTATTCGTATGCGTGTAGCGTACATTCACCGCTGACGATACAACGCAATATATTTCGTTGTATTCTCTTTCGTATTCGCAATAAGGAAGTACTTTTGTCGTTTCGCAAAGGGAAGGACCGGTTACGTCGTAACAGAGCCGGGTCAAACGCGCGATATATCGTACATCCTTGTTTTAGCAAAAAAGAAAGAGAGTTAGGTACGGAAAAGGGATCGATAGATAACGACACTTGCTTAAAGTTTAATTTATTAAATAGCATATATTGGAAGGAAGATGACGGGAGAGAGTCAAACGATATTACGTTTTCTGGCTATCCTCTATCACTGGAGAACGGTCCCCTTCAAAGCACGAAAATTCCAAAGCGTTTTCAACGGTACTATACCCTTTAGAGTGCGAAGGATAAATTAATTTCCCCGGTTTTTATCGGTGGACAAAGGCTTGGTACGCGGAAACACTCGAATATGGTTCCTTTGGTTACGTTTTAAAGGATCACGGCAACTGTAAGCACCCCGAGAACAGGATCGGAAAGTTCTACGACGATAAACTAGAAAACTTGAGTGAAATGCGCCGGCATTCTAGTTTTCAACGGCTTTGGTAGAGTGACTGTGCCAAGGCGCGTGTCCGGGGAACTTCGGTTTACCCTCAGGAGACATAAACTTAAATGCACGAATTTCTCGGATCATTTTTCTTACGGATGCAGACGCAACGAGAAAGACGGAGAGGCTTACGGCTTTCTTTGGCATCGTGAAATCGGACTTTGGCCTCTTTCGACATTTACGACACGCCAGAGTCGTTTTTCTTAGGATTTAATATCTGTTTCGGTTATTCCAAAGATGGATAAACCTAATTCCTATGCTCGAGAACTTCAAAAATTTTGTCCTCTGCGAAAACTTGGAAGGTGGCACGTTCGGTGTCTAAAATTTCATAATTCCTTTCATACTATCCATGCAAAATTTTTTTTAATACAACCTTGTATTAAGCCATCGAAACTACCGATAGTTCGACTATCATAGTACACGTATATCTATAAGAAAACTTTTTTATCGCACATTCGAAACACGCTCTACGTAAGCCAACGCATTACGCCGTAGTAAAATTTTATGAAAAATCACGAAGCTCGAGGTAATACTCTACGGAAAGTCGACACGGCGACCTTTCCGTAAAAAAGGTAAGCTTCTAGGATAGTACGGGACTATCGTTTTAATAAACTCGCGTTACGATCGCGTGTCCATCCATTTTGGGAAGATGAAAGATGCTGCGCTGCAACGGAAGGCTGAGCTGGGAAAGAGAAGCTTCCGAAGGAAATTCAAGGGAGCCGAGAGTCATGCGTGCGAGAGAAGAAAGCAGGGAGAAACAAATAAGGGGGAGCTTGGTTGAAGGAAGGAGTTGGGAAAAAGAAGAGAGGAAAGAAAGTCAGGATGATACGATAAAAAGGGATGCGACTGCGCAAGCTCGCCAACTTGAACAATATCTCTAAAGATGCCGTTGCCTCGAGGTCTCTTAGGCATGAAACTTCATAGATGCTGCGTACGGAAGTGAAAGAGAATTAAAAAGAGCAAAAAAAAAGACACATTTCTAAGTTTATACGTCGAAAGTTTAACGTGCTTTCTTCTACCATGGAGACGATCGATGTGTTTAAAGGTTGTTCGGGGAATCAGAGAAGGTATTAGCGATATTTAATTTTCGAATCGATCGATCTTCGTTCCATAAACACTTCTTTTCTCGTTTCTTCGTTTTCTAATCTAGCTTGTAGAAAGTGTTATGAGTAAGTGACATATAAGAGAAAGGAAAGTTTATTCAAACATTGTTTTACGATAGAAAGAAAGAGAGAGAAGGATCGAAGCAGGTGGGGATATACTTAGCTTCGGGGTTGCTCGGTGTCAAGAAGAAACACGGAAAGGCGATCTCGAGTGGTCTCGCGGCAAAAGTTCGAAAGTTGCGCCGCGAACGACACCGAGTCCAATACCGAGGGAAAGGAAAGAAGAGGAAGAAGAAAAAGTTCTCTTTATTTACTACCGTGAAAGCCGGTACATGTCGTAAAATTTATAGAGGATCGATGCGACTCGTCCCAGCTCGACTACCTGCTCATTCTACTCGCGTATACGTACCTTCGCCAAAGATATGATAACTTTTATGACGGGGATATCCTATTTTCTCTACCTAACCTTCGCATCGAATCTTTTTTCTTTATAATTTTATACAAAAATCGTATCATCCAATTATTGAAAATTTCAAGATACATCGAACCGACTTTCCCAGCACCTGAGCACTCGGGAAGAAAAGAGAGAAGAAGAAATATTCCGAATTCTCTTTGAATATAATAAATTCCCGACCATCTTTTATCGAGGTTCGCGGGTAGGAACTTGACTAGTCTGCATTTGTATTTCGCAAATTGGCCTTCTTCCGTGCCCTAAAAGTTTCCCGCTTGGAAAGCAAGCGGCTTTATTACCCTGCCGTTCTTTTCGTCGACGTCGTCTACCTCCCTTACCCTTTTCCCATCGTGTCAAGGTACTCGGTTTGAAGACGCCCCTTCCACCTTGCTACCAGTCGTCGTTGAGTTTCGTATTACCGCGTTCATCTCCGACCGTGTATTCATGAAAGACAGGTTGCTGCTGTCGCTGCCGTTCTTAAAAGCATGCAGAAGGAACGAATGAATTCCACGAGCGTGTTTTTTTTTCGGGAGAAAAACAATGTGGAAGCTTACTCCGTTTCGTTCACGAATTAAACGCTCGGGTTAAGAGTAATTCTTTAGGTTTTTTTTTTTTTTTATAGCCTTTTGAAAGCACCGATTAAATTACGTTGCTAATTTATGTAATTATTTATAATTTAATAACGACGTTGATTATTACGTTGAAAAGGGTAAAACGTATTTAAAAAAGTGTTTGAAGATTGAAATGGTAATTGAGAATGACGTAAGCTTACGAAAGAAGGCGAGCATTAGCAGATTGACCTACTTGCACGGTAACGCGTAAGAATAGTCTGTGGCATCATCATCAATCTCGGACATATTCGTGGCCCGAGACACGGTCTATTATCTCGCTCTAATTAACCAATCACTCTTAAGGTTATCGTACTTCTCTCTTTCGCACAATTTTCTTTCGAAAAGTTTTACGAATTTCTTTCGATAACACCGTCTCACATTTTTTTCTCGTATCTCTCCATCGTGAAAATAAGATACGCCGTATCATCGTGACACCGAATTTCGCTGGACAGCCGTGAAAATATTTGCCGAAGGTAAAATCGAAAGGTTTTCTAGACGGGACCGAAGAATGACATATTTGCGAAGTGTATCGAAGCAAAACTCTTAGGAAACTTCCTTGTCAGTTTCTCTCTCTCTTTTTCTACTTTTCAGATACTTCCATTTCTGAGTAGTCCTCTCGGACTCGTCAACGATATTATTTGATATTCGAGTAATTTCATATCTTCTCGAGGGTGTCTTCTCCTTAAAAACTCTTTCCCGTTCTTCGAAGAACCTTGAACGGTACCGTTAGTGCATACCTAAGATTACAGAACCCGTTGTAAACGTAAAAAAAGTCAGTTCCTCGAATCAATTTAACATCCTTCAAAGCATTCTATATAATCGATACGAAATTCAATGAGCGATGGAAGGACGAAGTTGCGTAAGGAGAGTCGCATCGTCACGATCGTCCGTGACTAATCGAGAAAAACTGGGAGATCGATAAATCATGCTTTAGTATTCATTCTCGTGCGACAATGTCGACGAGAAAAACCGCAAGGAGCTATCGTCGGCAGGTATTTGCGATTTATATCTCAGGAATTCACGTGATAATAACGAGCAAGACTCGCTTGTATAATCAGACGAGTCCTTGGGGTTGTACTTTATTTGGTTGGAAGGATCGGAAAGAGATCGATTTTATTAGGTCGAATCTTCGATCGTACGCGGATCACCCACGCTTTCGCGCTTTACAACGGTTATGGAAGTAAACTGGCACGCTGTTGGGCCTCTCGAGATCGTTATGGTCGACCTCCTGGTGTGCGATCTATGGGACAAGAGAAGGAAAGAGATGGAGAGATGGGAAACAAGTTTTGTGGATGAGAGTAGACTACTGGGATGGATATGGGCTTGGGGAGACGTCGTAGTTAGCGTTGATCTTCTTCTCGCGTTAAAAGGGTGATACGGGTCTTCGGACAGCGTTATGGTCTTCTTCACATTTTGTAGTTACACGAGTCATTCTTTCGAACATAATGCTGAAGCATGTGATTACTGCTTGACTTTATAAGTTTGCTACTTTTTTCCTGGAGGCAGTCACTTTGCTTTTGAATTGCTCATATTTAACTTGTAGGTACTTATTGTTAGTACCTGCGAATTTGTCGTATTTAAATTTTCAAATAAGTCTTTAAATTATTATTTCGCAAACAATTGACAACATTTTTTAATATGATACTGTTTGAGAATAGTAATCGATATCGGTAATTATCATTTAAAGTTATCTCTTACAATTGTCTAAGTACATTGAAAAAGAAATGACATACACCCTTTTAAAACCAATAGGAATATTCGGGTTAAATAGTCTGAATCTTCTGTTTGAAACTTAATCAGATTCCTAACCGACTCTCCGTCGGAACGGGTATATAACTCATGGTACGATCGTCGAACCCTACACTCCGTCAATTACCGCAAGTAATTATCTTAAACGAATAACTTCGGTTAGGAACGAAGGCTACAGGCAGAAGGCTAAAGATAATCGTAGTTTAAGGTTGTGTATCCATTCAGGCGAAGTCTTCTCCTTCAACTTCGTTGATTAGCTTCTACGCGAAACTCGAAGCGAAAGACTTCGCGAAAATAAGGTGCGCGTGCAAGATGGTTACGAGCGTCGGCTACGTAGGAAATCTACTTTGCTCGAGTTAAATCGCTGCTCTGACTTTCTTTTTTTTTCATCTTCTCCTTCTTGACTGCACCATAGTCGTATATGTATTTTTGAGGCTCTCTCGGAAGCAAGAACTCACGAAAAGGGAACGAACTCGCGAAGCGCAGCGGGATCGCGCAAACATCGAGCCGAAGATAAGATAGACTAAATAAATAATTGAACGTCCGGCTGTTAGTCGGCTCTGGGTTAGGGGCGTCGATAACCCTCTCCTCCTTTCTCTCTCTCTTTTTTCTTTGGTCTTTCTCGGCTACTTCGTCCGAAGGCGGGCTCTTTATCTCGAATCTGTCCAAGTGCGCGCCACGGCTCTTGGGATGTTCTGCTTTACGAGACACTCGCCCCTCTCTTTTCCCTCCAAGTATCATGAAATTAAAGCCATCGTACTTTTCGAGTCTGGCAGTCTGCTGGGAATGAGAGACGAGACAAAGAGGGAAGAGGATAAGCGTTTGCTTTTTCCTTTTCGCGACATAATAACGAAAGGTACCGGAACAGCACTTTTGGCGCTTTGGTTTCGTGGTACCGTACACGCGAAGATTCTTCTCTCGTTATTTTCGAAACTATTCGTCTTTTCTTCCACATTTTTTTTACGGATTAACGAAAAAGTTCCTTCGACTGTCTGAAATTCGTTGCGTTTCCTTTCGCGAAAATATCGTTCCGAGGGGAAGAAAGGAATAGAAAGAGAGTAAAGAAAGGATAGGGGGAAAAGGAAATAAAGTCGAGGCAGGAAAGCTCTAAACATTCGGCGAGTCTATTAAAAATCCATTATCGATATTGATTTATCGTGTTTCGTGAAATCCCTTCGATCGGGAGAGAAGAAGACTCGCCGTCGTGGGAAACAAGTAGCCGCATTAAAGGGCCGTAAAAGAATATCGGTAACAAAAGTTTATTGTCGTTTTTATCATCCTTCTCCACCAGTCTACTCGTTATTGTCGAACTCCACGCTTTCTCTTCTCCTTTTTTCCTCCAGGAATATAAACTTCTATCCCTACCCCGTTTCTCTGCTCGCTTTTTTCTTTACTCATCTTCTTCCTCTACCTTAAAGGAGCGTTAATCATCGCTTCCGTCCCAGTACGCGACATTTTTGCGATCGATGTCGCTTATTTTTATAAGCCTATTTCAGGGAATCGTTAAAAGAAGGCGTCATGCGCTAACTCGTAGGCCTTAGTCGCGTACCTACGGGAGAGCGTATGCAAAGTTCTTCCACATCGTCGTTCGTTTAACGAGCGTCAAAAGAGAGGGAATAGGTAGCGTGCGGTTTCATTACGAGATCGTTAAAAGTTTACGACGTTTCCCGAATGGTTACGCGGGATAAAGAAATGCGCACGGATCGATAACGATTCTTCCCTTTTCCTCTACCACGTTCGTCCCTCGCGCTATCGATGACCCAAGAAACGTGAAACGCGTGGATTAACTCCTATGTTAGGGCTTAATAGTATTTTTTTTTCTTCTGTTAATAGTAAATTTGTTTTCTTGCAAAAAAATATGTGTCGAAATTTATGAAATAATTAGAACGTATCGGGTTACATTTCTTTTCATAAAATAGTATAAAAATACGTGACTATTCGAGTATTTTTATGTCAAGTGAATAAAAGTGTCGCAACAATGTTTACATGATCATAACCACTCCTTTATGTACATTTCCCCGAATCGTTCGTTGACCCTGAAACGTAGCGATTATCTTCTCTCCTAGCCGAAGACCGGTCTGATAAGTAAGCAATAGACGATAAGACATTTCCAAGGTGACAAAAGTATCCTCATCGATGTTCCCTTATTCTTCTTTCGTCGGTTTACACCGAACGAATATTTTCAACGAGTCACATCGGCTGCTCAACGTGAAAATTAATTACGTCGAACACGAATTCTCGCGTGCAAACGAAACGGGGCTCTTCGATAATCTCTACATCGCACGAGAATTAATTTGTCTCTCCCACTCTCTCTTGCGCTCGTTCGAGAAAGAACAGCTTCGGTGCAGTCGATCGGCCAAACGCGTTTTCGTAATGGATCGGTTAAACGATGGATAAATCACGAGAGTCTCCACGTACGAATGTCTAGTAAAATGCCGAGAAAGAGAGAGAGAAAACGGTCCAGATAAAAAGAGAAGATAAATTCCTGTATCGAGAGAAATAAATCCTTACCAAGGGGAAAAATGCATCGTTTACGCTTCAAAAATGTTTAGGAAGCAAGTTATCAAGGATTCCGAAACGTGAAAACGATAGGTTCCGTGTTAGTCCCGAGCAAAGCATGAGATTTAGACGGAGCTTGCGTGAAATACGATATAAGGCAGATAACGGGAAGGATTATATCGTTAATACCCCTTTCCCTAAATTCGATTAAACCGCGAAGCCCTGATCCTCTTAACCCTTTTGAAGCCCAAAGAGAAATTCGATTAAAGGGAGTAACGCTTTCGAGTTCTATGCCGGAACGACCCTGGATGGATCTCTGGTGCTATCGTTTAAAGACCCGCTATTCTCTACGGCACTGCGTTCAATTTTTCTCTTCTACCATTCGAAAATAAAAACGAACGAAGAGTAGAAGCGAGAGAGAGAGAAGAAACGAAATCTCGTTGACGGTTAGCCGAACGTCGGTGTTTTGCTTGTTATCAACTACGCTGCTCGGAAGCCGTTAGCAAAGCTCGTTTCAAACTCCAATTCTTTCCGTTTCGCACGAGTTACAATTTCTCACTCCTACTTTGTAAACGCTGTTGTTCAATGTTGAACACGAAGTAGTTACCATTGTAACGAAAAACAAAAATTGTAAAAACTGACAATAGTATATTTTTGTTTTGTTTCGTTATTTTTGTAATTTTTTTTTACATCAAACCAAGCACAGTAGCCGTTACGATAGAAAAATATGCTCGTTGGGAGCGCGTCTAACTTGTGCCCAGTGAATATTCGAGGAAGAAAGAAAGGGAGAGAGAATTGTAATATATGTGAGCGCGCACGAGCGAACGATAGAATATCGTAACGCGAGCGCGACACAAAGATCACGGCCATTCTTTATATACCGCTCGGCTTTATAAATCGCGTGCGCGGAGAGATCGAGAATATTTAAGGGAGTGTCGACTTTACGACGATTCGCGCGAAGCTTGGAATATACACCAAGAGTACTTTGTTCGAAAAATCCACTGCCTTGCTTTTTATAGCTTTCGGGAAAAGTTCACGGATATTCGCGGACGAAAAATTTCGTGAAATCGCGTTAAACCGTCTGTGCGAAGGTATTCCGAAAGAAGCTCTTCTTTTTTTTATTACATCACGGTCATCGATCGGTTGTAAAAGTTTGCCCGGAAATTAAATCCTTCAACGACGTTGCATACCTTTAGCAAATATTTCTATTAAACTAAATTTGATCACATCCTGACGAACTGTGTATATTTTTCTTTGCATCGAAGCTGTCGATAAATTTTAATAACTTTTTATAGATAAAAAAATAGTTCTTTTCTATCTCACATCGTTGGAATACGAAAAGAAATTTTTTTTTTTTATAACCATTAATATCGTTCACTCTCGACATCCATCGATCGTTTCCTCCCTCGCTCTCTTTTCCTATCTCTTTTTCGCTTCTCGATCCAGCCCTTTTTTTCTATAGAATCGCACGATTCAAGGTCCGTGCGTCGACTTGCCATGATTTTACGAACGAGAAGGATCGATCGATCGGTCGATCGATTATCGAAGGTATACGAAGGAACGATTTGCTTGCGTGCATATATACGTCCAGGCGTTACCTTTTTAAAGTTCTGTGCTTAACGACGAGACTGGCCGTGCTTTACGCTTTATTCCATTGGGGATCGGTCGACCTTAAATCAATCTATCTAGGTGCCACTGCAAAAATCCATTCGTTAACGAACTCGTCTTTTTTTTGCTTCTTTCAGGTGAGCGAACATCGCGTGAGAGAGAGGGCTACGCCTCACGCCTCGATGATTACTTACCATGCCAATCGAACTTTTCCTAGGATTCGTATGTTTTCTTTCATATTTTTAAACGAACGTTTATGCCAATTTTTTTATTATTTAATGCTTCGTTTTGTTCTTTAACCCATTATAGACTGGTGTGATATTTCAGCATTTTCTACATTTTATTTAATTTTTATCACCTGAACCGAATGGATTTCTATTTTTGTCTACAATTTTCAATATAGACATCATTGTAACTTTGAAATCCTAAGTAGTTTTCCTTGTAATAGAGTATTTAAAAAATTGTTAGTTTATATTAATTTGGCTATAAAGGGTTAATGAGCTTTCATGAACACGAATGTACCTAGAAACTTATTCTATCCAACCGTAACGTTAAAATATTTGAACAATAATACCGGTCGAAGATCGCCGATGGGCTAATCTCGATTAGATAGAAATCGATTTTATAGTAGCGACGATAGAAGATCGGAAGCCTTATCGTTGCAGATCAGAATGAATTCGCAACAAGTTTCTAATTAATTGGACTCGATTCACGGGCAACGAGCACGCTATAGGGAGCTTAGACATCGTTATTATTGCTACTCTATCTACGCTATCGGCATTTCACGAGGGAGATTATAGGTTAACCGGCTCGAACGAAGAGAGAATCTCTGGGAACTAAGCTTGTGACTTTTTTTTTTTCTTTTAAAACTACCTCGGCAAATCGACGGACGATATAAATTCGTTTCTAGCGATCTCACCGTTAGGGGAGTAATAAGGATACGATCTTTTCGAGAAAGAAACGAAGGATAGTTAATACCGAATTATATTTTATTACCGTGAAACGCGTTTCTTCGATCTTTGCCTGTATGCGCACACACGAAGGGAAGAAGCTCGCGGAAACGCGTGGTTTCACGCTTCGTGGAGTCTACTCGTGCTCCGTACAGGAAGTTCAACCGAGTTTCTGCTCCGCGGTGATCTTTCATTCTTTCTTCGTCGATCGTTAAGCCGATCACTTGCTCCTCTTCTTTCCAGAAAATTTTTCTTCTTCTTTTATAACCAATAAGAGACCGAGAGAGAGAGAGTCAAGAATACGAATTTAACGCCAACACCATACCGGTTGTCTCTTTCGTATCTCCGTTATGTTTCTTCGTAATTTGCTTCTTTTCTTTGCTCGTCGAAAATCGTTAAAGTCCAACGACTTCCCGTATCTCGATCGAATCGGTCGGACACCTCTTGCATTTATTTCACTTCGAACTTCCTACTCTTTTTTCGCATAAATCGTACGTAGGATCGAGTAACGCGAATTTGAAGGAACGGAAAGAACACGCAACCCTCGCGATATCCTGATTAATGGCGGGATAATATCCTGCAAGCACTGTGATATTCCAACCATACGTCTTTCGGCTCGATGCATAACGGAAATCGCTTTTATGTACCCCCTTTTGTATCCAGCTGCGTCTATCTTCCTCTTGCCATCGATTTATGATGTTTTCATCTTCCTTTTACTCTCTCTCTTTACTCCTCCACTCTTTCACCGACGTCACCTTTTCTCTCTTTCCTCTCCAACCTGTCACATCCGACGATAGTTTCTTTCAATACAACGCCAACGGGAAACCTCGCTCGTTTTCCCTGTTCCACTTGAGTTTCGTTCCACTTCTGTCAGACGGTTACATAAAACGTCGCTCGATGCTATTCGATTTAGACGTTACCACGCAATATTCTATCCTCGATTGGTATTACTCGAGTGAACTCGACGATCCTGTTTAAATGCTTCTTTTTTCGATTTTTCGTTCGTTTATCTTCTCTTCCACACACCGTACCTTCAATTTCACGCGAAGTTCGTATCTTGTTATTTTCATTCTCAGCTTTTAAACCTTGCTAATATTACCGAATTTCTAATAACTTTATTTATAAAATCAATTTTTTTTCGATAACCAGATTTCTCTCGGGATATCCCAGCACTCATCTATCAGCAATAAAATACGATAAACGATAGTATAAAGTTTGGAAGTAAATTTTGTTCAATTACACGGCTCGATAAATGCTCGTGAAAGAGAATCCGTCTTTTAATATTAGATATCCGTTTGGAGGATTTCCTTGGAAAGCTGTCGCGAAAAGAGCTTGAAATTCCTTTAAGAGATGATATCAATGAAAGAGGCTTTCCATATGTACTCACATGGGTACTCGTACACACGTACGTAAGTAAGTAGAATTCGTGTGCGCGTAGGAGCGTCCACCCACGCGTCTCGTTTCATAGCTCGACGCGCCGGTCGATGATGTAACGCGATAACTCGCATATTTAAGAAAAACAAAGGGGGATAACTAACGACGGTGACCGAACGGGCCTTAAGATAAGCACCTCTTTCTCTCTCTCTCTTTAGCATGAGATTCTATAGGGGAGAGGATAGCATCTCTTATCGTTTCGAACTTCCCTCTTACCGGAGATGTTATCACGAAATTTAAACGTTTATCATCTTAAACGTGCGAAGAACCACGTTCGGAATGATCATTTGCAAAAAGGCAGTTATTCACGTTTTGAGGTGTTTAAATAAAGTTTGATAACTAAAAATAAATTTCTTTTTCTTTTTTAATATTAGTTTAATATTTTATTTAAAGTCTAATGGTTTTGTTTAATGGTACTTTAATAATACGATATTTTGTTATAATTGTATAAACTCTTTTGTAACGTTTAACTAGCAAATACCAGAATCGGTTTTATCTGTCAAAATACGTTTGTCACATGGACACCCTCTATTACCGTAGATAATTCCTTTTGACATTTTGTTCGAACTCGGAATTCGAAGTTTCTTATAGATCAACGTGACGAGGGTAGCTTTAAAGTCGTATTTATCGATAGACGAATTACGGCGGTTTCTCGGGAAAGCGTGGGAGTAGCCGTGAAACGAGCGATCATCGATCATCGAGAAAAAGTCCTTCGTTCCTTTTTTCCCTCTCCAGAATTTTCTTTGTGTTCTTTCGACTCAAGGTCACTCGTAGCGGGCTCTCTCTCTTTCTTCAGGTAGGCGGGATATTTCCTTTGCAGTATTTGCTCCTTGAACTCCGAGTATCGTCGTATTTCAGAGGATATTTCTGAAAATTGTTACCTGTTCTCGACCCGTTCCCTAAAAATATATCTTTGGTTGTTCCACATTTCGAACTGGTTTACGAGGATCGCTCAAGACGATCGTCGATTAAACTTTTACCTTTGGTATCCTATAAATAATTCTCTTTTCATGCGTTCCACCTATTAAAAAAATATTGTAATATTTATGAATCGATTTGGTACATATAGACAATGTTATCAAAGATAGAAGGTTTCGTATTCGCAGGAGAGACACCGCGGTAAACGATGTTTCCCAGGTTTAACGAGAAACCAATCGTACGTTGTATCCTCCAAGCCAAAATAAGGACGATAAGGAGTCCAGGAGTTGCAATAACGAAGAAAAGAGAGAGGACGTCTCGCTGCGATCCGTCAGAAGGAACGCAACAATGCATCTTCGTCGCTGATTAGATGCAGACGGCGCGATAACCAACGACATCGTCGGTAAACAGCAGAGAGAATCTTCACGAGCCTCCAACGACCTCTCTCTCTCCTCTCTCACTCTCTTTTGCTTTTCAACGGACGCACACCGTTCGTCCTTGTCTCTTTCTTCTCTTCTTCTTCCGTTCTACGATGGCTAAGCACGATGACACTGCTCTCCAGGCGCATCGGCGACACGCCGCAAATTTGCACCGTTCCGCGTCTCTACATGCTCCGACAATCGTGCGGTAGCAAATAACGCACTCGTGGAAAAGAGGAAGAAAAGAAGGAAGACAGCGTACAGACTGCGGAGATATGACGTACACGAAGGTTGTGGATTTTTTTCTGAACTAGCTGTACGTGTAACTTCGTTAGGGTGTGCTTCAAGATTTGGTTTTTTTAAATTTCATGAAAAAATGTTTTATACCAAATTCAACTCCCCGGGGCTATGAATAGAGATAAAAGGTATTCCAAGTTTCATCAGAATCTATTCGGTAGTTTCGGCATGATACGTACACAAGAGGATAGACAGACAAACAAACATTTTTTATATGCCACTTTTGACTCTTGTTGGTCTTAAATAGTCTCCAAAATGATTTTTTCTAAATTAACTCGAATGTACAGAATTGACTTTCTTTACAGTTTTATTCATATAGATTTTGTAGAGTGATATCTTTTACGAACTGATTTTCTTAGAGTTTGTATTTTCACAGGCAATCTTTATCATTTATTAGAATTACTTGCGACGTATTGAAGGATTATAAAAAATCGATCGCGTCGACGTTTATCCTTAGAGATAGCAGCTTCGACGGCGATGCGTTTATCAGAGTCAATTAAAGGAAAAGCACCGTAATTTGGTTGTCTAAGTTCTCGCACGGGACGTGTCCTCCCTTCGGTGAGATTCTTTCTTGCCACGGTAAAATGACTCCGATATTTATCTTGTACGTGGCCCGTTACGAGCCATACTAGGTACGTAGGTACACGAGGGAAGACGAAGAAGAGGATCGCGTTAAGGGTAAAAGAGGGAAAAAGGAGAAGAGTAAGCGAGAGAGAAAGGGAGACTTTCACGAGCCGTATCGTCTGGAGGGAAGCTAACGCTTCAGTGATGTTTATGTAACGTTGCAGCTTTCTGGGAGACGTAAAAGAGGCAAGCGGGTCTTGGGACGCGCGTTAGATATTTTACTAAAGTCTCGCGAGTACTTTAAAGTTTGTTACTTTCGGGGTTAGGAATTAGATTTTGTATAAAAGGGAAAGAGAAGCTAATCGTTACGATTGGAAAGGTGATCGTACCCTCAGCTTCTCTTCTCATTTCTTTCATTTTGTACCGACATGATTTTGAGTCTTCCTCTAAAAATGTAACATTGCGTTCTTAACAATTAGCAGTACCTTTCATCAAGGCTTAATAGCTCCTCATAAACATATTTAAAAAAAAAAAGATAATTATCATACGACTCTCATAAATGATTCAAATTTACAACCGACCGTCTTTCTAACTTTCTTTAACAAAAATTTATTTATTTCCCACCCAACCGATTAAATATTAATTTACTTCTCCACAACAATGAATAAGAATTTCTTACCAAAGTACAATATATTCAAAGAAAATAGTTTCTCGGTCTCGGTTGAACGACACAACGAGAATTCTCCACAATCCAGACGTTTCCAGCAGAAGGGCGGAAGAAAGTTTCTCTCTCTGGGCTGTCCTTTGCAGAAGGAAGCTCTAGCGCGATATCTATCCGGCACGTTTCCCACTCGCGGAAAGCCTCGGCGAAGAGTTTATCGTCCTCGGGCTCGTTAAAATGCGCTCGCGCACGTGCGAGCAAGCTCTCGGGTAGATTTATCGGCTAGAAACCGCGAGACAGGTGGCAATACTCTGCTCGAAGCTGCCAGCCGTGGTGGTAGCGGTGGTGGTGTAGTGGGTGGCCGCTTGTCGCGTGCCCTCCATTTTCGTGCCTCGACCGCGTTCGTAAGCGACTCGAAAGTCGAAGAAACGCGCACTCGACGTCGCGCCTAAGATATACGATTCTCATTTGCCACGCTACGCGAGATTAAAAGTTGAAACTTTGCTCAGGAGAGAGAGAGGAAAGATATTCAAGCGAATCGATCGAGCCGAACTCGCGAGTTTAATTTATTAGCCGTGGCGACGGCGAAGAGAACGTTATGCCCGTGTAGGAAAGAGCAAAAGAGAGAAAGATTTTGTTGGAAAGTTGAATGGGGACTCGAGAATTATTTTTACAAGGCTGCTTATTTAACGAGCCGGTCTCCTCGAACGAAATCGCTAATGACGCTGTGATTAATACTAATTGTTGAGAGATTAGGATCTACCGCAAAGAATTTAATCGTTTACCTTTGCTGTTCTTTTATTCGTGCTGACATATCCGGATGAATAATTGAGTATTATAATTAAAGAGACAATTTTATCATCGAAGAAGGATAAATCTAACAATTGTATACAAGAGATACGAAAGATTTTTATGAAATATTCACTATCGTTTAATCCGGTATGCATCGGATAGCGTGTGAAAATAAAAATCTCTCGAGCATCCTCTCCTTCTCTCTAGCTTTCATCGAATATTAAATAAACTAGAATATTCGATTATCACTTCGATCCAAGCTCGTAACGCGACGACAAGCGAGCAGCACGGTCTCGCGAGCACGATCGAATCGCCGAGGTTAGGACGGGGCCCCGCGCGTACGATGCGAAGGAAAATGAAATGAAAATGAATTTCATAATTACACGGAAGATCGTATCGACTTGCATCGAGCGAGATACCCTCGTAATCGTGTGATTTACCGCGGGTCGCGACGAGTACCGATAATAATCTCGTGCTTGTAAAACGTCGACGAGTCCGGGGATCAAGTTTCGTGGATCTCGACGCGCGTTCGTCCTGCTTCTTTTTTTTTCCCCGCGAGAGAACGTTTCGCAAGCGACGACATAAAGAAGAAAAGAGGTCGCGAGAATACTCGGTAATTACCGTAGCGGCCGATTTCGCGAGCGAAACCACGGGGAAGCTACGAATTTATACTCCAAAGAGTCACGATGACCGATCGGCACACGATCAGTTAAAGAGAGAGAGAGAGAGAGTGGACGTCGTTCGTTATTATGAATCGTTGAGTCGAGCTTTCCTACGTGTACCATCGTGAATCATTCGAGAGATTCGTGCTGTTAGTTTTGTCCGTGCGAAGACGAATGTCCTCGGTGTCTTTCCTGGTGAAGGAATCGTCCAATGAAATCGCATCGAGAACCGGCTTTTCCCGCCTGAGTTTTTATTCAAATTAAATGCCGTAGCGTTGCCGTACAATTTAACACCGTGTTCCATCTATCTCTGGGTAGATAATTTTAAACGACTTTGGTAAACAATCTTGGAAACTTTACAGAAATATCGAGAATCTAGTTAGCTCGTTATTCAACTAAACTACCGTCGTCTAGCTTCTCTATTCCTAGAACAGCATTCGAAACAACGATTTAATATTTCAACCTGGAAAGTCTGAGATCATCCTCGTCGTGCTAAGAACCGTTCTCGATGTTGGCGCCGCGAGAAATCAACGAAGCACCGGCTGTCTAATTACCGGTTTCTCTCGTCAAGGAGACGAACGCCGTGACGTCGCGACGTCTACCGATTGAATTCGCACGAAGTTAAGGAAATGAGAAACGCCTAGTGGTACTAAAAAGACGACGATAAACGTACCCGACGTATCGCGAACTTCCTCGAAGACAATTTTCATGTTACTTCTTGCCAATTAACGAGATACCAGTAAACTGTTCTATAATTAACATCATTTTTTTTTATCCACGAGCAGGGGTATTATCTTCGGACCGTCATCAAATCGGACATTTCGAAGGCATCATTACGCGTTTAATATGTGTAGGGATATTTCTTGTTGACTTAAAAAAAAAAAAAAGTCTTCCAATAGCGAGCTTCCTTTATGCTCATGAGATCTCGGCAAAAACGAAAGACACGCTTGTTTAAACTCTCCCGACTTCCGTTTGGTATTTTTAGTAAATTACTCATTAGCGAGAGGAGAGCAAAGTCGTCGCGAGGAGGCACGGAAAGAGAGTAGGTACGCGTATAGAGAGGCCGACTCCTTGTAACCTTGGCTCTCCGGGACTTTAAAAAAAACCCGTTCGCGACAGCTATATTTCGTGCGAACGGATCCTCCTCCTCTTCTCGTAGCCGCAGACTCTTCGGTGAATGGCGATGTCTTGGCGTCTCGATGAGAACGCTCGAGCGTGACGACGATGTCGGTGAGACGCGATCGCCTTGGTCTCTTCTTGGTGGTATTGGTAATGGCGATGGTAGTACTTATAAACTCTCCAATGGTGGTGGGGTACTCCGGTGTGCTACAGAAGGGCGAGACTTGGCCAAACACGAGACATCCTACCGAGTAACTGGACGGGGACCTCGGTGCACCCGTCAAACCAGTTTTATCGGCTACTTCCTTCGGGATGAGCGAGGCAGGTAGAACGATACACTCGGCTTTTAACCATGGCGCCCCCCTCTCTCTGGAGCATCATTTTTCAACTGCTTTCTTCTTACCCAATTTATGGAATATAAAAGTATCTTATTTTCCAACGAAAATCTTATATACGTAGATATTTATTCTTGACCCTTTGATTATGCTAAGAGCAACGATAATTTCGTACAAATATTATCACGGTGTCGGTCACCGATCGTTCGTTCCAACGTAACGCGAGATTCAGGGATATATTCTATCGAAAAGATATACGCTCCGAAATTATAAACCTATCGGTCTTTTATATAGATTACGACACGTACGTGTTATTGTATCGTATAACGTTACAGGTAGACGATGTATATTCTCTCGCGCAGAGGCGGTCCTTTATCCAGAACGATAAGCGCCGTCACAGCGTTTGGTTTGTCAAGGGGGAAACGCTATAGGTCTTCGTGCGTGTGTATGCGTATAAACAACTAAAGAGAGAGAGAGAGAGAGTAAATCGCGTTTCTTCTCCTCCTCAGGCACATTTATCTCGACTCGTCGTCGAGGCACCGATAATCGATGATTTATGATCGAAGACCGAAATTATGGTAACTCGATAGAAAGTGCCGGAAGAGAGACAGCGCGAGTCAAATCGATGACGGTCGTTCGTCCGACGAAGACAAAACGGGGAAGGGTGGATTATCGATTGTACGCTCGATACGCGATACCCGACGTATGAACATCTTTGCGCGCCGTTTACACGTCGGTCCGAGTGTGAATATATCGATATCGTGTATGCGTCTCTCTCTCTCTCTCATTTACTCGTTCGTCCTATCCAGCTTCGTACAGTCCGTCGCGCAGACTATCGAGTATCGTTCGTAGTATCGAGTGCATAGACCGAGAGACGATGACCATGACCAACGTCGATTGTGATGCGATCGATGAATCGGATCAAGAGCGTCGCTTTGATGTTCGCTCGATCGAATGAGATCACCGATAAATCGACTTTTCAAGGTATATGTTATTTCTAAACTAGATTACAAATATATTTGAAAATTTATTTGCTTGAGATGTTAATTGAAATATCTTTTCCAATTGTGGTAATCATACATTTTTTTTTTTGCGATTTGAGGTAAGTATGCAGACAAAATATTCGGATGGAAGTAAGTTTGAGGATGACATATTGTTGCAAGTCTTTTTGGTTTCAATTTAAATTGTAATAGAAAATATTTGTTGTGGGGTTCGAAGAAATATTTTGTTGTCCTTATTTAAATAAATCACTTTGTGTATTATCTGAGAGTTGTTTAGAGTCTTGTAGAAAATAATGAAGCTATAACACTCGATTTTGCAAATAGTATTTGTAAGGCTTCTAAATGTAATTCATCAGTTATGAGAAGAGTAAGGATTGATATAAAAAATGTAATGATAAATTTTTCCATATCTTGATCCTGAAAAGAATTATAATCAAAATCAGATAGATATACGAATTTCCGTAAAATCATTAATTATATTACTCTGTAAACTTCTTTTGCCTTCAATTACGAGAAAGCAACAATTAGTAGCTCCATGTTCTCGTGACTCTCATTGTCTATCCTTCCTCGCAAGATCTTCGTTTCGTTATCTCGTTTCATCTCGCGTCACGGAACGGATCGTCCAGGGAGTCAACGACTCGGGGATCCGGACGTCTGGTCGATGAGTCATTGTCAATGACCAGACCGATCCGGACCGGTTTACTGATTTTATAAATAGAAAACAATACCACTTCTCGTCGGTCTACCGTCATCGTCTACCTCTCGCAGTTTCTCTCTCTCTTACTACTTAGTTTTCCCAGTCGTAGCTTCGAACGTTATTCGCCGGGCATCGAATATTCTTCCTATCTCGTACGTCGAATCACGTACCTATCCGTTCTTGTTTCCTATCGCACGATTTATAACTCGCCTATAACGGCATACGATCGAGTTTGTTATAACTTCCACGATGTAAATATCCAATGCATTTCAAGATCAAGTACGAGGCTTCTAATTTTTTTATCATCCAATAAAATACGTATTACAAATATAAAAGTTTGCTTGTAAATTGGATATTTACTTTCCAAATTTCGTGAAAAAAGAATATAATATCCCGCCACTTCCGCGTGAATAATACGTAGTAGATATAAAGGATACGGGAGGGTCTCGTAAACATCAGGAGGCAGGGATGTCGAGCAACATAAGTTTATCGAAGTTATCCTCTTTGACCCTTAAAACCGCGCAACTTTCTAATTAAAATCTAAAGTTTGCCGAAAACTCGGAGCTGCTAGAGAAGCATTGAAAAGTTTACGACAGCTGTGCCGTCTGTTCCGCATGGGTTAACAATAGGAGGTAACGCGGTTGATAGGACGACGGTCATTTTCTTAGTAAATTATTCGTGTAATCGTGGCCTTTCCTTATTAACGGACTAACAGGCGGCTACGTTTCGTTCTCTTTCAGAAAATTATAGCGAAACGAGAAGAACGGCGAACTTTTCCTCGACGATTACGCGAAAAAGAAACGTACCGTCTTCGTTTCGAGAATTTCTTTTAGAAAAGCATCGACTGGCTCTCGCGAAGCCGTTAATCCTTGATAGCGAGAGAACGGTTCTTATCAAAGGAAAACTCTGACCCGTTATGGCCAACTGCGCTCCTATCTCGCCGGCTATTAATCTGCGCGAATTGCAGTTCTCTCTTACCCGGTTTGCAACGAGTTTCTCTCCCGTGATACCTACCTGGCGCTCCATGATAGCTGCCAAAGGAATGCCGTTCCTTTCGTTTCGATTTTCGTCATATTCAGAATTCGTTCGATGAAAAGTGTCTTGCCTTTGGGCGTAAGCGATATATCTTGCGTTTGTTGGAAATCGATATATACTATTACGTATTATCCTTCACGCGACCTGGAAATACGTTGTCTCGTCTAGTTCCCTTTGATCGCTGCTCTCGTAAATTCTAACGGAACGGAGATAAATCGCGAAGTCTCGTAGAGTTTTCTTTACGATGGGATATCGATCAATTTCGAAAAGAAATATTAATGACGACGATATAAAATTGTTTCTTACGAAATAAGACGCAAATTTTGTAGTTACCTACTTATATTTACTCGAATAGCCAAGGGGAAAAAAAATTCTTGGGAAACGTTAAGCGAGAAACGAAAAAAGGGGTTTAAAGTAATTAAGACACTCCGGTAACGACGTTAACCGAGATAATTATAAATCTCCCTCTTTTTCCTCCGTAGTTTTCTTTACTTTTCTCCGCGTTCGCTTGAAATATTTCTGCCCTCTTGGGCCGACGTTCGGAGGCAGCATCTGTAAAATATTTAATTCCTCTCTTTCTTGATTTAATACGAAGTCCGAGCAGTCTCGGTGAGGTTGCGACAGTTGGACATCTCGAAATTTTAACCGGTACCCGTTTTTATATAGGTACCTATAACTATATAACCAGAAAGAGCAGACGGAAAAATAAAGGTCGACCCGTTCGCCACTTTTTTCCTTCGTCCATCGTCGCCTTTCCCATTTCTCTTCTTCTCGTCCAGCCATAACCTTCGTCATCTACTTTGTCGGACCGAAGGACGTCGCCGGCGATTCCATAATTCCTCGAGAATTGTCGCCTTTCTCTCCTTTTTTTCCTTCTTTCTCTTTTCCTTTTTAATCGTCGACTGACTCGCTATACAAATACCTTCGTGAAGAATTCCGTCAAGATTCCCGTCGTTCGATCATCCTTGTTAAATATTTGATCGACGGATGCCTCGGACGATAATAGATTTAGGTTCTTACGTAAACTGTGTGCGGAAGAAGTATAACGAAAAAATGGATCGAAACTGTTGTGTATGTACGGGAATAAGCAAATACGTAAGATGAACAAATAAAGGTTTATTACTAAAACGTATAAACGTGTTGCCTGAACGGTGGTCCATGCGGAAGTGAAGACAAAGCCGCTAGCACGCTATGCTCGGCGTCCGTATACTCTTTTGTTTTACATCGCTTGCTGCCCAAACGCTCCCTACATCTTCGATTCGACATATCGATTCTCGAACGCTCGCTAACACTCCCTCCCCTTAACAAGGAATGCTAGTGTACATACACTTCGCCGTATCGCTGTGGCGGCCTACGATTGCGCATACATCTTTCTAATATCTCCGGCCCTTCTTGCTGAATCCTGGGAACATTTCGTTCCTCTTGCTGCCTTTGAACAATTGGTGCATTATCCGGTGGTACGTAATCAAATTCTAAATCGTTATTTTCGTTTGGGGTATCGTCCCCGATTCTTTGTAATTGATTTATATGCCGTTTCCATATTCGGCCGTCATCTAACGCTATTTCATAATGTAGTTTACCTAATCGTCGAGTAATTTTTCCAAAACACCATTTCTTATTTCCGAAATAATTACGACATTGCACTCTCTCTCCCTCTTCGAGGACGCGAGCTTTCTTTCCCTCATTCACATTTGTATAACCTTGCGGTTTGATAGGTAATATTAAGTCTAATCTAGTTCTTATTTTTCTAGAAAACATTCTTTCTGCCGGTGATTCTTTCGTATTTGCATGTACTGTAGTTCTATAGGATAATAATAATTGTTGTAATGCAATCTGAATATTATCAAATGTCGGTATTTTCTGTTCTAGGTTCTTTCTTAATCCTACTTTTAAAATTTGTACGAATCGTTCTGCCTGGCCATTCGTTGAAGGGTTATATGGAGCTGTGAATTTTGGAATAACTCCATTTTCTCTTAAAAACGATAAAAATTCATTAGAACGAAAATTCGTACCGTTATCCATTACTACTACTCGAGGGATACCAAATGTACTGAAAATTTCCCTACATTTTTCAATCGTAGTTTTAGCAGTAATGTTGTTAACTATTCGCACTTCCGGCCATTTTGAAAATGAATCCACTAAAACTAAGAAATAATGATTCAAGAATGGCCCTGCATAATCGATATGTACTCGCTCGAACGCTGTAGTTGTTGGCTCCCAACAATGAGTTTCTACTTTCATCGGATTATTCCTATTGTTATTACAATGTAAGCAATTTTTAGTAATATTTTCTATATCGTGATCTATACCTGGCCACCAACAAATTTGTCGCGCTAAATGCTTCATTTTGATCACACCGAAATGACCAAAATGTAGTTCGCCTAATATCCTTTTTCGTAACCGTCTAGGAATTACAACTTTGCCATTACACATAATAACGTCTTGTTGTAAACTATACGCAGTTTGATGAACATTGAATCGATCACGAGCTGCTAATTTTGTACCATTACGTAATGCTATTTTGATTTTTTGTAATTCTTCATCTGTTGATGTTATCTTTGCAATTGTATCGGCTGTAATTGGTAATGTACTTATATTCTCTAATTCGTGAATGTCCACAGTATCGTATTGAAACTCCGCTTCTTTATGAATTGGTAAACGTGATAAACCGTCCGCGTTACCATGTAATTTAGTATTTTTATACTTAATATCAAATAAAAATCCCTGTAAGAATAATGCATAATGCTGCATACGCATAGCGCTGTATGCCGGTAATGCTTTCGCTGGTGAAAAAATTTGTACCAAAGGTTGGTGGTCGGTGTACAAAGTAAAATGATTCCCGTATAGATACTGATGAAATTTTTTTATCGCAAAAATGATCGCGTACGCTTCTTTATCAATTTGCGAATACCGCTGTTGAGTTTTTGTAAGCGTTTGTGAAGCGTACTGTAGTACACGTTCCGATCCATCTGGATATTTGTGTGAGAGTACTGCACCTACACCGTAAGCACTTGCATCAGTTGCTACAATTAAAGGTAGCTTCGCATCGAAATGAGCTAGAACTCTATCACTTTTGAATTGTTTCTTTGCTTCTAAAAATGCTCTCTCACACTCTTCCGTCCATTTGAATGGAACACGATCGCCTAAAAGGCCGTACAATGGAAATAATAATGAACTTAAATTTTCTATAAATCTACCGTAATAGTTTACAAACCCGATGAACGCTCGTAACTCTGTAATATTCCGCGGTCGTGGCATTTTATCGATAGCCTCCATTTTCGCTTTCGTTTTATGAATACCATTTTTATCTATAGTATATCCGCAATATTCTATTGAATCTTTGAAGAATTCCGATTTTTCCATATTAATTTGTATATTTGAATCGCCTAGCTTGCTTAGTACTTGATCTAATCGTTGTAGGTGTATTTGGTCATTCGGCGCTGTAACTTTAATGTCATCGAGGAACACCGTAACCCCCGGAATATCTTTCAAACAATTTTCCATTTGACGTTGCCAAATAGCAGGTGCACTTGCAATTCCGTATAATAACCGTGTACATCGGTACAAGCCTTTATGAGTATTTAATGTAAGTAATTCGCGATCCTCGGGCCGTATTTCCATTTGTAAGTAAGCCTGTTGTAAGTCTATTTTGGAAAATTTTTCTCCCCCTGCCATTGACGCGAATAATTCATCGGTTGTTGGAAGTGGGTGTTCGTCGATAACTAAATGCTTATTTATTGTGACGCTGAAATCGCCACATATCCTAACTGTATTATTTTTCTTTAACACAGGAACAATGGGTGTAGCCCATTCGGATGCATCTACTTTCTCAAAAATCCCGTTTTTCTCTAACGCATCTATTTCTTTTTCTACCAAAGGTACTAAACGAAAAGGTACTGTACGAGCTTTTAAGAAAACCGGTCTCGCATTTTCTTTCAAAAATAATCGCGCCTGTATTCCGCGGATTTGTGAATTCTTCGGATCGAGTTTCTTTTTGTACTTATCCAATATTCTCTCTAATTGATCATTTTGTATTGAAGCTGCATTTGCCACTGTTTCCTCTAGTGGAATTTTTAATTGTCTAATCCACTCTCGCCCTAGTAACGGTTTCCTATCTACGTTTGAAATGTATATGTTTAATTTTTTTGTAATATTCTTGTACCTAACGTGAACGCTATGAATTCCTATCACATCTACGACGGTTTTACAAAATGTTTTTAACTTAAGTGTAGTATGACTAACAACTTTATTCGGAAAAAGTTGTTCGCTTGTTCGCTTACTCATAATTGTTACCGCTGCACCACTGTCGACTTCAAAAACTACCGGTATGTCCTCTACAATAACTGTAACATTGTATGGCTCTCGGTGTTCAATATGCTCGACTAGCAGAATTTCTTCCAATTGCTTCGTATCTGCTTTCGCTTTTTTACATACTTTTGCTAGATGCCCAGCTACTCCGCAATTTCTACATTGTATTTTCCTATCAAGCTTACAAGCTGTCGCTAAATGATTCGCACCGCATCTGAAACAAATGATGTTAGTCGTTGCTCGTGTATTAGTACGCACCGACCTCGATCCCGTAGGCTGTGGTTGAAAGTCCGTCTTCTTCGACGTCGCTTGCTGCGATCGTGTATTGTTTCCCTTTCGGTCATTTGTCGAACTCCTACTCTTGTATGTGTTGGCGTAATCGACTTTGGCAACGCCCGATTGTAACTGCGTAGCATCTTTTTCGGATAATTCCATGGACGTTGCGATTTGAACCGCTTTATCAAAATCTAGATCTTTCGTTTCTAATAAACGTGCCTGTGCTCGTTTGCTCGCCAATCCAAAAACAAGTTGATTTCTCAAAGCCGTTTTTAGATAATCACCAAATTTGCAATGGATGCTTAATTTATGTAAAGCAGCAACGAAATTTTGAATAGGCTCACCTTCCGCTTGTTTTCGTAAATGAAATCGGTAATTTTCTGCAATTTCCAACGGCGTCGGTGCGTAGAAGTCTCCCAGCTTCGTTGTAAGGTCTGCGTAAGTTTGTGTATACGGATCTGCCGGCGACAATTTGTCGCAGATCATGTCGAAAGCCGAAGATCCGATAAAATGTAGTAAATAGGCCACCTTTTTGTCACCCGGTACCTTGAACACCGTAATTGCGCCTTCAAAACGTTGCAGCCATCTTTTCCAGTGCGTAACGGCCGGGTCGAACATTTCAATGCTCAGCGTGCTTTGTAGAACTGCTTCCGCCATTTTCTTAACTGCACTGTCCTTAACGCGTAGATTTGGCACTCACACTTATGTACTAACAAAAACTTTTGTCCTCGATCGCCTGATCGATTATCCCATCCTCGTCGCCAATTTGTTGTGTATGTACGGGAATAAGCAAATACGTAAGATGAACAAATAAAGGTTTATTACTAAAACGTATAAACGTGTTGCCTGAACGGTGGTCCATGCGGAAGTGAAGACAAAGCCGCTAGCACGCTATGCTCGGCGTCCGTATACTCTTTTGTTTTACATCGCTTGCTGCCCAAACGCTCCCTACATCTTCGATTCGACATATCGATTCTCGAACGCTCGCTAACAGAAACAAACTTATTATTTAATCTCCAACTTTTAAATGTTCTATGACGTGTCTCTTAGTCTTTGAAAAAAAAATACAAGATTGACAGAAATATCTATGGGATCATCTCTCTCGAGTAAGAACCAATTCGAAGACAGAGTCGTTTCCAGATTACTTTTCACATAAATATTCATATCTAGGTCACCATAATGGTTTGGCAATTCGCTTCGTAGTTGTCTATCCGGACTATCCCGGTTTAGCTCCGTCAAGAGTTACAGTAAGAAAATAAAAAATCTACGCTTTGAATAGCTTTCTCTATAGTCGCTTTTCAGCATGGTCCAGTCTCTCTCTTGCATTCGCGAACCGATCGTTTCTCCGTCTTTCTCTCTCCTCGTTGCTTTCCTCTTTGCCAGAGAAGGACAACGGTCACGATTCGCGAAGACTTATCGCGGTCGGTACGCCCACGTACATAATCGCGAAACGAGGACCATAATTTCGTCGATAATTTTACATCCTTGCTTCAGAGACAGCCAACAACAACAAGCGGACCATGATCGGACAACGGCAAATCTCGAGACACCTAACTCGGTTGGCATGCGTCTTCGATCTCTCTTTCTCTCTCAAACACGTCCATACACCTCATCGTGACGCATTCATGAAATGGATAGAGTCAGAGGCATTCACCAGGGACACGATCTTCGAAATATTTGGATAATTCGAATGTCACGAGGAGTGAAATTGTTCGCTCGTTGTTCCGATGAGATGACAATTTCGCACAACTTCTAGTACCAAAGTTTGCGTTTCCTGGACAGTTTGAAAATTCAATTTCGTTCTTAAACGACGTTAGGAATTTTCTTTTTTATTCGAAAAATTATTACCACCGGCATAGAGACGACCGAAAATCGAAGACGCTTTCGAGTATTCTTCGGTGCACAGAAGCAGTTTCGATCAATGAGAGAGAGACTCCATGCAGGAGCTAAATATTTATGGAAGCGTTCTACCTGTCGCTCGTAACTCACGGATTAAATTCAATTGCGGTACGCCCATTATAAAACGATATGTAAATTCGGGACCACGGCGTGGAGTTTCGAGACGACCGTAGGAGGAGAGGTAGAGCGAGAGAGAGAGGGCAGAGGTTTAAAGCACCTGAATTCGACATTGTTCGCCGGCGGCAAGTGGGAGCCGCTGATGCTGTCTCACCAACAGTTTCCGACCTACCCCTAAAGAGCTTTAATTGGAACCCTGTCGCTTCAAATTACTGTCACTAAAGACGCTCCAGTTCCTCCTTTCGAGCGCATCGCGTTTTCTCAGTCCCTAGGGAGCTGGGTATTATTTTAACAACAAGTGGGTTTCCCGGCCGTATCTTTTCCTTTTTCTCTCGGAAATCTTACCTCCTTCCTTCCTTCGTTCCTTTACTTTTTTTTTTTTCCTTCTTTTTTTTATACTCTTTATCTTCTTTTTCTTCACGACCGCTCGGCAAACGCGTTTTGTTTATACTCGTTCTCCCTCTTCCGGGCGTCGATTCCGAGGGAAAAGATTTCATTCTTACGTTTCGCGGAAAATCGAGAGAAAAAAAAAATTGACGAAAGGACGAGTTTAGATTTTGATGTTTATATCATCGTGTTTCGACCTAGGAAGACTTTCATGTCCCATTGAAGTTTCGCTAAGCGTGGAAAATCGTTCGAAATAGAGCGCATCTTGGGTTTGGTCTTTCGCTTCGTTTAATCCTTTCACCGATATGATTTCATTTCGACTTTTGTTTCATGAATGCTCGAGAAGGTGAAGAAGGTTCCTCTTCGCGTGTATGATACGTTCGTGAATCTAATCGTGAAACTTCGTTCTTCGTTAAAGCCTCTTTTTTTCCAGTCACTACATCATAGTAGAACGAAGTGCGTCGTTAAAGATCGTAACGTTTATCAGCATGCACGTTCGAAGACGTACACACGAGTGATAAATCGCTGACTATGCCTGTCTTCCATCGACTATCGTAAAATTGAGTCTCCTTCTTACTCGATAACACTCGTTCGCGACTGATTTATTAGTAAATATTTTTTTATTAGATAAAAAGCTGCCACTCGAACGCGATTATCGTTTGACCAATCGTACGAGAGGTTGGCATCGAGCGTGTCTCTTCTCCGTTGTTCGTCGTCGAGAATTAACGATATTTTTCAGGAAAGTCGATAAACCAATCGGTGGCCGATTCACTTCCAACGTCCTCCTTCGTCTCTCCAGTGCACGCCTCGAGCATGCCTGCCGCACTTTCGATCTAATCGAAGTTTTATAGTCTCCTAGAGAGCTATCCCACCATCTCTCCTCGATCGTATTTGATTGAACGACCCGATACAAGATATAATTATCCGGGAAACTTTCTTTATGGCTATCCAACGTTGGACTCGGCTTTTACGACATAATCGCGAACTTCGAAAGCGTTTCTTGCGTTCGATGCGAGTACGGAAAGTGTTTCGGACGGTAAAATGTTTCTCAACTCGGAAATTAATTACGTGCATTCTCGGTAATTGTGGTATAAGAGTGGAATAAGAATTGTGGTACGGTCGATGGTAAGAAGAAATGTACCGAAAATTCGTTTGACTGGGTAAGAACGTTTCTGGTGAGAAAAGGTGGTCCATTCTCAGGTTGAGAGACGACAAAAAAAGGATGAAAGGAGGGAGCACCGAAATACGCGAGACTCTTATTACTCCTTCCTCTCGGTCTTCTCCCCCTTTTTCAGACAATATTTTCGTCCAAGTACTTCCACAGCCTCTCTCTCTCTCTCTCTTTCCACTCCTCCTCCTAGCCGTGTCTTCCGCTCGTTAAAGCACCGAGCCCGGACGATACGATTTCGGTACGAAAGCTTTTTGCGGAGCGTCGTTTGTCACGCTACTGCCCTAGGAGTCTCTTGTTTTAGGAAAGCGTTTCCCGCCACTTCTTTTCCCTTTCTCCCTACTCGCTTCGTTTTTTCCCCTCAGTCGTAAAAGCGTGCCTGCAATCCGGAAATTCATTTTCGTAAGACGCTAAAGTGAGAAAAGCAGTGACCAGCTTGCCTCTTTGTCAAATTAATTGAGATAGACTTTTTTTTCAAACATCTGCTTTAAAAATCTTATTTTATTTAGATTTTTTTCACTCTTATCGTTTAAACCAACCATCTTTCTATAATTCTTATAATATTTAGCATAAATTGTAACAAATTTAAAAAATAAATGCATATGCTCGGAAATGCGTTTGTGACATGAAAAACGACGTAATGGAGGATTATTTCGAGCGAAGGTAGTAAAGAAATCCACTTATTCGTAACGTCCAATGATAAATACTGTGTCACAAGGAACAAGTTGATATACATTTATGTATTTAGCAAATCTCTTGGGATTACCAAAAATATGAAATATGACAGCTCAACAAATAAACTCGAAACCGTACGTAGGTGCTTCAAAAAAACCGAATTAAAATTCGTAATAATTTCTACCTAGCACAACTTCATTCCAAAATGAACAGCGACAAATAAGCTCGAAATGCAGCTGCCTTGAGAAGCCGAAATTAAAATTCCTGATAACTCTTACCTCGCTCGCTTTCCTTCAAAAGGTACACTTCCTACGTTCCTCTTCCTGTTTGAATAGGCCTAGATAAGATACAAGGTCTGGCACATCGAACGCCTCGAGTCTCTTTCATCTGGATTGAAGATAAGTTTCTTCCTGTAAAGGGAGAGAAAAAAAAATTCGAGAAATCGATAAAACATTTCTCGTTACTGTCCGAGAAAGGAGTGTATACCTGTGTAAGAGAAAGGAAAAAAATAAATGTAGAAGAAACATCTTTTTTATATATATAATAATTCCTATCTCTCTCTCTCTCTCGCACTTATCGCACGGTAGATATTAATTTACCGTCTTCGACACGCTCGACTTCGATCGGCTCGGTGGAATTAATCATAATCGCGCTCACCGGCTCGCGAAATGGCGCGCATTGTACGATTTAAATCGGTGGCGTGCCCCGGAGCACTGCAGCGGCCTATATTAATCGGTGGAAAGTCAATAGGACGCGATAGGCAGTGTGCCGATAATTAATGGCCAATAATACGTTGATTGTAAATCCTCCTGTCGACCGGAACACGTCGTGGCTTTCGCGGAACTTTTATAAAGGAGATCTATCGTTCACGATTTCATCTACTATGTGTTCTCGATCGAGGAGAACATAAACAACGTGGAACGAGTTTAAAAAAAAAAAAGGTATTATCAATTATCTCGACACGATTTTTGTTACTCGAAAAAAATTAAATAATTTCTTTAAATCATGTTTCTCTATTATACTTGCTATTGCATTTGATAGAACATGTTCGAAAAAGAAAATCATTATGAAAGATAATAACGAATGGGTCATTTAATTACCGTAAATATATAAGATAATCGATATTTATACCGGCGAGTGTAGAGAGGTCGAAGGACGCACGACGTCGAATAAATCTCCTCTCGTGTAATTGGGACTCGAAACGAAGAGGGGGGGTGGGCAGGTAAAGAATCGTTTTATATCGAAGTCGATACGAGTCTCGCTTGGAAGAAGCGAGCGGCTTAGTTCGAGGAAGAGAAGGGCGGAGAGAACGGGGAAGGAGCAGGGAAGAGAAAACAAGGGGGTTGTACCCTGAGTTACAAATAACCCGAGCAAGTTCTGAATTACGTCGTAGAATGGTCGAAGAACGGGCCAACTTCTCTCCGAGGTTTCTAACTCGTACTCGACCCTTTAATTTAACATCGTCGTGCCGTAAGTGTACGTAATATCCAAGAAAGCGCAAAAGCTCGACGTCGAGGGGCCTTCGCGGTGCTCGTTTCGCTCGGATATTATTCGGAGTTGTTCCTCCTCTTGCTAATACGTACGTTCAACTTTTTAACGAAATATCGACGGGAATCGTCTACTTTAAAAGTTCGATGACACGAATGACACTATCCTCGAGGATGTAAACGGTTAACTCGTTTTTACGATGCGTGCTTCGTCTTAGGCACGTGGGCGTTACGTTACATCGCGATGCAAAGAGAGGAGAAAGTGGTGCGAACGTTAATTTATGTAATGCTGATTTATGTTCCAGCCACGATAATCTTTTTTAACCGGCTGGGCCGTCTGTACGAGTATCGTAGGGAGAGCTCTCGTCATTTCTCTCGACTCGCGTTCTCCTTTTTCGCGAACGTGAGAGAGACTTTTTTCATGGTATTGTCAATAGAGATAAGTCATCGATTATGTGAATTTCACGGTCCGTACATCTTTCTCCAGAGAGGAAGAAATACCGTTCTATCAACGCGGAAGAGTTCCTGTCCCCAGAGACGTCGAGGTTTTTTTTTTTTATCGACTGCAGACGGAGAGAATAAGACCCTATTCTCCTTGTCACGAACCGTATCTACAATTTTCTCAGGTGCCACGCTCGTAATTAACAGTTTATAATTATCAAACTTATATATGACTCCGAACGATATTTAAACCACCTCTTACACGCACGATGGAGAATTTAACGGAATTTCGTATTTATTAGTCGAGCGAAGAAGCCCCTTCCCCCCGAACTTCATGGGAGATCGAAACTATTTTAAAACACATCACCCCGCAAATAGCTAATTACGCGCTGGCCGAAAAGTTTATCGATCCCGCTCGAAAGTTAGCGCGCGCGCGTCGAGCTTTGATTAATGCGCCGACGTCGCAGCGACGATCCTGTCTCGTAAAAGAAATATTCCTGCGGGAAGAGGTATGCGTGTACGGAAAGATAAACAACAAAGTAGTAGAGAAGAGACATTTATAAATAAAAAGAACTCGACTTTGAACTCGAAACTCTTGGCCTGGTTTGCAGTATAACCTAAGGTTCCATATTATAGAGTTTCCCTCGACGGCACAGGCGCGTTTCGTAGCGCGCGAACTCGTCGTTAGTCGTACGAAAAATCACGAAATCGGTCGTAACTCGAGGAACGGCCGTAATTATGGGAATCCAGGTCCGTTCGCGTAGAGTCGTGTCTTCTCTCTTTCTCTCGCACGCTATCCACCTTGGATGTTCGCATACATCGGATGCACCTGCCGTTCGAGGTTGTACGCTTCTTCTCTCCTCCGGCCACGCCGCCATTCTTCCTCCTCCGACTCTTTATCTCGCCAGTCCACCTCTTCGTCTCTGACCTTCTCCCGCCGACTCGTTCGTGCCATCTCTTACTATAACACGGTCCAAGGCTTCTCTCCATACTCTTCCCTCTCTACTTGCTGCTTTCTGTATATTCCTTCCTTCCTTCCTTCTTCTTCGTGCACGTCTTTTCTCTTCTCTCCTCGAGGCAATGTACCACCATAGAACGTTGACCTCGACTCTCTACAGGCTCCAAGAGCTTCTCTCTCTCTTCTTCGAGTGGATCCTCCCCGCTTTTACGTTTTCTTCTTCCTTCGTCGCCGTGGCTGCTTCTTCCACTACTTATATTTCTTTCTTTCTTCTTCTTCGGTCCTTTCTTCTTCCTGCGCCGCCAGGAATAAACCAAGCTCTTGCTCTCTCTCTCTCAGTCGCCATCGTCGAGGAATCTCGATAAGACCAGCTGAGAAATTAATTGGCCGGCCTCGAAAGCGAACTCTCGGTTGGAGTCCTCGCGCCGAAAGATGAACGCAGGATCGACCCTCCTAGACGAGTGGCTCGTCTCTCATGGCTTTCGAAAATGTTGTGAAAAAAGAGGAAGAAGAAATCTCAAGATTTATTATGCGAGAGTAATCGTACGTATTCGACACACTTGGAAGTTTTCGAAGGAATTTCGACCCGATGAAATCTACGAGTACTATGGGTATACGTATATATAACTGATCGTAAGTCCGACGAATAATGCAGATTTATTTTCTTAAGAGTGTGGGATAAGTATAGAACACAAGGAGAGATTCTCGAGGTGTAAATTCCTAAATTCTCCAAGCAATCAGACACGGACCGATCTTTGAGATTCTCTCGATATACCCGAGCGAACGTGTGGCAGATCGGTGACTAATTGTAATTAAGAATCTCTCGAAGAAAGTGCGGCGAGGGAACAGGGAAAGGATTCTAAAGGCGAAGACAGTCACCGTAATCGTCGTTCGCAAGCTCGTTATCCCGAAATCTCTGAATCGAGTTCGTGGGACATTAGAAACGATTCGTAACGGCGAATTAGCTCGAGATAGAGAGAGATAGGTAGATAAAACGAGGAGAATGCCGACGAACGCGAGCTGCCAGAATATGACGTTTAAAGTCTCCATTGTTCTGTCCGTAGTGCGAGCATTAAAGCGCGAGAATAAAATTGGGTCAAATAGCGATTAACCTCCGGCGTCGTAGCCGTCGTCGTTGGACCGAGTACGCGCCAGAGACTAAAGGAAGCGAACGAGCTAGCGAGCCGCTCGTTCAAAAGACACTGCTGCCGGATTTTCCCCCACCTTTCCCTCTCCTTCTATTCGCGTAAGGGGCCCTAAGGAGACAGTAGATTCGGCTGCTCGGGAAATGGAAAGTCGATGAAGGGTTAAGCCGAGTCGGAAGAAGCGATTTCTCGAGACCGTGAGAATTTATCGTACCTATCCCGTTTATCGCGATAAATTTGACCCTTTGTTCGATCATGCATTGATCTCCTTCTCGGGCGTTATTCCTTTCCGGTTGGTTGTTTTATCTTATCCGGTGTAACGAAAGTTAGTTTACAAGATTCGACTTTTTCGAAAAAATAATAGAGTCTAGGGATTACAAATAGGTACAATTGTTATTAGATGAATGCTTAATATAATTTTATTTAAGAAAAAAGACGAAATAATAGGTAGGTACATATATTTGATATAGGGGAGACCGGGGCTAAAAGTCCCAGGGGCAAGTTGTCCCAATCGTAGTTTTGGTATCTTAGGGTGGAAGCGGAAACGCGTCTGGTGCATGGTGTACAGGTCTTAGCGAGTAAAAAAAAGTGTAGTGGTGGTCGTTGCGTTTAGTCTTCCCTGGTTACTTCAAGAGACGAATTTATATTTTGATAAGTTCAATTCTACTTTGGGTAGGTACATTACTTAAAAGATACAGCAGTTTTAAGCCTGAAAACGACCCATACTCCGACACTTAAAATATTAATTTCTCGTCATTGCTCAACGATATCGAAAAACAGACAACGGGACAGTATTCTGCATGCTTTCTTCTTTCTAAATCTTGATGCATACATCAGGATTTTCGTCAAAAATCGATGCATCTCGAATTTGCCCGATGAAATACTCGTTCGAAAGAGGAAAGTCTCTTCTTAGCGAATATGCAAGTCCCGTTTCGATAAGATAGCTAGTTCGAAAGATACAGCAGTTTTAAGCTTGAAAACGACCCAAACTCCGACACTTAAAAGATTAATTTCTCATCATTGCTTAACGATATCGAAAAACGGACAACGGGGCAGTATTCTGCATGCGTTTTTCTTTAAAATGAGCCATTAAACATTGAAATCGGCGGTGGTGACCATTTTGGCAAAAATCATGATGCATACATCAGAATTTTTCCTTGAAAACCTTGGAAAACTTGCCCCATGGCGTGAGATAACTTACCCCGCAGCGGGGCAAATTGTCCCAAAAAACTCGTTGCAAGCGGAAAGATTTCTATGTATTGCTAAGAAGTTGAACTTTATGATGGTCACCAAAAAATTCGAAAATATAAGCTACAGAAATCTGTAGAAACAAAAAACCTAAAATTGGGACAACTAGCCCCGGTCTCGCCTATAGTTTTATTACACTTTTGCTTTATCTTTTTTTTAATTTCGATGACGATACCGAGATTTAAAATAACGTGACTGATTCTTTTCGTCGGAGGCCGAGGCACGGTGATGTTTCCAGTTCGCGAAGATCTCGCTTAACGGAATAAATGCAGCGGGCGATGACGTAGAAGAAGAAGCAGAAAAGGAAGAGAGAGAGAGAGAAAGGTTGAGGAGAGTAAGGAAAAGGAGTTGAAGCGAAGAGACATCGGGAGATGATATCGTCTCGTCGACGCGCTGGAATGCGTCTACCGTCTGAAAAAACGTCGCGGCTCTTCTCTTAACTTAACGAATCTTCTCGCTCTATCTCTCTTTCTCTGCAGTTATCCTCTCTGTCTTTGTCTCGCTTGAGAGCAAAGTGTAAGGAAGAAAGGAAAGAGGAGTAACAGAGAGAGAGAGAGAGATTCTCTAGAGGGTCGATCTCGCGTGGGCCGTAAACCGCAGTCCGCCTTCTTCTCTTCACCGTCCTTATCCCATCGTCGATCGACCCTCCAGATTTCCATGGATCGTCCCGCGACACCGTAGATCAAGGATCGAGCAACGCGTCGAATCCGAGAAGAAGGCTTTCGACGAGAGGAGTCTTAGGAGAGAGAGAGAAAAAGAGAGACCTTTTCCTAGCAATTCATCTCTCTCTCTCACACAGACTCTCTTTCTATCGTTTGTTCGCGCGACGTTTCGCGAGAAGAGAACCCGCGCGTTTCCCAGCCTCTCTCGAAAGATCCGCACGCTCGAAGGCGGCATGTAGACGGCTGATAAGGCGTCACGATTTGTGTCAATGGGAACAAATGCCTCTTGAGCCGCCAACGGCAAGCTACCTTCGAAACGATAAAGGAAGGTGGGAGAGAAGGAGAGCTAGATAGAATTCCTGCTTTCTCTCTCTCTCTTTTTCTTTGCCAGTTGCGAAGGCGGAACGCTTATGGCTTCGAGCAATCTCTGAATTTCTAGTTACCGTTCTTTGGATTTTATCGGTTTGGGAAAGTCGCTGCGAATTCGGTTCCGACGCGAATAACCGCGTTTCGCTCTTTCTAGGAGTGTCGGAGGTGTAAAAGCGATTGAGACGAGATTCAGCACCGATTTAAACCTTTAACCGTGTGCACTTTTATGTCGACACTTACTGCATACGGTAGAAAACGCTTTCATATTATTATTACGTGTAATTTCTTTTCTAAATATATGCAGTATGCAAGCTGTTTATAAGCCGAAGCAATTAACTCTACAAAATAAAATGTGGAGTAAATAGTATACATCGGTTTTTAAAGCTTCCTTTAAAATGTAAATTCGGATATACATTTTAGAATGTTTTATTACAAGCCTAGATTTCATCTAACGAAATATAAAATGCATAAGGTATTTGATCTTTGAAGTAATTACTATTATTAACATAATATTCGCACGAGTATGGGAGTTAATGGACTTGGCTTGTGAGAATGAAAAGAAAGTAATACCGTCAAAGTGGATCTTCAGAAGAACGTGTTATTACAGATTTATGTAAAAAATGAACGGAGTTAAACTTTTTGTCGTGTTCACGGCTTGTACATAAACGTATAAAAGTTTGTTATTTGATCTAAAATATGCAAAAGTTTGTGATAAAATATTACTAACGAATAACACATGAACTATCTGAAAAAAATTCGAATCGCGAAAGGGGTAAGATTGAATTTAATTCAGTCGACGACCGAAGTTAACTCGGACGAGACTTTGAACGATGTGTTTCCTTCGATTAAACGTCCACTAATTTTTTTCACCTCCCTTTTTATCCATTAAACACGGTCTCCTTCTCGTCTAATCGATTTCCGAATGTTTCTGTGTCGTTTCATTAAATCCTACCTTTTAATTCGATCGGACAGTTCAACGAGCATGTCGCACGTAACGAAATAATTCTTCTTCTTCAATGTCTCGGATTCTCTTTTTCTCTCGCTCAATTATATCCGTTTCTCGTCGTTGTAATATCGATAATTGATCGTTCCTCCATTTGCTACCGGAATTATGCAATTAAATAATTTTCGTTTCGTATCGTCCGTGATAAAAAACCGTCTTGATTCGTCTCGGTCAACGATCCTTCTTTCCAGAGGGAAAAAATACGCATCGACGTTGTTTGTTCGAAGAAAAAACTTGACGAAACTGTGTCATCCATTAAATCTTGTCAAAACAGTCATCTCGCACGGAGCGTAACGGAACGATTTATTTCAAGCAAACGAAAAGCTACGTCGAATCGCGTTACGAGCGCGATTTTTCACTCTTTATCGTCACGCTTCCCTTCGATCCTATTTTTTTTCCACCGCGATACGATAGTTGCTCCACTTTCAATAATAATTAATGCCCTCGTGGTTATAGTACATCGATGGAAGAAAACAGTCAGTCATTTTCGCGATCTTCGCTTAGGTTTCATTAATAAACGACACGGGGAGTATTTTCTTCGCGATAAGGTTCTTATCTCCGATGAGAGAAGATCGTTGCCGAATGCATCGGGCGAATTGCGATAGGAGACGTTTACGAGAACGAGTGTGAGAGCAAGAGAGAGAAGAAGAGAGAACAATGCGAAGCGCAGCATGCGCGAGGATGGATAATCCTTCACGGTTTTGTGTACAATAGCGTCGCGTTCCAACGCGACATGTCTTCTCTCTCTCTCTTGTTTTTTTTTTTTTTTATTTCTTCTCCCTCTGGCCCTTTCTGTTTTTGGTTCAGTAGAATCTCTGGTACGCTTACTCCCGGGCGAGCGAAACAGAGAATGGAATGATGTACGGCCAACTGAAAAGTTGATGCGAGACGCCGGTGATGCAGCGAGACTCGGTCCCGCTCTGTGTCAAGTTGAACTGGCGTGAAGTTTTTGAGGAAAAGAAGACGATGAATCATCCTACAGAAGCAGAATGAGAGAAAAAGAAGGGAAGAAACAAAAAGAAATATACAGAAACGGAACAGAGAGGGAGAGGTTGTACTAAAAGTTGGTCGACCGTGTCTCGTCCGTTGCCATCTGAATTTCTTATTAGATTCCGAGTTCGCGACTTGATTACGAAAGGCAGGGCACCTAGCTGTTAGTATTTTTCTCGTGACCGTACGAGAACGACGTTGGAATGCCTGAAAGAATTCTTTTCTTCTTTTTTTTCTGCTTACCTTCGCGCCTCATCGAATTGATTTTAATATTAGTTGGATCGAAATCGTTAACGTCTCATTCGAACTCGTGTCAAGTTGAAGTGATTTGGTGAAAGATAAAAAATAATGTATAGGGTGTCGTAACAACAAACAAAAGAATATAACTTCTTAATAAAGCCATTTTTATGAGCCCTCTTATACGTTCAATTTTTGAAATAACCTTTGAACCATCAATTTAATATCAACAATTACTTTGATTGAAAATTCGTTCGATCGTTTCACTTCTGCTCCACTCTCGACAAATTTGATTTGATTAATAAAAAATTGTCCGAGTTAATTACCGAAAAATTAACTAGACACCCACGATCCACGTCGATCGAATTCCAAGTCAAGTGGTTAAAGAGGGTCATCGGTCATCGTCACTGCCAGCGATAACAACAACAACGGCAAACTGCGCCCACGAGGATACCGGTAAGAGCGAGTTTTTTGCGCGTTCGAGAGTAGCCACGGCGCGCTTTCGCAAGCGAAAGAAGGAATCCTTTCTCCGGCATGGCTGGTAATTACCAGCCTTTGGGCTCTCCTTTGTGTCCTCGCCGCCGACCGAGAGGAGGACGTTCGCGCGACCGACCGAAGAGGATAGTTTCTCTCGCACGCTCCTTCTTTCTCGAAGGACGAGAAAAGATAACGGCGATAACTCGAGAACGCGTTCTCGAGAAAGACGAATTTCCGAGGAGCTTTATTTTTTTATTTATTCCCTTTTTCTCAAGAGGAAAGAAAAATTCTCGTCTCCGCCGAAAAGACCGAGAGACAGTTTCAAGACCGTGCCGCGATAATGGAATTTATGGTAACGAAGAACGCGATCTCGTCACGCGATCTTCTTCTTTTTTTTTTTTGAAAGTCGACCGGAATTCTTTTTTGGAACGCGTGTATCTTTTCGATCTATGGTAATCGTCGAGGGAAAAGCGGAATAAATAATAGACTTAAACGCTCTCCTCGTTCTTATTTATTACTTTCATTATTCTTCATAGTACCGATTATCTCTCGACAACCTTCATCCTCTTCTTGGAACTTATCCTTGCGGTTACAACACTAATCCTCCTTCACATTAATTACCCAAGTACGCGCGACGACATTAAGGGCATCGGCGATGTAAGTACGATGGGTTGGATCTCAGAGATCTTTCTCTCTCGGTGGATTTCCTTCGTTGCTCGTCTCGATATTCAGGTCGAGGGGAGAGTCTCGGGTCCTTCGTTGGTGAACGGCGTTGAAATGCCCGAAGAGAAGCAACGAAGAGAGGGAATCGAAGAGGATGAGTAGAGGATGGGAGATCAAAGAAAAGTCAATCGGAGCGAACGGAGTTAATTAGATATCTGTGAAATAATACTATCGCACGACGAATGCTATAGCGCTTTGCACGGCTTTAAAGCCACGGCCCCATTGTCCGTGCCGATAGCGGGTAATAATTCATCGGACGTGCCGGTGCGATGCATGTATATATATATATGTATATATTACAAGCGAACGCTCGTTTTGCATCTATACATATTTATATACACGTATATAGCTATATCTAGTACGTATCGTGAGCCTATAGCGGAATAAAAGTTGCTCTCTGGCACGTAAGAGAGATCCGCTGGCATTTTACTCGCTCGCTACGTTGCGAAGGGGGAAAAGATCGATTGACATTTCGATCTTCCCGGGCGAGAGACGCCAAAGGAGTTTATATCGATTTCATCGATTACGAAATCGGCTATCGTGACTTGAAAATTCTCAAAGGGGGTGTGAAAATATTTCGCGCGGATGAGAGAAAGAAGGAACAATACCGATAGCTATCTCTTGGCGTTTATCGCAACTTTCGAATCTCGTATGCGTCGAGTTACGTTCGAGACGTAAATTATGATTGGCACTCGTAAGACCGATAAAAGAGGTCCAGGGAAATCTTTGAAGACCGGTGACACTTTTCTTTAGGAATTGCTACTTTTCTTAGTCACGTGTGACTTTAAAGTTTACCGAGAGTGAGAAAGTGGAACTCGAACTATTTCGCTGCTTCGTGCTTTACATATTTCGTGAGACTTTCTTGCTCGTTGTAGAATTCTTTTTGTGTTAAGTATAGCTTGAAGTTTACAGGAATTTTCCTACGTTGATGGAATAATCGATTAATACCGGAAAGAACTAACGAGGAACGACGTTATAAACTTTTAACGGTACAAAATTATTGGTTGTACGTTTCTTGTTTCACGATTTTTTGGATAATGAAGGTAGTTTTGTAGATATTTATTTTTTTAAATAATTAACTTGTTTTAAGTCTTTTCTTGAGCTCTATTATAGCATTTAGAGCATTTTTAATAAAATCATGACAACTAAAGATTCGTTCAAACATTTAGAGGACTCAACAAATTATATACACTCACTGTATACAAAAAGTTTTTCTTTCAAATATTCAACTATCCTATAAATAGCAAGGGGAAAACAAATTATGCATTAAAAGTCTGTGGTTTTAGTATCATATCCACTCTTTCCCTCGAATCTTCGAATTTTTCTTAGACTTCTAAGAACGTAATCGTCTATATCTTATAATAAATGTTCGCGTTCAAGTGCGAAAGACGACGATTGCACAACTTATGCGTTTCTGTTGCAGCATTACGAAACGAAACGGCGTGTGTGGCTCCCGCACGCTCGATATGCGTTACATTTACGAGGCGAGAATAGTCGCGCGGTATGTAACTAACAAGACGAAATGCGCTATTAAATTCCGCGAGGTGTTATAGAAAAAAAAACGTTTCGCGTTCGAGCGACCATATCGTATCGACTTTAAAACGTCGCTCGATCGTTTTTCTAAACGCTTGTCACCGGATATCGCGGGCGTTCTTTTTGCTCCCGCGACGAATTTGTCCTAATTTAATCGTTATAACGTGCAATATCGTTAATAAGACTAATTTTCGTGAAATCTGACCGATAGAGCGCCGAACTCTACGTGCTTTTGATCCTTGATTAATATTATCGATAAAACATGATATCAAGTTGGGATGGCAATTGAATGAAACGTGAGATCTTCATTATAATATTCAAAGTATCTATATACTAATGTGTTACCATATCGTTTGAAATTAATTCAAAATTTAGTTGAATCTTTCGGTAAGTGTAATATGCGTTAAAAGGATTGGAGGACGATACGATGCGTTAATCGAATCGCTGGAAAACAATATGTGGGATGACCTTTTGCAATTTTATTATTTAAAGGTTATTTGTAACAAAGATACAGGTTTTTGAGTATGAAGTAAATTAAATATTTGTTGGTTTGCTTTAAAGGTTGTATTTTCAATTTAAAAAAAAGAAAATACATATTAGGTCAATGTAGTTTCTTGAAAAATTTATAAACTACGAGACATTTGGTAGCTGTATATACGCAATAACGTTCTCCGAAATTATTCGTCGTTTCAAAGAAGGTATCTCCGATTTCCTTCCCACGAGAACAAAGTAGAAAAGACGGCAAAAGACACGACGACGGGTAGCAACGTCGACGTTCCCTCCTTTCTTTCACCGAACTTTTATGTTCCAATCAGGATTGATTGCACGACGTGAAAGAAGATGGATAAAACGGGAATCTCGGGATTTCACGGGATTACGGAATAACGTGGCCGAATCATTCCCGAACGTGAGATCCTGTTCGAAGGTTGTAGCAAAAGAGCGAGAAATGCTAACGAGTCGAGCCATCTCCTTTGTTCTTTCCCCCACTATTTTTTTTTTTTTTTTGGAACTCGCGCGAAATTTCGTCGTTCCTCTTCGTCGTTTTCAGCCCTTTTTCGTGAGCAGAGACACCGTCCTTTGGTCTTTTCTTTCTTCTCAAGCAGCTTTGGTCTCGCCATCAGCTTCCTTTCGCATTCGTTAGCATCGTTCGTCTTAGAACTAGACTAAGCCGGTTAGCGCGGTTCGTTGCAGAAGAGGTTCTTGGATTCTGCCCTCTTCGTCCCTTTCTCTCCTTCGCGATCACGATAGCGGAACAAGAAGATGGTGGGCTTGAAACGACTGTTCGGAATATTCTTCCTCATCCGGAAATGGAATTTGCGGATAGCTCGAGAGAGCACTCGAGATAAGAGCGTTCAAACATCGGCCACCGAAGGTGCTCACCTTTACTGTAATACATTTTACCTGTCTTTTCTTTAGCTTTTCACTTATATTTGTTCTTTGATACGGTGAATACCAAAAGAAATTTTAATTTTTCTGTACAATAGACTTAATTATTTTGACAAATCTTTTTCAACTTTTTCATCAAAGTTATAGCTATCGATAATACGAAAGTCTCTTCTCTTAATCCGTGAATTAAAATTAAAAAAGTGAATCTTCCTATAATCGTAAATTCAAGTGATAGAACTTTTATAACAATTTTCGATATGTTTGGATATCTGTGGAGACGACGTCGATTTCCTTTGTAAACAGCGAAGCGAGTGATAAATAGTAGCACGTTAGTGACACATAGGTTTGACTTTTCGTAACGTCGTCGTGCGAAGGACGCAGTCAGTCGCCAGCCGACAGCCGAGTTAGACGGACGGGTAAGTCGAATAGACGATTTTTCTTTCTGTTCATATTCCTTCGATAAATATTGTACTTTTATTGTTAAACGACCAGTCAGGATTTCAATCACACGTTACACCTTCTTACGCGATACCTGATCCTACACACAGTCGGTCACGAAAATATTCGGACGCAGTATAAAATTGCTATACATATATCTTACTTATATCTACAAAATACCGTTTTTAAATTTTCATTACAAGCTCAGATAGAAAATACCTAAGTTTTTTTATTTTCTGTGTAACTTCGAAGATAGTAATTTTTCCAATACAACCAAAATATGATATAATAGTAAATTGATCCTTCTATGTGTTTGCAAAAGCTCAAGTCACTTGATTAAATTATAAAAGAGTTATTTAATTTTGTACAGCGTCCGAATATTTTCGTGACCGACCGTATCAATAATACAAAAGTTAGTTTCAACCTTTGTTTACATGTTTCTCACAGTACCAAACCAATACCTAGCTCGAGTAGGAATGCAGAGGTGCGAGAAAGGCTTTTGAGAAGGAGGGAGAATACTAACGCGTGAATGAGTGCAAGGGAAATACGAAGACCGGGGGATTTGCACCAGGGGTGCACTCGATCAAGCACGGAAACTAATTTGAAGCGTCGATTCGAGGCACTCAGGCCGCATGAAAAACCGTGCTCCATGCGCCGGCCGTTTCGCATTATTCGATATACCTCGCCGGTATACGATAAATATCGTATCGCGACCGATCGTAAAGAGAGCGAGTGAGAGGGAAAAAAAACGCGAGAGAGAGGTGTGGTAGATGGCGGAGAGTGCATGCCCTGCCGGTGCTCGTGCCGCGCTATTTACATGGCCACGTACGATTTATCGCTCTCTCGATTGTCGCCCTACCTCACCCACCCCTCATTCTCTCTCTCTCTCTCTTGCTATAGTCAACTATACCTTTTTTTTTTTTAGCATTCTCCACGAAAATTGAAATATATTTCCCGCAAACCTGCCGATTTTATCGTTCAATACGATCGCGACTCTCCGTCTTTTTCTCTCTTGATACTCATTATATCTCTCTTTGCCTACTAAGAGTAATATGGAGTATAAATGAATATATTTTGGTTAGAATATTCCTCGTATATTATTTTTATTTCAAAAAGAGACGTTTAAAGTCTCTTCCTTTTTTTTTTTTCTCTTTCTCGTTAGAGCAAGTCATGCGTGCTCTTCGAAATTCAGTACGCGGAATATAACGGAAGGATACGAAGAGAGGAAGACGAATAACGAGAGAGAACCATACCGTGGAAGACGAAGCGCGTAGGGCGAAGCGTCCAACGAAACGAACCGCTCGCCCATTCGCTTCTGGCAAGCGAGCGAACGCGTGTGCCCGACCGAGCAACCGGCGACCAACCGGTTTCCGTCGTTGGTCGCTCAGCGTACGTACCTACTCCACGCAAATTCCACCTTCTCGTATTCACCGAGTTTACGAATCCACTTCTACGTGGATTTGCTCTGCACTTTGGCGACGATTCGATCGGCCGAGTATATATCAGCGATATATATACCTATACAGCTCGCTTCATGTTCCCGTAATTCTCGTCGCTATATCGAATTCGGCTCTTGGAAAAAGGGTTTGTTTTTATTGGATTTCTAAAATTGAAACTTTTTGTAATATCGCGATATGAGTTATCATTCATGTTAAAATAACAATTTGATAGTTTGTATTACATATGTGTCTAGTTCGGTGATAGAAAACCTAGATAAGAGAGCCAAAATTGTATTTATTTTTTGTATTAAACCTAGCCATAGATCGATTGTTACTCGAGTCATTAAAAAAAAGTAACAAATGCAAACGAATAAAAGAAATAATATGTACATTACATCTAGATACCTTAAAATAATTGCGTTACTCTACTTCATAGTACTGCACCAGTGAAAAAGATTAAACGTCCCCACAAAATAATTTATTAAAATCAACGACAGGATGGATCTCAAGGCATGTACTTCCTCCTTCGTTCTCTCTTATATTTTTCTTTTTTGAACAACTTGATTCTTTTCATCGTCGTCGTAGATCGTACGAGGAGATCGTTCGGCCCGAAGGATTTACGCTCGCTCCGCAGGAAGTTTCGGCGCGCGTATACGTCCACATAAGCGTTAGCCGGCCAAAGGAACGTTTTTACGAGCGTCTCTATTAATCCACCGAGGCACTATCAATTTTCCTTCACGAAAAAAGACTTTAGACGCGCATGGTCGATGTAACACGCGTGTGCGCGCGCGTTTCTCGTCGTCTCTTCGTCTTCTTCGTCGATTTTCATCGGTAAACTCGAGGAGAAACATCGATAGGCACTCCGTGAGCGCGCTAGCGCCGCATCGCTTCTCTCTCTTTCTTACTCATGTGATTTCCTTCGGAAGATGTTGCACAGAGGTAGGTACGCACGCGCTGCAGAACCCAACGCGACGATTAATTATCGTCTTTCGAGTTTACACGCGTTCGCGAGTACGTCGTACAAAGCGGAATTACTACAAAGGACAAGTTTGTGGTAATACGTAAAGTTTTTTTTTTAATTTTTTCTAGTCGTATCTCACGTTTTTGTATTATCAATGTATTTGAAATATATTAGCTATATGGAATGAAAAGTAATTTTTCGTGAAAATATAGCTACATTTGGAATATATGGTATACTTTTCCTTTGACACCGTGGTTGGCTACTTACAAAGTACGATATTAACATTTTTCATTAGCTACGTTATGAAACAAATTTGTTCCAGTTGCTGGTAGATAAATGAATAAAAAGCTTGCGAGTATAACATAAAAAAGAGTTAAAAAAATTCTTGAAATGATCTACCTCAAATGTAAAAAATAATTCATATCTAAAGATCAGAAACAAACTTATATAAAATTTTCTACGCGATTCAATATCCTCTGAAAATATTTTCAAATAATAATCAACCAACCCAAGAAGACTTTATCGAATCGCCCGAACGAGACTATCACAGCTCGACGTTTCAGGCTTGTCCTACGAGTAACGGCACAAGAGGGAGAGAGAGATCGGTGTATGGAGAGCGCGTGTAGGACGTATAGGCTGTGACAGCATCCGGTGATCAATGGGCACGCTGCGACAATATGCGTCCTTGCGGCATTACGTTATGCATTGCGCGATCCACGCGCATCGTGCGCCGGCCGAACCCTCGGTGACGTATCACCCACGCCTATATCTCTTGCCTCGTATCATTCTAGGCGAAAATGAAACTCGTATTAAGAAGAAACGAAGAAAAATTTGTCCCACTTTCTATCGTCTTCTCTCGTTCCATTCCGTCACGTGCTAGCCAACGATTTCCACGTGCCATTCCCCAAGGAGTAGTCGGTATACATATATATATTCTTCGTATCCTTAGGCCAACGATGAATTTGTATTAGCGACGTGTACTCGTTGCTCGTCAAGCGTACAGAGTCCGATAATCGGCTCGACGCGGAACGAACGAGCGTACGATACGTAACACCATCTCTCTAGCACCAACATCGAGAAGGTAGGGATGGCGTCGAGAAGCGAACTCTTCTCGATAAATCAAACGGAAATCCGAGCGTAAAATAGATCATCCGTGAGCGTAGAAGATTTATTCTCTCTCGTTCCTTTCGCAACGTCTTCCTTCCGCGAGCATCTAGGCGAATAGCGAGGTAAAGCAAGGCGAAACGAATCGAATGAACAGCGGGGGGAAGAGAGAAAAAAAAATTCTGAAGCGTACTTTCTAAGCAAAAGAGAACGACCGAGAGAGAGACGAGAAGTATTGTCGTCGGCGATCGATAGAGAACGCGCACGTAACGTGCTCACGGCGGACCGCGAACAATGCCAATGTAATAAACCGCTCCATTTACCTCCGCGTATACGCATACATTTTCCGCGTCAAGATAGCTTTTTAAGAGAGAGAGAGAGAGAGGACACGAAGGTATAACAACGTGCAAACGAGCCTTCGAGATTTACGTTAGTTTAGTACGATCTTTATGTCCTGGGATGAAACTACAGCTGCGTGAAAACTAAATGGAACGAAAGGCCGAATTTTAACGATGGTGATGCATCTTCGTTACCGTTGCTTCCTCCATTAGTAATGTAGATTGGAGATGGGAAGAACGAAACGAGATCTCAAACTCTTCTTTCATTTTATAATAAATAAATTTAAAAAAAAAACAAAAACTAATTTTATCTTTTCTTTCTATTACAGGTGAGGATAACGTAACTTCATACTTCTCATGCATTTCACCATGGATAGTGCTTCGAGGTATGCGTTTTCTAACACAAATTTCCTATCAATGACGATCGCGTTTATCCGAAATTCCCTGTAATAACGTCTTGCTTTGAATTCCGTCTAGTTACGGCTAGTATTCTACTCTATTGAAGCTACACGGCTTACACGCGAACGAGGAGTAATGGATACGTTTATACGATCGTTGCTCGAGCTCTACACGCGATAACCCACGCGGTTCCTTGTGGACATACTAGACATCGCGAAGCGGTAGGGACCGGGCTAACAGCCTTTAGCTCGTTCGCGTAAAATCATCTCGAGTATCTTTACCGACGCATGCAAGAGAGAGATAGAAGAGAAACGTAACGCTCTCTGCGTTCTACGGTCCAAATACTAGTGCACGTATCGTATCTCTCTGGGTTAAACGCCGATAGCTCGAACTAAACTGTAATTTTCCGAGACACGGATGCGATTCAACGATCATAGATCCTTCGAGATACCGTAATACATTGATTAAAGATCTCTGTCGATCGGTTTTGAAACACGATTGTATTCAATGTCAGGTCTCTTTGATTTTTCTTTCAAATTTGTTCCATACTTTTTCTTATTACGATAGTAACAACCCAATCGGTTCGTTCATCGACCCGTTCGATTGCAGAGGCTGAAACACCGGTAGAACGACGATTTAATTAAGAAAATTCCGTCGGCGGCACGACTACTATGGCGGTCTTTCCGGAGTCTAGGTTGACTAGGTTCGCTGCAATAATTGCACTTTTACCACTTATCTCGTGATATCTTTTAAGAACGTTTCTAATTAAACTACTTTCGATCGATTCTATCTTAGAGTTACACGTAACGATAGACCGAGAGTGGACGCTTGTTAAGATACGTCGTGGTAGTTAAATATATTAGGTTAAACGCTTTCAAGATCGCCGATATACCGTAATGTATCTATGTATGACTTTCGAAACGAGAGAGAGAGAGAGAGAGATAAACTCGTCGCGTTCGAAGTCTCCGTTCTCTTTGTATGAGAAAGGGAAAAAGGAATCGCGTGTATCGAAAGAGAGCGTTCGTCCTTTCGATTCCTTTTTTTTTTTTTTTTTATCCTCTTTCCTTGGAAAGACGAAAGAGAAGAGGATTCCAGCGAGGAAACGATAATGAGATTCATGAGACGTTCGGCGGGTTCTTAAAATGAAAATTTCCTTGTGAAAAGAAAGCACGGATGGAATATAGGACAAACATCTCGTAGCGAGAGCAAACTCAGCCCTTCGATAAGGGAACTTTCCCTAAGGCCTTTTACGCCGGGTGGTCGATTAAGTCGAATTTTAATCGCTTCATTAAGCGAGAAAGAGAGGGCGACGCGAACGTAGCGTTTCTAATTTCGACGATGGAAAACGACGAAGTCGCGTCGATCGTTCTCTCGATCTCTAATTGGACGCATTATGCTAAGGGAAAAGAATAAAATCTTGCAAACGCGATTGCGGTACCTCTTCGGTGAGTTTCTTAAATCGAGATTCGATTCTCTTCTCGTGGAAGTTGACGAAGGAAACTTTGTGGCGGACCATTAAGCGGATATCCATAGACCCCCGGAAGCTCGCGGTAATTACGCTAACTGCCGTATTGTAATTAATTCGGGGTAGGTAGTCTCGCCTTCGACGCGACTATGTCGAAAGACTCGAAAACCGAGAGATCTTCCAAGTCGCTACGATATCTATTCTCATTCTCGTCTCCCTTCCTCTTTACAACGAGGAATATTTTTTTTATCTTCCCTTCTTCCTTCTACCGCTTCTTACTCTCGGCAGCGAATTACCGACGAATTTAATAACGATTTCAACGGACACTAAAGTGAAAACGCATATTCGACGAATAATCGAATAAATATTCTCAATTGCCTTTCCTCTCGTGCTCTCTCCTCTTCTCCGATCTCATTTCCTTTAAAGAATTGGTTTTATCTTCTTCCATCTCTCATTCTCCCCTCTACCGTCGCTCCTGCCTTTCGACTGGAGCGAAATACCGTAAAACTGGAACTCTTCCCGTCTCTTTAATTGAGCTTCTTCAGGCTCTAATACCCACGAGGTTCATTTCGATTCTCGTTCCCTGATTAATGAATTCTACCCTGTTTTAAAGTCTTTCCATTTTTCTTAAATATCGTATGAAATTATCATAATCGACTAAAAAAATGATCATCTTCTTCGCTTAATTAAGATGAAAATTCCTGGACACGCGATATATCGAGCGACGGGACGTTCAGCAGCAAACACAGGGGACGCAAACACCATTGAACCGTATTTAATAGCTTCGTCCTTAGTCAAAGCTATCGTTTTGTCACTAGACGCTATTGTTCGGTCAAACTTCCGGCGAGCATTGGAGTTAGCTGAGGGTCTAAAAGAAGAGCTCTGGAGGAAAATAGAGAGAGAGAGAGAGAGAGAAGGGGTAAACGAGTGTTGATTAAATATGGACCCCCAAAGGCAGCTCTCCGGGGTTGCGAGGCTCGGAGAGCGCATTGAGCTCGCGATTCGTTCATTGTGTACGGACTTTAAGCCGGTTAAATATTCAAGGCAGCTGCCGGCGCGCCATCCGTGTGCCGCACGTATGCCGTACGTCTTATCGTATCCCGAAAACAACTCGTTCGATGCTCGACGAGCCGAGGACGACTGCTGCTGCCGTTCACCGCTGATGCTCGAACTCGACTCCGTGTCTTTCAACCAGGAATAGGTATATATATAAAATACGTTCTCGAATCCCTTACGAATTTCTACTTACGGTCACGTCCACGACTCGTTCTGCCGAAATTTATGCTAAAACGACTGGAAGGGGTGCGAGGGAGAAATAGAATATCGATCTCTTAACGTCACGGAGACCACCGAAGTCATCAAAATTCAAATGTGGCGTAGAATTTCGTCGTAAAACGTACGGTGATCGGTGTCGTCGTTCGCGTGGCTTTTTCTTACGCCTGGATTCTAAAAATTCTTCGTTATCGTTTTTTAGATTCTACGGGAAATAAATGGCTCTCTTATCTTCTTTTAGGTTCCTTTGCCCGGTGGGTAATCTTTTCGAGTAGGGTGGTAGGCTTTAGGAGCTCGAATTATATCTACTCGCGCTTTGGCTGGATGCTGATCTAGGTCTGGCGATATTTAAAGAGTTACTTGGGTAGGAGATAAAATTAGGTACTCGTATATATATATTTTTTTTCCTATGTATATACGTTCTCATTTTAAAGAGGAGAGATATCTACTGGCACGGCATCGGGTTTATCTTACAAATTCAAGCATTAACATACTTTATTTATCGTATAAAACGCTATCACAATACGTTCACCGCTCGATGTCTTTCTTTTATGCTTGTCTTTCGCTCGATGCTCCGCGAACCTTCTCGCGTAGCCTTTCAAAGGATCTGGATCTGAGAATATGTAATAAATATTCTCACCCAAGACTCCTTCTTTCCATTCACTTTGCTACACGAGAGGAACAAGACTTACGAGGAGTCCATCTGTAACACGGATACCTTCGACACTCGGCGAGCGAGTCTCGAAAGAAGACGGTCGATAAAGAAGCGATTAACATAACAAGCTGCCGCTTATATACTTCGTAACAGTGCGGAGAGAACTATCGGGGCCATCGCGATAAAATGCGACGTGTACTCTCTTGCCTTCTCTTTCTCGCTTACTATCTCTCTTTCTCATTCTCTAAGGTTGGGTGTGAGCGAAGGGAGAGACTTCCGTCGAAGAAGGCCACGAAGAGTATATCCTAATCTCTTTCACTTGCACCATCGTTCGGGATCATCGAAACTTAGCTCGGTTGTACAACTTACAAATGTCATCTTTCGGTTGAAGTTTTTGTTTTCACTTTACGATAAGATCTTTTGTATCGAACATCTTGGATTACTTTCTGAAGGATATAGAAGGAAGGAGTAATGATCGACTAGGTTATTTAATAAAAAGTAGAGAAAATACGGTTATACAAATTTATTGTTCTCTGGCTATACAAAATTTGTACATTTAATTTAATAATTAATACAATTTACAATACAATTAATTATTAATATAATTTATTTTAGATATAAAAGGTTAAGTACAAATCATGTGCCTTGGCATTAACAAAATTAAAACATTAGAGCTTTGACTTACGAACGACCGGATTTATCACTTTTTTCTTACTTTCGATGGATTTTTAAATGAAAGTGATCCCAAGCTAGAAAATTGGCAACGGAAACTTCGTTCGTTATTTCGAGAAACGCTGAGTGAGTTCGATGAAAATTTGTCGCTCGCGCAACACGCCTCGCTTTTTTTTTTATTGCATCGTTGCGTTGCGAGGGTTGCAGTTGAAATTGAAAGCAATGGGCGATTCATCGATGCGAACACTTAGGGATCGTCGATTAAATTCGCTTTATCGAGAAAGAATAATTGTCGACCGAGAGTATCGTTCATTTCTGTCGAACGGAAATATCGCGCGCAGAATTTTTTCCCCGTTCGTACGGAAATGTTTGTATTCCATATGGACCTTTATTTCAGGAAGTACTTGTGATTATTGCAAACAAATGAGAGTATCAATCGAAATCGATAAAGAAAAATTCGAGAGACGTTTCTAAAATTCTAAACGAACTTGTAATCACCGTGAAAAGTTCTATCTCGTACTAATGGCGTAGAAGATCGCTCGTATCCACGTTCAACGTAGAAAACTCATCCGGACGTCGTTCGGTGTACCAATTTTTCAAGCCTGAACTTCTATCTTTCCCTTCTCTCTTTCCTTTTACTTGCAATAAGAGTTGCGGATTGTTGGATCATGAATCTTCTCTTGCCGTTCCATCCCCGTTACACGTCCGATATTTTCTACTATTTCATCGGATTAATGGAACAAATTGGACATTTTTTATCCTCTAATTCAACGATACGCGATAGAAAAATAAAAAAAAAGAGTTTCGAAACGCGTAACCTCATCTTTCAATCCAGCAGTTCTGTAACCCGCTATTTTACTGTCCAGCAAATAAACACGGTCGAGGAAAATATAAACTATAGCGTTCGACAAATCGGAGAATATATATATATTCCGCTTTCGACAAAATATTACCCCAGGGGGACTGGTATTTCCCCCGTTTAATAAACGATCGAGAAAAAGTTTTTAATGAAACGAGAAAAAAAATAAATAAACTTTCCTAAAAGCTGCAATAATTTTCGTATCAAGGGGCCACGAAATGCTTCTATAATATATTCGTTAACCCGTCGTAATTTCTATATTCGTAAGCAATCGGTAAAGACAAAATCCGTTGAAGCCATAAAATCTGACTTAATCTCTTTGGTTTTAAAGCTCACCGAGGCGATACGCTCCGTAGAACGCATAGCTACGTTCGTGCGTGTGGTGGTTGAAACTTTATGAAAAGGGTACGAGAAGGGATGAGAGAAAGAGAAGGGGGAGAGATATCGTTCGGTCATGCTTTACGAGACACGCTCCACACACATACGTATAATATATTTGGTTTCCTTTGTCGGCACTCGACGACTACATTCCGTGCACCGAATTTTACTTTCGTCTCGAAGAGAACGGAATCGAAGAATAATGGCGAGGTTTTTGCGGAGAGTAAGCTCGCTCTGTACCACAGGAATTTAATATCCCCTCTCTTTTCTACTCTCTCGGACTCGTTCTCCGTTTCTCACTTTTCGTGCTTCGCTCCCATCTTTTTTTTTTCCCTTCACCCAATGCGGAGTTTTACTTTCTCGTATGATCACCGAGAGAGGCCTACACGCTCGAGCACTCCTCGCTATCGCCATCAAATTTATATTTCACTTCGTAAAGAACCAACAGGTGCCTGTTTGTTCCGCGTCGAAGTAAAGACTACGTGTGTGTGGGTGTATGAGAGAGAAAGAGAGAGTACATGCTCTCGCACGATCGCAAGATGGCAATCATTATAAATAACTTAGCCGTAGCACGTCACTTCGGGGCACAATGCTCGAGCCTTTTATTGGAAGGAAAACGGTGACGATAAATAACATGGTAATAATAAATAGCTAGGAAAGTCGATGGTGAAAGGAAGAAGGGATGTTATTTCTGTGGAATGGAACGAATCGACTAATACCAGGCTCGGACAATGCGAGAAAGATCGAGTAATCCAGCTTCCGAGAATGATCGGATCGAATTGGACGGTTAGATTGGGACGATTCGTTTGGAAAATCAGGAAAGGGTTCGGTGGATACGAAATTTCGGCTTGTAGAAATTCTTTGGATAGTTGTCAAAGCGAATAGATAACTCGCTTTCAAAGCTTAGGTGTATTATCTCTCTCGCTTTACTTTTTATGTAAACATTTACAAGAGAATTTTTCTGTTTCTCTTCTCAATGATCCCCTTTGTGATTTCGTGTCACAAGTTCTCGTAGATATCTTTTCTCATAACAAGAAATCACCGATGCGAGTTTGTTATTGTAGCACCGACAAATGTACCGTAACTCGTCACAGACGTGAAAGCCCGCGAAGTCGATGGAATATCAAACGTCTTTCGATATAATAAGGAAGAGAAGAGATCGACGAGTTCGAGTATCGTTTGAAATTCAAAAAAAAGAAACACTTCAAGTTTTACTCACGAGAAATATGACTTATAAACGTTAGTCGTTAACAATAAGTAGACGGTTGTCCTCGTTTTAACGTCGATGGGACTTCGATCCGCGGAACGACGGAGATCTCTTAGAAAAGATCGACGATGTATTTACGAAGAAATAAGGGTATTCGAAAAAAAAAAAAAGAGAAGGTTTCGTTGTATCTTCGAGTGGATGCTTAGCCCGGTGTTCCGTTAACGAGCTCGCACGCACCTGTATTTGCTTCGACGGGGTTCGTCGAGCACGTATTCATCCCCCCACTTTTTCTTCCATTCAAGATTGTATTTCGAAAGCGAAATTTTGCCACGAGCTTCTTTGCTTTACTCGAACAAAGACTCCTTCCGTCGGTATAACAACCTTTCTCTTCGTTCTTCGAAATATTTCCGAGATAGATATTCCAAAAATTTCATCAACGAAAATATGTTTCTATCGGTCAGACCCTATATTATTATCGTATATCAAAACGTCATCCAGTTCGAATAACAAGAATGTCGTTTATACATATAGAAGGGGAAAAAGATCAGGAGTCGAACGATCATCGATACGGAGAAACGAGGAAGCGAATGCAAACGATCGTATTCCTTTTACGAGGAAGGATTTAGGGATGGATCTCCCTAGTCCTAAAGTGGGATTGGGTGGTATATATTGGTTTAGATTAGGTTCGAGAAACTTTAAAGGCCACGTTTTCCCAAAGGAGATACGTAAGCGTGTTGAGTTTACGAAGAGCTATGGTCTGCTGTCGTCTCTCTATTTCATCTCTCTTTCTATCTCTCTTTGTCGAAGGTACGCATTCGAGCGGAATGACACGGTCCCTCTTGCGGCTCCGAGGGACGAAATACGCATCCATTTACGTGCAAATTACTACGTGGTCCCGGATCCTACCAGGGAAGAGGAGCTCTCGAATTCAATATACCGAGAACAGTTTCGCTAGCGAAAGCTCGTTCCGGAAACCGAAATGTATCTGCCCGACGAAGTCAGCGCGCGTCAGTCGATGTTAGTGACCACGTACGTCCACGCACCGTATAGTAATTAAAGCTTTTCGTTTGGAATCTGCGTGAAAATTCAGGATTTTTTTTCTATCCTGCTGCACGTCTTTCTCGAGAGATTCGCTGTTATTTCGGGTGGTAGTACGGGAAACGAGGTTATTCTGCTATACAGGGGAGTATTAATGGTCGTGCTTGCCGAGTCGAAGTCTTGGTTTAGAATTTTTCTTGTAATTCTTTGCACTCGATTGGTGCCTGGAATTATTTTTCTTTCGATAAACAGTTTTTTTTTTTGCAAATTCCTTTGTTCTACAATATGGAATAACATGCATATTTATATTTGTAAATAATTGTTTTATATGTTGCTAAAAGACCACCCTATGCTTGAAAGAATTAATTTTATTTTATACTCGTTCCACGTTGCGAAAGAATTGTTTTCCACTTACCGGTAGATGAACTAAAAAAGTATTAATAAATATCGAGTCCCACTCGACATCGAGTACGAAAGGGTTAGACTAACTTTATCTCACGTTTGCCGCATGTACGTGTTAGATAAAACGGCCCATTAAGAATCGAGTTTTATCTGGTTCTATGGTATCGTGGATTTAGAACACCCACAAGTACTTTCAACCAATAACAAAGTGCAGCAAAGGAGAAAGGTATTTTGTTTCTACTCTTTGCTATAATTATGAACCCCCAACGAACCTAGTTTCACGATGGTGGTGGTCCAAAGTAAAACGGGATTCGTGTCGCGGTGCACAATTATATAATCGCCTCGTGAGAGTGCGCCTTAATGAGACAGATTCGCGGGCACGTGTGTGCTCTCGGGCATACACGTCGGTAAAGGAATACCAAATATGCGAGGAAACTCGTCGAGCGATGCTACCCCGTCTTTTTAGATCGCCGGTTCTCGATACGACGACGCCGCGACCAAAATAGGCGAGTCACGTTCTACCAGTCAGCCTACTTGTAGCCTCCTTTACGTCTGCCAACGGCTTTTAAAAGCGACCCAGGAAGAAGAACGATCGAATAGAAAACCTGAAATAATGAAGGGAAAAAAGAGAGAGGAAGAAAGAAGAAGAAACAAGATTTTTCACGCGTCAAACGGGTCGTTAGACGACGCCGCGTACGAAATTCTGTAGCAGTGTTTTGGATATTTCTCTTCTTTTTTTTTTTGTTTTGCCGTGAAAAGGTCCTGTATTTTTTTTTTTTTTTACCGATCGAGTAACCTCGTATCGGGCACGTGGGAAAGATGAATATTCAAGAGCGGGCAGTTAAGTGATAGCGAGAATGTGCGTTGGTTCGCAAATTGGTAATCACGATTGAAATATGGACGATGGACCTTTTTTTTTTTTGGAAAATATGTGCCGTAGATCAACATTAACCTTTCGTGGTGGTACGTCGAGTCGGACTCGACACTTTATCGCTAGAACACGTTTTTGAATCTGTGTTGCTAACAAAAATTATTACATGTATGAAAATTCAGAAGGTTGAAAAAGCATGTTAAATCTTGTAACAACGAGAATACGTTGATGCGTATTAATTACTTGGGATTACATGATTAAAGTCACGCGGACCGATAAAATGAAAATCGATAAAATGAATTCAATGTCTGAAAAATGATATAACGAAACCCATCGATGGATGGATTACGATAAGAACGTAGCAGCTCATCGATTTGACGCACGTTAAACCGTTAGACATTGAGTGCAAAGCCAGACGCATTTACTTGGGAGAGAAGGTGAAGCATAAAGTCACGGGAAGCCTTTCGTAGACTGTCTTAACTCAAATTCATTGGGGTGGAATGACGAGGTTCTCCACTAAATCGTCTTCGCGTTAGTCTTCCTAAACTTTGTAATCTCATTATTATCGTATTCGTTGAAATCGATCATAGAATTCATTAAACTTTAATGTCGAACTATAGAATTTCATACGGGTAAAGTACGATTTCTATGATTCGATTGTTCGATCAATGTAGAAAGAAAATGTTTTAATTTAAAAGAAAAAAATTGCAAAGTTTGGGTTAGAATAAATTTACATCACGAACTGCGAATATGTTAATTATCACAATTCAATCGAATAACGGAAACACTCGTGAATCAACGTTACCGTTCTTTCTACAATTGTAAAACATTTTTACGAAGAAAAAGATAACTATCTCCAGGTATCCTAACAAAAAAAAAAAAAAAAGGAAACCTTTGATAATCTCACAGGCAGAAGAAAACTTCGATCCTCCGTCGCTCGTTTCGCTATCTAGCGCGGTGATCGTTCGGGGGTTTCGCGATGTTAATCTAGAATCGCGTGTTTCGTTGAAGTACGTAGTTTCCCTAATCTCTGGGCGTGTCCCAGCCTCTCTCGTCCACCGTTGCCCGGGAGAGATCCGTTAGAGTAGGTAGTAGTAGTGGTAGTAGCAACCACGAGGACCCTCGGGAAAAAATAAATCTATCGCTCGCTTCCGTGAATTCAACGTCGAATAAAGGGACTGGCACGATAATAAAAAACCCCTGGCCTCTTCTTCTTTCGTTTGGATCAAAGCGCTGTCTCTCTCGTTTTGGTACAAAGAGGATGAGTTTTCAAGTTAGAAAGGACCACCGATCGCTACGGTAGGTCACTACGGATTTCGAATTTGATCGTGACAAGATTTATTCAACCAAATAGAGTCGTATTACAATTTTCACAAAATGATTCAAAATTTACCGAAAGATGCTGAGATTTGGTTCAATTATTTGGATAATTACTATTTATTTATTATTATTATCACAAGATTTTCTGACAATTTTTTCGAATTTTTCCGAGTAGAAAAGACTAGAATCTTGATAGACGTTTAACGAAGGACAGAAAGAAAGAGAGAAGGGAAGACGAAGCAACTTAGAAAGACAGATAGAGAGACCGAGTGGATGAAGCAGTACAGATATTTCCTCGGTTTCGTAGTACCTACCGAGTTACGATCGCGATTACGTGGACTCACATAAATAGTCTCGAGCGTGCGACGCGACGCGTCACTGGTCGGAGGCATATCTCTCGGATTGATTTAATCGCCGGTAGCCATTTGTCAAGGACGACGTCCGAATGCGGGCGGCTTCTCTCTCAAGAGAGAGAGAGAGAGAGAGGACACTGTACGGGACGTTTCTGCGGTTATGGAAACGGCAAGCGTACCACAGCGAATGACCCTTCGTTTCTACGTACTCCCGGATCTTCCTTTGTAACACATCTTTCCTTCATTTTGACCTGAACCCTTTTCACGTGACCACAGGATGTTTCACAATGAATAACACGAATCTACGAGATTTTCAGAAGGAAAGATGTCTCTCTAGTTTGAGGTAGTAAATAAAATGGAATAATATTGTAGAAAAAAAGATGATTTTTCTATCCTTATTTGCAGTATACGTTTCTATAAAAATGTGTTAATTATTAGGTCAGAAAATTAAAAATTTTTTTTTTTAATTATTAAATCGAAATATGAGAAGCAATGACACGAAAGTATTTTTCTTTTATTTCGAATTTCAATAAAGTTAAGCAGACAAATTTAATTTAGGATTTTTATCAAGAATACAATTTTATCGTTTACCTATTCTTAACAGCGTACGATGCAAGAAAATTTGTAGAATCGAGTAAAAAGCAATAAGTACGAATAGCAATATATAGGTGAAAGGAGATCGGTGTTCGGTATTTTCTTACCGAGGTTCAAAGGTCACGCTCTCCTCCGCACGTATCTTATACTCGAACTTTACGAGTCGAGATAGGTCTCGCTCGCGTTAAAGGAAATACGGAAATGTGCAAGGTGGCCCGCGCGTGGCCCGGGTTATCGTTTCGCGTTTCTCTTTCTTTGATTTCTAGTGGGGCGATCGGCCGTGTTGTACCGAGATCTCGCCGCAAATATCGAAAACAACCTGGAACTCGTAGCCGGTTTTCGTAGTCGGAAATACGTAAATGGAGCGTGCCTTGCTCTTCTACGTGCTACGAACAAAAGAAATGTACTTTCTAAAAGAAGAATACAGATAAATAAATACTAGAAATTTTATGATCGAGACATTTCATGAAAAATTGACGAAATCAGCAAGAAATTAGTAACGCATAACTATAATTTCTTTGTCGTGCGACCTACACGAGCTCGAGTTCAATGGTCCATAAACTTCATCCACGCAAAAGAAGTTGCCTCCTAACGATGAAAGTACGCGCTAACGGGAGTTACGAAAATGGGTCATCGTAGCTCGCCTTAAAAGACAGGATCCCGTGCAATCTGACGAACGTGCACCGCGTCACTTTAACGTTCGTTCTTGTCGCTTAAAGCTTTGCGAGAATTTCGTCCGGAATAGTCCAAGCCGTTCTTCCTTCCTTCCTCCTCTCTGCGCGTTACGTCTAACGTTGTTAAACTTCGCACGTTAGAATATGGCAAACTAGGAACGCTCGAACGACGTTATTTCCGGAAAGCGAGGAACGATAACGCTACGAAATTCGTGTTTCTACGACGAGGATGACGATGAGGCGATAAACGAAACGCGCAAAGTTCCATGATTCTTTCTTTTCCCCTTTTATTGTCTTTTCTTCCCCTTTGTCTCACACACTTCTTCTTTTTTTTTTGGTAATTGTACCTTTTCCCTATATCACCCTTTTTTACAGCGGTTAACTTTGTTATTGCGTGATTAAACAAAGAAAAGGAAGAAAGGCAGGCCGGGAAAGTGCACCTTGACGAGATCGAAACAGGATCCATTAGTTCGATGGAGTCGAAGGAGCAAACGATTTAGGTTGAAAATCGTTGCAAGGTATTTTACAACGTCGTAACAGTTTCTCGTGTGCTTTCTCCCGTCCTTAAAAGTCCTTTTAACGATTCCCCTTTGGTAACTAGGTTCGATTGAAAACAATTTAGTTGAGACCGTTTCATCGCTAACAGTATTTAGTGAGAAAAAAAATAAAGGAAACGTTTTGTTAGTACCTAGTAACATTTGTCTCTCGGTACATCGAAGTCGGAGGTATTGATATTTCGACGGATATAGCTTCGACTTAAAAATATATTCGACATAGGGAGATACTAAGGTGCTTTTATCCAATCGTAAGGTAAACCATAAATTTTCGTGAAATCGATCGAGAAGTATCGAAGTCGTACAAACTGACACGTTCACTTTCCTTCGCGATGCACTTATGATCGCGTTCGTTTATCGACGCACGCTCGTGCCGCGAACGTAAATGCTCGATTCACGCTTCGTTCGCCTTCGTTTCAAATCTGCCGGTATAAATAAAAGGAAAAAAAGCTTGAAATCTCGTCGGTGCATCTATACCAACGGCGTTCTTACGTAAATGATAGAAAGTAAGCGAGACGTTTCGCCCATTGGTCCGATAATGCCGTGAGAAATAGACGACCGTCCCACGCGAACTTTACGCGAAATTGCCAAGATAGGTAACGCGAAGAACGGGGGGAATGAATCGTATTTATTTGACAAACACCCGGTAGATATTAATGTCCATTGGAGAATCGCCCTTAGAAACGATATCTCCGACGTAAAAGCCACGTTACCTCCGATCTCGGCAATAGATACTACGCTCTAGTCGGTGGCCTTCGATAAAGGGACCCTCGTGTCCTCCTCGAACGTTCTCTTCCAGAAGGTTACAGATAATAACGGGATTGCGGAGCACCCGTCGAAAAAAAGATACCCCAGTCGACGCGTTTCCGCGTTCGGCATTCTTCCGCATTCGCCATGCAACGCGACAACGCTCTCTTATCTTCGATCCTTTAATCTTTCGATCTTTGGAACGAAATCCATTGATAAAAAAAAGAATCTTTCTACATTTTCTTCCTGGAAATAATTTGTCATAAATCTTGAGATTTTAAGAGAAAGTTACGAGGTAACGTTTAACAACTAATAAAATAACGAGACGGACGATGAATAAATTTATGGCTGTCGCACGTAACCACCACCCAGCCTGGTGGCGCTATGCGGATGGTAAAAGCGAAATAATTGCGGTCCTGGGACGTCTCATTTGCAAGAGAGAGAATCTCTCTTTATCTTTCTGGCTAGCTTTAATCCTTCCTCGACCCACCCTTCCCTATTTCCTTCCACCTTACAAAACGACGTTTTCACGATCTAATTTCCAAGAGTAGCATTTCCGCATAGCTGTCGTCGCGGTGATAAGCGGCAGTGGTTTCGTCCGTGGTGACAGTTGATAATTCTGGGAAAGTCCAAATCAGCTGATGGTGGTCGAACGTTTGTATTCTGCTTCCATCGAGCTTTCGACGTCATATTAATCTGTCAACAATTCATGTTACCTATGAAAACGATCCAACGACCGCCGAGTTGCGCGCAACCAAATATTTGTAGTAGGTATTTTTATAATTTGCTATTCGTAGTGTCTACGGTAGATATACTCGATTCTCGAATACAGTAGACGTCTGTGATGACGATCTTTCTCCAAAAAATGTTTCAATACAAGACGACGCCGCCGCTTGTTTGTTCAGTCGTTATGCGACAAAAAAACGTGTGGCATCGCGTCGTGTGAAAGAGATGATTTAAAACAATGCGCCATTTTGCTCCATTGCCTCTTACAAATATTTTGACCTATCTTTATACACCCTGAATTGAAATAACCGAAATCGTTGACTCTTCTCTACTTGCACAAAATGTTTCAAGCGTGACTTGTTTTTTTTTACGGTGCACGAGTTCACAACAAATTTTCGTGAACCATATAATCCCTACGTTGCGTTAGCGGGTTTCCTACGTTGTAGTTTCCTCCCCTTCTTTTGGAATTTGCGATATTATTTCAACATCGTCCGAACGAAACGGCACCGTGCAACAAGCTACGCTTCCGGAATTTCGCGGTAGCCCGTTCGACCGTATAATCGCAAAAATGCGGTCGAAGCGGCCAAAAAAATAACGATAGCCCAGCTTCGAAACGAAAAATTAAAATATCTATTTCATCCCCTTTCTTCTCCTCCCACCCTCACAACTGTATCGCTATCTCCCTTTTTCATATATAAGCGCGGGGGAAAATAAATCAGCGTGAAATTTTATCCAGTGCTTGTAAAAATATAGCGTGTTGATAAAAAGGATTTAGGATTACCGGAGTTTATAGTAGGTATTTCTCGTGCCGAGTAAAATATATTTAGTAAACGTGAGTCGAAAAATTGATTTTTAGGAAATTTGCTTTTTAAATTGAATCGTTTCGTTACCTTTTACACTTGGGCATGTGAGAAAAACAAATTACAGGTTACTCTCCTATAACACGGTAGATAGGTTCCAAAAAGAGTTCGTGTTACGCTAAAATCGGGTTATATAAGAACGAGTTATAAATAATTGTAAGTATTTTCATTTTAATAATCTTAATTTAATGGTAATAATTTAGATCGCTAAATACATACACACGTCACATAATAGAAGTAGAGTGTTATAAGAAATTTTCCGTAAATTTCCATGTTGTAGGATACCATACCGTAGCAAGGTTACCTGTACCAATTAAAAATTGTTGTTTTACATTTTTTTTTCGATCGATTAAAACGAACAAATCGTTCTCCAAGAACACGCCCGTAGCGCACAGGTGTCCTCCAATAATTTTCATTTCTCTTTTATATCACTTTCTCGAAAAAATGAAAGAATTCGCGACGAGAGAGGAAGTTGGAAAGAGAAAGAAAAGGATGGTGGATCGACGGAGAGGAAGGAATAGCATCGGAGGTAGCGGCCGCTTGTTCCTCGCCTTTATTCCTTTCCCCGGTGGTTCTCCTCTCCGTTCTCTCCTCCACCGTAGCCCTCCTCCGCTTTTCTACCTACGCGGCGTCGCAATTCACACTCAATTTAACCGGCAAAAAGAGTTCCTCCGCCGTGCATTGTTGCGACCTCCGGTACTGCCGAGCTTGCCTTCGGGGCTTCCGTTACCCTCCCATCTACTCCCACCCTCCCCACCACCTTCTTCATTCCTCTCCTTCTCTTTATCTTTCCTCTAGCCTTTCCCAACCCCCTTTCTCGTCCGACTCGCTCATGGAAAATGCTCAAAGCTTTTTCGAACTCATCGGCACGAAGAAGCGAAAGAAAGAATCGTAGTCGTTGATTTTCCTACGACGTTATTGCCGAACCTTCAAAGATTTCTACCCTTTCTTTCTACGCGACTGTTCTTAGTTTCTTTTATTTCCACTCTTTCTCTCTCTCTCTCTAGGTGGCAGTCTTTACAACATTGAAAGCAAGAATCTTCCTTTGGTATCTCGATTTTTGAGAAACCTTAGATATTTGACTTTATCTTGAATTTCATTGCTTTTGTATGAGACGCGTTTAGGTATATCATCTTTCTGATTTTTCGTTCTAGAAATAAATTTATCGATTGGTTATACGATTAAAGCTAATTTTTATTACTTGCTTAGAATTTCTATTAGAGTTCATTGCTATACCACGTAATATGTGCTTGTGGGAATAATTTTCCTGAGAATCATTCCAAACGGTTCTATAAATAGAGAAACTTATTAATCGGTCGAGTACCAAGTTAGCAGCATAGTCTCGTAACGACGTAGAAATAATTTCTATTCTTCGATCATCGAACGATCGTAAACACGAAGGTGGAAGGCGCCGATCCGGCGGTCGAGACGCGACTCTCCTCGTCTTCGTTTTTAACAAACGACCATACCAAGCAACCTACCTGTGTGCCTCGTTTACCGAGTACGTTATTACAGATGAAATTATGGCGGTAGCGGAAACAGCAAGGCGGTGGAAGGAAAATTCATCGCCGTTTAAATGCTTTTTATTACGTTGCTTTTGAATCACCGCGACTGTGTAATTGCCGAGGTTTACGTTTCTCTTGGCAAAAGCTAAAAGGAGAAATCGAGAAGGTTTTCTCGGTAGGTTTGCGAAGGTGGACGCCTTTCTACCATCAACCCTTTTTCCTCGTCAAATTAGAAAATTCTTTGTGCTTTGTGTCACACAAGTGAAGGGAGTATTTCAGAGGAGTGGTAAACGTTGGCTGGTTTATGCGTTTTATGCACGAGAAACTATGTCGCGCGTAACCGTGTAAACGAAGTGGCGAGACCATAGAAGAGACGATGTTCACTTTATTCTTGTCGTTTCAGTATTTTACGACGAATTAATGATTTTTAAGAAACACAAGAGAAAAAAGTGGTCGATCGAGTATTTTTTTTCAAAAAGAACCATCGAATTCGTGTTTCCCAAAAATAAAACTCGGATATCGAGCACTCGGGACGACTAGACGACCCGTTGCCGCAAGCCGAGCGTGAAAACATCTGTGCCGAGAGGCACACCGGAGAGGATTAAAGCGCGCGCACCCGAACGATAGAGACAGAGAGAGAGAGAGAGAGAAAGTGTGGTGGGTGGTTCGAAGAGCTCAAAAGATAGGCAGAATTGCGAAATCGCTATCGGATTCGTGTTTCGTGATGCGAGCTCGCGTTATCGAAGTCCTGGGACAGAGGAACCGTCACGCTCGGACCGAACCGTTGGGCCGATCAGATTCATGAGAAATCACGGCGACGTACGCGCATACGCGCCAATCCGTCCCGTCACTCTGTTCCGACGCGCTCGTCAATCCGGAAAACGAAATCCTAGAATTAGTATCTGTCGTTCCGATCGGACAATGGATTCTATCCCTTTATCGTTTTTCCTTTATACTTTACCCCGAACCTTTCACCTTGTTTTAATGAAGCCGAGAGAACGTTGTAACCATTCATTTGTAGTCGTTTTCTGGTCGCGCGTTCTTTATCTCGGGATTTACGAGGAAAACGTCCGACGCGAGCGCTTTGTGAGTGCGTAGCGCGCTTTCTTCGATCGCGCCTTATGACGAAGTCAAATTCAGAAAATTTGACGAAGTTCCGACCGGACAATGCCAAGCGCCCAAACGCGCTTCAGTCGAAGTCTAGCACGAGAACGGTCCACATCGTTATATCCTAAAGTCTTATTAAACGTATTTTTACCAGTCTAGAAGGCCCTTGATTTTATCCTGACAACTCTATCTCCTGAACCTGGATCTTTCCGTCGATTTTAATTAGGAGATTTACCTTCACATTAAATTTTATTTCGAATTAAACTTTGTTCTTTTTTGTAACAAATCTGTTTCCTATGGTATCATCCCACAAAACCGATCGAACCGTATATCGGAAATCGAACGTGCCCAAAATTACCCGATGAATAATATCGCTAGGGTAAAAAGGTCGTTTGCGTTTCCTTTTTTTTTTTGTTCTTTCCTTTCCTTTTTTTAAGGCAGGGCCGTTCGAACGATAGATCACTCGGCTGAATAATGTATTACGAGGCGCAGCCGCGCTAGAAAGGTCGGTACGATTCTAAGAAGAAAAAGCTGTGCATACTTTAGCCTTGGTGGTATGCAACCTGGTAATACATCCATGACGCGGGGCACCGTACGTAAGCGTTACTTTTTCATTTGCACTTTTACGAATATGCCTGAAACTTTCAAAAGCAGTCGAGAGTGGTGGATGGAAGTCATCCATTCTAACCGCTTTTAGCCTGGGTTGGGAACGTTCTTTAAACGATTCTTGGAAAGGAGAATAAAGAGAACGAAGAAAAGGCGGTAGGCTGATGGTAAATGCGCCTGGAAGAAGAATCGGGATATGAAATATCTAAGATATTGGATTGGACTCATCGATTTCGAGTAAACGCGAGAGTCCGAGACATCGTTCGAGTTTGTGGGTTATAAACGTGATATAACTTTGGCTTTGTACTTTCTTCTACCATAGATCGGCCGCCTCGACCCTTCCACGATCCCGCTAACCCCTTCGAGCGAAACCATCCATTCGCCGTGACCGTTCGAGTGGAAGCCGGTAGCTGTCATCGAAGATAATCTAGATCTTACTTCGTAGCCTCCCGGTACGATCTGTCCTCGCGTATATAAATCTTCACCCGTGTGTTCGTTCACCTGTTTCTCCTTATATCAGAAATTTTTACTTTAAATATTCTTTTATTTCTTTATTCAAAGAAAAACAATATATAGTGGATCACTGGTTAAACGCGGTAGTCGTTTATGTGGAACAAAGCTCAAAGAACGGAACCCTTTTTTTTTTAACGTGGAAAAAATCTTCAAACTAAACCCCATGAACCCAGGAATCACTCGCCAAAGTATAAATCACGAGAGGTTGTTGTTTCAAAGAACAAATCATAATTAAGTAATTATACTTCGTATAATTGAGACAACCGTTTTAATCGAATCAAACAATTTTAGTCCCAATTTGTTCCAACTAAACTGAATTAATATAAGAAATAACAATAATTAAACCATATTAAAAGAACTAACATCTCAATTAATTAAAGATTCTATAATTAGAAAAAATTAGGACACGTAGCAAACTTCGTCCGACAGAAAATCTTCTATCGTATTAAAGTACTCTTATACTTTGTTTCAGATAACAAGAGACAACTACAGCTGAAGAAAAAAAAGTCGTCCCGAGTAATCGGAATAGAAAACTGGTGGAAGGACGAGAAGGAAGAGGACGCCGTAGGACTTGCATCGACGATGAGTTAGCGACACGATGAGGAGGATGAAGCAGCGCGCGCTGCTGGCCTGGCCATGGTTGTGGCTGTGGCTGTTCGCAGCCACGCCCGGTTCGCCGTCTTCCGAGGCTTCCATCCAGAGCACGCTTTTTCCAGCTGCTACCAACGGCGGGGGGCAGAGAACAGCGTCAGGTTCGACGATCGTCTCGACGACGGCGATGACGACGTCGTCGATGAGAACGATATCGACTACTTCGTCGACTACGAGCACGATGATGTCTTCAACGACGTATCCAACGAGCGTCGCGACAACGGTACCGGCACCGTTCACCGCGGAACTGATTTCTTCACCGAGGTACAAATTCGCGTTCACGCGGCCTCTTTACAACGTCTCGATTCCCGAGAACTCTATCGGGAAGACGTACGTCATGCCGGAGGAGAGAATGGGAATAAGACTGAACAACTGGCAGGAAAATGGCCATCCGGAGATTCGTTTTCGTATAACCAGCGGTGATCGCGACAAGTTTTTCAAAGCAGAGGAACGCGTGGTCGGTGATTTTTGTTTCCTATTGATTCGGACTCGAACCGGTAACGTCGACGTGCTCAATCGCGAGCGTAAGGATCGTTACGTGCTCGAGGTGCGCGCGACATCCACCAAGCGAGACGGTAAGAACAAAGCGAACGTCCTCGAGGCGGACACGACCGTGGTGGTGACGGTCCTCGACACGAACGATCTCAATCCGTTGTTCTATCCGACCGAGTACGAGGCAACCGTCACGGAAGATACGCCATTGCATCGAAGTATACTAAGGGTGACTGCCGAAGACGCCGATCTTGGCAGGAACGGCGAGATTTACTACAGCTTCGCAGAAGAGAACGATCAGTTCGCCGTTCATCCGGTTAGCGGGGTCATCACGCTCACGAGGCCGCTCAGGTATGTGTATCTTGTTGTATTTTCTTTATTATATCGTTAGAGTTTCTTTTGTTTGAATAAACGTAGCAGGTGGTATAGGACAGTGGTCGGCAAACTTATTGATCAAAAGAGTCCAATATCAATGGTAGGTACCTACAAATTTTGAGATACCAATTTCTTAACCGAATCCTAATTTTGGAAGTCGGTTGAAGTTAGATACACTGAATAAAACTAGATATCATACTTTATCGTTGAGCCGCAATCGAGTAGCCAAAGAGCCACATGTGGCTCGCGAGCCGCAGTTTGCCGACCACTGGTATAGGAGATCCGTACCATTTATCATAGAACGTATTGAATTCGTACCAAAAAAAAAACAAAAACTGTTCGATCGTGTACACATTGATCTTTACTCTAAAGAAAAAATAGTAACAGTGCTATCCCCGTGGTGTTCAGGTACGCCGAACATGCCATCCACGAACTAGTGGTCCTAGCGAAGGATCGAGGGGCCCTGTTTCGCAGCGTGGGCACCATCCGAGCGAGCACAGCCAGGGTCATGATCAGGGTGCGGCAGGTGAACCTACACGCCCCAGAAATCTACGTCCACCACCTGCCCGACATAGTGGAGCACTCGAACGCGGACATCTATGCTATCGTACGAGTGATCGACCGTGACGAGGGCGTGCACGGTGAGATCGCGAGTCTGGACATCGTGGGTGGCGACCCTGCTGGACACTTCAGGATACGACAGGCCGGTCCAGCGGAATACAACATCGAGGTACTGCGCTTGTTGGACCGGGAGACCGCTCTGCAGGGCTACAATCTCACTCTGAGAGCGATGGATCGTGGTGTACCTCAACGTTTCAGTTACAAATCCGTGCCGGTGCACTTGGCCGACCTGAACGACAACGCGCCGGTCTTTAGTCACGAGATTTACGAGGTCGCCGTACCGGAAACCGCGCCTGTTAATACGCCGGTGATCAGACTGAAGGTTAGCGACGCGGACGAGGGGAAGAACGCTCTAGTTTTTCTAGAGATAGTCGGTGGTAACGAGGGTGGTGAATTTTACGTGAACGCCGAGACCGGAATGTTGTATACCGCGGTTGCCCTCGACGCCGAGAAGAAGGCCTTCTACACCCTCACCGTGTCCGCGGTCGATCAGGGTAACACAGGCTCGAGAAAGCAGTCTTCCGCCAAAGTGAAAATCAACGTGATCGATACGAACGACAACGACCCGGTCTTCGAGCAATCCGATATGGAAGTCTGGATAGACGAGAACGAGGCTGCTGGGACGTCCGTCGTCAAGGTCACGGCTAAGGATCGTGATTCCGGAGAGAACGCTTACATATCCTACAGCATCGACAATATCAAGAAGGTACCATTCGAGATCGATCATTTCACGGGTATCGTCAAGACGAAGCAAGTCCTCGATTACGAAACGATGAAGAGGGACTACCTTCTGCACGTGAGAGCCAGCGACTGGGGCTTGCCCTATCGACGACAGGCCGAGATGAGGTTGCGGGTTAGATTGCGAGACGTCAACGACAATCGTCCACAATTCGAGAGAATAGATTGCGTCGGGCACGTGCCCAGATACGTGCCGATAGGCAAGGAGATCATCACTGTCTCCGCGATAGACTTCGACGCTGGTAACATTATCAGCTATCGCATCGTTTCCGGGAATTCCGATGGTTGCTTCACTCTCGATTCGGCTACCGGCGTACTATCGGTAGCCTGTGACCTTTCCGACCTAAAAACGAGCGAGAGGGTCGTCAACGTTACGGCAACCGACGGCACTCATTTCGCTGATGTTAATTCGGTCCACATGCACCTCGTCAACGCCAAGAGAAATCTTGCTTCTCAAGGTAGAATCCTTTCCGACGAGAGCGGTGCCTTCGAGTGCAAAGATACCGGAGTCGTTAGACGTCTAACGGACGCCATCGCATCCGCCGAGAGAAACAACAACTCGTCCCGCAGCGACGAGTCTACCTTGATACCTAGTCGTTACGGGGAGAACGTACACGCGCCAGAATTCATCGATTTCCCCAACGAAATCAGAACCAACGAATCGGTCAAACTTGGCACAACTCTTGCTAGAATAAGAGCGACGGATCGAGACTTGGATTACAATGGAAAACTCGTCTTTTGTATCTCCAGTGGCGATCGTGATTCGGTTTTCGGCATTGATCCGGACACGGGCGATCTTAACGTCATTGGCTACCTCGATCGTGAAAGGGAAAGCGAATACTTCCTTAATATCAGCGTATACGATCTAGGCAAACCACAAAAATCAGCTTCCAAAATGCTCCCGGTAACCGTGTTGGACGTCAACGACAATGCACCAAAGTTCGAAAAATCTTTGGCTAGTTTCAAAATTTCGGAAAATGCTTTAAACGGGACGAACGTTTGGCGTGCCAATGCAACCGATGCTGATCTGGGCGAGAATGCACGCGTCACGTATTATCTCGTAACGGAGACGAACGATTTCAAGGTCGATCCGATCACTGGTGTGTTGAGCGTCTTTGGCAAGCTCGACAGAGAGAGACAGGAAGTGTACGAGTTGAAGATTCGTGCGAGGGACAACGGTGGAAAGGGTGTAACGGATTCACCTCCATTGTATTCCGACGCTTTGGTTCGAGTCACGGTCGAGGACGTGAACGATAACGCCCCAAACTTCGCTTTACCGAACTACAACGCGAAGATTCGCGAGGACGTGCCGATTGGAACCGTCGTAGCTGTTATAGACGCCATTGACCCTGACGAGGGTGCCGGTGGGGATATCGAGTACTTTCTTTCCGATGCGATGGAGAGCGAGGGATTCTTCAAGGTCGACAAACTTTCCGGTACCGTTAGAACGACTCAAACTTTGGATTTCGAGGAACGACAGGTTCACACGCTCGCTATCGTCGCGAAGGATAGAGGCGAGCCTTCGATGTCGTCGGAAACGTTATTGGTAATCGAGGTAGTCGATGTCAATGAAAATCTTCATGCTCCTGTCTTCGATGATTTCGTTATTTCCGCGAGTGTCTTTGAGAACCAACCGGTTGGTGCTCTGGTGACAACTGTGCGTGCCAAGGATGCTGATCCACCTGGTGGTGACTCTAGGATCGGCTACAGCATCAGAGCCGGGGATGGCATCGGGATATTTTCTATCGATAACGAAGGTAAGTCGTAGGCTGTATGTTCTTTCGGTAAATTATTCTGTGAGACACGTGTATAGTTAATTAGGAGAATAGTCATTGTAATTAACGGTATACCTACCACGAGTTTTACGCGATATCAAGAGGGGGCAATAAAATCGATTTGTTATCCATATCATCTTGTTACGTGTCCGGCAAAGTGAAGTAGAGCTACCGAGTAGGAAGAGTTCTCCATATAACGATAAATCGTCTCTAGTCAATTAAGGGGGATATTCCGCGACGTATGGAAGTTATAGCCAAGTTCAGGCCGCGTGCTATTTCGTGGAGCTCGAGATCCACTGCTTCTCTCCTTCTCTCTTTTAACTCTTCCTCGTGACTCGCCTTTGACACGATCGTTACGATAGTTGGAACGGATACGTCTGGATAACATCCGTCTGTCGGGCGTGTCTTTGAAGTACCGATCAAAGAAAACTTCACCGAGATAACGTTGCTTTATTAGCGGCATAACGTTCGAAACGCTTCCGATGTTTCCAACGATCGATCGCTTCGATCTTCGACCTCCCTCCACGAGACGTCTAGCTATACCACTTTAGATGTTAAAGGGTGATATCTCGCCCGAAGCCCTAAGAATAGTTTTAATTCGGTCGAGCTAGAAAATTCGAGACGTTCTATTTCCAATATAGTATCAATTAAGTTTATTATCGTTGACCTTAGAGACTATATCTCCTGGTAATAATCGAGTATACGAACTGCATTCGTTATTGCTGTTACAGCAATCAAGATGTAAAGGTGGATATATTTTTTTTAAGTATAACGTGTTTGTAGCTTATGTACAGATCGTTTTCAAATTATTTTTTTTAAAGCTTGTTTTAAAGAAGCTGGAAGATCATGGTGAACTGTTAAGGTCGACTAATGAAGATAGGTCCTCAAAAGTTTAGGAAATGTTAGACGAAGATTGAAGAATTTTGGGTGTCCCTTATGGATCGATCCAGGCGATTTTGACTGATCGCAAGCAACTAATTTAAAAAAAAACAAACATGTTTGTAATTAAGTTACAAACATGTTATATTTTAAAAAAATGACGAATGCAATCCGCTTACTTTTTGATACACCTACGTATATATAAAACGAATGTCATCCATTGATAGAAGGATGGGTCGAAGCTCCCGCGATTTCGATTCACGGATGAGAGGAGGCAAACGTGACGGTTGGAGATCAATGGATCTCACAGCGGCAGAACAAATTTATTTTCCGTAGTTACAATGCACCAGAGAGAGAGAGAGAGAGAAAAGAGTTTCTGCTTTCTCGTGCGAACCTTCGCGTCATTGATCGATCGAGGATAACCGAAAGAAAGAGACGACATGAAAGGGATTTAAAAAATTGAAAAAAGAAGAGAGAGAAGAAACGAGGGAAGATCTCGTGTACGTTCGCACTCACGGAGGAGTCTCGTGGCAGTGATCCAGAACGACGTTACGGCGACGCGGCCCATTAAATTCCGATGCGGCCGAGTCTAATTGAATTACGTGGACAAGCAAAATCTTCTCTCCCTTTCCCTCCAGTATTTCTTTTTTTTCATTTGCCTTTCCCTCGTCGTCCTTTGCTTCGCTCCATGCGACCAGGTCCCGCGTATATACATTCAATTTCACTCGCGGTGCCTTCTTTCATCGCGAAAACGTCTCCCAAGAAACCGCGTGTCATTCCGCTTAATGGCTAATCCCCCTTCCCATTTCTTACCCCGTTTAAAGGGTGGGGCAAGTTCGTCACGGCGCGTGGGGCGGTAAATGCACCGATGATCGTTCCTCATTCTTCTTATTTTTATGATCGTCACGTCGAGTCACTCTCCATGCACCTGACACGATCGAGAGAAATTTCTACCGTTTGGGAGGAAAGATCGTTAAAGCGAGAGAAGAAAGTGTCTCCGCGTGATTACCGTTACTCGACTAAACCTTTCTCATGCTTTTTTTTTTAAACTCGTATGACTCGGGTAGATTCTCCATGATCCCACGGGAGCAAACATCGACGACTCGAATGACTTTACCCTAAATTTAGTAATCCACTTTGGCATCGTTTAAAGTCAGCTTTCTGGACTTATGTAAGAAACTATCGCTTATCTATGGTATCTTACGGTTGGTATAGAAGGTATATCACGTTACACAAGTCTCTTCCCAAGATCAACACACGAGTAGAGCGGGCTAGCAATTTAGCCAAGTTTCGAACCTTACCCGCGATCTTCATGCGGGCTGATTAGATTCGCCCCTCGCGTTAATTCAGTCACGCATTTGCAGACAAAGTGTCAACGACGGTAAACTTGGAAATCTTTACTTGATACACCCGAGATTCAATTTATCAACCTGTTTTAGATAGTTATCAGACGTTAAATATTATCGGAGTTATACATCGTGATTAAAAAGTTTCTTCATCGTCCTTTTACAAGGAACTTTCTAATCTCGTGCAGCTGTTCCATGACTCGCGCGTACTCCTTAAAACGTATGTAACGAACACGAATTTACATTAACAAATTACCAACGTACACGTTTTAGTACGCAAAAAATCCACGTCCATCGAATTATAAAAATATATAAAAATCAAATACCACGGGAGTCCCGCTTGTTAATGGTCATTGAAACTTTGATAACGTTTAAAAAAGTCTCGCGGTAAACACGCGTCGTTAGGAATTATACAAATACGACAATTTACCACGGTTAACGTTTCAAAGTGATACTCGTGTCTCTCTCACCATTTCTGCTCGCAAATAAAAAAAAAAAAAAAATCGTTTGGACCGATCCCAGAAATTTCGAGACGTAGAGCGGCAAACGCGCAACGAATTTAATTAACTCGTTCGTCGATACCGGTCCGCGTTTAAAGTTATTCGCATAAAACGAGCATCTCTCTTTTTTTTTCACCAACTCCGCACTAATGGCGTGTCTTCCTAGTACATAACCGTACAGTGCTCTCTCTCTTCCCCTTTTCTCTCGAACGAGAACTCTTCTCCGAGTCATAAATCGCGCGACGGTTGACGTTTCGATTCCAGTTGTACATTTCGCGCGATAGAATGTACGGAGGATGTGCGACTGTAACAAAAAAAAAAAAAAGTAGAAAGAATATACATGTATATATACACGGACGTGTGTATGTGTATATGCTACATAGACGGGCTACAGTGTGCGTAGTACCGAGACATATACAAAGTTCGTATCGTCCTCGCTTTAATCACGTTCGACGAGTTCTCGTCCGTTCTCTGGATGAGAGTGTGTTAGTATATAGTGTACATTCTCCCACCATTTTGTTACATACACACACACAGGTATATACACCATTCTGGACCGCTTTGAACAGATCTATGCATATGAAAGGAAACACGCGCGCTTGTAACGTAAGCATAATATACGCGTACCAATAGACGAGGTTTCGTACGGGGTAAGAATTTCATTAATGTTTCTATTATTTTATATTTAGAGAACAATATGGTTGGATAATTTATTATCTAAATATGAAAATATGTACATTTATCTAATGTCTAATTCCGTTGTCCGATTGCATCGAATGGTAGCTATCAATAAACGAGCGATTTTAATTTACAAAATCGATTATGGTCAGCAAGGAATTTTAGGTTATAAAAAAAATATTAACTTTTCGATAGAAACCAAAGTGATCTAACGGTCTTAAAGACTATGATGAAGTTGGATGAAGCACACTGTATAAACCATGAGAGGCGGGAGGGGGTTATATTGATCTTCCGTCGAGCAAAAATAATACATTGTCAGTGGTATGCATATTCAAGCGGCGTAAATATTCATAAGTTGCCGGTGTATTGCCTTTCGTGTCAGGAGCACGCACGAAGGGTATAAGCGACGTTGGTGGACGACGATATATGTATACCTGTGTACGTAGGTACTCCGAGGCGATGGTGAGATGCTAGTGGTGGTGGAGGTTTCTGTACTCGAGGGTGTAACGGTAGCGTGGTAGAATCACGATGGTACGCGTTTAATACGACGATATTTTTCTACCTTACGAGTTACGTACGAGCTATTGTTCGAGATGATGTAAGTCGATGCTTTCTTCCTTGTCATACACCTCCTATATCTTTCTCGCGAAAAATCTGTACTTTTTTTCAAGGTATACGAGAGTATCTCGGCGATCGTACGTTTATTGAATATCAAAGAGAAATTGCGTGGATTTTTTTTTTTTTTTATTAAAACGAGGAATATACGAGACATGGGAATATTTTTAAACGAAAAAACGAAGCATTTAAAAAAAAAAAAGAAGTTACCGAGACGAGTCGTGATGCATGTAAATCGACGAACGACTTTTTTCACATTCGTGATCCACTTTCAAAGAATATCGCCGATCACTTCGAGGCACCTGCTCGAAGATTACATCTTACGAGAATTATTAACAGATTTTTGTCCCGTTTGTCGGCACATATCGAAATAATTCGCTCGAAGAAAGCAATATCGATTTTTCGAGAACGGCACTCGGTAGGTACACACCCGCGAGAGATTTAATGTTACGCTCGCGGGAAAGGTTCCAATCTTTTCAAAACGAATACAATTCTCTATATATGCATGTATGTACACATAAATATTTTGCCTACGGTGATCCATAAAGGACGGCCGGAAACTGCGAACGCGCAAATACATTTTCCACTCGATCGATTAATATTCGAGCGATGCTCAAATAAAATTAAATGAACGTTCAAAATGAAATCAATAAAGGCATCGACCAATTTATCCGTACGTCCAATTAATGGCGGTCGTTGTCTCGTCTACCGAGCGAACGAACGAACCTTCCGTTAAATCCACACGTTATACCGTTCGACGATTATTTGCTACAGCCTGGTGACGATCTCTTTAAATGGAAAATAAAATTATGCCCAATCAACGAACGAACGAACGAAAAATCTCTTTCGAAAGCTTTCGACCACGCAATTTCTTTTTTTTTTTATTATTATTTATCCATACACTCATCTCTCTCTTTCTCTTTCACTCAGGTTGCTTTAGAAACGCAGCATGGCTAGTTTGCAGGTATATAAAGAGAAGGAGGGAAACGAGGGAATAAGGTTTCCGGTAAACGAGCTAACGCTCGGTGCGTTCCACCGGCCCTGTCCACTTTAACGCGCGCGCGGCTGTCGCGCCGAGCGTTATTCCATTAATAAAGCTTTATATATCGAGCCCATGTCCAGAAAGCTCGCTCGAGCTTGAACGCGTACGGAACGAAGGAAACTTCAGCCCCACCAAGCCGCGTCACCGTTCGTCTACCCTGCGTAATTTAAAGGGGATAGACCTTTGCATGGAACGGATTCTCTCTCTTTAATTTCATTCCTCTCTGTTCTCCTTTCTTGTACTTGCTGCATCCTAATCGATTAGATTCCGTCCCACGTTTACCTCGATTTTTCTTAACCGGTACTACAACGAAAGCAGTCGTTTCCTATTCACACGTGGCACGATCGAGAGCAGGCAAGGGGGATTCGATAATGGCTTTGGAACGTCGAGAATTTTCGTAAACAAAAGAACACTGGAACGGTGGTTGTTCCTTGGGGTCGAGTTTAGGAATGTTAACCTTTGAATCGGGAAATCGTAAAGCAGTCACACATTCGCGGATACTTCGGCCGGTAAATCAGCCGTTGTTTGTATCCCTACACGTGCTCCATAAATCAGTCAGATTTGTATCTTGCGCGAAGTCGACGGAAGGTATGAGAATGTTCTATCGGAGGTTTATCGAACGTCTATGAAGGGGGACCACGTTCGAGAGGCTTAACGAGAACGAGGCCGTTAAAGAAATCGTGTATACAACTTTGGAATGGTTTATGAGGAAAGGGTGAAAAGGCTAGAATGGTTTATTTTGATGTATCTCTTTTTTAAGTATTCTCAAGGGTCAAGATTTTTAAATTTAATTGTGGAAATTTCAGATGTTTTTCGTTTTTAACCTCTTGGTGGGGATTTTAACTCAAACGTGGAACATAATTTAACGTCATGTCCATTATAGACATTACAATAATGAAAACAATAGATACAAGAACAAATGCCCGTTACAATTAAATATGATTACTTTAAGCCCGTTAAGAGGTATACGAAAAACATTACCGAAATACCTGACACCTCATTGGTGATAAAATAAAGCTTTACTGTTTTTTAAAAAAAAAAGTATTTATGAGAATGGTTAACGGAAGCGGCTTTCCATCGATGGAATTTCACAGAAGCACGCGTCGGTAATGGGTTCGCTAAAACGCGATACCTACCCGCTGACAAATTAGTAGAGTGATTAAAAGACCTCTCTTCTGCCTCCCCATTAAATGCTAAATTAGACAGGTTCGCTTGTCCGCGATCGTTGGGATGTACGAGATTTACTCGGTTGATGTGTGTGCACAATGGTTATGAACCCCTGCTTAAATATTGTACCAGAATTAACAAGGGCGTGTCACGCTCGAACGAAGCAGGGAAGGTAAACGAGTATCGGCCAGGCCTCATATTCTCTCTCTCTTCATACTCCATATCCCTAATAACACACATACAAGTTCGACACGCGTGTATAACCCCTCGTTTTGGATGGTTTTGCTATACTATCGTGATTACTAGACCTTTTAACCAAGATCTTCTCTTATCAAGAAGCTAATGTAATGTAAATGACTTTCCGAAGAAAGCAAGGATTTATCTGAAAATTTTGCAGGTATATTTGACTTTAAAAATGTGTATTTTGTCGTACTGACACTTTTGGAAACAATAATGTCTGCAATGGGTAGCATTAGTTATCTGTAATGTCGAAATAAAAATCACTAAGGATTCGTAATGTCAACAAAGTTCACGTTCACGATGATATAATCATAAATATATTAAACGACTTCGCGTTATACCCTATCGGCGACAATTTGCGATAGATCGACGTTATAACTTGTACGTTCCCAACGGGGAAACTACGGAAGGTTTCATAAATTTAGTAGCACGCTCTGAATATTGCACGCTTGTTCCGTACAACGGAATTATTTAGATCGCAGGAACTATTCGCGCAACATCGCGAATCTCGATTTCTCTGATACATGATTACAACACCCGCAGAAAGATTGAAATTCGAGCGGAGTTTCTCATAGCGAATGCATCTGAAATCGTTTCATGGATATTCGTTCGATTCAGACGTTTAAATGAGGCATTTATCGCCGAAATAGATTCCAATTAGGAGTCACGTTTAACACGCAAAGCGCGACAAGATTCCGAAACGGGATCCACTCGGTGCTTGTAGAACACGTTTTCGACGAACCCGTGTTCGATTCGCATCCCTCCTCTCTTCCTCTGTCTTTCTATCACGAGTTTTACGTTCCATAACGCACACCATTTACGCGTGCCGCGCATACAAATCTATATCATGAATCCCTAATAGCGTCCTAACTATCGAGAGAACAACTGGCGAACCGCGCGATGTGGGTGTCATTAAGTAAACGTGACTGTGGATGTTCGAAAGAGGGGGAAGAAAAGAGGTTTCGGTGTCTTTCACCGAAAAGGAGATTAAAAAAAGAAGGCGGAGCTCGAGTTCTTTAGGTCGGTGGATTTTAAAAGAGCTCGAAAGCGCGAGCGGGTTCTACCTTCGCGATACACTCGGGTTTTATTCTCGTTGTAAAGTATGAAAGATACGCGCTTTTACTTTTTGCCTCTCTTGTCAGGAGGTCTCCTCGATTTCTTCTTTATTCTATTTTGTAGTAGGTTGGAATTACGTCGGGTGTGCCTGTCTTTGTCTCTCAGGAAAGAGTAACGTTTTATTTCTTTTATCAACCAGGAGTTTCGGATGATATATTCGCTCATGCGGTAAAGGATTTGATAAAAGATTTGGCATTAAATAATTATATGTTCGAACAAATTTAAAAACGAATATGAAGAGGATAAAATGAAAACAAGACGAAATCCTTTCCCGCAAGTTTTTCCTCGTTCTAACAATTTTTCTCCCTCAGCGAAGATCGTTCGTATTTATTTTGCGAGTCCCCCTGGTTGCTTCACGAAACTTGTCCCGGAACTTTTTTAATAAGGCCCGGTGAGAATAAATAGTTTTTTTTCCGTTTTCTTTACTCCGTCCTTCAGCTTTACGCTCGAGCACGTTATCTTTATAATCTTTCGAGCATCGATATACAAATTTGTCATGGTTCGTTATCGCGTAGGAAAAAAATTGTAAAGAAATTTGTAAAGACTGGAATAAGAAGCAAAGGAGTCACCAAAAGATATCATTTCAACTTGTACGCGTTGACAGCGCGGTTAGTACGAGGTAAACTCGGGGCAACTCGTAGGTAGACACTGGATTCGCGTTAAATCCCGCGAAAGTATTTTGAGTAACCACGATTAAGCGGATTTACCTTGTCGTCCAACGATATACATAGATTAGAAGTCTTTAGAAGCTTTTCCACTTCCTCCGGAGGCAAAAGCCCGCGCTAGCCATTTCTAACTTCGCGAATTCCCTTTGGCGCTGTCGTCCCGAGTATTATTTACTTAAGTCGAAGGGAAGGCTTTCAAGAAGCAGGGGTAGACACTCTTTCGAAGAGAATCACCGAGTATACTTTTCCCTTTGATGCATATTTTATGGTAGTAAAAACTTTTATCCATGCGTCTTTCTTCGCACGTTTTTGATATGAATATTGTAAGTCGTTGGTTATATTTTATACAAAATTTTAAGTACAATCGTGCTCGAGTAAACGTTTACAAACTGCACCGAGATACTGTCAAAACTTTTTCTACGATATTTCATTGCTATCGTTATCCCCTTATTTTCCCGTACTTTCATTCTTTTCCAACACGTTTCTACATAGAATTGATGCCATATTGAAAAAGTTTTAAAAATTACTACGAAAATGAGTTCCTAGGCCTATGAAAATTTGTAAAGACGATAAAATTTTCTTTTTTCTCCGCGTAGACGCACACGCGGAACCTATAGCTACGTATAAAGGAGTAAATCGTTCGAGCGTGAATTAAACACGTGGATCTGGAACGTGCTTCGTGGATGCTGTTCAGATTTAACGTACGTTCCATCGTGTACGCGGAAATGTATGTCTCGATGAGAGTTATGCGCCGTAGTGAAACATCGTACGCGCGCGCGCACCAGCGTGCACTCAGCTAGGTGCCTAGTTAGAGCCCTTGGTCTCTGTGTCTGCTGTCTCTCTGTACCGCGCACCCGCCGGTTCGACGTGCCTCTGGCCCTTCGTTGCTTTTCACTTTGATTCCTGACGTCCATTGAACCGTGGAAAATCAGCTTGTCCGAATCAAACGCCACCGGGGTGTCTACGCTCGACTCGTACGTTCTTTTCTCTCTTTTCGGTTCTAGGTTTCGATATTAATAGCTCGATGGTATGGAAAGAGAGTTTTGAGAGCTTTGTAACGAGACTCTATCAAATTCTGATGTATTTAAGACTTTCAATTAGTTTTTTTTTAGTTTGTTTGAATTTTACAGGTCAGAGGTGATTTAAAAGTTCTAAAGCTTTTTTTTAACGATCAAGTTGATAGGTAAACTTAAAATATAATGTTCAAATAAAGAATAGTAATTAAAATTATTATTTGAGTCGTTTCACATTTAGAATATTTTAAAAAAATGTTTAGGACCACTTGATCGAAGCTTTACTTTCCACATTTAACCCTTTGCACTATAATTCTTTCTTTCTTTATAAATTCTGATTTTATTTTATCTGTATTTGATTTATTACTCCTGAGATGACCTTCAACAATTAAATACTTTTTCTGCCTTCTTATGCGGAGCTAATAAATATGTCAACTAAGTACCTCATTTGACAATCATAATTTTTATACAAAATTTACTTTAAGAATGTCGGATATCGTTCTATCGATTTAATAATAACAAGATCGGAGAAAAGAAATATCGATCGTAAGGAAACATTTCACCTTGCTACCTACGCCGGAACGGTGCAAAGGGCCTCTTCCGTAGCGCGCAGGCGCACTCGCCCGCGAACGAGACCAGGGTCGTCGACCGATCGCGGGATATACATTTCCACACTCCGCAAAAACATTTATTTCATCTTGGCCGCGGGTTAGCACACCTTCATAACTTCGTACTTCCGGCAAATACGTTGGTCACGCTTCGTTCCCGAGTTCGCACGAAACGCGAGCACGTAGAACGAAGGGAAGAACCGAAACGATTCCTACGTAATTTTCTTCCAAAGTACAAAATTGGCTTCGGATGATAGAGGTGGGGGTGGAGGATCAAAATACGAGATTACGTAAGCGATAGAATTGTAACGTTTAGATATGTTGTGAGTATATCGTATAAAATTATTTACGTAATTCCCTAGACGAATCAATAATTTATAATTAAATTACATAATATTCTACCTTAATGCTCGACAATATATTGCACTTACGAAAAATGTAGGGAGAAAAAGTCATCGCGTAATAATTCCAACGGACTGAACGCGTTCAAATATTATTTCAGACCATCAATAACGCGGTATAATATTATTCAGAGTCTATGGTCCGCTTTAAAGTCGTTTGTAAAGATTTCAACGGATCATAAGAGTAATTTGTTACATAAATCCGTGTTCTTGTGTTTCCGTTAAAACAATGGTACGAAGGGTTCGTCCCGACATTAACCTATGCTATCGAATTAACTTCTCATCGACTCGGCGAGACGTCGCGAGCATAGCTTCGTCGCGCGACTAGGTAAAGATATAAAGACTGGAGAATGACGGGACAATGAGATATCGTAATTTCTACGAGGCCGACTCCTAAGGTCGCTCGGAACATTAATTACTACGGCTTCTACTTTTCCGCTTGGAGAAACAAGAGACCCCGTGAATACAGGTGGTACACAGAGATTCAACTTCACCCTTTCTCTTGTCTCTTCGTCTCTCTTTTCCTTCGTTCTGCTCTTTTCTCATCCTTCCTCTCCTTTTACCGTCCATACTTACAAGCACGGCCGGATTTCCTCGGAGTGCTACAGCGAGTGATATAAACACGGTTTATTCTTCATATTTTATCGTCAAATTCCCGCGTTAGGACCGCGGCGTAGATTTCACGCGCGATTATAAATGAAAACTCATTCTCTGGAAGGTTTTGCTACCTTTGAAAAAATTATTTTTACTCCAGTAAACACGAGGAACCTCTTGGGAAAGATGAGAATTTTTTAGAGAAAAAAAAAATATTTCCACGAAAAGTAGGAGAATGATGAACGAATAGAACGGTGATGGTAGATTGACGGTGAAGGGACGGTAGGTCGAGTTCGGGCAAAGTCGAGTCGCGTGACAAAAGCACGTGCCGAATGGAGGCGTGTGCGAGACTAACCTGCGAAGGGGCTAGAAAAATGTATGATGCATGCCGACGATCGGTGCCTGTGATGGATGGCAGTTCGCTCGAGATCCTGTACGAAGGAGTTCCTCTTCGAGTCTTCCTCTCTCTGGCACGCCTGTATCCATCGAACGACACTTCCGTAATACGAATGGTCCCGAGGCCGAAAGCTTCTCGCGAACTTTTCCCGGAATGCGTCGAGACGCCGCTTGAATTATGAATCGTATATTTAGAGACATCGCGTGGCTCGAATCGAGATCTCGCAATTTTTCAATTTTTTTTTTTTTTTCTCCTCCGCCTCGTTCATCGAAAAGTCGAAGGAAATTTCGTTCGATAGCTGGGAAAACTTTATCGAATACTCGATAGACAATTGATTCTACGGTAGAAGTTCGATCGCTTAACAATGAGCCAAGCCAAAACCGCAGAACCGACAAGCGCGGTTCGATAAGTTAGCGGAGACGAACGCAAGCGAACCGGATATACCGGTGCCCGTATCCACCAGCAACAATGTGGTCCAACGAAAGAGAAAGCAAGACGAGAGAAAACAGAAGAGAGAAGAAATTGACCAACGTTAACAACAACGGATAACAACGAGTAGGTACTAAGGTTCGTGGCGCCAGGATTTAAACTAGACATCAAACCTATCCTTCTATTTTACTTTCACCTTTTAACGCGAAACCGTCGGTAGGATATACGATAACGGATAGACTCCAACGATGATGCATTATAGACAAGGTCTCGGAGACTTTGTTTTAGCATCGAAATCGAAGGCAAGCGAACGAGGCAACCTACGTGCGTTACGTGCCTCTAGGAGAACTAAAATATGGCTCGAGTAAAGGCGAATCCGGTCCGGCCCACATCCGCGACTCGCGGAAGTCGATGCTTTCGAGTAAAAGAGACTCTCTTTTACTCTCTTAGACGGTTTAGCTAGGTGGCTTCTCGAAGGAGATGAGGTAAGGAGAGAAGAGAGACAGAGAAAAGTACACCGGCATAGACCCGGATCCGCCAGCTCTTCGTAGGGTTCGTGGAACCGATCGAGAAACCGGTTTTAGGACGTGTTTCGAGCCGTATATGCACGCCGGCTCCGTCGATAATGGACGGAAGAGGAGCCTGGGCTCCGACGCGCCGCTTCTTGTCTCCTTTTTTCCCCATCCGGAGCACGATTGTCTCTCTATCCTTCTCGATCGTTCGCAGAGACTCGCAACAATCCGTGGTAAGCGACGACGACGACGGACGCAAAGGGAATTCGATCACCGTCCTGGACGGACTTCTAGCAGGATGATGACTCATCGCGAGAGACCGATCCACCTTCCCCCTTTCGAAGATGTATCCTCGCTTTGGTATTCGCCAGATCTCATTCCACTCGCGTCCCTTCCTTCTTTTCTTCGTTTTTTTGTGTGTCAAGGTAGGAATTCCTTCGGCTCGCAGCTTTTTCGCGATTTCTAGAATCGTCTTTGGGTTGTTGTTGTTACTGCTGCTGCTGGGAGAGAAGGTCCGCTCGCACGGACGAGAGGAAACGAACGATGTAATTTATTCAAAGATTTCCATAAAGCGACTCGCGTGGAAAACTCGTGCAAGTTTACTATTCATACGCTCGGGTCACGAAACATTGGGCTAACAGGTGTAATCAGATTCTCCGTTAATTTTTATGACCCACGTATTATGTGTGTTCTTTATTAATTCCACGGTTAACTTTATACCGTCTCGCTCGGGACGGTTTTTCATTATTTAATGGGTTTGAGGAACTTCGTTAATTATGTACCTTACACCGTGTCGTATTTGAGGTGTATCCTTTATGCGATATTTTCTGTTAGCTACTTCGGATTATGTCGATATTTAACCCTTAACGTGCCAAGAGTTTTTTAGCAGTTATATTTTTTAAGTATTAGAATATAAAGAATAAAATTTTGTAAAATACAGGTGGTTCTAGACTCTTGTATTTAATTAATTGTGGAAATATAGGTATAGGTAAGTAGAGTAATGAAAAAAACATGGAAGTTTTTTTAAAAATCTTATTAATATTCGAAATACATATGTATCGGATAATTACATATTTATTGATTACTAGCTAACATATTTTGTATAAAATAACAAAATGCTTTTCCTTTTTTTCACCATAAATAAAATAATACCGATCGTATTTTCTACAAGCACGTAAAATCCACCTGATATTTAAAACGAAGAGTACGACATGTGACGACGTTCAATGCGACGCACGTGTCAGTCCCGTAGCCGTTGCTCGTCGGTGCCACGTGCAAGCTCTCCTACAGCTGTTGCATTTAAACTAACTTCGTGATACACTATAAATCTTTGAGGGGGGTACGAGCTCTCCTTCTTTCTCTCTTGCCGTCGCGGCACACGCGTACCCTATATCACGGTTAACCGTAAATAAAACCATCGCCGTCTCTCGCGAAACTTGTGCAGTTTAATGGACATACCTCTTCCGTTGGACCGACTGGAACGCAGCAGCTACCTTTTCGTTCCTTTCTCGTGATATTCAAAAAGGCGATACGTGTAAATTTTTTTTCAGAGAGAATTGTCCACCTACCTTCTTTCGAATAATAAAGTAGAAATAAATGTATGGATTATAAACTCGATCGTAAATTACACGGACGATAAAGCAATTCTTTTTTTTTCATATCTCGTAGACTACGTTTTTTTAGACACGGTCGTTTGTTCGTTTTGACGACCAGAGAATGTCCATGCGATTAGATCAAGTTTGACCGGTCGGGGTGCGAAACGAGCCAATTCCATTCGGATCTCTACGTCTATCTGTCTTCTCGAGTCAAAATTTTAACCATGAACTGGATCGTTCTCTGTAAGAAGTTTGAAATGAAAAGTCAAACTTATGGAACAGAACGAATATATATGCGTTTCAAATCTCTGATTGGTCTCTAAATTCTATAAAGGATTTCTTTCATACTTTTCTATGGTCAAATCTGAGTTCAACTAAACCTTGCGAGTCTAACGCAGTACCTTGTGACATGGAAACTAGTGTTAATTTCAAGCTACGTGTAGAAACTTGATCAGGTTTTCAAGGGCAAAAAACTTCGTCTCTACCAGTAGGATTTAGGAGACCGTGAATGAGAAACATGAATCGATCAAAGGTGTTAATAGCGTCCTGCCGAAAATGTAGAATTTGCATCGCGTAAAAAGTCCAAGCTACTTCTTTTCCAATAACGTCGGGCCCCCATTTTGCCGCATGAACGCGTGAGAAAAGTCCGTGCGGTGTTCAAAGGTTCCCCGGGAGTTGTATATCATCTGCAGATGATAGCGTTGTGCCGTGAAAGCCATTCGTTTCAATGCGTACATTCATACCGCGAGCTAAAAGCTTTGCATACTTCGTGACGGCCTTTCCTTTTTCTAGAATTCCAACGGCTTCGAGCTCGCAGAGCTATCGCGTGCTTCGCTTTCGAATCTTGCACTTATATTTTCGAATTTTATTAGTTTGAAGAAGGTATCGTGCGTTAAAGAGTTAACTACCGTGCGATTTGAAAAAACCAATGCCAGTCGCCCGTGATGGAGTATCGTGACCACTTCTGTATACTTATTCCGTAGAAAAAAAATTGTTTACAAGATTTGAGGGATGTAGAGGCATAATGCAAAATCAATTCGTGGGTCAACGTATACAGATTTTGGGTCATTTGGAAATAATATCCAAAGAGACAAGCAATAGGTATTTAGAACAGTGCCTTGCTCGTGTCAACTACGGTGTATGATATAAAAAGATAACAATAATAAAATAATTAATCTTTTGCACTTAACTATCCTCTCAAAGGTACCATTTTATGTTTAATCATGTACTTTCTATATTATGCAAAAAGATGCTGGTAGATGGATCAAATATAGCGTTAATATCTAATAAAACAATATTTAAAGGCAGAGCAGCGAGTGGAAATAATCGATAAAAAAATGTAACGTAATTTTGCCTCACGACAAAGACTCGATTGAACCGCCCTAAATACTCCCCGGTAGCTAAAGTTTCAACCGAGGCATTAGTTCATAGTTAGAAGTACGAAATTTCGAAGTGGCCCAACAAAGCCGAGGAAAATCAATCGGCCCGAGGGACCGATACCGTCTCTCGCCTTCGTCGATTTTCAATCTGACGCTAATTATTTCTCCGTGAAGTTTCCTTCGAGATTTCGTTGTTGAACACGTGGAGAAGAGAGAAAGAGAGACTTCAAGGAGGGAAAGAGGGTGGGGAGAGGCGATTGGAGAGAAGCCGTCGACCAGGGACGACGTTCTCGTGCTTCGAAACTATGCAACGCGATTAGCCTAAACTTTGGCGACTGTGATTGTTCCGGTAACGCCTTCGGGGAACCACTCTCTCTCTCTCTTTCGCATACACACGCACACAACCTCATTGAAAGCGTCACCAGTACTTTGGTCATTAATTAGCATGGTCTCGACTGCGGTCTCGTCGTCGTAAGACGAAAGTCAAGACGTTGCCAGTAGGTTAAAGAGCGGAGAAAACGGAGCCAGAATGCCGGAGGGGGTTAAAGAAGAATCGCAAACTGCAATATCCGGTCGTTAGGCCTCTTGACACGAACGGGAGTTCCTTGGCAAACGATTCTTCTTTCTTAACTGTGACATCCGCTTTTGGGATACTTCCACTGTCTATTACATCGAATAGGTTATTGCTAGACTTTATCTATAAAGACGGTTTATTGCGAGTGTCTACGACGTGAATCTGTAACATAAATGGATAAATCGAGATTTCGTGCAAAAATGATACTGGGATTATTCAAATGAAATAAAAGAATTTAATGGAAAATTTAAAAAAATCGCAACCGCGATTCTTTTATGGACTTTCGGACATGCTTTTATGGTGTTAAAACGAAGATAATTCCGCTTGAAAATCTTCACTTGGATTTTTTCCGAGGTAAAAGTACTAATTTGACTGGGCTATTCAGTGTCCCGAAAAGTTTAATAAGATAAGACTGACTTATTCACAATTCTGACAAAAATGCTTTTGACGTGATTTAGAAATAGTAAACCTTTGTTTTTTATACACAAAAAACTCTATTAGAACCAAACAAAATCATGAATTTTATAAACTAATCCATACCTAAAAGGGAAGACTATATAAACGAACGGACATGCGTCGTTAATTACCAATTAGAGAGAAGGTCGGAAGTTCGTCGATCGAGTTCCGGCGATCGCGTTATCGCTATCGGCTCGTTATCGGAGCGCACGCATTATGCGCGCACGCGGACGAATAAACGCGGCGTTATAGCGGCTAATGGGAATAAAATCGTTGCGGTAGCGCAACTCTGCGAAAGAGGGATAGAGAGAGATAGACATAGCAGAGATAGAGAGGGCGTTTCAAATGGCAACGCGAGAAACGAACGCACCGTCGTTCCGTTTCAGAATAGTTCCTGATTTGGTCGCAAAACGAAACGCGTAACCGTCGATCGCAGAAGCGATAAGCGGAAAACGATAACCCACGCTCTATAGTCGGCTCTCCCTCCCCCCCTTCACAGCTATCGATACATTTCGCATAACTCTCCGTGCTGCTATCGATAGAATCGCCTTTCGATCTGGCGAAAATTCGAAACGCTTCGAACGAGATTTCTAAGATTAGTTTCTATGATAGCGATTTATTTTCTTTTAATTGCATTAATAATTCGTTCTGGGAAGTTATTTTTTCTAACAAAATTCTGAGATTTACTTTTATGATAACGAACTCTTAGATATTTATTCTCTTAATTTGCGCTAATCTGTTGGCTATCGAGCTAATTTGGCATAAACCCATAGGTTTCTATAATTTTGTTCAGAATGGATATGGAAAAATTTATTATCATATCTTTTAGGTATATTAGTCTTACAAATAATACTAATAAACATTTCAAATATACTATAACAAATCGAGTGTTGATCACTGATAACTCCCATGGCATTCAACATGTTTACAATCCGTTGCGGGAAATCATTAGGAATGTTTCTATAAAAATATAAGACAAATTTTTGAAATTAATTTGTATCGTTAAAGTATTTTAGCGATTTATCTTGAATATTTTAATTTTCATTAACAATAAGTCTTGTAAAATGATTCGGAAAGTCTCCATAAAAATAGCTTCTAATTTTCCTCTCTTTTAATCATCTCGAAGCACGTAGGTACCTACTCTCCAAACGGAATCCGTCCGTCTCGTGAAAATTTTTACGATCACCGACGATAAAAAGAATAAGACGAGTATCGGCGAGGCGAGATCGTTCGCACGTTCGCGACCGCATCTAATGGATCTTTCTAATTCGAAGCGCTGCTTCCTGTCCGCTTGGATAGAACGTCTGCTCCTGCGATGGTTCGAACATTCACTTTTTGTCGGCGCCAGGTAGGTTACTGACCGCGCTGTGATTTTATCTCGGCACTCGGTGGATCGGCCGTCGCGATATCTGTAATTAGGAAAGCCGTCCTTTAAATTCGTTTCTCTTTTAGATCTAATGCTATAGATATCAGCTTTAATGGAAATCATTCGTGTGGATACAAACGAATGTAGGTAGATATATCCGAACGAACGATGAAAATGTTTAATAGTTAACGTTATTAATCGAGATGGTCGAGAGAGATAAGGCCAACGGTGTGGGTAAATCCTTTTTACGAAGACTCTTTCTCTCGAAGAAATAGACTAATTTAAATGAGATCGAGCAAGGATGGAAGAAGACGACAACGAGGACAAGAACGTCGACATCTAATGGCGCGTTTCCTACCCGTAACGAAAAGCTCCTGGGAGGAAAGTTTAGTCACGATTTAGCTTCGAGTTAAGAGAGGTTTGCCGAAGACGAAGAAGTCGCGACACTTCGTAAATCTTGATACATAAACATCAAGGACATGAATTATGCAACCGCGCGCGACCTCCTCCTTCTCATCCCGGGTGAATATTTTACTATTCAAAGAAAGAGACCAAAAGAATGCATTTCTAATTTAATTTACCGTAAGATTCGCCCTTTCGGGGAAAGTTTTCAATTAGCATCGCATCCCGAGTCGAAATTTTAATTTCGGTTTGATCCTCTAAAGCCTACTTTTCTTTGTTGTTTCTATATGCCGCTCGAATTATGACTCGCTTTCACCCTACGAGATGCTGTGGTAGGTTTGACGAGTGATCTAAACTTCGATTTGACCATACAAAAAGTTCTGAACTTCGGTTTGACCCTACAAAATGCTCTAAACTTCGATTTGACCTTACAAATTCTCCAAAACCTACAATAATAGGATTTGGAAGGTCTAAACGAAGTTTATAAGCTATGTTTTGACATAGCTCAAACTTCTAACAGAGCATTTTGGAGGGTCAAATCGCGATTAAAATTTCGATTCGGGATCGCATTCGAGTTAATGCTCGGTCCATCGACCGGATACGATTCTACTCTTCTCGTGGAAACGAAAAGTTTACTTCAAAGTACGAAAGCGACTCCGCGATGTCCTTCCAACTTTTTTACGATCTTACATTTTTCATTGGCACACGGTTGTCTACCTATGTGGAAGCGCGTCGGACGGGAACTAATTTTTTTACCGATAAATTCTTCTCGGGCGACTAACTCTTTCCGTACTCGCTCGGATATCTTTCTCCGTCTCTTCGAGATATTTTTTTAAGAGAAAGAAAAAGAGATACTCTGGACGAAAAATGCACGAAACATTTTGAACTCTCATCTTTTCCAACTTTTAAAGCATTAAAGCACGCTTCTCGTTCTCTCCCCCACCGACCAGTAGTCGCGCTATACGATCACGGCAGCGAGGCAATTGAATCAGTCGGCATTTCACGCTAGTTCACCTCCGTTAGGAGTATCCGTGGTTTCGAAGCCATTCTTCCAGAAAAAAAAGGAAAACAAAACGATTCGTGACCTCTTCGTAAAAAGCAACTAAAAGTTTCGAAAGAACTAAAATTGCTCGTAAAATCCTACGTTAAAAGGGAACTCGCGAGTTGCATAAATCATCGACTACAAAGTATCAGCAGGATCTCGTTAAGTCTTATCAAGGATAACACGAAGGACTGCTTAAGGGAGTAGAAAATTGTAGACGCCTTATAAGTTCCGAAAATGATGGTAGAGACGAACCTAGCGCCTGGGGGGGTCACACGGGAAAACAATTTCTCGGGCAGAGCCCGTAGTTAAACTTAATTTCTTTCTGTTTTATTAACGCTCCTTGCGTAATGCGGCAACGTGATTGCGAGCCATGAAACTAGTTGCATGTTGCGACGGTTTCTCGTTTCCTCGTAGAAGAGTTTTCCTCGACGAATAACAAGTCGTTCCTTCTCTTTCTCATCTATTTTTCCTCTTTCTTTCTCTCTCTCTCTTTCCCCGAGTCTCTTATCGTGACCTTAGAGAATTGCTTCCACGATTACCAGGCTCTGAATCCGACGATTGCCCTCGTCTTCGTAGAAAGAGAGAAAAAGCGGATGGCTTGGAACGAGCAACGAAATCGTGCACTCGAAGCACAAATTCGCAAAAATTCCACTTATGACCGTAATATAAAAGGAACGAGGTCGTCGATGAAAATCTTGTCGATTTTCTTTGACACGTTGTCGAATAGTCGCGAACGTACGAATGGGGAAACGGTAGAAGAGGGAGAAAAAGACTTTTATTCGATAAAACTGAAGGAAGAGAGAGAGGGAGAAAAAGAGGTAATCGAGAGTATGAATCGAAGATTTTAGAAAAGCACGTTTGTTCCACGCTCGATCGATAGCACGAATAGGAAAAGGATGAAGGAAAGGATAGAAGGAGGGAGTGAAATATGAGAACGAGTATGTGGGGTGAACGAAGAGGATTCTCGCTGACCCGATGCGTCAGGTGATGCGAGACTCATGATGGGGGGTCTTTTCGTTTACAAACGACGTCGTTACATAAGTACGCCCCCGCTGAATCCACTTCCGAGATTGAAAGGTCGCCCCTTCAGCGGCGACGTAATGGAAGTAACCGTTTCTATAAAGTTATCTGTATTTCGATGGGTGAGTCCTCGTCCACCGTTGTATCGGAGATTCTTTCGTGCGTTATAAATCACTGTCGATGGAAAGAGATAACGCTTTGTCAGAATTTTACATACTCATTCTCTTTCCCGTTAAAATATTAACAAAATAGACCGAACTTTAATACTTTAATTTGGTATTTATATTTCCTCTTTTTTTTTCGTTAGACGAGAAGAAGAAACAGTAATAATTACGAAAAACGTTGAATATTTTTAACTCCCGTAAAAGTGTGCGTTACCTACGCTTCGTGCTGATGGACGGTTTATACGAGTGACGCTTTAAAATTCCTACGATCTCTCGACGATTTTTCCCCCAAGTTTCCTTCTTTTATTACCACGTCTAACTCATCTCGCAAAACGCATGTATATTTCTTTCTTTCTTGCTTCTCTTCGTACACGAGCAAAGAGGAGTTCGCGCGTACCGACGATTCGTCCGGGGCTGAGCGTAACTCATTAAAAAGGTTGACACAGTGCCGCGAACGTTATCAAAGAAAGGCACGGTTTTTACGGTGTTAAGTGAGACAGCCGTGAACTCTATGGGAAATATAGAAAAGTAAATAAATTAGTTGGAAATATTATGAAAATGGAAATTACTCATCGGAGGATGGTAATGGAAAATATAAATCTTTTTTTCCCTTCCTTCGTTTATGGAAACACGACAATGACGTATATCCGTTGAAATATCAAATATAAAGTTATAACGAGCATGGTATTATTAGTTTTTGTTACGAGTTTCCTTCCAAATCGAGAATAACGATATTGATAAGTCGGTAGAGAGTAGGTGGGATATACGTTGGACGTGTATATACGTCCTAAGGGATAAAGGGCGGCGTGTCGATAGGGTCAGAGGGGACTGCCAAGCTCGACAGCTATTTTGACTATTTGACCATAACATTCCTACGTGTATCGGTCGATCGTTGTTGCCTCAAGGGTTCCGAGTGGATGGACCGACGGAACAACCCACAGACATCGGACCAAAGCGCACGCGTTTATGCGAGCTTGCGTGTGAGATCGTGTATACGTCACGTATTCTCTAGTATATACATATCGGAGCGTGGAATGCGGCCACGAAAGTCCATAGAACTCAGCGTTCCTACCCTTCCATGTAAACTGCGTGTATCTTTCGCCAAACGAATTCTGCAGACTCTGGAAATAGTCTGTGGTTGAAACTCGAGCTTCTTCTGTTTCCTATCAAAGGTATAAATAACTTCTACCTTTGTATGTCTAATAATTTGATTTATCAGGAAAATAAGAAATTGTTAAATCTTAATATAATTATGTGGTCCATATTGTAGTAACAAGAAAAGAAATTATTAGGATAATAAATTGATTAAAATTCTTGACTCGATTTTAGGTATACTCTGGGAGAAAGAAAATATTTGATTTGATCTAAACTAGGTTTTAAACATATTAACAAGTACTAGCTTGAATTTATATATAATTTCACTCTCGTTAATTTATTAAATTGTCGAAGAGCACGCTCGAGTATTTTCGAGCTTAAATTGAATGAACGCAGGGAACAGAAAGAGCAAATTTCGAAATGTACACAGAACCGTTTCTGGATCGTTTTCCTTCGCAAACACTACGGTTCCTTTTTGAACGAAGCCCCCTTCTCGTTGGATCACATCGGCTGGTTCATTTAATTATATGAAAATTGTTGGAAGACGCGTTAACAACGTTTTCCCTTATCCCATTCCAAATAGAAAATGATTTTTTCGACGAGAGAAGTAAAAAGACCAACTATAGAGAAACAGGAAAAGAGGAAAAACCTTTCGAGCCATGAATCGGATCCTAACCATGTTCAAACCGCTCTCGATCCAATGGCGTCAGAAATCATGCTTCCTATGAAAAGAAACGACGAAGGCTGGTACTACTCTATCGACCAACATCATTTATTAATCCCCTTCCGACAACTTCCTCTTTTCTCCTCTCTTTTCCTTTCTCCCCTTTACTCTACTCTCTCTCTCTCTCTCGCTGTCTCTCGTTCGAGTCTCGAGATTCGTATTAATCCACTCAACTGCTCGTCGTACGACCCTCCTCGACGAGAGATGGCTTTTGTTTCTCCTACAAGTAAAACGATGTCGTAGACGCTTTTTAACGTACTACCCCAGGCCATTGTTGTTTAAAGCTACATTGTCTTTCCACGGGATAACGGCACCGACGCGTGTGGGGTTAATAAATCCATATCGGACTTCCCGTTCCACTAAACGTTCTAAACGAGTGACTACGAAAGCGAAAGTTACGTTTCCTTTTCGTAGTTCCTACTTTAACGTTCGCCCGGAACAAGATAAAGGCTGCTCGAAAGATAATCGACGAATCGGAGGAATTGTAAATTCACCTTCCATATCTCCATACACTCGATATTCGCGACGGATGAAATACTTCTACATTATTCAACGTCGCCGAAGTAAAATTTCTTTCGTCTTTCCGTTACGAAGTCCCGCTCTTTCTTTCATTTCACGTATTAACGTGTTCTCTCTCCCGCGTTCTTCTATACTTATACGGAACGGCACAATCGTTGGCTATGTAAATTGCATTTTTATCCCGTGCAGTAATCAAATGATTCTACCTTTTTGCGAGCAACACGTTACATTTGCATCACCCATTACGGTGCCTTCTCCCACTGGCCGTCCTTCGCGCTTTCCTACGTTTAAAGTAACGCTTGTAAGGGGATGAAAGAAAAATAGAGAGAGAATACCTACATCAAGAGCATTATTTTACACCGCGAAATTGCGTTCAACCCTTGACACTTTACGGTCTCTCGACGAAAGAAACGTACGTAAATTGCACTGTTTCGTAATTCCGATAAGCGGAGTACTCGCTATAAAGTAGAAACATCGTTATTATTTTTTTTTTTTTTTTTATGGTTACGAACGTGACCAGAGCTGCGCGGAACATAAAAATGCAAGCTCGCTCGTGCGTTGCTTAAGACGACGTAATTCCGTTTTGTTCATCCTTTAGAGTAATTAAATTTTTTTCATTTACCTAAGCTTTGTCCGTTCTCTATTAAGAATAAATTGAAGTAATGGGGATCGTGGAATATGAGTTAAGAACTTTAAACTGAAAATCTTATTTGTTAACGTTAAAAATGACATGATCTATGACAGGAGTGGAGATGCTTAAGGTCTATAAAAGCCAAATGAATGTTAAACATCAAGATCGATGCTTGTCGAGTCACACCTATATTTTTCAGTAAAAATATGTCATTTCTCACTATTGCGTAACGATATTGAAAAACGGACACCGGGACAGTATTCTGCATGCTTTCTCCTTTCTAAATCATGATGCATACATCAGGATTTTTGTCAAAAATCGATGCATCTCGAATTTGCCCGATCAAATACTCGTTCGAAAGAGTAAAGTCTTTTCTTTACGAATATGCAAGTCGCGTTTCGATAGGATGGCTGGTTGGAAAGATACAGCAGTTTTAAGCTTGAAAACGACCCATACTCCGACACTTAAAAGATTAATTTCTCATCATTGCTTAACGATATCGAAAAACGGACAACGGAACATTATTCTACATGCCTTTATCTTTAAAATGAGCCATTAAACATTGAAATCGGCGGTGGTGACCATTTTGGCAAAAATCATGATGCATACATCAGGATTTTGATCAAAAATCGATGCATCTCGTATTTGCCCGATCAAATACTCGTTCGAAAGAGTAAAGTCTTTTCTTTACGAATATGCAAGTCGCGTTTCGATAGGATGGCTGGTTGGAAAGATACAGCAGTTTTAAGCTTGAAAACGACCCATACTCCGACACTTAAAAGATTAATTTCTCATCATTGCTTAACGATATCGAAAAACGGACAATGGAACATTATTCTGCATGCCTTTATCTTTAAAATAAGCCATTAAACATTGAAATCGGCGGTGGTGACCATTTTGGCAAAAATCATGATGCATACATCAGGATTTTTGTCAAAAATCGATGCATCTCGAATTTGCTCGATCAAATACTCGTTCGAAAGAGAAAAGTCTCCTCTTTGCGAATATGCAAGTCCCGTTTTGATAGGGTGGCTGGTTCGAAAGATACAGCAATTTCAAGTTTGAAAACGACCCATACTCCGACACTTAAAAGATTAATGATGGCTTTAAGTTATTTTCAATTTCAAGTAATTGATTTTTTTCTACGAAATTTAAATAAAACTCTTATTGCGGGTCTCTGGTCACACTCGACACCAAATAAGTATGGTTAACGTCTCTAAAACTCATTCAAAATTTTTTTAAAAACGATCGAGAGGACATCGAAAAATGTTCATATAAAAATATAGGTATACATCATCGTGTATCATTTCTTCTGGACAAATCAGTGAAGCATAAACCGACGTTACCTAATGCGGAGTCGAAAGATTCGTGTTTACCGAGAAACAAAACAAAACTCAGAAGGAGAGTCAGCCACGCGAGTTTTTAGTCGAGGAATCGAAGTTGAAGGAGTAAGGGGAGTTGAATCCACTCGGAGTCTCTTCGAAGAAGCTTAAGCAACGCGTCAAGGTCGTGCTTCCCAGCGAGCAAACATAGTTACGGACCGGAGTCGTTCGTCGGAGGTACTCGTAGCTTTTCGTCCGTTTCGCGCAGCTTCCCAGCATGAGGTAGAAGGCAAACGAGAGAGACAAAGAGAGAAGGAGGAGAAGAGAGAATGGCTTCTCTCGGGTGAAATTTCATCTAATTAATTTTCCCAGTCATCCTCGGCAATTCGCGCCAACGACGAACGGGCGTGGTCTTCCTCGTGACTTTTCCATAGCTCTCTTCGTCGTTGAGAGAGACTAAGGACCTTAAAGTGAGAGAAAGGGAGAAAGAGGTATATATGTACATAGAATAAGAGGAAGGTATAGAAGAAAAGTTGGTTCGATCGAGCACACGATGGAAACGCGTGTTTTCCGTTCGTTCGAGAATGGCATTTAAATTCAATCTTTCCCACACCGTACGTCTTCTTCCAGGCCATCTTCTTTTTCCTCTTTTCTGCCTTATCAAAGCTCACGATAGAGGTAGGAACGGCGGAACGCTTCGCCGGAGTCGAATCTTTTGGATATACCGATGGCGGAAAGGATGGCTGCTCCGTGGTCTCGCTTCTTCCGTCCAGAAGTCGAAAAAAGATGGAGATAGGAATAGAACGGAAGAAGAGATAGAGAGAGAAAAGTCGAAGTATGCAAATGAGATAGAGAGAGAGAGAGAAGCCGGAGATGCATTGATATGCAGGCTAGGCGCCATCGACGGGTGCGAAGGTGACTTAGCTCTTTGCATCTCGCGGGAGAATAGAAACCATTAAGACGTCTCGTAACTACTTCTCTCTTTCTTACTCGCATGTATACTCTCTTTATCTCTATCTTTTTCATTCTTTCTCTCAACTCGTTCTCAACTAGCCTCGCTTTGTTCGCTCTCCTACCATGCGATAGAATAATATCCTTCACTTTCTCTCGGTCTACTTGCCTATTCTTATTGTCTCTCTCTCTCTCTCTCTCTCTCTCTTACTCTCTCCACACCTCTTTTGTTTTCGAGAATTCCGGTAGCCCCGAGAATCGTGTTCCGGACGATGACAAATTACGGCGACTCACTCGGGATTGAAATCATGCGTTTTGCTTATACAGCTCTAACCGTCACGAGTCCCGGGTCGGACAATCTTTGGGAGGATTTTCTGTATTGTGCGCGTGGCAGAGCTAGCTCCCGTGGATTTGATTTGTGCTTTTGGGAGGTTGAAAATATGACAAAAGATAAGCCGTTTTGCGAGCGTTCTCCATTTTGCGTGGACGCTCGTTTACTCCTTTAATTCTTTCGTAAATCTCTCGTACCGATAATAAATCTTGCCGAGAAGAAAATTATTTTTTTTTAAGTTGCTCGAGTCTCTAAATACATTTGGAATAAACAGTAATAATTCTTTTGCATGTCCTTTTTTTTGCTTAAGAATATCCTTTAGCGTCGTTAGACACGAAATCCGTGACGCTTTTATTTTCTATCTCGATCTCACGGAATTTTCACTAACGTCCCGCGCGTTTCGTGTTCCTCGAAGAGACCAAAGGTTTTTGGACGAAGGGCGACAGAAGGGACGACCCTTCGCGATTTATCACGCGAATGGGCCTCGACGGGTAAAAAGAATCGTTCCCTTGAGAATCTAGCCAATAAGAATCTCGCCTCGTTTCGCCGACGCCTTTACCACAAAACGTATCGCTGCCACTAGTGAAAGGGTAGAAAAACAATTTCGATGGAACGTCGCGACCTTCGAGAAAGGGACCTACGTTTCTTCGTTTCTAACTCGGTCTCTTTGAATTTTTCCGACGTGATAGCGAATGATCGATGGTTCGTTTTAAAACATATTTTCGTACTTGTATTATTTCATGAAAAAAAAAAAAACTAGGTATTATCGAACATACAAATCATTCTCTTAAACTATTAGCCGTATACATTAATTATACCTATCTACGCTAATCGGATACCATAGAATAATGGTCAAGCTTGTGTCGAAACACCGTATCGTTCGAGAGGTCTGGACCCAAGAAAAAAAAATAGACCCGTTCCATCGACATCATTTTTTCATGCTCCTTACCATCGGACCATCCCACGTTGTTCCCCGGGTACGAACGAGTGTTGTCTTTCGTCCTTAAAGATGTTTGTCGCGAGTAAACATCTCGGTCGAAGGAAAAAAGAGAAAAAAGAAGGAAGGAGGAAAGGCAAATGGATGGATTATTCGTTGCTGCGGTCTGGAACAAGCATCGCTCGAGTCAAATAAGAAGACAACGGGGGAATACATGCGGTGGTATTCATAAAGCTCTCCACGAAAGGATTTTTTGAGAGAAAGAAACACCGTGTGAAAAACGCAAATCGAAACGAACGCGGTGCATTAGACGTTCACATGCACGAGTATCTTACTCGAAGTAGATTCACATAAAATCCGCATTTAGACGAGCCATGGATTTCAAGCAAAGCAGCTTGCTTCTACGAGAGAACCTAGGAAACGCATTAAAAAGGAAAGTTCGTTGGCTCGGTTGGTCGATGGAGAAAGCAAATGGATAGATAAATTCACGATGATATCGACTATTGGATTTCTTTCTCTCTCCCTCGCGTGCAGTGGAATAGAATCGGTAATTAGGTGTTTCCGTAACTGGCCACGGAGAACGATCCATTTTAGTCACAATTTCGAGAGGTTTCAGACAAAAAGGCGATAGGGATGACGGAGGTCTGAAGTCGTAGATCAAAACCATTCGGACTACGTTTCGGAAACGTCTAATCAATGAAAACGTGATTTATAGTTTCCGTTTGATCGCTATCGTTCCTTTTTTCCTTTGTCATTTTTGTTCCTTCGGAAGCCCGAAACTTTCATAACTTTTTCAATATCTACGATATTATAGTTTACTTATCAAAAATTTTTTTTTAAATAAAATATGCTAATAAATAATTTCCGTTTTTAATCTAATTTTAAATGGTGACAAGTAATTGCAAATAATTGTTTAATCGACAAATAAAATGAATTCTTAACTAGAAATGATTTATGACTCGATCTAACACAATGTCGTTGACATTAGACGGATGGAACTTTCGCTTAGTTAACTCTTTCGATTTTCTCAGTTTAAAAATAGCGTTTTACGTAAACGAGGTGTCGTTTAATTTCCTCGGTTTCTCGGTTTCGCGGTTACCGAGCGCAAAAAGGCAGGAGGTTGGGTACGTTTTTGTCGTCGGTTCGAGCCGACCGTTACGATCGTACTTACGTAATACAAAAAATTTTAATTAAACATCCTACAGATAACGGACTAATATAGGCGAACTGTACGGCGAGTTTGCTCGTTAAACACTCGACGAGGTCGAACTGTCATCGGAGATAGGATAGTTCCATTGATATATTATTCTTGTCGATCGAATCGATCGTTATTATTAACTGTCTCAGGAGACTCGAACGAATAGTTATATGTTACTTTAAAACTATTTTTTTCATGAAAAGTAAAAAAATCAGTGATAGTTTATTATCTTCTAGAAGCGACAGCACTTTTGCACGAGCTTGTTCGATGACATAACAAAAAGTATCGTCTTGTTTTGTTTCGTCGTACTATAATAAGCGTTCGTATATGTCGAATGCTACTTTAATGGAAAATATTGGTTTTCGTCTCTCAAACCGAGCACACGCAATAAAAACTCTCGACATCGAATATGGTTCCCGGGGCGAGAGAGCCGAACGCCATTCGACCGATCGAAATAACTTAAACAAATACGCCGTATGTGTCTCGTAGTCGTCTACTAATTAACCCGGCGTAATGTAGCGTGCGGTAGTTTCGTGCGTTCATCGACCCATAAAAGTGCAGTCGCAGTAACGACAAAGAAAGAGAGAAAGAGAGAAAAACGTCGAACTTAACTGCTGTCGTGCTTTATTAATTGGTGCAACGTTTAGCTGTTATTTCAATGTTTATTACTTCATGTTTCTTTTTTTTCTCTTCAATTTTTATTACTTCTATAAATAGAACAGACGATCGGTGATATCTGAATCTCGGACATGTTCGTCAATTAATTTTTAATACTACTTTTATATACCTACATAAAAATCTTGTAATTTTAATTAGACGGAAAAAATGTATGAAAATAATCGTCATTTATATTCTTAGTTACACCGACGGACGAAGAAATTATAAAGAATATATAAATTATAAATAAATAAATAAATAAATAAATAAATTAATTAATTAACCGTTTAACCAACGATAAAAAAAGCACAAGTTTAAATACATCCATCCTCGGGCACGAGAGATGGTCTTCCTGATGAAATTTGGCATGAGTAGCGCGGTGGTGGTTATCTCGCGCGTATACCACTTTGACCGCATGCGTGAAATTCGACCGATGTATAGAGGCGAACGTGTGTTTATTTACTACACGGGGCTTACATATACCAACCGCGGGCGCTTCGTCACGAGAGAGAGAGTCAGCAAATTTTCAGTAAATCTTTGTGCGTCGGTGTCCGACGTAACGACTAGTACGTACACGTGTCATCCGTTTATAGCGTTGACTTTTCGTAAACGTGAATATTATCCGGTGTTCGGTCGACTCGTTGAATCAACGAGCATTCCTTTTAAACGACGATTCTTTCGTTCTGACACGTGTTTCTACTCTTGTGTGAATAAGTTTAAAGAGAAAATTTAGAAAAAAATAAAAGTAGAATTGGTACGTTTCTATGATTTTTAACATATTGGAGTCTAGGGATTGATTTGGCATAAATTCGTACGTCCATCTAATTAGGTTTTTTTTAAAGAAAAGTATGGAAGAAATCACTATTACGTCTGTAGACTTTAGATATCGAAACACGATATTTTTAATTTTAATAGTAGCACTGAACGCGTTAAAAAATTATATTTCATACGAATATACTCGGAAAAAAATAAATCGAGCGTCCATTCGGGTGAGACAAGGTGAAACAGCAAACAGGATATCGGTTGAGTCAGCAAAAAAATGGAGTCGCGAAGTGGAACACTGTCGGAGTCGAGGGAAGGGGGCAGTCTCGGTACAACAATAAAACCCGCTATCTCTTTGACATGCGAGATTTAAGGTATCTCACGCGACAAGGACGGCATAATAAGAGTCTGCGGAGGTAGGTCGAGGGTGGGGGAGGGGTAGAATACCTTTAGAAGGGAGTCAGGGTTGGCTTCTTTCGGATTCGAGTAGCTGAGCCCGAGCTAGTACGTGAGCTTTCGACGAACACGTCGTTTCGCTTCTTCTTCGATCTGTCTGCGGCTTGGTAGAATCTCAGCCTACGTTTCTAACGTCCCCGGCACATATTGAAAGGCAACGCGAGATTTACGTCGATTTCCGGATTTCCTGTTCACCGTCTCGACGTACCCACTACCACTATTACTAGTACGTCTCTCTGCTAGTCAAACAGATACGATACGCTTGCTACGAACCTCGGAGCCTTTAGAAAAGTGCCGACGCTTCTCGTCTAGGCGCGTATGCACGGGAATCGTTTCAAATATCTCGAGGAATTTTATATGTAAGCACTATTTATCGAATTCTTTGATTACATACGAGTTTTATATACCGCGTGAGTCAAAATTGCTATCTCGAAGCACGTTTTATTCGTTACTTTCAAAAGAGAGTATTCGTGTGACATTTTTTGTATAGCTGACAAGAAGGTTAATGAACTCGTTCGTAGGTTCATATTACATACTCTATTTGCACAATTTTATTCGAAAACCGGAGTACAAAAAAGATTCTTCGCTTGACAGCAACCATTGATTTTCTCTACGTAGTGTAATTTTAGATGTTCGTAAGAATTATTATATTACAAATATCGATAGTTATAATTTCATACATTTTATATCATCGATAATCATCGTACACGTTGGTAGATATTTCTTATTTAAGTTCGTATAAATCGGTACGAATTCGTGAATGAAAAACTATCAGGAATTTGAAGGTTTTTTTTTTGTCACGAGTCCCGCGCGTTACGCTCTCTCATCGATAAAACGACAACGAAGTTGTTCCTTTTTTCTCTCTCTCTCTTCTTTGCACGGCACAGCAGTGTATTGTTCGGGAGATGCCTGGCGATTCGATCGGAGCTCGGGACCGACGAGCGATGGACAAAAAACGTGATGTCTTATCCGAGGGATCCACGCGGCCGATAAAAAGTACGATCAAAAATCGATTTGCGCCATTATATTTCACCGGGAGCGGTGGTCGGGGCGTAACCCATCGACCGCCTTTCCGCTTCGAGCGCCTTCTCTCTCTCTCCGTCCTTCCTTTATTCGCGAGCTGCACGAATAAAATTCAAAAATAAATAAGAGCAATTTGGCATTCCGTACTCTGTCGTCCAATCGTCGAAAATGTTTTGAGGTATACGTGATTTTACAAAGTTGACGGGAATACGAATGAAATGATGTAGGTCCGTTTTTGAGACACATTTTTCATATCACGTAGGTATTACTTTAGCTAATTTAATTGTAAGTAACAAACATTTATTTCTTTGTAAGATTTTGCATAATTTTTTTAGGATACATAAGAATTTTTTATCGCATGCTCGTTGTCAATTGTCGAGTCACACTCGACGTAAGACCGTAAAGAGTAAAAATAGATTATAATTTAACGTGAGTTTTGATTTTAGGAACTTTTAATACAGTCACGTTATTTTAATAATAAATGGAATAATGAAAAACTTGGGACAAACTGTCTAACGAAAGAAAGGTTAAAGTATCGAGAGAAAAGCAATTCGATTTAATCCCGATAGAGTCGATGTAATTTAGCATGAAATTTGAAGAATCAAAGATAACGATTCGAGTTCCATTCTATTTTAGCCGTCCGTAAAAGTCGAAAACGGCCGAAATTCACGGTAGAGAACGGAAGTATAATCGCCGGTAGTCGTCGTCGTGTCTTTTACGATTGCTTCCTAGAATCGTTGTAACTTCCGTTGAATTCCATTTCAAGGTAGAGTGCGAGAAAGGGAAAAAGAGAGATAGGGGAGAGGGTGGGACAGAGAGAGGAAAGGATCGCACAGACCGTGAAATTAGCGGTATTTAGCGGAAAGCTCACCGAATCTTTTCGGACATTTAGCCGAATAAAACTACTGCCAAAAAAAGAGTTGAATTAGTCTGTAGAAAATCACACGGGCTCGTCTTCCTTTTTTTCCCCTTATTTCTTTCTCTCTCTCACTCTTTCTGTCTCTTTCACTTGTTCCGCTCATCCCGTTTTAACGAGTTCCACTCGTAACTCTATTACGGATGGGAGGCGTAATTACTATGCTAGATTCCTATGATTTCGTAAAGAAGAAGCCAACTTCTGTCGTAAGATTAAGAAAAAAAAATTCGTTTTCTCCACCAACCAACAGAGTAGAAAGAGGAAGCGGCATAATCGTTTCTTAAAACTCGATGACAACTTACACGAACGACAAAAAAAAAGAGAGAGACGAAGATGAATCTAGCTCCGAGATAAGATTTGCATCGTTTTATTAAACTTTCGTAGAAAGATATCGGTGGTTGGACGTGATCCACGAAATAAACCGAGCGTCTTGTCCGCGTTGATAAGCCCCGATGTTTTGGACGTGAAAGAAGGAAGAACTCTCTGCATATTTATGGGTTACAACGGAGGTTACCTGATTAAACGAGAATTTGAAAGTCTACGACGAGGACGCCTAGAAAACCTACCGTACACGAAAAGTTCTCTCTTTTAAGGAAGATCCGGCCCTCGGGTGGACTAAAATCGCTGCCTCGCCTCTGACCGTTTTCTCGGACTTCAAAGAAACTCCTTGACTTCGATTAATAACCTCTAGAAGGAGTCTGTAGTGGAAGGAAAAGAGCAAAGTGAACTCTGACTCGTAAAAATGTCTCGTACATGTTATATTTCTCTGAAAGTATATTACATGTAGTACTGGTAATATAGAAACACATATCGACCTTGCGTTACACAGTTTTATCTTGTACGTTTTATCAAACAGCTGCATGCAGCAGATGTAATTTCGCCTGTATCTCTTTATTCGCGAGGGAGTAGTTTAAAATTAGCGCAGCGATACCTACTTTTGTTACGTGCGTTCATTCGCGAAGCGGCGATCGGTCATAACTAGATTGTGGTTTATAAATAGGAAAGGGTTTTATATACGGATGGTCCTTCTCCAATCTTTTTCAGAAATGTGTAAAAAAGTAGAGCAATGTTAAAAAAAGTATTAACAATATTTATTTTATTGTAATATGTATTGTATTGATCGGTACCCGGTGTTTCCTCTATAAAATTCATCTTTTAAATATAAAAGTCGAAGACCTCCAATACTCACGTGCAAGTTTATAATAAATCTTTCAAGACCGGTAAGCAAAATATATTTCATTCACGGCGATTCATCTTTTACCATCGACTTTATAAAAAGACTGTGAACTTTACGATAAGTCAACGAGTAAATCAAATTTATATTCCACGTGACTCCACCGACAAGATTATAACGTCCCGCGTAAAGTAACTCCAATGGTGCATATAGACGGAAGGCTGTAACGGAAGATTGAGACGTTGGCAAAAGGTTATTTACATAATATTACACATCGTCGCTCCGTGCCATTATCGTTGCAAATGACAAATAGTTATACGCGTGAGTCGCGACCCTGGTCGGCCGTTTGAAATATGTTAAACAAGCGACAAAATTCATACCCTTAGCCATCCTCGGCGTTCTTGTCCTCGACGTTGTCGTATGTTGCAGCTGGTAATAGCAGCTGATAATTGCGGCACTTTGACTGACCTTAGCGCGGTTGCGTCGCGTTGGGTACGCGCCGGCTCCTTTCAGTTCCCGCAATATGTTTTCAAAGCAGCTGCCTCTGCCACGCATCCATATGCAAGTCGGATAATTTGTTAACGTTGCATTTCGTGGTCTTCTCAGTCGACGACAAAAGCTCTTCAGCCGGATGTAATTGTTGCACCTATGGCGAGGACTCGGTATTCTTCCTTTCATCGCTTTAGTTCGGTTTGCTTTTATTTTAACGTGCGATGAGTACAGTAAAGGGATGACACCTGATCATTACAGAGTGTGTAGAGTATACAAAGAAGTTATCTATGTATCAATCGATCTTCAATTATGCATTTCTTTCGTTTCAATTGATCTTGTATCTATTCTTAGACTTCAAGAGCTACTCTTACATCCTATTATATTTTGGTATAAATTGATCTCTGATTACCCATTTCTTTCGTTTCAATTGATTTTGTACCCATTCCAAAACTTCGTGTAAATTATAAATAATATTGAACGAAGATGTTTAATATCACTCCAAAAAACACATTTCCTGGTAAAAAAAAAATTTTCGTCACCCAGCGGGATTCCATTTAACGAGACGCGATACGTAGAATAGTTAAAGCAGTTGAATTATTTAAACGCTCATTCGCGGTATACACGGACCGAAATCTCAAACGCATACTACGTTGAACGCGTTTTAACAACGATTTAATCGAGACGGACGACCGACCATAAATCCTCCGATGCTCCGTTCCATTTTCAACGAGCATCTTCGAAAGTGAGCTTGTACGCTTCGACCCGCGGAATCCCCGGTAGCACGACCACCTGTTTATCACAGCTTCGCAGTCCACCAGATTTCCCTGCTTCGAAGGATTAATCAAGACAGCCGGGATGACCATAAATCGTTAAACTCCGCGACGGACGATTTTCATACGCGCGCTTTTAGATACCTGCGACGAACCGACCCTATCTCTGTCTCTCCATACCGGCCCACCACAAATGATGATGTATAAATGTGCTCCGTTAATATTCTTCGTTTTACGATAAGCCGACGCTAAGGGTCACGAGATCGCGTCGGAAAAGGTAAAACGAGAAGAATTTACGTCGCGTTTCTTGCGAAATGTATTGTGCTCGTACTACTTAGTTTATTTTTTTGTTGCATCATAAAAACCAGGTGAATACCGGAGAATGGGATCGGTGTACGTTAAGATGATCCGATTAGATACGCGAGGATAATAAACAGACGTTTATCGCGCGCGAGCTAAACTTTTGCGGTTATATTGTGACGATTATTTTTGTACTCGTATTTTAAGCTTTCGAATTACATAATAGATCGTTCGTCCTTTGTACGATTAAATAATAAAATTGTTCTTCGACGATTATTGCCCGAATCCAGTCGTGTCTCTCGAAAGAAATTTTCAGCATTTTCTGGCGGACATTGACTGCGTTTGGATCGGTCCTTTTTGAACGGCACCGTGCTGAAGAGGCACAAAAGGCCAAGCTCCTCTTCGAAGTATAAATCAAAGGAAATCAAAAGAGCAACGGGGGTTGGCGAAAAAAGAACAAAGAAGAAGGATAGACGATCCGGTCCGGTGGATCTCGTGAATTTATGAAAGATGGGGGCTTTCTTAATAAACCTCGAGGATAATCTCAAATCGACATCGCTTATGGATAATAATTATGATCTCTCGGCGAAGGTTAATCGACGCTTATTAAATCTCGCGCGTCGCTTCGAAAAGTATGAAGGCATAAGTTCCGAGATGATGGATATGAAAGGTTGTTATTAATCTGTAAAGAGTGGCCTAGTTTTACCAACGATTTTCAACCGAGGCACGGGCCTTTAAAGATTTCTTTCTTCGTTTTGTACTCGACGTCGCTTCAAATATTTCAATGAAATCTGCATCGAGATATACATCTCGATTCTTGAAAATTAATTAACGGGAATATGTCTCGTCCCTTTTAGGACCAAAGTAGAAAGGAATATTCAACGTGTCCTTCGTGCAAGGGTTAATATATGCGGCGCTAATAACACGAGCCCTTATTACTCGCAAATTCTCCCGTTTGACGTTACCTCGACGACTCGTTTTACTTACTCCAACATGGATTCTCGAGTTTTCCCTAAGAAAAGAAACCAAAAGGGACTCGACTACTGCATCCGGTAGGGTTACTCCGACAAAATTGTTCGCAACGTTGCGAGAGGAAGGAAGTAAAGAATATATACTGAAATTCTAGACCGGTATACCGGAGTCTTCTTCGTTCTTTTAAAAAGAATGAAAAAAATAAAGAGGGAAAGGAAACGAGTGAAAGGAAGGGAGATGAAACATGAAATATATATATAGATTGAATCCGAAGGAAGGAAAGGAAGAGAAAAAGTGGAAGAAGAAGAAAGGACTGTCGCGTTTGCGTTCGAAAACAACGATTCTGAAGTTGTGGCACGGATAGAGAAAGCAGATATAATGATAATAAAAGTCGATGAATTATTCATTCCTTTTTCTACAACGCTTCGAAGTCTCTCTTGCTCTTCTTCCATCGGACTTGTACACAGGCGAGGTACAAAAGTAAAGGATGCATATATGTACATCGTTCAAAAATTCATAGACCGTTTCTTTTTCCCTCCGAAGGAATCTGTTCTCGGTGCGTTCTAGTCGCACCACCGCGGTATATCCATCCACAGGATCTCATTGCCCTCGTCGATGAACCGAGCAAGAAAGAGGAAAGAGATCGGTATCGATCGATTTTCATTTTCTTTTACGACCATATCTCCTTTCAACCAAAATTTCATCCTTAGAGAATACCGATGCTTATTTACTACCTATTTCCATTATTGCTCGTTGAAAAGTATGTAGTATGTTATATTCCAACGGTGGGCAAATGCGGCTCCCAAAGTTTCATGCGGCTCTTCGTCGAGTTAAGTGCGGTTTCCATTAAAAATTTAGATCCATCTTTTTTTTTTATTATTTCAGAACATTTGCATGGAAATATTTTATTACAGAGATTTTATGTTGTGTTTATTTGTTTGTATCTAAATATTTTGTTACTTTTATTTTGGTTAGGTAGGGATAAAATGAGGACACGTAAATATTTAACACAAAGAAACGTTTATTAAACTTGTACAGAACATGTGTTGCAAGAGCCACGCCATAGTTACATAGTATAAAGATATAATATAGAAAAACTGGAATACGGTTCTCATTGACCTTATACGTGCCCACCTCAGTATTTCTTCTTTGTCTAAACATTATTCATAATAAGTGATCATTTTATGATCTTTCATACTTGAACAAGAATGAACAAATTTCACTTCTTACATAGTATGTACTTAACGTGATAAAATTGAGTAATACAACGGTAGAAACATCGGTAATTACATTATACGTTTTCGACGATTGTTATATCCTTGTCCCGTACTTTTTTTTCTCCCTTTTTTATTCTGATTCGTACGTGTCATTATTAGACCGGCACGAGAGAGAAGCATACAACGTACATATACGTTTTTCTCTCCTGTCATCGAACTCTTTTCTCGCTTTATCGCCGAGCCCGAAGCAATATCGCCGTGGCCACAGACTTATTATACGTTACACGAACGATTATTGTGCGCTCGACAATTCGCACTGTCACTCCAAGCTGCTCTTTTGTTTGACCAACTTCGCGCGCAGCCTCCTTTTTCCTCTCATTCTTCTTTCTCCCCTTCTTCTCTCTCTCCTTCCATTCCTTTCGTCTCCGTTTCTTTCAATAGAATTACATCTTCATCTTCTACCGTTCGTCTCTTTCAAATTGCTTGACTTTTATTACTCCTTCTCTCCACTCTTTCTTTACTTTCTTTCGTCAATTCCTTTTTCTTCCTCACGATCACTCTTGAAGTTACCTTAATTAATCTTTCGCGATGTAACGTATACACGAATTCGTACGAGAGTGAACGGCCACATTTGTTTATTGTACCGTATCGCATTATTTGTTTGGAAAATATTTTTACTGTTACTGGTGGAACGAAATTTCTGCACGTGCTTGAGTAACCGAATAAACGATAAAACGTTGATTTTCGCCACCGAAGTATTTTTTGGTAGACTAGACAGATAATAAAACTATACTATCGAATAGATATAAAGCGCTATTGTTTATATTTTTAACTTTTAATAATACTATTTTATCCTCCCAATAAAAGCTGTTAAGCTGTGTTAAAAAAAATACTATGCACGTATCACGATAATCGTCTCGTTTCGTATCTCGCAATTTCCGCAATTAGTAAGAGCCCTCTTTAAAGAGCAATTACGGTCGACCGCAAAATGGAATAGTTCTTGTTGTTTCTTAATTCGTTATCTCGTATAAATGCATTGTAATGAAGGAAAAAGAAAGAAGTGTCGGGCACTCGTTCTCGAGAAATAAGCGGTAACGATCTATTTTTTTGTTTGTATCGTTCTAAAAATAATTAATACTTTTTAAGTGAGAGGCTGTACGTAACGACACTCGAGAAACGCAATCGACCCTTCTCGATTTAATCATATTTTAAATAAATCGTTCGAATTTTTACGCAACCAAAATATAAAGGCCTGTTACGTTCAATATTAAAAATAAAATGTCGAGTCCGACTGGACAAGGAAAGGATCAAGCGAAACAACTATCGTACAATTACATTCATTACCATTCATTTCTATTATCCATGGAGCTTAATCGATAGAGCTTGTCCGGGAAGCGGAATAAATTCTAGCTTAGAATAGCAGAACACTCATTTAAACTTGTCTCTTTCCACGTTCTCGCTTCTCCGCATATTCTAACCGTCTACTCTTTTCTGTTGCAGGTGAGCGACTCAAAAACGATCATGCGGTGTACCGAGTAGACGCCCGCGAGCTTTTCGAGACAGCCTTGAAAGTTGGCCGGACGCCTAGGTGTCCCTCTCGGCGGCGTTCCTGGGATAATATCTCCCCTTCTCTTACTATCTTCTCCTTCTCACTCTCGACCATTTCTCCATCGTCGTCTTTGGCTCCACAGCCAATTATTATCTCTCTTGGGCCACGGCCAGGCGAAGAAGAAAACCACTTTGCGCGACGCTCTAATCATAGGTCCACGCACACCCGGATTACGTTCGAGCTTTTGTTCATTAGCCTTCCATTTCTTTTTAATTGGCAGCTTTGACGTTACGTCGTAACGGATATCGCGTTCCGTTGCTTTCTCGATTCAACCGCACGATTCTTTTTATTTTCGAAACTTTATCTCTCCTTCTATCTTCATTCTTTCTTTCACGAAATTGTTCCTATCGGAAATTTACCGACATTTGCAGCATCTCTTTTTTTTTTAACGAGTACAGGTACGTTCCTAGTACACGTTAACGAAAAGATTTCAACTTGGAGAGAGCGCAGAGATATTCAGTTCGATATCACGGAGATTATATCAAGACCGAGCGTAATATCATCGGAAAGTGGACTTTCCGTCGGGGAAAATGTATCGAGGATCATTATTAAAGACGTCCTATAAAGCTCCCCGGTAAATAGAGGCCATTCCCTGGCGATATTTTTTCGTGATCCCTAAGATTATCCACCATAACGATCTCATTTTACGTTCTTTGGCTTATTGATCCTGAAAAATCGTATGTTTCGAGAGAGACACCGATGGGAGACTTATATAAAAAAGTTGAGAATAATCTCGCTCGTTACGTCTATATTTCTTGCTCGTATCCTTCAAATTTCTCTCGATGACGGAACGAGACAAGATATGAGAACGATCAGATTCATTCGTGGCTTTTCATATCTTTCTTTATCGCTGAAATCCGATATATACGGAGGAACAATATTTTCTCTGGCACGTAGATCAAGACTACATCGTAATATCGTGTTTCCGACAGGATGAAGGAAAATGTTTCAATATATACCTACCTATATTGATCACGGTTTGTGGAAATCGTAGAAAAAGAAAGAAAGTCCACCACAAAGTAACGAACGATCGATGGGATAACTTTCTTCCGTTTTTTTTTTTTTTTTTCGAAAAACCGGTGATACATCGAAGCAGAATATCGTCCACACAGATTGACAAGCGTGTTACACGCGTTATAACCCATTTTTATACCAAACGTCCCTACGATTCCCCTTCTTCCTTTCTCTCCAGTTCGGAAAATTGCTTTTCCTACATTTGTTCGTGCCGATACAAATCGACGTACGTACCCCTACCCGCTTTGTTTTTCCGGGTGTGCCTTTGCAAAGCCATGGAACGTTTCTACCATCCTCCCTCCCATTTGAGGGCTTTTCGATTTGGTTACTTCCGTTTAGAGAAAAGGCCCGAGAGAGAAAAAGGGAAAAAAAAGAAGGAAGGGAAACTCATTCCGCGGGCGTATGTGTTCGTTCGTTCGAGAATCGAGAAAAAGTTTCATATTAATTCCAGCCGCTTTTCCGTATCATCAATTTTCCATTTTGATTTCAATCAACGGAACTGCCTGTTATCTTAAACTCGAAATATTCTGTCCGTGATAGCGAATGCTGATAAAACCGTTATACCCCGTCATACGAGCTATCACAAACGGAAAAGAGAGAGAGGGGGGGTATGGTCGAGTTTGCAGATAACCACGTGGGTTAAAATCCTAGACAAACGGTGCAGGTGATTGCGTTCGAAAGTTCCTATCACGTATGTGTGACTATGTTGAATCGGTCACGGTCCCTATTCCCAATGCTCTCTCTCACGGACCTTGCTGAAAATTTCTCACGAAATCTAGGATATTCCCAGAAACAAGAGAGAGAGCTATTAGGCATTCCCCATATTTACATAAAGCCAATTAACATGCGTTCCGTATGCAATAATTGACGTGGGTCTCCTACTATAACGCCAATAAACGGTCAAACTTGATCTAATTATCGTTCGCGGTCGCGTATCGACGTATGTACCTATTGATGAAACGCAAAGCGGTAATTTCAAACTCCCTGCTTCGTGACCGTAATAATAGTGTGCTTGTTCTGTATTACGTATTGGATCCTCTCCCGGCACCGCGTTGCTATTTTTGCATTTGAAAATGAGGAACCAAGTTTTACGTGTTTACGATTTTTTAATTTATTTTTGCGTTGCGAACGAATGTTTTTGTCAGGACGAACGTCATCGTTCCGTTGAAGCATTTTTATTAAAAATTGGCAAATTTTAGAGAGGAAATCGTTTGAAGTCTGGATAATTTCTGCTGTTTTTGGAGAGGAAGTAATTTTGGGTAGGTGGAGAGAGATTTGTAAAGGAACGTGAATGTTTATAGAGAAAATAGTTGTACGAGTAGTAGAAGTAATGTTCGTAAAGGAACGAAAAGACAAAGGATAAAATAAAAGAGAGATATTAGAAAAAAAGAATAAAAGTTATGAGGTAGTATTGGTTATATTACCTCGTCACTTTTATTCCCAACTCTTTTCCATCTCTTTCATTTCAATTTTACTTATTAAACTTATCGTAGCACGCGTAAATATACACATCGGCACGGCGACGTAATTCGAAAGTTGGCCGATTTAATCGTCGACCGGTGGAGATTAAAAGAGAGAAAGGGTTAATTGAAAGGAAAGATTCGGTGTAAAGCCGGACAGTACGACAGATATCGATTAACTCGAGCGAGAACGGAAAGGCTCGCGAACTGTTCTCTTCTCTTCTTCATTTTATAATTAATCCGATAGCTTCTCTCTTCGTTCCTCCTCGTCCTTCTTTATGATGATTTTCTCTTTGAGGGAATGCTCGGGCGCGAAGTCAAACCGCTAACGATAAATTCTCCGGTAATCGAGCTTTCCTCTACGAGCGTAAAACCGAGCGTTTATTTAATCGTGGCAGACTAAAGGGAGATCATTTTGCGGTGTCTTTGTCACGATCGAAGGTACGATAATGTAATATACGTAGGTATCTATATAGAGATAAAGGATAGCTATTTCTACCTTTCGAGTTAATTAATTGCCACCTCGGCTCGTTACTTGCTCGAAGGATAATTAGAGATTTTTCTTCGATCGTTATAATCTTAGCTTCAGCGACATCTATAAACATTTTACGAGCTTGTCTCACACCCATGGAAGTTACCTCTATATTTTATTTGTTTTATGTCGATACAGAACACCTTTTTCACGTTCCCGCGTGCTGCCGTACGAGCATATCTATTTTCGCGAAGGCGTGTTCGACATTTTAAGAGTAATTAGACCGGGATCGTTGCACAACAGCCCGGCGCTACGTTTCTCCCACGTCTGGTCGATATAAAATGGAGCGTGACGCGAACGTTAAATAAATGTTATCAAAAAATTTGTGTAAATTTGCCTTTCACGAAGAGGTTTTTTTAGTTCGTATAACTTTTACCTCTCTCTCTCTCTTTTGCTCTCAAAAAACCACCAACGACGACCAGCCAAGGGAAGAAGAGCGTGAGAATTATTCGAGGGAAGTCGACGATTTATCGATCACTCGCAACGGAATATTAATTTAGGGGAAAAAATGATAAAAACGAGAACATCGACGGAAGATATAATTACGAAACGTTTACGCATTCACGGTCGTCGAAGTGTGTCGCGCATTATTACAGATTTCTCTCGAGAAAGCACCGTGTGTTTCTCGGCACGAACCGAGTCCGTTAAAAAAAAATTAAATGTATATCGTTAACGACGCATCGTTTTTCATATCGTTATAGAAAATTGTCATCCCTCAGTTTTATTCCGTTGCAATAAGTACCTGTGGAAATATTCTTAATTCCGAGATTACGATCGGAAAATAGTCACAATTGGCAGCTGACCGGTTTCAAAGACCTAACAATTCTTATTCTCATCGAGAAACTACGAAATAACGTAATAATATGTTCGAGAATCCACGATTCTTCTTCGCACAGCACCGATCCCTTTTTTTCTCTCTCTCCTCTTTTCACGGTTGAGCACCGCGTGCGAATTATTGAGTTACGTCATAACGATATAACCCTGGAATCTCAATGGGGTACCAGTTCGACGTCACGTGCTTTTTATTTCATCCGAACGAATCCTCTATCCTTTATACGATTTGCATCGCCACGGTCACGTACTTGCGCGCAATCGAGCGAGCAACCGTGTTTCCTCCGATACGATATCCTTTGTAAAATTGTGAAACTCTCTCTCCCTTGCTTGCCTTTGGCCTCCTCCCGTTCCATCTCTTTTTTTTGATTTTTTACTAGAGTCATCCTAGCCGTTTCGGTGTTTGGTACGAAAGATCTCTTTATCTCCCTCCTTCCTTTTTGTCTCTACCGTTGAACCTTCGTGGACATTTCGAACGAAAGAATTGGAAAAATAAAAGAAACATTCTCGAATCGAACGTCGAATTGAATCTAAATACATGTTCCTTTCGCTCGTTCATTCGTTTGCACGAGTTTTTGCAGAATAATAAACGTGATTGGATATGGAACACAGATATTGGCTTTGCAAATTTTACACGTACCCACACGGCTGTATACGCGTCGTAGTAAAATACGAATCGAATAAGTTGAACCATTACGATTGACGTAAACTATCGGACGGAGTAAAAAAGATCTCCTTTGCCTTCGTTACGTACAACACGATTAGGTGTCAAGCGTTAGATTTTAACAATAGTAGTCCACTCGATCGAACACTTTTGTATTTTCTAATTGACGTATATATAACTACGATGAATTCACATTCGAGTCGATCCCACGCATAATCGACGTCTCGTCTTTACCCATACGATTGAGAAAGTAACAGACAGAGAGGATCGCAGACGGACGATAGACGACGACGTACAAACGTCCTTTTCATCGAAGAACCGTCGATATTTCCAGCACACATTGGCAGTTCCAATGGATCGTGTGTCTGGGTCGTCGATGAAACGCGCAAACGAATATGCTGGGGAGACTGAGAAAGTTTGAACGACTCGACGTGGAAAGATACGTTTCATTCCAAACCCTGCTATTCTCCCCCTCTCTCTCGTGTTTTCTTCAACATAATGGAAAGAGAAATAAGCCACTACGATAGAGTTAAAGCGTGTTACGCGACGGTACATTGTACGAGACGGCGCGTCGCATCGAACGTAAGCGTTTCGTCGTCGGTTCGTTAAAAAGCGAGTACCTACCACTGCTCTGACGCTTCAACGCTATCGCACACTGTCTCGTCGTATACTCCTACCTGTCCGAATAAACTTTATAAACGTTACCGGGTAGGAACTTCTGTCAGAAAACGGCTTTTTTCGTATTCCGGGGAAAGGATCGCGCTCGTGTTGCTTCAAAGTTTTTTAGTTTCTTTTATCATTTTCCTCGGAGTCTAAAAAGGTATATACTATTTCAGTGCACGTATTTTTTAAACCAAACGTTTTAATGTCATACTTGTTTATGTCCTATGAGCTGCGATGACTATGAAGTGATTTTATATTTTAATAAAATTTGTGGGAATTATTCTGATATATTGCAAACAAAGTGTACATTCGCGCACAGTACATCTGTTAAATTTGCATAATTTTTTTAAGGGGATTAAAAAATGCTTGGATATATTGGGTAGACTTTAGAAAATTTCATTTATTAAGTAATATAAGGGTCTGAATAAAATCACATTTGCGAAATGAAGGTACATTGCATTAAACAAATTTATTATGTCAACACAAATAGATATTTAGGTGGCTACATTGTAGGTGAATTTTTAAAATAATAACTATATGATACGAATCTTCTCTAAAACTCTATTATAAAAATTGTAAATCACATCGATTCGTATGATATTTGATAAAAGTCCTCGATAAACATTACCTAGCTTTATACATCGTGACAACTAACTTTTAAACTCACCGTGTATAAACTACACATAATTTGATATAAGCGACAGGTTGATCGATAAGACCCACGGAACATCGATTACACTTTTCCTCGCGTCCACCGGAAAGATAACGAATTCGTTGCAAAGAGAAGAAAGAGTAGACGGCGTTGAGAGAAGGGATATGAGGAGAAGAAGGAGGAGGAGCAGAGCTCGATTTGTTGCCGGCATCGGCTGAGTTACAGCACTCGCAGTAAATAAAGTGCAACGCTCTCCGCGTCGGTTTCGCCATCTTCCCGTTCTCTCGCACGGACCAACGCCGACAATGAATCCCGGGCGAGGGTCCGAGACTGTGGAAAAAAGGGGAAAAGCGCTGAGAAAAAATACGACTGTGTCCGAACTCGCTTAATGGCGTCGAGAACTCTATCTGCGCGGGGTCTTCTTCGTCCCTTTTTTTTTTCTCTCTCCCTTTTCTCTTTCCTTTTTTGCTTTCCGTTCCTCGTCTTCTTCTTTACCTTTTTCTCATTTTCCCCTGTAATTTTGGCCTCTCTGTCTCTTTCTTTCTTTTTTTCTCTCCCTCACGGCTTCTTCCGTAACTTTCCGAAAGAACGTCGAAGTAATTTCCTCGAAAAGCCTCGAAGCTTCCTCCAATTTCTACGATTTGCAAAGCGTAACTCGGGATTGGTCGTAGTGGTCACTGTGCTAAAAGAGCTAGGGAAGAATCTATCGAGAATACGACGTAAGACTCGTCAATGTCATTGCTGGAAGGGGTAGCTGAAAAGGCAACCGGACCTTTCAAAGATTTCGGGGTAAACTTGTCGCGCTTATAAATTACGTTTCTGTGATTTCATTTTGCTCGGAATTAATTCGAAGCAAGACGGGGAATGATATATCGTTCGTTCAGAGGGATTAGGGAAAATAAAGAGGGAAAGACAGGAGAACGATTTGTTTTATGCGCGTCACGGGTTTATAGGATACGCTAGAGTAATTAGTAAAACACCGGTATATCAAAGTTTAATTAAAAAAACCTGCAAATTCTACAACGTGTATAATTAATTTTTTATCGGTATTATCAGAGCAAATGTTGAACCTTGTTAATTTTGCATCGTAAATTCAATTATATATTCTACAAATGGAATGGACAAAGAGAAAATAATAATATTGATGCTTCTCAAAGTATAAACAAACGAGAAAAGGAATAATCAATCGTATTTTCCACTCGAAGGCAAACCGTACTCGCGATCGCTCGGGATCCCCTCGCGATTTTTACGAGCTTTCGCCGAAGCCAAGCCAGTTTCACGGCTCGTAACGAAAAAAAAGAAGAAGGTAGATTTTTGTAAAAGTAAAAAAGACGGGAGGCGGTGGAGCGAGAAGGAGACAAAACTCATTCACCGATCGACGCGTCAGTGTGAATAACCTTGCGGCTTATTGCACGCCCGGTCCAACGGGTTGACAGCGGATATGCAAATCTCGTTCGTGGCTTGTCCGAACGTTGTCTCTCTTCTCTCTCTCTTTATCCTTTTCTTCCATTTCTCACTTCGGTCACTGTATCTCCTCCCCAATGAAAACTCGTTTTTTTTAACGTTGCCATTCTACGAAAGCACGAGTCTCGACTATAATACTGTTGTAGGGACGAGGAGACAACGTATTTAGAATTTATCAGTCGGAAACCATTTTTTATTTCACATAATTTCTTGTCTTTAATCTTTTAGCTGTGCATTATGATTATACCCTTGCTATTAAAGTTATTATGAAAACTGAAAATCTGCATAAATATCAGACATTTTATAATACTATGGTACAAAGGCGAAGGAAAAAAAAAAAAAAATTCGCTTTACTTCTTTTTATTTTTGCGACACAAAACAAGAACAGACTTTTATAATCTGGTTGTACATATAAAAAAAATATTAATATTTACTTAACTATGTAAATTATAAAAAAAAAATCTCTAATCGTTGTGATTCTTCTGGAATCTCACATACTTAAGTACCTACTACAGTTGCAAGACATAATCATACGTTTATAAATGTTATCGTAACGTTTCCTATCATTTAGACTCCAAGTATCGGTCATGTTTGTGCAAACGATCCACGACGAGCGTCCCGTTCATTTATAGCAAAGTACACCGTAAGCGTCACTCGTGACAACGTAGGAGCGTATATACGAGCGAACGCGTTTTCATTCACGCGAGTGTCCAGTCTCTCTATCTCTTGAATGGCAAACGAAACCGTGGGCGGCCGTTGTGCCGTACGCGAGCGTGTCTGATCTCTCCCTCTCTCTTTCTACCTCTTCTCGAACAGGATTCTTTTCGACTTCGGTGAATGAGTTTACGCGTACATCCTTGCCCGTGCTTCGAAACATCTTCCTTTCACTTCCTTGGCCGTTTCTTTAAATCTTTATTTCTTCGTTTAACAATTCGATACTTTAAAATATCTACAATATTCTCTATTCAAATGTCGCAATAATTTGTACCAAAAAACGGGAGGGTGTGTCTTTAAATTTGTTTATTCGAAGACAGTAATTTATAATATTTAAAAACATGTTGGTTATGGGCTATAAAATTTATGAGGATGATTTAATACTTTGAGTCAGAACATTATGTAAAAAAATTACCTAGATATAAAAAACTGCTTAACATTTACTTGGAATAGTCAAAAATGCACAAATAGGTTCTGACTTTACTTGTATTTTAATAGCAATTTTTACATTTAAAAAATGTCCACACATTAGCAAACGAATATATCCGGCTCGCGAGAAGTTAAATTATTCCACGCATAAGTAACCAAAAATTTTCGAACGTCGATGACTGTCGTAGAAAACGTTCGGGCGTGTTATCGTTCGGCAATATTTTTCTTCGAAACCACGTTCGTTCCTCGTACCGTCGCAGGTAACTCCCAGCACGTGAATTATTTCCACGCTCTCGCAGTCTAAACTTGCGAGATTGGATTCCTTTGTTTCGCGGACGCGAGCTAGCTTCCTCTTTTCTCCTTCTTCTTCTTCTTCCTGTTCTTTCTCTCTCGCACTCTCAGGGGACGACACACCGTACGTTTCCACTCCGGCTTATCCCAAGCGCTGTTTTCACGGTGTTTTATGGAAAGCAGCACGGCTCGAACCTTCTTTTCTTTCTCTCCTTTTTGCACCCTCTTTTCTTCTTCCTTTTCTGTTTTCTTTCTCACCACCGTGCCGATTTTCCGGCATAGGATGAGTACACGTTAGCTCGTGTAAACGATTCGGTCTCGATACATCCGAAAGTTTTGATAGAAACGCAAGTTTTCTACGGTCTCTCTTATCTTCCCACGCGATCTTGTTAAATCTTGCTCGGTCTACTCGATCGACCATAAGTTCAACGTCACACTCGACTAGTCCCGTTAAAATAATTAATCGGACAATTAAAGAACACCTACACGTCAATTTTTTTTACTAAATTTCTTGAAAGAGTAAATCAAGAATAGATCTCCATTGAATTTTTCAATCTACCAAGCTTAGTCACGTTCGACGTCCCACGAGTATCCAACAGACTTCCTTTTTATCAAAAATATTAAAAGAGACAATCTCTTTATCCATGTTGCATCGCGAAACGTATGACGAACGGGTCCATCGAGAGAGAGATCTTTAGCCAGACGTCCAGGACGAAAGGTAGGACAGCCGGTAATGTCGAGAATCTTTGGAGGTCTCGTCCCTTGGGGTAAAGCGTCTAGTTTTCGAGCCAGGATCAGAGATGCTGACGCTGGCCAAGAAGAGGATACAGTTAGGTATGGGTAAAACGGTGTATACGGCCGCTGGACCAGCAGCTTCTCCGTGAAGATATAGAGAAGTCGAAAAGAGAGGACCAAATACTAGATAGGGAAGAGAGAATTCAGAATGGGTAGAAGCACAGCAGCATCATCCTTCTGTAATGCCTTGTTTGTCCTGGCAAACCAGGCATGTAATGAAACCTCGCGGGATGCTACTGTGTTAGGACGGATCAGAGATAGCAGACCACCGTCATGCTGTCACGGCGCGAACGTCAAAGTGGAATTGCAATTTGCAGTTGAGTTCAGCCGCGCCCGGAGACTTTGGTAATTAGGGACGAAGCGAGTCGGCTCGAAGCGGTCCAGGCGCCTGTGAGAAAGAGAGAGAGATTGTTCCGTAACAAGGTCACCAGTCGAAGGTGTACCACGACGGTTCTAGCTCGTAGAAATTGACTCTGTGCGATAAACGCCTTCTCCGCAGTTTCTATCCTTTGTCCGAGAACGGACAATTCGTGACGTTTCCTTGCTTACCATGCACCAAGTTCGAGTTTACAGATTCTTCCTTCTGTCATCGAACGGTCAGCTTGCTTTGGATGGTAGCCATCGACTATGGTCAGAATTTTATGAAGAAGAAATTCCAATCGGTCGTTCGTAATGTTTAAAATACGAAATTATTTCGTATAAAATATGCTGCTTGATATTAACCGGAAAGAGAATAAGAGATGGTTCTCTTTGAAATTCAGGAAAAGAGAACACGTTTTAGTTTGAAAAGGAAATTGACCTTAACTACCTGTGCAACTTTCATCGTCCCGTTTTACGAATAATCGTTTAGCTTCCGAATAAATATGGACAAGAGTATAACGTTTTTAACATGCCAGAGTTAAGAGAAAAAAATCTATTCTTTCCATCTCCCCTAAGGGGTCTTCGTCACGGCTTCGTTCGATAACAAGAACATCGTTGTTAGCTCGTAGCAAAACGTTCCTAACGCGAAATCGCGGTGAAAGAAAAAGAAGCCGATCGAGTGCAACAAAATTTTAACGAATGCAAGGCACGCGTGTTCTCTCTCCCTCGTGTAGGTACGTAGAAAAGAGTTTCACTTTACGTTACCGAGAGAGCGTGATATTCGTTTCTTTTACCGTGCGTGGGTCGAGAGACCAAAAAAGCAATACGCTATTGAAGCTGCTCGCTCGCTAGCGCGCACCCGCGTAATTCAGTCTACCTTTTTCCTCTCTTTTCCCAGTTCTCTCTTTTCTCGTTCGCTCAAACTTCCTCCACATCTCCTATTTCCCTCTTCGGCGAATGTTGCACCGCAATGCACATCGTCTCTCCTCCGTTGATGCCGTTGCTGGCTCGCTTCTCCTCGTCGCGGTTGGAACGTTTATCGAATGGAAACCAATTCGCTCTATTCACCGATATCGTTCGAAATGCAATTCGCGAATATCTCTGACCACCTTTTTTCGATGATACCGGTTTATGTACTTTTTCTCCCTCTCTCTCTCTCTCTCTTCTATCGACGACGCAACTTAAACGATGGTCTATCGAAATTTACTGTATCGCAGTGGTTCGATCCCCCATCGTGAATAGTGCTTCAGCTTTTTTTTTATATTTTTCAATAGAGTTCCGTCCATATTTGTACTCTTCTAGGTACGTCGAATTTGACGCGACATCGCACACCGTTGGAATAAAGACCAGGATTGAGTATGGCTTTTGACAGTGCTTTTACGTTCCATTATATTAATAAAATATTTGATTGTACTTCGTTTTTTCTAAAGTGAGAATATTAATGTAGCGATGACGAATCAGTGATACTTTTGAACTAGATGTTCATTTATATTTATATTCATATAATATTAGAAAGTAATATATAATTGAAATAACATATAATGATATAATATAGGAAACATTTCGCATTTAAGGCCACGGTCGAGTGCAAGCGGTTAAAATTAATAGACTGTGAATAAATTGGAAAAATTTATTCGAACTACCGAATGAAGAAAAAAGTTGGTCTGCAAAATAGAAAAACAATGAAGTTCCGTGATAAAAATGGCAAGGAATTTTAACGAGACTTAATCGCCGAGAAATAATTTAACGAAAGAATTTCCGACGCAACGTATTAATTAAATCACGATCGTTAAGACCGAGTTAGCGCAGCGAAGACTGTCACAAAAGAAGATATTTGTTGTATGTTGGTACACCAAGGAGAGAAAACACACGCTGGAGTTGGCGCGTGGCAAAAAAACCATGGCAAAAATTGCAAGTGCAACGGAAGCACGACGACAACGTCGGGGACTAGTAGAGCGCACGGTCTCCGTATTTTCGCTACGGGATCGCGTATTTTACAGCAGATGGAATCTCGCCATGAGACAGAGAGAGAGCTTGTCGTCGGGAACGATAGTAAAAAGAGAGAAAGAATAACGCGCGTTCGGTGAAACGGCATGCGAGAAAAACGTGCGAGAGGTAAACAATCGAGGTTCTGTAGTTCTTGGTTAGGGTACGGTTTATTCGTCGACAAGATGTGAATCTCTACAGGTTCGGAATCCTTCCGTTGTTTTCCAAAAATTAAAAATCAGAATATTGCGATATTTTTGTCGTTTAATTACATGGATTCATTACTACTTTTTAAAGCAATATTTCGTGCTAATCTATTATTTTTTATTACACTAAACCACTAATAATATTAATAATAATTTTTGGGGAAGAATTAAATTATTAGAACACTCTTAGGCCTCGGGAGTTAATGGGAGGGTTAAGGAATTTAAAAACAGACGTACATTTACTCATAAGATATAAATCCCTATAGATTCGGAATCCTTCCGTTGTTTTCCAAAAATTAAGGATCAGAATATTGCGATATTCAATCTAACATTGTAATTAAGATATTCCTAAAAAAGGCCTAGTTTTACTTTAAAATTAAAGATAGAATTGAAGACCTACGGGCGAGATGAACGATTTCCTCGTATCCGGCGATTCATAATTAATTACCGTAAACGAAAGAATTTCGATAAAATGGAAATGGAATTCGCATTCCATCATGAAGAACGCGAGAGACGTTTATTGCGCTGCGTGCTCGTCGGAATGAAGAGGAGGGGTTTTAGTATTTTAAGCGTCGAAGGAGGTGCGGAAAGAGAAAGGAGGAAATTAATATCGGCAACGTCACCGGGTGAGACTAATCCGAGAAACTAGAGAGTAGCTTGATTTAGGGGTCGACCGTGGTAGAGGAGGTGGGAGAAGCGCGATTTCACGAGACGACGAAGCTCTCTGACGAGATCTCGCCTTTATGTACTTACGACTTTAAAGTCCCGTCCATTGTCTCGCTTCTCTCGTGCGGATTAAAATTAGGTCGACGCGCGGAAAGCGATGGCGAACAAAGCTTTCGATGTCCTAAAGGTACGCCGAGAGTTCTTTGCTTTGGCAGCTTCATTATACCTACGTGACGCTACGAAGTGCGAGGACGTACTTAAATTATCCAAATTATCGTCAAATATACCCTCCGATTAGCGTTACTTTATTAATTTTAAAGATGACATCGTCTTACCTATGAAGGATTCTTCTCAAGGATTCGTACGTTTCTTTATTTTCCACTCTTTGATCTTCCATTTTTTAATTCTATGCAATAAAGATACAAAGATTACAAAAAAGTTTTGTATCTTTATTGCATAGAATTAAAATAGATTTCTAGTTAATAGTAAAATCTTGCGATAAGCTTAACAAATTAACGTGCGTTTCTTAAAATGAAATATCTCAACTAGTTCGAAGCAAAAAAAGTTACACAAAAACTGCTAAACAATCCCACGTTTTTCGTTCGATCTCTCTTCCACTTTCCACTCGAACTCTGTTCCCATCGTACGGACCAAGGAATTTATTAGCACTTCGAAATTCGTTCCACCGTAAGACTCGTCGTCGTAGCCTTCGAAACAATAAAAGAGGCCAGGCACTCGTTCTCGCGGCAAAGGAAAAGATAACTACGCGTATACGGCTAATAAAAGCACGTCTCTTCCTTTATGCGTTCGCGCGAGCATAACGCGTCTTACGGGGCCATTGTAACTCTTTTACGGCTTCGACCTCTTACGTGGCCCCGAAACCTTGGTCTGGTTGGTGGTAGTATTCAGATGTTATACTTTCGGGGTGAATTTAAGTGGCACGTAATTCGGTCTGAAACCATCTCGACTGGCCCCTTTCGGTAGCTGTCGTTTCTCGTCTCATTCCTTTTACTCTTCTTTTATTTTTCACATCTTTTCTCTCCTCGAATCCCCAATTTAAACGATAGTTCTAAACATTACGTAGTACTCTAGGTACCAAGAGCAGTCGAAGCACGTTCGCGCGTTCGTTATATACCTACACCGATCGCCGAAACAAGACGCACGTTTTCTTATTGGAAATACGTTTTCTCGCTCGGTCGATCATGCGATAAACGGGACATTATCCTTCCTTTTTATCCCTCGTTAAAGCCCCGTGCTCGCACGAGACTCGATCGTGGGTCAGCCGGAACGATTTGTTTTACATAAAAGGTGGAAAATGTTTGTACGACTTCGAAGCTAAATATCGACGTGTTTTGCCTTTCCCAGAAACATATTTCACATAGTATTTCTCCATGCGTTTATTTGCAGAAGTATGTCGATGCTTTTTTATATAATTGTTAGTACCATTCGAAGAAGTTGGTTTATTAATCGATACGAAATGCAGGCAGGTTGCATATTCGAAGTAGGTGGTAAAAATGTATTAGAGGAGAAGATGTAATGCGTTCCTCTTTAAATATCCCACGTTTTGTATGAGAAATATTATAATACTTTCTACGCTTCTGTTTCCAATTCATACAAGCTTCTCGCATTCGACTCTTTCTCATCGTTCTCAGTGTATTCTCTCTTTTCTCGTTTGGCTAGAAAATTGTTCGTTACATTTATGAATAAGCGAAATCACCAGCTTTTTCCTTCCCAACCGCTAACTTTTGCACAATTATTTGTTTTAATATGTACCGTGTTTGAGGAATATGGAAAGTGGTATACATTTCATTGGTTCGTTACAATAAAGTCTTTTAAAGAGTCACTCTAGTATAATTGATAATTATTGCCAAGAAATATTTCCAAGATGCGAAGAAGCTTTTCGGTATTACGTATATCCTCGACATAATTCATAGCATATGAAACAGTATATTTCCTTTCTCGCTCTACGGAAAAGACTCACGGTTAAAATGCAAAGGACATCGCGAAACTGCTAGTTTTGAATAATTCATGACTTTTAATACAACGGTGCGATCCCTTCTCGCCCCCCATCGGGTGGAAGGTAGTGGGTATCAGTAAATTACACCTCTTTCATTGCGTTTCATTAACCGTTTAATCGTTTCTCTCGTCTTTTCTCCAGGAGACCTTCCGTAAAATCGTTCACCTTTGGTGGATCGTAGTCTTTGCTAATTGTGAATTCTACCTTTTATCTTGTCACGAATAAAAAGCTACTAGAAATAGTCGAATTGGAGAATATTCGCAATTTCTCGATCAGTGTATTTTTTTTCCAATTTCACGTATAATTCTTAACCTTTAAATGGATATACCGTTCAAAAAAAAACTTGTACATTATAAAATGAATATGCTTTTACACTAATAATAGACTTTGAATATTATAATAAAAATTGAAAATACATTATAAAAATGAGTAATCTTCAAAAATTAATTTTCTATTTAATTTCACGTATTTTTAACATTTAGTCTGAATTTCCTACACCTATCTATGAATTTCTTTTCTTAAATCTCCATATATCTTAATTACTTATGATTTCTCATATCATTAAAATTCTCTTAATTTCAGTCTATTCGATCGTGTAAATTTATAATCAGCGTGTAAATCACGGCATACCGTCGTCCCGATCTCGCGAGATCTTTCCCGTAGATAAAAATCGACTCGATCTCGAACGAATGTGTCGTACCACTTGTAAAATTATCGTACGAGTTCCCTTGGCTACCGATTAACGCCTCGCGTGGGTGTAGTTACACGTACGCGAATGTTATCTCTCGACGAGGTAACAAGATATACATTTTTCTTTCTTTTCCTTCGTACGCAACGACATCGCGGCGGCAATCTTGTAGGACGTCAAAATTTTCGGTCGAAAGGAAGGAGAGAGTGCTCGTGATTCGTGGAAAGAAAGAAACGGTAAAAACGATGGCAATTTAAGGAAAGGAAACGGTCTCTCCTTCGTTCGGTAGAGGAGAGAGAGAGAGAAGTTTTATTTCACTGGAAGCGCGTGGCTCCCCCGATTCTCCTCGCATTATTTTTACTCGCTCCCACCCCCCCGTCATAGTCGCTTTCTCTCTCCGTTCTCAGACACCTTCGACCCTCGACCTCCACCTTCTCCTCTTCGGCTCCCCCGCATCGTGTAGAACGTGCATGCTCTCTTAACCTCCATTCGCCCTCCATCTTTTCTCCTAAGAGCCACAATGTTAAGCCAGTAAGAAATCTTTCCTTCCAGCATTTCGCGCTAAGACGCGTAAATTCATCGGGGCGTGGAGAACACTTGGAATTATATAAGTTTCTTTATTCGTCATAAAACAAATCCAAATTCATATAAAAAGATTTATTACAATTTTCATATATAAAATAAATTAATTCGTTTCCTTAAATTATAAAAATTCATTTTAAGCATTGATTACAATCTTCATATACAGGATAGTCCACTTAAATGTCATTCCTTATTTGTTCTGATGTAACAAACATTTTTAATGCAATATAAATAGTATCACAAGGTGAATGCTTCACAAACATTGTCATCACAAATAAAAGAGATATTTTGAAGGTGGTCCACCCATTATAATTGAAAATTCTCTCGTTTACAAAATCTACTAAAATAAACATCGTTAAAAATAATTCAAGATAACTTATAAAATAATAAAACCAAAGTCACATTGGTTGGCACGAACGAAAAGTGTGACACGAAGACACGGATGATCTATGGCTGAGAAGATGGGTTTCCATGCTTCGATAATCCGCAGTGTTGGTTCTGCCAGGATGGATATGACGATGAACGTGGTTTTCTCCCGTCGAAAGCACTCGTTGGAAAGGATCGAAAGCGCAGAATCGAGGTCGAACAGTCTCGCGTATCTCGAACGCTATCGCATTCGCTTTTCGAAAGCACGAAGAAGAAGAAGTATCGAGGGATGACGTAGCGTCCCGTACGAAAGGCCTTCTCGTCGAAGAAAAGACACGTTGCGGTTGCTGACTTCGCTGCGATAAAACCTCGAGAGTGCTTTTCGAAACTGCATGCGAAAGCACATGGTCGATGAGGTAAAGAAAAATCGTACAAGAGTTTCACGAGTGGGAGGTACCCAAACAAATTCCAACTTATAATATATGGGTATTTACCCAGAAGAAAAGGTTTGGTTTTGGTCAGGATTGAAATGAAAATACGATGTCTTTCCTCTAAAGGCTCGTGAGCGACTGACTTTATTCTCCTCCGAGTCCCTTGTCCTCGCGCACGTGTTTCGACGCGTTCTTTGTCGAGGACTCGCCATCGTTCGAAGAAATTGCCGACGTCATGTAACGTAATCTCATACAAAACCCACAAATAACTTTTGACCCTTTATCATAGGTGCTCACGATCATTAGTAAAGATTTGTAAGATAAAAATGCATCGCCCGCGATCTTTTTCAACGGAGAAGAGAAGAAAACGAAATCACGAGGGTAGAAGAGGTACTCGATTTTTGAAAGGCACGCCTCGATATTCGAGAGTTTTTGGTATTCAATTCCATTTCCATCGATAGCGAAGCGATGCTATGCACGTAGTAGGTATGTGTACTACTCGTACGAAGGCAGTGCTCGTTCTGAAGTGCTTCGTAATTGTGCACGATACCGAGTACCGTGCTTCAAAATCTCATTTATTCTATTGTACCGCTATTGTGATAGTTAGAATTCGCGTTGATAAACTATAAAATGCCGAGCTCATCGAATGAGTCTCATTATTATCAATTCCTAATCAAGTTCTCTCTCTCTCTCCAAACGTTTAACTTGCCCAATTCCTTTTATCAATACCGAGCTCATTTTTCGTGTCACGTCTTTAGGAATGAAATCTAACGTGAAATTTCATATAATTTATAAAATTTTCCTCACCGGTGCAATATCTAGTGGAACGATCAAAGCGAGAAGGTCTCCATTGAAGTCTATAAGATTCCTCGCGGCAGTAAGAGGCAACGATGCGTTTCGCAAGAAGCAAAAGCTCGATGCTTATGCTGCTCACAGAGAGAAAGAGAGAGAGTAGTAGTGGTAGTAGTATTCTCAGTGTGTATGGCCTCGACGATAGGTTAGTGCACCTGCTAGCATTATGGTCGCGAGTGAGGCGAGTCAGCTACCCCGTTTTCTCTCCCCCGTCGCCGTCGTATGGCGTCGAGCATGAAGGAGAGATTAATTACATCTGCTTGTGTATCGTAAGCAAACACGTTGCCCTCCACCCGCTTGAAAAGGCACTCTCTGACCCTTTTTTTCTTAAGCTTTCGTTCTGCTCGACTAAAGAATTGCTAATTAGCTGAAAGTTGCTCCTTTTTTCCTCGCTTCTCCTTTTACCTACGTCTCTCATTTTCTTTGTCTTTCCTACCTGTATATAAAGATTGTCAAAAGGGATTTAGCCGCAAAATCTCAGAGCCATTTTTTTCCACCTATATAAACCGTTCCTTCTCGTGGTTTTGAGGTACCCCACGGGATTCTGGACAAGGTCGTAAAGCTTTAATTTGGTGAAGAAAGAGGTATACCCTTTTTTCGGCTCGTAAACGCGAGAATGAGGTACGAAAATATTACCAAGGCCCGTAACATAGGCACCATCGGTTGGTGAACGCAATTTTTGACGACTGCTTTTACGTTTAACACCTTTTCTTATGGGGTGTGTGTCTTTTCTTCGTTGGAAACAAAGTTGGTCGACTTGGTATACGACCGGTTGTTTTATTTCATGTGTAAAATCATTGTCAGCATTCTCGGCATTAAATAGGAAAGAAATTTGTACGGTATAATATGTATGTTTTTAACATCCAAGTGTCTATCCAGCAATCGTTTCCATGAACGCAAAGCTCTTTTCCAAACGAACAGTAATTAACGATCTCTTTTCTCGGATTTAAATCAAAACATTAAACGAGCAAAGATACGGGGTTGAAAAAGAAGGGCTGAAGGGAAAAAAACGAAGCGTTTGTTAGCGAGAGAACGCTGGATGGGAAAGGATAGGAAGAAAATGATGGTGGTTGGATGCATCGGGAAAAAAGTACTCGCGAAGAGGCGTCGCCCGAAGGAATATAGAGCTTAAGTTCGAGTGACTTAAAACTCGCTGGAGACCAAGTAGAAATAAACCGCTAGAGTTATGCGGGCAGATAGTGACACGATGGATTAACGATCTTTCGGGGAACACGAAAAGAGGAGAGAAAGAGATAGAAAGAGTAAGAAGACGCCAAAGAAAAAGTAGAAGAAGTAGAAGAGGAAGAGTAAGGAGAAAAACTTTTAATTTATACCATGAAAGGCTCGTCCCGCGCATAATACTTTCTTTCTCTCTCTTTCCCTTACTTGATATCAGGACCAGTCTGTTCCGTATTTCCTCGCGGATACAGATCCGGCTTTTGTACTCTCTCGACTTTGTCCGTCTGCCGCTGCCCCGGCTTTTATATCTCTTCGCGAAGTCAGGTGAACCGACGTGGAAACACAAGATACCGGTGTCTCCGTCGTTGGACCGCTGAAATAGAATTGATGGAATTCGAAGGTACTTTTGGAAGAGGATAGACAGAGATTTCCTACCTTCGAACGTGAGTACACGAGTTTCATCGCCTTTAACGCTCCTCTTTATCAAATAAACTAGACATCTATCTTTTTGTTCGCAAGACAAAATTTCAAGCTACCATTAAGAATATTACTGAACCAAGAGAAAATGTTAGTCTCTTACATAACAAAAGTGTTAATTAAAACAGACGTTGCTTAATCTCTTACTCGATTCTCGACTAAGATTCGACAAGTGAAAATCTGTCAAAACAGTCATTTCTTCCTTCTTTTCTTTCAAATAAATTTCTCTTATGCCATAATGTTGCAATTTTTATCGCACTTCGATTAACCTGACCGGTTCGATCGTTTTTTTTTTTTTTATTTTTCAATTTATATTACAACTTTGTTAAACTTCGTACGACGTTATCGTGACACGTGTACCGATAGCACGACGACGTTCCAATAAAATCTCGCCTACGAATTCATAACGAAAGACTGCTAGATACATAAGCTAATTAGCTTGTCTAGCACGCTAGAGCGATATGGGGATACTTAATAATAATAAAAAAAAAAAAATTACAATTTTTCACGTCGCCTAACGATACGCGAACAATTTTCTTCCTTCGACTTTGTCGAGATTATTTCTAAAAGTATTTCGAGAAAGTTCGTACGACCAACCCACGCATTATAAAATAAAAAAACAACTTATTCGAATCACGGTACAATTATTACAACGATCCCTCGACCACGAGATAACAAAAGCTTACACATCTATTTCCGTAGATACAATAGGCAATAGTTTCGACGATCGAGCACAATGAAACGCGTACGTATACATTTTCGAGAATGAATCAAACGGCTATTATGATTACCCATGCTAGATAGCAAATTACATGTTTTCCTTACCGAATAGTCTCTTGCAAACGTATTAGATAAAGTATATAACGTGTTAGGGTAATAGAGAGAGGAGGAGCGGGTTAAGACTTTCTAATATATTCTCATTGTAACCGAATGGGTGATATTTCAAAGGTGGTTTAAGATAGCGTCAAGATGGCGGCTACCGAAGGAGGCGATACTCATTGACCTCGGCTTCCCACTCGTTCGATCTTTAAAGAGCGGGAGCAACGCGACCGACTCCTTCATTCATAAAGAGGAGAGAAGGATGGTGCTCGGTACAGCGACGATAGCGCTCCGGTCGACGACGGTGGGTGTAAACGAAACGTATTTCGTCTCGCGCGACCTGTACTCACGTGGGCGTGCCCAACGAAGAGCTTTGCTAATCGAGTCGGTCGTATCTATAGCTGGCGAAGAGAACCGAAGTGGAAAATGTATTACTTGCTCGGGCTCCACATCGGAGAGTATTATAAATTTTCCAGAGAGCTAAGAGATTTATACGAGTGGCGAGAAGGTGCCCTGGCCTTTTATCGTCTAATCGGTTACCATATTTCGTTTAAGGATTCGTCTCTTTACCTCTCCTATTTTACCATAGAACGGTGGGTGTAAGACAAATTTGAGATAGTTTTGTAATATTAACCCCTTGCCCTGTAATATCGAGCAGCGTATCAAATTGAAATATTCTTACCAATTGATTTTTTAAAATTCTTTTTGGTTTTATCTGTTTCTAATCAGGCAAGCTTTTGATTGAATTTTTTTTTTCTAAATTTTTAATATTTATTTCATCGAGTGGCAGATCGCAAGGCAAAGAAATTTCTATTTACGAGGATTTTTGGTCTAAAGTTTATCAAAGCTTTCGTAAGAAGACGTTTATCCTTCTCCCGTGCGAGCTTTAGGAAAGCGGTAGATCATTCGCGATTTCCGAACACGAGAGTATCCAGAGTACGAGGGATAAATCGGACACGCTCGAGTTACATCGTTGGATGCGGATCGTATATCCCCGTGATGGTAGTGGAGAATACATGCGTATGGAGGAAGGAGTCACGAGAAACCGTGAAATATTTAATAAGCTTGGATGCACGTAGCCTAAGTCGAACTAAGTATGCCTACGCAATTTGGTGCCATCTAGATAACGGTCGGTGTACGTAATAAGTAATTCCACGTCGTTGTGTACAGACCGCGTGATATGCTAGCGAGTTTATATGTAACTACACAGGGAAGAAAGTCCAATAGCCATTGAGCATAATTAGCGAATAGTCTAATTAATGCGATCCCACGAACCGAGCTTCTTGCGCTAATCATACTAAATATCAAAGCCACTTTCATTTATATCGTATAACGCGATCACTGTAACCAGAGATTTCATAAATCATTTGATGTTTTTTTATCTTTTAGGAAATATGGTCGGTGTAAGGGTAAAATGATAACAATCTCTAGTCTATTTTAAAATAGTAGTAATTTATTCGTTATAATATAATAATACACAGATCAGTGACAGACTCACATTACAATTTTAAGTTATACACATGTCATTTTTATTGTTATGCCCTAAAACTATTATTTTTCTTTCATTCGTATACATCTCTTAATTTTTCTAAATCACGCATATAATAACCAACCAAAAAAAAATTCATTTTGGCTCACTTATCAAAAAGTTTAGTAAAAAATCTATAAACTATAGTATTGTAGTAATTAAAAAAAAATTTTTATCCTGCCAAAAAGGATAAACAGTCCAAAGAAAGGACACACGCACGTAGATAGAACACACATGCTAGTACATGTTCCTACTTTAAACGAATCCGCTCGCGCGTCTGTTTTTCACGCTCGGCCGAGTGATATGCGGAGTGTTGGGTGCTCGCGGAGATGTGTGTCGGGCGCATGTACCCGCGTCAAACGGCGGACACCTGTGGTGCGCTACACACGCGCCAACACGTTTCTCGAGATAGTTTCGAGCCGGACGACACGGAGTAATTAATGCAGGAATTAACCCTCGAGGTTAATGATAAGCTTTAACGACTAATCACCGACCCGGTATGGTACTTTCTCTCTCTTTCTCTTGGATCGTCTCTTTCTTGCATGCACCAGATACGCTTTAAATGATCGGGACACCTCTTTGCTTTTGGTCCACGCTCGTTAACGGCGATACCCTTTTCGATCGGAGTTCGCTATTGGTGGTTGTGTTCTTGTCTAGTTGAAATCGATGTTAATCAATGTAGCTTAGAGAGAATTCTAAGTAAGGCTTAAACCTTTCACGGTCTGTAATTATTTTTAAAACGTATGTTATTTGGAAACGTGGTATTGATATTTGGTCTAAAGATAAAATTCTTTGAAATAAAATTGTTGTTCGGGTAGACTGGACATAGTATCGTACGAGATTAAAATATAGCGTAGGTAGTGAGTTTGGAAACAATCTAAAATATTTATTTACCATAGTGGATTGTTCGTTTTCCAACAAACACAGATTTGAATTTTGAAGGGAATCCTGCTGACCCCAAAAAAAAAAAAAATAGTTTCAATATGGATAAAAGAAACAAAAATGGATTGGAAGTGTTCCGTAGTCGGTAAAAATTGATTATTCTTCCAGCTGGCTTCCTCGCTCGGCTTTCCATAATATCTTTTATCCATTTCATCACGAAATCAGTGGATTATCGTTCGCAAATAGAGCTATCTCGCGAATCCGAAGGAGTTAATGCATAAATGCACATATCGAGTCTTGGAAAGAAAATCTCCAAGTAGCTACCAACGCTCGAATCCGTTCGTATCCTTAATTCGTGGAACGAAGCCATTTGAAATCCGATAAAAGCGATGGATGGGTTGGCGGTGGGAGGGATGTAGGGGGGTTGATACGGAAAGTTTTCGACGTCGACTCGAGTAGAGACGCTTTTAGCACACGGGGACTCGGCTTTGAATTCCAAATATCATTTATCCGAATTGTACATCTTTATTGCATGACAGTTTCCGTGCGTCGTAAAGTTCTTCCACCGAAGTTATCGCGCGGGCTTTGCGCGCGTACGTCGTCGTAGATATCGAATAGTCTCTCCTCTCGGCAATGACATTACGGTGACCAACCCTGAGTGCGTGCTCGTCTCCTCTACCATTTCTCGAAGTATACCTACCTATAGTATTTGTGTACCTTGTATGTATACCTTGCGCGCGAGCAAGCCTCCAGGAAGCACGATTTTCCATCAAGAAGCTTATCGAATTTCATACGATGCAACGGACTCGAACGATCGCCACGCCTCTCTGTCCAAGCTAATACGGCTAATTATTCGACCGATTGCGATCCGTTTACTCGACTACACTTATCTACGCTCGGCGATCGACCGGGAAAGCAAAGCCTCTCGCACTGGCAGTCCATACTACCCGGATATAAATTGTTTCTAAATTACATCGGCTGCGATCGGGATAAATAATCTTAATATCACATTTAATCGAAGATGCCATGGACAGTACTCTAATCGAATCCGTTTCTTTTATTGCCCTTTTCTTTTTCGTTTATTGCGAAGCTTTCAAAAGCGTTCGATATTAAATTCATTACAGCCAAGCTTATCTACCAATGCTCAATGCATTTTTTTACCTTTTCATAGTTTTCTAGATGAATATCACGAGCCACAGGATGTTTAGAAAATGAGAAATAATGACTCGATATCTTCGCGATTACGAAGCAGCCTGTAAAAGCACCGTTGCAAATGTTGCGAGCTCGCGTGCATCAAGTATTTCTTTCTCTCTCTTTCTCTCCCTCAATTTCGTAAGCCTCGAACACAGCCCAACGTTTAACCGTCGACGTCTTACCGAAAAATATATTCCATCTTCCACCCCCGTCGTTAGTTTCCTAGTAGAAAATTTCCTTAATTTTCCGAGGGCGAAATTGCCTCCGATGAAAACAGGCGGTAGATACGCCTTCCGCGTTGTAGACTTGTACGTGTGTGTATATATTCGAGCGTTAAGCCACCCCGTTACGCTCTTGAGAGAGGAAGGAATGAAAGAGAGAGAGAGGAAGACTGCTTAGACGGCGAGGTAGATCCGTAGGGCGACTTGAAGTATGCACTTGACGCACGCAACCCGAAGTCTACCGTACATACGTACGTTCCGTTCGTCAGCTTCCCCTTTCTATCCCTCTTTCCACCCCTTGCGGTATTCGCGTGCCTCCACCAACGCGTTCCTCGACCCAACTCTAGCAACCTGTTCCGGAATTCAACCCCCTTTCTCTTCACCTACACTTTACTTTATACATCGTCTCACTCGACTCGGTTGTTGGCTCCTACGAAAGCTACTTTCTCACCCTTTTCTCTATTTTCCACCCCTTTTCCTCGCCCTTCCTTTTTTTCACTCTTTTACTCTGTGTGTGTGTGTGTTTTTTTTCTGGTAACACGTTCCGTGGTTTCGAATGCCTCATTTGCGTTGAATTAATTAGTATACTTTCTTTCGATCCTTTTGTGTCATCGATATTGGAGAAACAATCCCTATAAGTTGGTTGGTTGCTTTAGAAAACGGAGTAGGACTTTAGAGAATTAACCTCTTTGATCACGAGTTGGAAGGTTTCTTTTTGAATGTCCCGGTTCAGACTCGTGGAAGTCCAATTGGATGGATTAGACTGTTCTAATGGTATCAGGGATTGTGTTCCCGATTGATAGTTTCGATAGGGGTTCGATAGATTTTTTTTAAAGAAATCTTGTCCCGATTGGATTTTAAAAAAAATGTCGAGAGACTAGTATGATATTTTCTAGCCTAGGTCGATCTACGGTACCGGCACGTCAAAACAAATTTTCTACTCAATTTCTTGTCCGCTTCTTTAAACAGCTTCGTTCGCTTGACGGAAACTCTTAACTTCGTCGACGTTTCTTCGGAAGTTTGTAGAAACTTTAGCTGCACTTTATTACAAAATGAACGAAGTCGATACTACTATCATCGGTGAGGTAGGTCTACTTAGAAAAATGTTTCGAAAGGATTTTAGTAAAACTTTGTCGATATATCCAACAACTTTTCATTTACGTCTTCATCGATATCGAAAACTAAGGTTTGGAGTGTATTGGGCTGTGAAAAAAAAATATATATTTTAAATACCGAGAACAAGGGAGAGTTAGAATTCGATTCGTACACGAATCCGCCATCGAGCAACGACAGAGTGGCCGGTGCAATCTCCTGACAGAGTAGCCAGGTCAACCGTTACCTCCTGTCCATTGGTAGATTAATTGGCAATCAGTGCATCGAAAACTACTTTCGTTAATTCGATAGAAATGGTTAGTTCATTCGAGTCCGCTCGAATGTGTTGAACCGAATGATTGGATGGAACGCGAGACGCACAGGTTCGCGCGAGCGAGTGCCGCGGAACGCGACGACGAAAATAAATAGTCTCTCTCTCCCTTTTCCTACGGAGCTCGAACGTCCATTCGTTCTTTTTATCCTCTGGCTAGATGAATTTTTCGACACCGACACAACGCTCGATTTATTATCCAATTTTATCTCGTCAATACGAACGACGGATTGCTTCGACGAGCGCGTTCTACGTCGAGCTAGACTTGATTGCGTGGTCCATTTCTGGATCACCGGAATATCGACGAGCGATAGTAGGTTGTTTCGAAGATGTCGTTGAATTCGTGATATTTATGATTTTTTTTGGAGGGAGGAACGACGGGGATTTGACCAAACTCTATATATTTCATTTCTTTCTTTCAGGAAGCTCACCAAATTTCTAGATCAATTCTTTTCCCGTAGAATATCTCGAAAAAGGGGTTAGGGTACCGTGGAAGGAAACATTGTACCAACGAAGCGATAAATTATAGTTGGTAAACTCTCGATAGGAAAGACGAGGAGCGTACGAGACGATAGTAAGGAAAGAGAGAAGAGGTACGTTGCGGTGGGAGGACGAAGCGAGGAAGAGGAATAGCGGTATCGCAGAATGAATGGAGCGACGCGAGCGACGCGATATTTCTCGAGAGGCAAGGGCCGAAACAAACGGCGTTATGCCACGTCGCTGATCGTGGTCCATGACCTCGTAAAATGTCTGGAAACTTACGTAGGAGGAAACGTCAAAGTTAGTGAATGGGCCATTCAATGCACTGTGTCGCGTCCGGTCGAACCGGTCCTTCGCGATCTCTCGTTATGTTTATCCGGCATGTTCTCCATTGGCAGACTCGGATCCGGATGTATGGAAAAGCTGCACGTAGAAAGAAAAAGGAGATACGAAAGGCTCGTGTACCGACTTTCTTCGTTTCGCGTGGCATCGATCTGTCTCGACGGGAAAAGGGAGGACCAACGAAAGGCTAGAAACTTTTTGCTTCTTCTTGCATGGAACCTGGCCCGTGGTCAGAGGACTCCAACGATCATAAGTTTTGTTTCGATCGAAGAGTCATTGTTAAAAATCTAAAGAATTTTGTAGACACTGGTCGATCATAACGAGTGCACTGCGAGGTTAAATAATGATGCAAATTGAGTTCCGTTGAATGAACTGATTTATTTGAGCAAGCGATATATCGAATTTTCTCTCTTACTCTAAATACATTTCGTATATTTGTTCATTATACAGCGGGGTAAGGTAAATCCGGCTTATCGGATTTGTTTGTTTCGACTAATTGACTCGATGGGGGTAAAAATACACTTCACCGTTGAGGGAAAATATCACGCAAAAATAGATTTTATACGATTTGTACGTTAATACCAAATCTCATTGACATATTTCTACATTTATTGCAAAACGATAAAAAGGGGTTGTCGTATGATAACAATGGAGGGTATTAAATCGCATGCTGGGACGTCTATCAAAAGATCCTATCGTGCGTTAACCGGTGTAACGTGCGTTAAGCATAACCGTCAAAAATACCGCGCAATATCGTCGTACCACATCCGAACAGCAAATAATCACAATGTTATTATAAAATTTGCGTTCGTTCGTGCGTCAGGATTAACGCCAACGTACTCTGTTTCGCTCAAATATAATATAACTAATTCTGTATAAACGTTATCCCCTCTAGTATAACTAAAACGTTCGATCGAACGTTATGAATTCGAGTGTCTCTCGGGAAGCGGCTTTTAACACTTGAGTTCTGGTACAATCGATTATGTTGGGTACCATTGCCTACGTGATTTAAACTTTACCCTAAAAAAAATCTCATTCTCATTGCACTCCCGATAGATTTTTGCATTAAAAGAGGTCATATGCAGTCCACAGAGAATTAAAACGTCAAATCACTGCTCCGGAAGAATACTGACCCGACTGTAAAATTTTGTAAAAAAGAACTTAACCAAAAGCATTAAGTGCACATGAGGGAACATTGACATAATTGTAATTATAGTCTTTTAGTACGTTACCAAATTTTTAATAAATATTTGCACGATACAAAAGTAACCTAGCTACGATATCAAACAATACTAATTTCATTGACCACCGAGTCGATAAATTAAAATCATTACATTGTATTCTTCTCCTATAAAATTGCCATTTTTACAGTTGCATAAATATTTTTTCAAAGCAGTGAAACAACGTCTACAGGGCTAAAAGTATTAAACCACGATGAATATTCAATTTTTTGGTTAAATAAAACAAATAAAAGATATTACATCGACTCGTACCCTACGAACGTAATTCCATTTAATATTTACGAGGATCGCACTTGTCGAGATTCGGACCGTACGGAAAGACGACACGATTCAAAGCCCGACCATATGGTCGTAGCCATTAGATATCTATAGGTAGAGAGAGGTAGCCGATAAATGCGTTGCGTGTCGCGTTTATTATGCACGCTCGGTAACTTGTTGCGGAACTGGAGCGAGCGTTACTACCTTCTCTCCGTCATCGCTCGATAATTCCGCGAGCGGTCTCTCCTCGCTATCGAACGTTACGCGGAAATTTCTCTCTCGTTACTCGTATCCGTCCTTCTCCTTTACGCGTTTATATGCCTATACGGTATACCAAGGTACATACGTAGAGAAGCGGGCTCTCGAATCGCACCGATCGCATTTGTCTCGCGATTTTGCACGGCCATTACATCGCCAGTCGAGATCGTCGACAAGCAATAGCCATACACTTACGCTCTCCTACACCTTATCCTTATCTATCTCCTACCACCTACGCCCCTGGACTCCACGCTTCGGGAGATTTATCAAACGGAAAGCCGGTATCGTGCCATGGAATCTCTAATTACGAACTTACTCCAAACGCTTTTCTTCTTCTCACTTTTTTTTTTTTATTATCTGTGACCACCTTATCGATTGTCCGATCGTACCACACGAAGTTATATACGATAGGAGTTACAAATAATTCGATCTCTGTGACCCGTTCATGCGAGTCTAGTTCGAGTTCTTGCTTCGAGTCTTTCTCGTTCATCGAAAACGTCCGAGGTGACACTTTCAATCGATCGAACGGTCGATCACTGATATTCCAACTCGTGTAACGGGATACGCTCGCAATGGCATAATTCAATTTGTTTCTCTCTTGAGAGAATGAAAGTTTGCCTTCTTTCTTCTCTCTTTCTCGTTCAGCTGACATCCAGTCAGCGTGGGCGTACGAGTTTCGAATAGTCGTTTATCTCGAGAGCATCGAAGACTGCTCGTACGATCATTACGGTCTCTACGATATAACCAAGAAACCTCGTGTGCCATCTTGCTGTATCACTGAGAATGATCCCTTAAAAAATGATTTCTTTTCTGACCTCGTGTTTATTCTTGCGTCTTCTTTCGGAGATAATGAAATATTTCATAACCAGATGATTTATCGAATTTATGATGATATCGCACTACGGTAGGTATATTTCATCGGGTGGTCGAACAAACTCGTGCCGAAAAGGTTAGTTAAGCTTGTAATCCTCTTCGGCAAGCAAACTTTCTCCTCCGGGGATTGGTTCATCGTTAATACGGAGTACAACGCGAAATATTGAAACTTCCAATCGAGAAAGATAATGGGATTAAATTAAAATGTCTAGACAGAGATTTTTCATCATCTTCTTACCTAAAAGCAAAGTCGTTATTATATTTATTTGCTAGCCATGATAAACCTTTCGATCGACTAAAAGCGAGATTTAAAAGAAATAAAAATTCGAGCTTTCCGGGCAACGGGGAAAATTGTTGCGTTCTTTTCTCTGGCTATGAAAAAAAAAGAAAAGATAAACGTTTAAGTTTCGTAAAAAGCTTTTGTAAACCGCACGGGTTCGCTCTTAGCTCGCTTAAATACGATGCCGTCGGACTAACGAGCGTCTCGTCCGACGGTTCCTTTCAGCGATGGCGGGTAGCAGTAGCAACCAACGAAGAGGACGACGACAGAGAGATGACGGAGGAGGAGAAGAAACGAGTCGAGTTTAACACGAAGCTTCTCTTTCCCTCTTCGTAGTACCGCAGCGATCTCCTGTTATTTATTTGACATGGATTTTAATTGTGCCGCGAAGGCGTTAAAATTAATTAGAAGCACGTAGCTCTCTTCGAAGGTCCCCCACCCTACTTTAATGGCCGTGGTGGCACTCGACCGTCTCTCTCGCGGGCTGCCAAGCTCGTTTTCCACGCCACCTCTCCGAGCAACGCCCGCCATTGCGAGACGACGATGCTTATAAAACGTTACCGACGAAACTCGCTCTCTTTCGTCTTTAATAGTAATACTTTTTTAACCTTTTTCTTAACTGCTAGTAGGTAAGTACGAGAGAAACGTGGATTAGATTCGATTTCGTTCCGTGATTTCCCCCGTCGTCGCCTCGTTCGAGCTCGTAAATTTCAATAGTAATGTTCCTTCTCTATCTATGGAAAGTAGATCGCGTTTGTGAAACGAAAATGTCAAGTTTCTCTTGTCAAACGATCGCGTTTTAGTTTTAATCGCTTCAAAGAAATTATTTAAGGGAGAGATTTTACAAGAGTTCTGTTGGATCCATTAACGATTATCCGATTTTTTCTTTCCCGTAAGGAACGTAAACGATGGCCAGGAAAGAAGAGAAGGAGAGCGTAACGAGTCGTGGAATCTTTTCCAATAACCTGTCTCCTCCTCCGAGGCTTACCAACATAATCAGAGCTCACGCGGTGGCGCTCGCATTTGCATATCGCGTCATCTTGCTACTTCCTTTCTTTCGGGAGCCACCGCTACGAAATACCACGTTGGCACGCTTATTTAAGATAGCGCTAGACGGCGAAAGGGAGGGAGATATCGGGCAACGAGGAACACTTTATTATACTCCAACGATCCTGATATCTACCTTCGTTCGCCGTTTACAACCAAGTTTTACCGCGTGAGTAAAAATCGCGCGATTAGGATTTGCACGATCGTAAATACCTTGGATGAAATTAATATTTTCGGACGTATGATATACCGTTGGAATAATCTTTTCCGGAAAGCGAACAGCGTGAGATTTGCAACGCCTTGTGATTTAATTTCATTCTCAATCAAATTAATATTAGAAATTTAAAAGAACTTTTTGTTAATGAACATTAAGGGAAAAATTGAAAGATGAAAAACATAAATTTGCAAAAATTTAAGAATGTGTAAAACAAAATATATAGGGTGGTTCACCTAAATATCTTTTTTGCTTGTGATGACATAACAAATGTTTTTAATGCAACGTAAATGCATTGAGAAAAGATAAGATTCTCTTTGTGATACCATTTATATTACATTTCAAAAATCTGTTACGTTATCACAAATAGAGAAGATATTTAGGTAGATCACCCTGTATATTACCCGGCCTGATATACCCTGTATATTAAAATTTTAAATAAAAATCACTTTCCTATTTTTCTTATTTCAAAAGAGGTGACAAAAAATAAACCAAGAGAAAAAACGCGTAACGAGGTTAACGTAATTACATATACACGATCGCGATCGATCGATCCGCGAATTAACGAGACCAGCCAACCCTGCTGCACGTGTACGCAGGGTACCCTGTCCACGTAAATTTTCCATCGACTTCGAGCCGTCGCCTCTCGTTCTAACGATGTATGCGTAGGTATACGCTTTTAAAACTAGCGATAGGAAGTAACCGAAAAATCGCATCTCTCTCCTCCTTGTACCTAAATGAAGTAATAATTAACTTACAATTACTTTCGTTAAATCTTATCGTCCGTACAATTCCAGGTTCGAGATACCGAAAGCTCTTACTCGTAGCACGTACTTACGGCTTATCACTCGGCTCGAATTTTAGAAAGCCACGAGTGCGGCATTATTTACTTTACTATATCGTAATAGAGAGAGAGAGAGAGAGAGAGAAACAGACTCACTGCGATAAAGAGAATCGACTTTCGCAAAAGAGATACGTTGAGCCAATAACGACGTCTCGTTACGATAATGACCAGTCCGCCCTCCGGTCATTGATTAACGATATATACTCCCCGACGTCCGTTCGTTGCGAATACCAGACGATAGAATATAACTACGTTCAGGCATAATACTCGAGTTGGTATATGCGTTGGGCTTTTGTTCGGCATAGGAAACGGAACAACAACAACGACGACGACACAAACGACAAAGACGACTCGCCGTCGAAAAGTCGAGCGTGGAGTACGGTACGCTCGAGAGGATACCGAATGAATCGATAAAGGCACGAACTGGCGTGGGGTGGGCGTAGGCAGTCGTCGTACTACCATTCTCCCACTATCTCTCTCTCTCTCTCCATCTTTCTTTCTCCACTCACTGTCGCTTTCAAGTCGTTTTCCCTTTATTCGTCCTACCACCGGAGTCTTTCCTGTATTTGGCATTTCGCGTAGGACTGGTTTCCTACGACACCGATCGACTCTCTTTCTCTCCTTTCCTTCTTCGTTTATAGCAGTCTATCTCTTTCTTCCTTTTCAATACACTCTCGCACGCTTAACGGAAGCAACGTATACCTATATACGTAACATACAGGAGCGATGATTCCAAACGCGAAAATGCTTTCTCGTGGCATTGGAGTCGAGTACGACGCGTATCGAGAAGCAGAACTTGTCTTTCAGTGCACTTTTCATAATATCAATGATAAAATGATCGCTGTTGGCAGGGATAAGACATTAAACGTTGGAAAGAAGGTCGAGATGGAATCGATGACGCGAATGCCGCCTTTGACGACGCGTTAAACGTTACTCGCTCTCGTTGAACCTACGACGACCATCTCTCTTTATCTTCTATCACCGAGGAAAGTAGTTTATTAGCGCGTTAGATGCTCGCAAGGATAAGAGCATGCCGCCACGTACATACGTATGTACGATCGTCGTCGTCGTAAATAATAAATTACCGAGCGTCGTTTTACGCGACCCAAAGGGCCGGCAGAAGAGAGCGAGCGAACTCTCCTTAAGATCGGCCGGTTTATGACCCACTCGACTTCTCCTACCGATACATACACCTTTCGCTTCCAACGTTCTTAGTGGGTCGAGAATATAATCTGTTAGTCGTGTTGGCGATAAATATGAGGAAAGTAAAATTGGGATGGAGAATTATCGAAACGATTTTTTTAATTGGGTAAAAGGGTAATTCGATTTTGGCAATCTTTGTGAAAGTGGTTTTTCATTTTCTAATAACTCACTTATCTTTCTTATTAACCTAAAACTTTGTAAATGACTTGCAAACAAATGTGTTTGTCGAATTCTCAAATAACTTGGATCATCTTCAAGATAAAACAGAAAATGCTTTTCATTTTTCTAATACTCAATTCAGATTTATTTATTTAATCATATATATATATATATAATACATGTGTAAAGAAAAGATAGAATTAACAAGAAGAACAGTGAGAAGATCCATATTGATTCCATAGGCGTAAAAGATGGACTTCACGCTTCGTGCCGACGACTATGGGTGGTCCAACGGACAGAGAAAAAAAAACATGTTAATTTTATCGACCACCAAATAAAACTACAAGCTGCTGCGCGCGGAAGATCGGCGGGATGGGTGTTGGAAGAAATCAGCTGGAAGTAATACGACATTTGCATGGGCGCTCGCGCGTGCGGGAAAAGGGCGGGAGAGAAGGAGGGCGCGGGTAAAAGGCGCGATAAAAGTTGATTAAACCCGTTTACGAGGCTTACGTACGGTCCGAGTTAATAATCGCTATTGCCGTTTAACTTGTCTCTCCCTCTTGTTCCCTCTTGCGGAACTCGGAGAAACCTCGAGCTTTTTCAGCATGTAAATTTATCCCTTTTATTCTCTACGCACGTTGTACCTTGTTCTTTTTTTATTATAATGTTTGCTTTTTTTTTTTAAGTTATTTTTTATCAAGATGTCATCTCGATTTAAGATATTAAAGGGAAGAGAACGTTTCTGAATAGGAACTCTTATTTTATATGTAACATATGTTATACAGACTTCGTAAATTTATTTTTAACAAAATATTTTACTCCCGACGTTAATTTTCTAGTTAACAATTAATAAATGCAAGAAAGTTCTTATTGAATAAATAAAAATGATTACTTGGCTCAAGATTTTTAAAAGATCACGGTCTGGTACATCCAACTCGTTAAACTTGGGGAAAGTGATTCGAAAGTTATATCGGAAATAGCGAAACTAGGTGATACGATATAATACAACCATCTCTCGAATAGAAAAGTCTTTCTACCCACACCGTTATTGCCCACAAACAAAAGACGCTATCCGCGAGTGGTCTCACCTCGCCTCAACGATAGACAACCTTGCCTTATACGTCCCACCATGCGCTTTCATGAGAACATAACTATAAATACAAACAACATCGATCTTCTACTCGAACACTTTCGTTTTATTTCCGTCATCCTTAGTTTACATTCATTCTAGTATCGATGAGTAACGAGGAAGAGCATACAAGACCAGTTGCAGTGCCATCTTCGTACTTACAATTCGACCGGATGCGAGTCACAATTCTTAAGCATCGTTCGTTCGAAAAAATAAATCGAAAAGGAGGTCACCGATCATTTTTCCATATCACCGGAAGTCTGTGGAAGAAGGAAAATGATAAAACAGCTTGCAAACAGTCTGTTGAAATTGATAAAAGAAGAAACGACGATTGCTTACCGTGTATATTTCACCTAGATATATACGATACTTCGAGTCTATAATAAGTTATATAGGTTCCTTTTTTATTCGTTGCAATTTTTCTTTTCCCGAAGTCACCGTTGCAAATACGAGTATCGATGAACGTGAGATACAAGAAAGATTGTACCGACGTGGTTTCACGACGATAAGAGGGTTGAGAAAGAGGAGAGATAGATTGAGACAATGCGAAGAATGGAAGTAGAGAATGCAAAGATAATGAAAGTACACAAGTAGAAGAAAAGATGAGGAGATCTTACGAAATCTTGGCTAGAGGTCTGTCGGATGGAAGATCAAAAGATCGACGTCTTCTTCTGTGAAAGATGAAGAAAGGAAAAGACCGAGCGAGTGTATGAGAGAAAAAGAGGAAGATACGAAGAAAAGTAAGGAAGGGGCAAGAGAAGGAACACGTACACACGCATACGTAAGTAGTGCAGACATCGTAGCAAAGGATGAGATAGTCACGTCGATCTTACCGACGTCACGTACAACTTAGGGGATCAAAGGGTCAATCTGTTTCACTCTCGTGTCGTCGTCGTACCAGCGCACACATGCGATATCGCAAGAGAAACCCTGACGATAGTTCTTCGCACATCTGCTAGGTATTACTTACGTCGTTATCAACATCGTTATGTCAAAGTTCTCGTAAAACGTAATTCTTTTTCTCTTCGTCGCGTGATCCAGGTGTGTAGGTTCGACCCTACGGATTTTACGAGATTCTCTCCTTTCGAGAGAAGAAAAATACAAAAGGAGAAAACGGAAAGTGCATGTCACGTTTCTCTTCGTCACGTGTATCGCGATTTCGTATAAAAATGAGAAAAGGAAGGAAGGAACGTGTAACGTTCTTTGGTACACACGGAGGTACGAAGCTGCGGGTTTCGGTATTACGCACGGCCCGAGTGTTTCTGGATCGGGCTGTCATAAATTCTGATAAGATTTGATCGATCGTTTCTCCGAACGCACCGTGGGGTTAATGCATTTCCAGATAGACTCCGAGATACATGATAGCATCGCGTGCGCTCGACCTGAAATCATATTAAATCACACTTTGCCGCGGATGGAAGCTTGGTGAACGAGAAAGAGAGAGAAGTGGGGGAAGGATGGATATCGGAAAGAAAAGGGCGACGAGCAACGCGATCGATCCAATGGACTTACCTTGTAACCTGAAAGCAAATGATCTTGAGCAAGAGAAGTGCTTTCGTTCTTTCTACATAATCTATGATAGATTAGGTATATAAAGGAGCGTACGAACGAATGATCGAGTACTCGTCAACTTTTCCAATGAAGAAAAAATGTGTTGGTGAAAAAAATAACTGGTTTACACAGGGTGGTCCATCTAAGTATCTCTTTTATTTGTGATGACATAACAAATATTTTTAATGACATGTAAATGGTATTACAAGGTGAATAACTGTTATGTCATCACAAATAAAGAAGATATTTAGATGGCAACGTTTAGGTTGATTACTCCACATATATGATGGAGGTACAGATTGAGATTAAATTATTAATAAATACGTTCTCGACGATTGCGATTGCTTTTTTAACCGACTAACGATATTACAATCCAGCTGACGTAATATTTAATATAAAAATGATTAATGGATAAACACTTTTTAAAGTGTTTATCACGCGAGGCATCTTCGGAAAGGACGAGGAAAGCTGATAGGGGCATTCCGGAAGCCGTTGGCGTAGTGTCCCATATAAGGGAAACTTTGTTACGTAGAGCGTGTTAAACTTCGGCCTGTTTACCGCGCGTGCATCGACTGTTACATTGGTTATCGACGATACTGTCCTCCAAGGGTCCACTCCAGGCTGCATTTACGATCGAATCATCCTGCGCACGTGCTCGCCGTACCGTGCAATAACAACGCCCGCACGAAGCTACGAGAATCCTGATTGAATAATTTAAATTGCGAAGGGGATGTCGGATAACGTATAGTACATTTACCTTGGAATAATATTATAGCGTGGTACTCGTCATTAAAGATTTGTTTTTTATAACCTGTTTAAAAAAATTATTTCTCTATACTCTATCATCGAATCTTACGCAAGGACTCGAATAGAAAGTTCGGATAACGGGGTAATTTGTCGGTCACTAATTCACACCTTCTTTTATCTATCTATACGACTCGCTTCGATCCCTAATCTCGTTCGAATTCTATCAGGAATACACTTATCGTGGGATTTCTAGTAAAGAAAAAAAATTCTATCGCTAAGAAGGTAAAAAAAAAAAACAGAGGGGAGGACGAAATCGAAGATAAGAAGAGGACGACGACGATAGGCGGCAAGGTGGGTAAAGGCCAAAGGACGACGGTATTCGGGAAGTAGTAACGGGTCGTTGGTACGATGCGGAGGCCGATAGGAAACATCAAACGCGTCGGTGGCCATTAATCTAATGGTCCATGGCTTTATCGCGGTGTTTAACGGCGAGTATCGACAACGTGTCTCAAGGCGACCTGTCGTCGTCTCCTCGATACAACGGCGATGCCGCCGCCTTCCTTTTTCGTTTCTTACGGAGTCGATCGCATCGTCGGGGCTCTTACCGTTCGCCACCTGTCTTCTCAGACGTTTCAGGCAAGAAATTATGAAGGATAAATACCACGACTTGCGATGAATCGAGGATTTATAAAGACATTTTTTTAGAAAATCTGTTTTTCTTTAATAATTGTTGTTATTCATTTATGAGTGGGTTGTGCACATGGGTTATTAGCCGTCACTGACCCTGGGGCACCTCTTTATATTTAAAATGGAATAAAAGATCTTCATAACCGTTCGTAGGAACAAAAGATCGGAAGTTATTTTTTCGAATGTTTTATTACGTGCAATTTTTTAATAAGACTACAATTAAAAGAGATATTCAAACATTTTTATTCGATTGAAAAATGTATATGTTCTAATCCATCTTGTCCTTTACTCAAATAATAACATTTATTAAATTGTGTTCAGCCATTTTCACGTAATACCTACTCTAACAAATAAACAGGCAGAAAAATTGAAGTACTTATTTAATTTAAAGTTTAATTCAAATCATGCATCGTCGTAAATACTAAAAAATATCATTCTCGCACGATTTTCCGCTCGACGTCAAAGTAGAATCTTTTATAGGCGCATAAACTTACCGTCGTAGACAAGAATTCTTGCCTCAGCCTCGTTCAATTTTTATCGTTCCACTTTGGCACGAGTCTTTGGCGGGTCGCGTGAAATGAAGTTTACGCCACTGTAGAATGATATATGCGTGAGCGCATCGTACAAAGGTCGGTGCTATAAACCTTGTAAGTCGGATAACCTCCGTGCATTTGCGTCTGCTTCGGACAAGGAAGTATAACTGCACCTAGCCCTAGTGCCACCCTCTTTCACGAGAACTAGTTCACCGAGTTTCACGCGAGTTTAGAGAACTTAAAGTCGAGGGACGACTAAAACCCGATCTAGCTTATCAGCTGCTCTAAGCCATACTCATTTCTGCCATCTTTTATAGTTTATTATAAACAATTATTTTCAAAAGACAACTACTACAAACTTTTCGTAAAAATTTCTCTAGCTTCAGATCTGGTCATAAAGACAATATAAACTCTACTTTTCGTGTTATTTATCAAAATGAGTTAACTTTAACTCTCCGTATACAAGGTGAGACATAAAATAAGTATAATACCAATACTAATGGACATTTTGTAATTCATTCTTGATATTATAAATATTTCTTTCGTGAATGAGTGATTTAAGTAATAAGAAAAGCATTAGGAACCACAGAAATGGGATTGATTACATCCCACCTTGTACACGAAAGATTAAAAGAATTTTTCTACTAATATTTCCGATTGCGTCTCACGAAAATTCATTCATTTCCTAGAATCTAAAAAAAAAACGATCGACTCTACCTTTCTTCCCGCGCTTCCTTTGAAATCCGTGTACCTACCTTAACGTTCAATGCTATCCCTCCCAGCGGAAGATTTATGAAGCCCTTCACGCGCGTAGAAGAAACAGGAAGGCACTAGCTATAAATAACGTGTCTCACATCGACGACACGCGTACGAGAAGCAAGCGACGCTATCGATGCAAATGCACCTTGTGCCGCACCTTTCGAAGAGGGCGAAAATGTAAGCGAGACCGATCGTTTTCTCGAATAACACACCGTAGTAGGTACGCGTTCGCGTGTGCGTAACGCTTACATAACGTTTTTCCATGCGCGACTACGACGACTTCCGCTTTCCTTTCTTTATCTCGCTCGAGTATATTCGCGAGTACGTGTACCACTCCGTCCGTACATTTTTCTACGAAGATTTCTTTTCGAGTAGGTATGTTTCGACGAACGTAACCACTTTGATTTCACGATTGTGAATGTTAACAAAAAAAAATTGTTTCTCTCTTTCTTTAAACATAGCTCACGGAAATTAATTACCACCCGTACGTATACATTTGCAGTGACGTGCGACGTTTTTCGTCGTACACATATATTTCGCATAATATAAAAGTATAACGACGAAACGTGCAGTTATTCGCAATTTCTAGAGTCTTCCTATTTTTTTCCTTTTAATCAAGTACGATGTTCGTTCGTGCGTGAAGAAGTTAAGAACATCGGAAACACAAAATAACATTAAGATAACACCATCTTGGTCCACGGCTATCAGAAACACTTACCGTTTCCCGCTAATAGCACCTTCGACGTTTCGACTGAAATTTCTAGCTGTGTCCTTCTCGCGAACGGTATCATTAACGAGAAAGGAGGCGAGAGAAAGAGCAAAGAAGAGAGAGAGAGAGGGAAAGACCAATGAGAAGAGAAAGGAGATATAGGACCGTGCGTTATACCGAGTGTCTTTTTAAACGCAGCAGGTACACGTGTACGCTCGAAGCAGAGCGGACGGTGAATTTAAACGCTTCCGCCTTCGTTTTACCATACCGATAATGAAGCGACCGCGCTAATTATGTATCCTCGGGGTGGTCGAACGGGACAAACGGAACGGAGGAAGACGGAAGGACGATGATGATTTCTGAACGTCGGGTGGTGGACGGTTTCGACGATACGGCAATTGCGCCGGGTCATTCCTTTTAATTTTCCTACGTGGAAGATCGAGGATGGAGAAAGACAGAAAAGTAGGGGAGAAATATATATAGAGGGAGACGAAGGAAGGGGGTAAGAGAGAAAGACAATGGGCTGACGTAAGTCTCCGACCGTCTTTTAAGTCAACGTCGTCGCAGACGCCCACGGCGATTATAATTCCGCCTAATTGCCTCGTTTATTAGCTTCTCGAGGCATCCGACTATTTATAGGGAGCGACAGGACAGACGTTGATCGTCTTAATGATATACCGTCGTCGGGGCTAGATGACTGCCTTCGTTATCGTAGCCCGTGCGAAGGAAATCGCTTCTGCGGGTTGGTATATATCGTAGGAAACCTCGTCGCCCGATCGCGACTAATCTGGAGACAGCTTTCGCTTGGATAAGTGTAATTTATGAAGCCTCAGGGAGGAAGGAAGTAGAGTTTTAATTGAGTTCCCCCCTCTTCGTGATTCGGCCCATGACTTCTTTGAAGCGATACTTTTGATATACCTACTCTGCATGAATTCGTCGGGGTAGCTCGATATTGGTAATTAAGACACGACTAGGCTTGGGTGGCTACGATTTTTGAGATTTTAAGTAATTATCTAGAATCCATTACATTTATTACTACAATAATATTCATTAATTCGTTATAGTAATATTTTTAATTGAATAACAAACTTTTCACCGTTTTTATGCACTTAAAATAATGATCGAGCGAACGAAAGATGAAAACCCTCTTTCTACTTTTTTCTAATTAAACTTCACGTGACAAATGTAACATCAATTTGCTTGGAAATATTAGAACGGAATGGTAGGAACTTCTTCGATTCCAATCTCTCGATTCTCTAGGAAACTTCGATAGCTTCCTTCTGTCTTCAATTTTTCGTGATTCACGATTAAACACTGATAAACTTCTCCGTCGTGATTCTTATTTCCCACGTCCTCCTTTCCGATACTCTTCCTCTGTCTTTCTCCATCTTCCACATTTCGGCCGGTTCTTTTTGCTCGAAAGTTATTTAAGTCCGCGTCCGATTGGTTTGGCGGTACCGATGGTCCATCGATCCTGTTTCCTTCTAATTGGATTACTTCCCTTCTTCTCGTTCTTCCTCGAGGCAACCGTTCGTTCTTTGTCGTAAAATCATGGAACCATCCGCGTATCTGAACGTTAACTTCGACACGGTATCTCGAATTCTCGTTACGAAACGTTTCAGAATTGAATAAAATGAAGAATCTTGCATACCAAATGTCAATATAAACTGTATTAACTATTCCTGAAACGTTTAATCACGAAACACTGGACTAAATAAAATACGACGATTAATTTCGCAAGATTAAACTTTTGAGGAAAAACGAGACGAGTATTCCTTTCGCTAACTCGGGATACAAAATACGAAAGAAAACGAAGGAGAACTAAACGAAAGAATAATCCAGTCGTTCGCTATTTTTCTTATCCTCCTCCCTCTCTTACCGGTAATCGCGGCACGTCGCTCGACGTTAAACGAACGCTTCTAGCATTTTCTAATACCTACTCTCTTCTCTCTTTCTTCGACTCTAGCAAAACTTGCCTCGCTCAACGAGCGATAACGTCGTCTCGTTCTCAACTCAACGACGCATTCTCTAATCCCACACTGTCTACGGATATTCTCAGCGTCCTCGACCCTGCAAGAAACTTGGCCCTTGTCCAGACTGGATACCAGAATCCCGCAGCTTTCTCTTCCTTCGCCCGTCTGTTCGCTATCTTCTTCTCCTACCCCATCCTCTTCCCGTTACGGTGGACCGAGCATTCGAGAAAAGACGATGAGCTTTATTCGAATCTTCTTTGCATCATTTTTTTGAAGAATAAAATTGCAATTTTCTTTTACACGATTTATCGAATTCATTAACGTTGGCTGAAAGAATCCTTAGATTCTGGGTCATGTGATCTAATCAAGTAATTGGGAAATTTGATTAATTTGTTTGATTCGTGTTAATGAAGTTTCGGTAATTCAGCACTCGAATTGATACAATTATTTAGATAATTAAAAAAAAAATATATAGGGAAACACATCGTCATATTCTTCTGTATTGGTGACACAATTTTAAGAAGAAGCACGATGGAACGCGTTGAATTATTGACAATACGATCAAGTTTGCACTAATTCCCACCAATTGGAAATTAATGACACGAATACGAGTGGTAGAAGGGGTTGGACCATTTTCACGATTTTGGGACGCCTCGTACGATCATCAAAGACTAGGGAGAGTTTCGACAAAGAGCATCTCGGCCAAAGGTTTTCATATATACGTTTCAGTGAGGCCAACGTCTTTCTCGGCCGACGTAGACTTTTCAATTTGTGGGGATAAGTGAGAGGAGCGAGAGAAGGGACGGGCCAAGAGTTCTTCGGAAAGGAGTCTCATTAAGGGAATTGGGTCGCCACGCGACAATGAGCCGGCGAGCGTGACGAAGGCTTCGTGTAATCCCTAAAGGACATCTTGAACTAAAATGCATCACCTTCGCTTGGTGAGCGCGAATCGCTTAAGCTTCCCGTCCGACGGCACGGAAAACTCTTCTCCGGTGAAACTGCGAAAAGTTTAACGTACTCGAATTTACGAGTCACCTTCTGATTTCTCTCCACTTTCCACCAGTCGATTCTACTGCTTCCTTCCTTCCATTTTCCATGGCATTGTTCTGCACCCTCCGATGGACCATCCTCTTTTCGAAAGGAGGGGAAAGGAACGAAAAAAAGTAGCTGGTTTACGTCTTAAGTCGAGAGTGCGTCGTTCAGCGAGATCGTATCGCCTTTCGCGTCGTGAGACCGTTTTACGGCTTCGTCTAAGATTCTCTTTTCCGAGCATTTCACCCTATATCTTTCTTGGTTTATTCGTAGGGTAGAAGAATTCGAGCAGAAGGAACAAGAACCGAAACGATCGTTCGAGTTATTTCGCCGCAGTGCAGACCCTAAACCACCTGGCCCTCTTCTTGTCTTTGATTTATATATCGAGAATGGTGTGACTTTTTAGCAGGCACACTCCTTTTTTCTGTCACCTTCTTGTCCTCGAAGTGAAATTTTATAGTACTTTCCGTTGAGTTTCCGATTGAAAGATATCGATTCGAATAATCTAGCTCGTAGGACGAAGATCGCAGAGATCGTTTTTAAAAGGATATACCGAAAAAATATGGTGGATGAAGTTCATTAAATAAAGTTCTACGTTTATGAATGGCTAGAAGAATCATGCATGTGAATCATAAAATGGCAAAAAATAAGGACGAAAAAAGAGGTTGCGATACACAGAGAGAGAAGGAGGAGTCGTGTGCGTGCAGTGGTACTAGGTAAACGATTCATCGCAGCGAAACAGCGTAAAGTATAACGAGGAGTATATGAGGTTGCATCGGGCAAAGCTGCGACGGTTAATATCAGTTGGACAGTTTTATGCACATTCAAGCAAAATCCGTATAAGTTACTAGCCTCTCTCGAGTCTACGAAGACGACAAAATCGATGAGAACTTCGCTATTAAATTTGCTTATACTTTCCAAATTTCTTTTTAATCGTCCCATCTTTTTCTCTCATCCTTTAGAATCGTTTCTCCTTCGATGAAATTCATCCGGAGACGCACGAGCAAGTTGCTTTGCCAATCTACTTCCAAACGATATATCCTATCCTCGCGCTAATTAATTTCTTGTACCATCGTGAATGCCTCCAGAGAGATATAGCTTTATTACAATTTTCTTGCGTTTCTGCATTCATGATACGTAAACAGGAAGATTATCGAACTACAATTCTTTCATTTTCAGAATAATTTTTGTAATGGAGAATGTTTGTGACACGAAGAAAGATCTTTTGTAAAATACAGTGCAGCATTAATGCAATATCGTTGAAACGTTAAGCGTACGAAAATACATAGGGGAATAAATTATTCATGCGCGACACGCGTTATTTTAAATATAATTATCGATCGATGTTAACGAAGTAAACATTACTTTGCTTTCTATTTGAAAAGTCTGTTCTTTTAGAATATTCAGTTTATTTACTAACTTTCCAGATCGATACCACGATCGAGTCTGCTAATCTGCGAAAAAATCCAAACCTATATATACACACGAAAATCTCCATAGGCCGATAGCAAAGATTTACAAGGACCCTCAACGTAAATCCATCCGGATGACGAAACTCTAACGCAGACATCAGATCGGTGGAACATAAATTACGATTAGGCGAAGGTGAGACGGAGTTCTCTCTGCCGCAGGGCCATATTGGAACCCTCGAACGAAGAGCACCGTGCGGTGCCGCTTTTATGCTGATTTATTGTGCTTGATAAAACGCGGTCGCGAATATTGCATCGGTAAATTTATCCGGGGCACGGAGAACATCGGTATAACGTATGCCCGCACGTTCCTGAATATACGGGTTTGTATGTGTGGGAGTGAGGTTCACTGGGCCTCCCTTTTTTTTTGAAGATTCCTTAAACCCAGCTCGATTCGATTTTTCTTTTAGTTATTCTCATTACGATGCTTTTCAAAGGTAGATATATATATAAGATACACGTTGACCCATTTATTTTTTACCCTCCATCTTTTTTTTAACTTGTCCTTCCATCTACCATCATGTCCAATTGATTTATGTTCTGGCATAAAAAAGAAATGAAAAGGAAGTCCTCTTTTAATATCTTCAAAAATACGATCTCGACTATTTATCCTACGAAGGGAATGTTCATAAATGTATTAAAAGCACCGAAGCAGTAGCGGTAACATTTGCGAGATCTCGCATGACCTCCCATGTTTGAAATGTAAATACAAGATACACGCTCAACTATGTATTTACCTACGATATATGCAAACAGGTGTTTAGAGTCGAAGCAAACTCCCAACCGGTGGTGCCCTACCGCTGGGAACGTCACAAAGTTGCACTCGCTCTAATAGTCGATCGTAAATCATATTAATTTTCTTTAGGATTCTAATCTATCTACTCGTATATTATACTTACCGTTATTAAATTCTTCATTCGGTCGATTACATTTCGATCATTACGATAACGATGATTTTTCATCTTCTTATCGTTAGAAAGCATCGGTGCAATTAACTTCTAATGCGATTCATTGTCGCGTTCCACTTTTCATCGTTCTCGAATAACGAAAAAAAAGACTTCCTACCGTTAGTAAGAAATCTTTGGTGAAAGGGAAAAAGGAAAAGGGATTAGGATAGTCGAGAAGAGACGGTAATTGATCCGTTCGCGAACATCCGCACGATTTTGCCGCAGGTGTGGGAGGGCGATCGAAAGGACAAGACCGTGACTAGCAGGTGAACGAGCCTTCGCGATATCTCCTTTTTCCTCTTTTCAAGATGAAAGCCTGAGCTGATCGTGCCGATCGTGCTTCATGATCTTCTAGTATGAAACATGATTCTATGAATCTTCGTGTTCACTCGAGGAAAATTAATTACGTCTAGTCGACTCTTTTCTTATTTACCATCGATAAAACGTAGAACGTTAGCGAGCTTTGCCGTGTACCTCTATTAATAGATTATTATTTTAGCATTAGCAAATATTTGGGAGTTAATACTCTCCTAGGATTCCGTGCTAATGAAGATAAATTAATTTCTTGATGTCCGATCAATAATGTTGAAACGGTTCGAGAGAAAATAGATGTTGAAATTGGAAATAGACACAAGGGAGAGATGGAACCGTAGACGGCATGGAAGAGAGAGACGTCCGGATAATATTTCGCTTATCAGTTTATGCAAATCGAGGTATACGGTAGTCCCATTCGTGCAGTCGATGCGTCGAGAGTCCATTAGGAGCTGTTGTTTCGAAAAGGACTCTCGTTATACCCTATATACCAGCTGATTCAGGTGCTGCAGGTGTCTAGGCGGGCGAACGTAGCTACCGTAACTTGCCATCGAGACATCGAAAGCATGACAAACGAGCCTGGCGTAAACAGAATATTAACGGTTCTCTAACGAGCGCCGACGTGGATGTTAGGATGATCGGTGGTGATGGATAGACGCGAAGAGCATCGGCTTCGTTATTGTCATTTATCTTAGCCTCCTTGACGGTGAGATTCAAGGTTAGAATTTAAATGAGAAATTTATGACACGAGTCAGCGAACGAGCCTTTTGCACAGATTTTTTTTTTTTTTTTTTTGCGTCGAGACCGATTCTTCCGCTTCCCTTTTACCTTCCGGATTTTTATCAACAGGAGTTACAAGCCGTTCGAACTCTTTTTCTGCGTTCCATGGTGCACTCTAGCGATGATCGTAGTACGATGATGATTTATCAGTGCTCGGGACTTGCTAAACCATCGGAGTTTAAATGCCCTCTAGCTCGATGCCCGCGCAAAGGAAACGCGCATTGTTCTGCCCTTATAATTGATCGAGTCGTTAAATCGTTATGTGTCCGCTTGTGGGTAATATCTTCTTTCTTTTTTTTATTTCCTCTTCTTACGAACAAAAGCTTTCATATTTTCTTCTATTTATAGCAAAATGTAGTTTCGTTTAATTTTATGCCCGGAGAAGGTTTAAAATTACTAGACGTACGATATTTATCGACGTTACAACGTTATTAACGTATCGCGAAAAAACATGGGAAATTATTTCAACGCTTCTCAATATATTCCATAAATATTTGCTAACTAAACTGCGGTCGGTCGAACCATCTGAAAAGCGTTAATTGGCTGAAACTCTACTCTTTTGTACCTCAAATAATTTTAATTAAAAAGACTTTATCGGAATAATTTTAGAAAAATGGGTAGGTAATAATTTTCTGTTTCAGCGAGATCAATCCTGTTACACGTTTTTCATATTATCGTAATTTGTTTTTTTGTTTTTTTACTTAGCAAATATTAGTTATTTATATGATTAATATGAGAACAAATAGTTTTACACCTTGGTTATGCATTATAATTTGTTTGCGTACTTACAAAAATACTTTGAAAATTTAAGCAAAATAGTTATTTTCGAAAAAGAACCAAAATCATCGATCCAAAGGAAGTTCGCAGGAATGAAATTCTTCAACGTTCGTCGTGAAATCTCGTTTCCGGAAGTCAATTGTACCATTTCCGCCTAGAGGATACATGGAGAATCGAGAGTGGTAAAAAGAGAGAGAGCTCGAATAAGTTCACGTCCGAGGCTGTATTCGTGAATTTCGTTCGTATATGACTGCATATACGCTGTGACTGGGTTTGCAGGAGGTAAACGCATTTGCATGTAAAGTCGTTTTCGCGAAATGACGACGAATGTCGCTTCCCAATTCCGCAGTAACGTCTAGGATGTTTCCTAGGATATGCACCATGAAAAAATAATAAGTAATTCAGGGCAATTTTGTGACAGGTTAGAAAAAACCGTACGACTATATTTTATCCGCACTTTTGCTTCACAAAATAACTCTATTTAATATTTAATAGTGCCACTCATAAAATTTCAACGAAATGTTCATTAATTATGCAGTTGTTGCATCGTTGCAGTTAACCCTTTGCACTTACTATCGAGTGTGACTCGATCGGATTGAATTTTATGGCAACAAGATGTCAAATAGCATTTAACATCTAATTGCTTTCTATTCAATTCATTTATACCAGCAACTCGAACATATTCTTTTCATATCGTAACAATTACTACATAATTTGCAATACCCCAGAAGTCGAATTCAAAAGATTAAATATATTTTCTATCACGGAAATGACGTTTACCGTTCAATATCGTTCACTTCAGGATAATCTGACAATGTTCCGTTGATCCGTGTTTCCATCCTCATTTAACGAACGACCGAACAAGGAGAATTCACTGGCCGAAAGGCGTCACGTAGAAAGCAGCGAAGGGTGGGGAACAAACATAGAATGAGAGAGAGTGAGCTTCCGAAAGAGAGATAGAAGATAGTCCTGTAAGCCAAAGGAAAGCAATGATACTCGTGGCAGCAGCTACACCAGCAGCGGCACCAGTGACAACAACAGGCCGGTCTCTCTGATTGTCATCCGGTCGCACAAAGGCGCCGCCAAGCAGCAAATCGCTTCACGATTCAGAATGGGACACCGATGAAAGGACGTTGAATTCTAGCCCCGTGGATATGGCTTAAAACAGAGACCGGGAAAGAGAGAGAGACTCGGGTCTGTATTCGTGCGTAATTCCTGAAACAAGAACTGCTTAGCAAATATTTCCCCCGTCCCATTTCTTCGTTCGACTAAATCTTCACCTATTGGTCCCGCGGTTTCTCTTTTTCTCGCTCGATTCCGGATGTTTGTCTTGTACTAACACGCTTCCATTCTTCTTCCTCTATCACGAAGCCATTCGTCGAATGCTTGTTTCGTTACTCGTTTTTTCCATTGTCTCGAATCGTTAATTTTGTTGTGGAACACGTTGTTAAAAGTCACGTGAAATCTAATACTAGTAAATAAATGTATTGTTCCTTAACGATACAGGTAGAAGAAGAACACGATACTCATTATTATTATTATGATTATTATGATCAAGGTACTCGCGATTCAAGGGAATTCGAAAGTTCGTCGCTTTAGGTCCGTCAAAGTTAAGACGACGTTCGTCGTTCGGCAAAGGAGTTACGTGACATCGTGGTAATCGTGTCTAGTTTGGTCAAAGTTAGGAACAAAAGCGAACTAACCTAAGGGCAAGCGCAAAACTAGTCGGCCGAAACGGTTCATCGTAGGAGAGAGTAACTTAGAAAGTTAAGTGGCGCTCGGACGTCATTCGATTATTGCAATCAATGCGGAACCATCCCTGGATCGCGTCGCGTCGATTCGGTCCACCATTCCGTCTCTCCGACCTCTTAATCGCTGACCGGACAATCGAATCAACTCGAGTCGTCTCTCTTACCGAGAAGAGACCAGGGTAGACCGCCGATTAATCGAGCCGGAGAGCAGAAATTATTATCACGGACTTTTGTACTACTCGATGTTGATAGCTTCCTAATAGAAAGAAAAATAAAGAATTGAAGAATTGAAAATTAAAAGAAAAAGAATGATACTATTTTAAGGTAGTTTAAAAAGATTTTGCTATGATCGGTAAAGAATGATCAATAAAAAAGGAGTTATCTCTGGGATAACTAGATGAGATAAAAGCCATTGGCCATTTCTTTTCGGGATTTTCGTAGCAGTATCGTTGGAACGGTACGAGCGAATTTAATCGTCGAGAAAGAAGAGGAAGGAGAAGAGAAGGAAGAAAAGGTGCACGCTTCGGACGATACAAATACTGCAACCTTAACCTCGGGATTGCCCTTTGCAAAGCCGGTCGGTGTATGCGCTTCGATCGGAATAGCTATTAACGTCTGACCCATCGAGCGAAGGGAGAGAAGGAAGGAGAGATAGATAGAAAGAGAAGTTGGGGGGAGAAGGGATGCGTGATTCGACGATAAATCTGTCGGTCGGAGAACCACGGCGATCCGGTACACGATCTCGATATTGTTCCGCATTGCGTTGTTCCGTCGTTCCCCTTGTCCCTTCTTTCTTCTCCTCCTCTTCTCCTTTCTACATCCCACCTTCTTCGTTGTCAGATCGAGCCAACCTTGTCTCTCTCTCTCTCTCTCTTGGGCTATGATGCGTTCCGCGGAACTCCTCTCCGTGTTTCTACTTCGCAACGATTCGCCTTTTCTTCTATTTCGCAACTGACAACGAGCTCAATGGGTTTTATAAGTAGATCGTACGAGTTCGTTGTGGTTAGCTTGGTTTAATCGCCCTTTTGCGACTTTTTTTCGATGGAAGTACTCTATTGGACTGATTTTTGTAGGATTTACTACTTCGTGATTGGGAATGTCTGACTATGCGTAGGACTTACTACTTAAAATATGACGCCTGCACTTCTATGGTCTCATTCTTTATAGAGTTTTGTATACTTATGGAAATAATTAGTAGAAAATATGTTATTTAATATATTGCATTTTAAATTGAACATTTGATTAAAATTCTAACTTTCTAGAAATACTTTTTCATTTTATTTCATCAAATGTGCCATTAGAAAAAATCTATAGTTAATTGCATCATATTTAAGTATATTAAAGAACTTTCAAGGGTGAGTTGTTTTTATCCTCTTCGCATTTTTCGCAATCACTAGCATCAAATTGCAAGATTCCTTATTCGTGACGCCATCCCGTCGAACGTTAAATCGAATTGCTTTGCTCTGTACGCGTGGATCTTCTCACGGATCATCGATTAGTACGAAGGAGCGTCGTGAAACGAAGAGACTCGTGCGTGTCAACGACCGCCACTCTTAATATCGTTCAATTCGAAGCGGTGGACTATGACGCTCGTTCCCGATAAAACGAGACTCGTCTTATACGGTCCAACGGCGAATCTCGTACGGGGTCGAGAGAATGCGCGATTAAATGGTGTCTTGTGGTGTATGAGAAAACTTTAACATGGATTTATTCCCTATTTGTGATACGTATAAAAAATACGATGATCATAACTCTTGTTTCTTGTCAAAATAAATTCAGTAGACGAAGAATGGTAGATTTGTGTAATATTAAAACAAATAGAAAAAATGGAAATATGACGAAAAAAAGATATTGATACCACACATCCTCTAATAAAACTACGAGAACGTAATTTCACTAAAGATATGTTTTGTTAACTGTGTGGAGTATGAAATGTTTGCTACACCCTTTCCAAAAATTACTTGAATAACACTCGTTCACGTCGAACTCTATACCAAAATCTAACTTTGTTAAATTTGATGAAAATCACATATCAATACAACACGAACCTTATTAATGTCAAAAACTCTCTAAATAAATTTAATCGAATAACGATAATTTAATAATAACATTTATTTACAAAGAATAGAAGATACGCGTACGCGTCTCGACTTTGAAATTCGTCACGATCTACGTTTACATCCGATCGCATCTGTATACTCGAACGACACTCGTTATCCGAATCATTTTCGCGTGAATGATTCCCGAACACGGGACGGTAGAGTGTAAACGAAATCGATAGCTGGCGGATGGCCGTCGAAAAGCGTAAAGTTTCAATGGGCAGTAAAATTAAGGGAAGTCGATAACACGGAGAATTTCGCGAGGATCGTGCGTGAAAACGATCGATCGATCGACCGATCGATCCTTAAACGGAGTCATTAAACGTTACATCGTTCGTTTGACTCTCTCTTTGCGTGTTCACGACGCACCCTTATCGTTAAGCCGAAGCGCACGCGCTGTAGAATTTTCCATCCCTTTCTACCTCAAGCGCGCGAACGCATACACATTAGCCGACGACGCCACAGTCTCCTCCCCCTTCTCGCATTTTCTCCACCGCGGTCTTTAATACCACGCTCGGATAAAAGGGCTCGCGCGCGTTCCGGCCTGTGACGCGGCAATTTAGGCATTTGACCCTGAGACTCCCCAGCGAGTTCAGCCGTTTAACCTCCGCACGGTGTCTCCTTCGTTCAGGGCCGTCCAGCATCCTCCTCGGTCTCTTCCTTTTCTCTTCTTCTTGGTCTTTCTCTCGTGCGAACGAGAAAGTTCCATTTCTCTCTCTCTCTCTCTTTGGGTTCGCTCTCCACTTATCGTTTCTCCGCTAATTCCTCCTTCAGTCGCTAGTCTAGTCTCGGCTTTCCGATGCTTCCTTCGTACTTAATATCCACTTTCTGGCATTTCTCTTCAAGTTTCTTCTTAAATTAATGTTCTTTCTTAAAAGAAGGATCCTTTAGGTAACCTCGTATTCCTTTATCTCTATTGATTTTCTTTATTTAATACTTTTTACCTCTGTCTCTCGTTATCATCTTCGAACTTTATCCTTTTTCTTTCGGTCTAAGCTTTTTAAAGCCGAAAGGATCCGTTCGAAGGCCTCTCTTGGCTTGGTGGCGAGCGATTCGGTAAAAAGTACAACGAGTAATCTCGGAGAACTCGAGGAGGATAACGAAAATGTCTTCGCTCTCGAGCATAAACGCTTTCGTATTTGAGAATCAACGAGTCGTGAGCGGGGGCAACGATACTTGGACCCCGCTCGGATGCTGCTCTCGAGTACTTGGAATGCTCGAACGATACGAATGTCAGCCTGCTTGGATGGCTGTCTGCCTGCCTGCCTCTCGAACGCTCGAAACATCGCTTTGGAGAACGCGCTTCGAGTTACCTCGTTTCTGATTGCGAAGAGAGCCAGAGCTTTTTGCTTTGGCGATCGTTACTGAATCGTTACTGAAAAAAAAGGGTTCTTATATATTAGATAAAGATTAATAACAACATTTTATTAAGGAAGCAGCAACCCTTCTCCCTATCCAAGATTATTATTACTTCGTTAATTATAAAACCAACGATCGAAGAAGCGAACGAGATTTGTTTTCTCTTCAGGGAGATCCGCCAAAGGGTTGGAAAACAATGCCTCGAAGTAAAGCGAAAACATTTTCCCATCTCGATAAAGAGTTAGTTCCAGACGTTGAACCGAACGCCCTTGTGTTTCTACAGCGATATTTCGCTATAAAAAAAGGAAGAAGAAAAGCATGTTTGGTAAATAGAGCCCAGTGGTTGTTGTCTTAACCCGAGCGAATATTTTATCTTCCTCCCTTTCGTTGTTTAAAAAAGAAAGAAAGATTCACTGAGTTCGCCGTTAGAGTGCTCATCAAAAAACCTCGTTATTTATCCATAATGCAACAGTTGTACGTATATACCTACCTAATTATTATCATCGATCTTACGATCCTATAATTAGTTACCTCCTTTTTTTTCTCTCGTGGCATGTAAGCTATGCAACGAAAGGAATAGCAGCGTAAAACGTGCGCGAGTACAAGGCGATTCAAACGCGAAGAGATTTGTAAAGTACTCGGTAGGAACTCTGGCTGGCAATTAAAAAGTCGTGACTCGTACCTGTTTCAAGAGAAGGAGGCGAAGTATCGCGATTATTCGATTATTAAAATCGCTTGGGGAAGATCGTAGATGGTATTTATGATCGACGATAATCCTTAAACTCTCGTATTCGCTATTAGTATCGCACACTTTGCGGCTAATAGAGCTTCCGAAGCGAGACCCTTACCGATTCTTTCACTCCCACCTTTTTTATTTTTTTTTTATTTCTGTTCTTCCGAAGGGAGAGCAACCTTCTCTCTCTCTCTTTTTATATACTTTCCTTTTCGCTCTTTCTCTCGTATCCTCGCGTAGCCGTTCTTCCTCGCAGTATAATACAAGACTTACGACCGAATCGCACTCTGTGCGCGTACCAGCACCGAAGAAAAGGGAGTACCCGGTTTATGAATTCCAGATTATCATTATTACTCCGATTTTATTGTCGACATTAACGTGTAAACATGCCGAGCATGACGGTAGGCGTGCCACGGCCGTCTCGCGAACTCTCGCTTCGTTAGCCCGTTAAACCTTAAACTCGCGTATCTTAAATCCCAGCTTCGGACCATGAATATTTGAAGAGAAAGGAGCTTGGTAAGGAGAAGAGGAAGACAAAAAAATAGTCCACCGTGTGGCGACTTTAATATCACGCTACGCTGTACCCCTTTGGCATTTGAAAATTGACCGTCTCTCTCGTTCTCTCGCGAACTCGATTATCCGTTTTACCGTCTAGCTCGAGATCCTTAAGTGCCTTTTGACAATCGTGTCTCTTATCGTTTCCAGAGTCATTTCGCTTAACTAGATTTCTTTGACCATGCCGGTTTTATGGGAATAGCGTGAATGAACCTTTCGCTCATAATTTAGTAATTAAAAAAACAAATTCCTTTTAGGTAGGGATGTAAGAGGGAATACGGTAGAGGTCGTTCTCTACCTTGTTGTTCGGTTTGTAGATATAACCGTTAAATCGATTAAGTAGAATACATCGATTTCATCGTATCGATAACTAAATTTGAGTTGAACTAATAATCTACCTTGTCGTGTAAAACGAAGGAACGCGCAATAATGTAAGAACGATCTCTTTTTTCCCTTTTACCAAACGGGATAGGATACGAAATCGATCGACGCGGAAGCACGCCCCGATAGAACGCGATAAACGTAACCGTCGCTCCCGATCTCGTGCAAAGTAGAATAAAATTTACGATTTTACGTCCCTCACGTTTGATATCAACGCGAGACGCGCTTAAAATACAAGAATCGTTCTTCCGTGACTGTTTATGCAAATGCGTGACCGTACCTGTTTCCTTCCGCGGTCGTACGATTCGCTATTTTTGATTCGCTTATGGTAAGATTTCATTTTGGTTATACCTTTTCAAACAATATTTCTTTGTTTCTTTTAATTTATTAGCTACTATCCAAGCCAAGATCTTTTGAGAAGAAAAATCACCGATTTTCTTGCTCCGCCAAATTCGCTGATTCAAACCCGTCCCCTCCTACGACTCAATCATACGGATCGCGCTTCGTAGAAAAATGTCACCATTTGTCGGCTCCGGAAGTATGACTTTTTCTCACGTCCGACGTCGGTCAGAATTTTCTTCTACCATCCCCGTACTAAAAATCTTTCTTTAACGAATGAGATACGTCTTGTCTTCCCTATTATTTCTTTCTCTATCAATTTTTTAAATTAATTCGAATTTTCTTCTCGAGTAAGAGCTACATTTATAAGAACTTTTATTATTCAAGTATTTATTAACCCTCGCCTACTATCGTTCCGTTATACGCATTACGTGCGTATATATTATATGAATATAAATATATTTCCTCGTGTGCATACGTACGCAGAAAATACCCGAGTGCATATATACATCCTAGCTGCATTCCTACGCAGTGAACTACACCGGTGGAAGGGCATACGGTGGAGTAACGTTGGTAAGTTCTGTCGGCAAGCAGAGTAATGGAAATAATGAGGGCGAAGTGGCCGACGTAGATACGTGCCTCAGACGTTGCTATCTACCGAGAGCCGGCCTCGGGCTTCGACTCTTCTCTTTCATTTTCTCTTTCTACGTTTCTCTCGTCGCCCTTTTCTTAGCGGATGTACTCCCTCCCTCCAAGATCGTTCCCAACGTTGGAAATATTTCTTCGATCGTTTTACCTACAATATCTGCCAGAAAGATGGATAGATTGCTTTTCTGTATACTAAGAGAGAGAGAGAGAGACGTTGTAGTAAATTTACGAATTAATGCACGTGCACGAGAAGTCCCAATCTATTTATCGTTTGTTTTCGTCCGACGCGTACAACGTTTTGCAATTGACTTCTATCGATATATACGTGGACTGACCTTTTCCATTTTCGAGCATTGCCTGTCTCGCGGAAATCGTTTCTAAAGCATTGTCTTGTCTGACGGCATTTATCGCGTTAGATCCGTTCGAGAGGCTGTGAGAAAAGCCTTGGAGAGAAGAGAAGCGAACTCGTACGAGTTTCGTGACCTTTTTAAAGGAAAACGTCTATTTTAATAGAAATCTCATGTAACGTGCATTTAATCTATATTATCGAAAGCCAGACATGATCTCTAACGTTCGTCTAATTTTCCTTTTTTTTAATCGAACGTTATATATTTTTGTCAGGTGTCGAGCCATCTTGAAATCGATGATTCGACTCGAGGGGGGTGGGCTCGTTTGCTTTTACCGTCCGAGGCCGCGCGTAGAGATTTTTCCGCTCGAACGCTGCGAGCATTACGCTGGAAAGCAAACGATAGGTAGGTACGCGAAGCGAGGGCCAAGTGTAAAACCTCCCGAGGCCCCTTGAAGGGCTTCCACGAACCACGTGCCTTCCGACACGGATCGTTGCATCTTCCACTCTTTCTCTCTCGACATGGGTGTTCGATCTTGCGTACTGATCTCCATTTCTCCATAAAATCTCTTATTAATTGGTAGACGCGTCGCCTCGCTGATCGGCTATATCTACGAGAAACCTGCCAGGGGTATATAATGTAGATTATTATTAACTGTTTTTTTTTATTTGATCGACTTATTATTAAAATATTTCGATAGTGTTGCGACAATCTAAAGATAGTAGATAATTATTTTTTTAATTTAATATCCGTGCAAGTTTCACGACTAATAAAGTGAATTTCAGAAATGTATTTATGTCTCAGACAAGTTGGTCATTAAATATTTAAATAGAAATATTAATTTCTTATATTAATAGAATTTTTAAAAATAGTCATAAAACAATGGATGACGTTATAACCTTAAGAGGTTCGAATCTTTAAAGACCCAGAGAATGAAAAAGGTGAATAAAATATAAGAATTCAAGATCGACCGCTTACTCGTCTATTCCAGATTTATTAGTCGAATTATCCCCCCGCTAAAAGGAAATTACTCCTCCGTTCTGACTTTATAAAATTTCAATTTAATTTTTCTTACCCGGCAGCATCATATAAAAGGCTATCAGCGTTTCATTGTCCGAAAGAATAACGTCGACTTTCATCGCGCTTTTACTTTAATAATCGTCTTTCTGATCGACGGGCTTCGTCCGTCTTATTTCCGTCGTTGAGGCAACGATGCCGTCGTCGTTGCCAGTGGAGGACGCAGGAAAACGAGATCGTAGAGACGCCAGGCGAGAAATCGATTTCTCGTCATTTTCCTCGGCACCCACCATCACCACCACAACCACCAACGTTTATTCTCCACCTTGAGCCGAGGTTGCACTAGCATAATTCATAAAATCACCGACACAGTCACATCCGAATATCTAATGTGGTACCTTGTCTTTATTAACTTTATTTTCTGACGTATAACGATGACGTTTATCAGTGATATTGTTAGAACATATATAAACTTTTCTTTCTATTAACTACTTCGGAATAGGTACCATTCACACTAAACCTACCACAGCTGGTCCATTTAATCGTTTATTAACAAAATTTCTTATAGAAATTTATTATCAACTTTATTTTTTCAATGTTATTTATTAATGATAGAAGGTAGCATGTATTTGTATGCCTAAGATTTGGTGAAATTGATAAATGTGATGAAAACTAGTATATCTTTAATATCGGTAGGTTTAGTGTTAATATATTTGGAATTCTTTGTTTAATAGTAACTTTTGTATCCAATAATCCCAAAATAACATAATTCTTGACATACTTGCCCTTATGAGAATACTTCCGGATGTTTCCTGTCGGGTTATTCTATACGGAATCGAATCGGCGTAGGTACGGTATCGCACGATCTCGCGCAAACCCAGGCGAATTTCGTCTACGAAAATGCGGTAATGCTCGAAAGTCAATATTGAATAATGCATGGACGAAAGGTCCTACGGGGCAATAATTTAATAGGGGGCACTTTGCCGCGAGAATTGGGAAGGAAAAGGAGCAATCTCCATATCGATTTCGATTTCTATCTTATGTGTGCAACGTATCGGAATATTTATTGGAAATCACATAGAATTTTGGCGGAATACCAAATCGTGTCGTTTAAACCTTACCTCTTTCTATCTCGTATTATCCACTGGTTCTTATAGAAAAATAAGAGAGAAAAGATATGGCTAAGTTCGAGTATTAAAGTAACACCTCGTACATAATGCGATTATCTCGAGAAGGCTCATTAAAATTTTCCGTCGTCCTTCGTGTAATTCATAACAGTGTCCGTGTATAAAACAGCGATGAAATTTTCCTAAAGAAAGCAAAGTGTCATTATAGGGTGCAGGTAGAGTAAAAGAGAGGAAGGAAGAGAGAAAGCATGGTTAATTAGCGCCCAAGGTAGGTAGCTGGCTGATCGATGAAATAAACAAAGCCACGGTGTATAAACGATCATCCAGTCCTTTGTCCGTCATGATTAAACTCCGATAGAGAGCAACGAAAAGAAGAAGAGCCAAAGAAAGAGAGGAAGAATTCGTCTTCCGTTCGAGGTGAATTTTTGTTGGGAGAAAGGAAAGCAGCAGCCAGGTCCTCTCCCTTTTTTCGTAACCTCGGTCTACCCCGGAGCCGTTTTCTTGGCTCCTTTCGGGCATCGAGATGACGTCGGCCTTCGCTTCACCGTCGCTGCTCGAGGCGTAGCCATCAATAATGTCCTTTCTATTCTCACGAAGGTACGGGAGAAAAGGGACACGTTTGTTGTATCGTCGGAAAGAAAGAGTACCCAACCACCGAACACCATCATCGCTAACGTCAGACTCTCGCCTCTTCGGGCAGTTTTTGGAAGGAAATAAAGGGTGGGTTTTTGATCGTCGGCATTATCTTCCTAAATTGGCCAGGCCTACCAATACATTCTTATGGCCGGAGGGCGTCGTCGTTGTGGGAAAGAGGGTGTCGGAGTTAAATATTGTACGAAAGAGAAGGTTAGCCGAACGACATAGAAGGGCTGCTTGCCTGTCTGTCTCTACGATGGTTAGGGCCACCTCACGTTGTTGTTGTCGTCTCGACGTTTTGTCGGCCGCCATCCTCTCCCAAAAGAAAAGGAACTCGAGTAGTGTCACCCCCCAGCGCGATATATGTATAAGGGCTTCCTCTAGTATCGCCCGGGGAATCTTTCGCTTTGATGCTGAGAGAACCTTCTCGATAGTTCTGTATTTTATACACGTGGATCAATTATTCAATCTGGGGTTAGAAGGTTTACCAGTTTTCGTGACTTTTTGCAATTTTGTTAAATATACAAAGAAATTTATGGTAGACTACCTTCGTCAGCGTAGTTTAATTACGTAAACTAATTGGTTGATGCTGAGTCCATAAGGTACAGGTCCTGTAAACGCTCGTCGTATACGTAACAATGCAAACAATTGCATGTCAGTGTAGTTAGGAGTCAGGACAGTATGGACGTTTGCTATCTGTAAGCAAACATATCTACTTTTGTTGATACACGTATTTATCTAACATCGTGACCGCGTGCTACACTGATTAATAATTGCTTTATCAATCACGTTTCCGTTTACAAAGTAGAATGCAAAAGTAAAAATGTATTCATCTATTTATTTCCCATACGTGCTACATCAAACCCGATTTAACCTTTTCCACGTTGTATCCCAAGATTATTCGGAAGCGAGGTATTAATACGTCGTTGATTTATCGACAGGTTAAACGCAAGTAATAACATGCGTCGGCCAAAGAAATTGGCATGCAGGCGTGTCTATTAAAATTGCACCTGCGAACACGTACCGATCGAGCATGAAGAGAAGTCGTATTCGTGACTCGTGGTCGTTGTCTATCGTAAGATAAGCGATGAAAGCGTTTATGATAATTTTAAGTCTTTCTTTAGAGGATAATAATACATATGATAACTCTAGAACGATATTTAACGTGAATCTAATTTTTTTGTTACAGGTAAAGGACATCGATTAACGTACGATTCTTTGGTCTATCGAAAGTTTCGTTGATTTCGAATGGATCACACGGGTTAGCGCACTTAAAATATTAAAAGACGAGTCACGAACTATCGGTGAGTGCTTTTGCTAAATTCTCTTCCAACTATTTCTTCTTAACCCCCCCTGCTTTTCCTCTGATAATGGAACAGCCAACTTCTCGTTAACGGTTAAACGAATCCCACCTTAACGAATGGAATGTGCATCTGGAACATCGACGTCAGCAGGTTTACTCTACGATCGGTAAAACTATACGACTAACGCCTTCTCCATGTGTGTGTGTACTTACCAGTCTTTCTATGAGAAAGAACAAGAGAGAATCCGATGTTCTCAATCCTATTCTTACCACGTAGTCTGTAATTTAGAATCCGTTTCCCGGAGGATATAAAAGCGGCGGCCGGCCACTCGTGCGGAAGGCAGAATGGAATTTAGTGAAAATCGTCGAATCGCTCGCGCCTTCTTCGCGGACCTTTTGCCGTAATGCAATACTCGTCTTTGACGATCCATCGAGATGATCGATGTTGCTACTCTTCGCCGTACGATTAAGCGTCAGCTTATTTTACCTACCAATTCTCATTATCATCATTATCGTGCTGACATACGACGATATTTTTCTTGCGAAAGAAAATATAATGAGCCTTTCAAAAAATGCTTGTTAATTATATTATCAGGAGATAGCGGGATACGAGCTTTTTTATATTTTTCACAAATTCCAATTATCGCTACTTGTCTACGGTTGAAGATCGACGAGGAGATAGCTCGAAAGTAGAAGATTATCCTCTCCGTGGTAAGCTCTGCGAAACTTGGGTATATTTTCTCGCGATAATTTCTACGCGGAAAAACTCTACCGCGGTGTAATATCGTGGTTATCTACCGATGTAAAATTACTCTTCTTCCTGCTTTCGCTCCCACTCTCTTTTTTTTTATAAGTTTCTCTTATATTTTTTTTTTAACCTACCATCCAGCGATGTTTCTTAAAGCTGTAAACGAGCGTCCACGCCGATGGTGGCACGGAGCGACTCTTGAAACACAAAAACGTTAATGTTAGGGGCTGGTTGTACGCTCGGTTGAATATTCACGGACAATTTCGAGGAACTAGTTTTGTGCAAGGGTCATAGTTTCGTGCGCTGCTGCGTGGTAGTGCTCGCGTGAACGGGAGAGAGAGCCCTTTATTCTTTCTCTCTCTCCTCTTTAGAATTCTTTTCATCGTCTAATAAAAGACGATTTTAAATGCCGTTGAGAGAGAGAGAGAGACTAGAATTATCATAAAAGGCGAATATATAAATAGGCGTCTCTAAGAACGTTTGAACCGAAATAATTTCTTAAGAACGTATCATGGTACTTTTGGAGAAGTGTTAAGGATATAAGTATTAAGTCTCAGGATATTAATACAATTTAATTATTAATAATAGAACGAAGGATGTTCGATACTTAACCATAATGCATACTTTTTGCACAATGCGTATTCTTTTCTCTTTTAACAATATAATTTCGTTACACGAATCCGAATTTTACCAATCAACAACATAAATATAATATTTAGCTTGCCGATTGTTATTCCTCTGTCTTCGTTTCATATTATTTCTACATCGTCCAGCGGAACGTCCCAATAAAATTTTACACAGACAGCGATGACTCCGAGATTGCAATTGATCGATGGAGCGCATATTTTTATGTAGAAAATAATATAAAAGCTATTCTCTATCGGTCGATCGCGATAAGCTGGAAGGTAAACCGCTTAAAAGGTTTTCCATTGATTGATGATTTTCAACATTTGAAAACAAAACGTACGATCGGCCGGGACGTTTATCGAAGCTTTTCAATAAATATCGTCGATCGGAAATTCATTTGAAATCATTTCTATAACACGGCTAGAAAACGTAGAACACGGGGTAGAACGAGAAGCACGTTCGGGGATAAGGGTGTACAATGAAACTAGGACAATGCGGAAAGCTGCAAAGCAATTAGAACGCGAGCATGGATAGAGAAATAAAGACGGAAACAGTGGGATACCGATAGTACATGTACGAGAGAAAAGAGAGAACAGCGTAGACGCATATTCGTATAGATGCCTCGTGCCTGTGTTGTATCCACGATGTGAAGCTGTTACGTTTCTGACGTTAGGTATGATTAAAGCCTCGTGAGTCAAGCCGTGACAAGATGATGTTCCTTGATGGGTCGAAGGAACAGGGATGGTAAAGGGAACGCGTGTAGCGACGAGGTAGAAGACGAGTCAGAGATAAAGAGGGTTACTCAAGGAACAGGATCAGAGGAAACTCGATATCGATTTTTCAAGAAAAATCCCCCAATTGGTCGAAAGTAACCCGAGTTTCCCGATTGGACGACTTTTCGTGAGAAAGCGATTTTAGATAAAAGTTTCTAAAGGAGTAAAGGGAAACACAAGAGGTTTGCAGAAACGAATTGGATTAGATCGATTTGATTTGGTTTGAAGGGAAAACTCGAAGCCTCAGAAAATTCACCTAAACGTGTCGAGGATGCGGCCTTCCAACGAAAACGACGACAAAGGTCTTTGCCAAATTCCGAGCAAAGTGCCCGTAACGAACGCGTCGTTACGAGTGGCCATTTGTCGGGGCACATTGCCGGAGAATGTTATGGTTGCGTATATTCCTTTCGGGGCTCTCCAACTTCTCGCTCGAGTAAAACTGCTATTCTTGTGGGCGGTGACTCGAGATGCTCCGGTTTAACACGATGGAGTCGTTTCGGGAAGGGATGTCGGATTTCTGATGGAGAGAACTTTTTATCAAGATTAGAGAAGGAAGTCTAGTAAATTTATCTCCATTGTTACGTTTTTTTCTTTCTGTTCGAGTAGAGACACGTGCGAAAAAAAATGATTTTAATAAAACTCAAAAGAAACTTGACGTCAAAAATGAACGAAAACGTTTTTCGGAACTTATGGACAACGGGAAAAGCATTATTTCGTGGTCGAACGCTCGGGAACGTTATCGTATCTACTAGCTGTATGAATTTTTAACTCCTTACACGTCGACTTGGCACGAACCACCAATACGTTATCATACGTTGCCAAGTTTGACCCCAAACGAAATGGCTATTACGACGTCTACGATCGTCCATTAAACTTCGCATCCAACATTGATGACACTTTAATACGCGATTCCACCCTATGGCTTTTCTATCTGCTAATCTATCAGTTTCTGGCAGCTTTTATCGACGAACCGGTGGTGAAGAGCGATACGGCTACGCGAGTTCTTTTGAAATCACGCTGGCACGAGAAACGCATTTATCGTAAAGTAAATTGATCGGGTAGATCATTTATGTTAAAACTTTTGAAAATACCCAATAGGTATACAGTGAGTTCATCGAAGCATCCTAACGCGAGAATAAAATCTTTCCCCGGATCGCTAAGCAATCGAGTTAATTTTATTGATCCAATTAATTCCACCCATCTCGCGTTATAATCGTTATCGTAGAGTTTATCCCTGAAAAGAGGCGATAACTGTAACGGGCAAAATGCTCTCGCTCCTCCAGGCAAATTCTCTCCAAAAGGAATATTCCGAAAGGCACACCCTCGGTATTGTCGTTAACGTTATCATCCGTCCGAATTACGCACAGACAATACGAACGGTTAAGGTCCGATGACCACTTTCGAGTAGAGGATTCTATTCGTCCGTGACCAACTCTAACACCCTTTAGGCTCCGCAAACCCCTCGGAATGCTTTCGCGTCAGAATCGACGGAACCACCCCTGTTCCAGCCGCGTAGGAAGTGTGAGAGAGAAAGGAGGGGGCGGTATAGGGAACGTATAACGCGATAATCGCATCATAGCAGACACAATGCGGGATTAGTTGCCGGTTCTCGCGCCCTGGGACCGGTTTATTCGAAGCGACTGCGCGAACAAATTGACGCGTGATCGTCGTATTGTGTCCCCGACGCGTTTCCGTGTACGCGTGTATCGCACGGTAGACGAGGAGAATCCAGGCCTTGGACGGATTAGCCGCCCCAACTGAACCGGATTCGTACGAAACTATTCGCACAAATTGCTACCGGTCTTTCCGATTCTCCTTTCGAGCTTCGACTCCAAATTCCAGGCAAGCTCTCTCACTTTGTTTCTACCGCACGCTTTATGGTGTTGCTTTAAAGTGTTTGGAATTTCTAATAGGTGATATTCCTGTTATATAATCATTTTCTCTCTCTCTCTTTGCTTTATCTTTCTAACTCCCACATGATTATAGTTTGTTATACGAAGCTTGCGACCCAATGTTCTTTAGTAGGAATAAATAAAGGTAGTGCTTACGGAGTAAGGTAACTTTAGGGACATATTTATTCTTTTTTTTTTCCTTGACATGCCCACGTAATGGACTATAGAGTAAAAACTATTGATTGTTACCAACGTGATTAAATAATATTTTAGAGCCAAATATAAATTTCTTTTGTTCTCTGTAAGGATCATTAGGCTGTTGAATATAGTATATGATAATGAATGCTGAATGATAAACTAGTAAATGTTTTTGTTCCGTCAGAAGAACACTGGACGCTAGGAGATTATAGGATTAATTTTATTTCACGACTAATCTTACAATTTAATTGAAAAGACTGTCGAAACGTGTGAAACATTTTATCGGCAGACCCAGTTTTCATATATCGGACGCGTGCGGTTTTATTTTAATTAAAACTCGCCGCTCGCTTGTATCTAACCATCGATGAAAACTCTGGTTTCAAAAAAGAAAGTAGAGAAAGGTGGACGCACGTCGATGTAAAACAAGTATTAACAACGACAAAACCTCGGAGAAATAGCGTAGGGTGTGTGTTTTCATTTGTCGGTCATGTGCATCGTTTCTCCGTGTAGACGAGACCGACATACGACGTCGAGATATCGACGTTTCCGAGATGGTGTTCCTTCGTGGTAGGAGAATGGAGAAAAGCGCGAGATCAGGGTAGAGAGAGAGAGAGAGACGAGTCGAGACGCGCCAGCTGTGGCCCTATCCACGCGGATAAACCACCTCTGGGCTAAATACGAGTCTGCCGGCTACGAACTTTTGCCATTTCGCCGATCCCAGCAGGATTTAATAAAAGCGTATAGATGTTCCCGCACAGGATGCTGTGTGTGCCCCTGACTAACGTCAAGGTACGCCTTTCCTGAGATATTTTGCCTCTTTGTCAACCTTACTTTAACGATTATTACATATTAATGATCGTCATTCTTGTTGGTAAGTGACTTCGGTGTCTTTCTAATATTTTAGAAAGTTTTTAACGTAATGTATACTTTTTTTTTCTCTCTGGTAATTTGATACTCCTCTTATGCGATATTCGTGTTAATTAATTTACTAGAAAGCCTCGATAGTGTCGATACGCGTACGGGCCTTGTAATTTCGATAAAATTTCATGAGTGTAGATATTTAACGTGCCTGAATAAAATGGTATTGTATCGACAGAACTTTGAATGTGTGAAGGTATTACAATTTTCGGATATCCGCTAATTAAATTTTTATCACCGTTTAGTATGTTTCGTTAACGGGAATTAATTAATTAAGTTTTAATGCGATCGTACTTTTAACAACTTGCTTCTTTTCTTGGAATTTTTTTTATACTTTTATTCGAAATCGATATTTTTTTGCGGACGGTACACGATGGAAAGCGAAAATAATACCATTTTATCTGGTATTTAACTTCTGTACATTCTCCTTTCGTAATTTACAGTACGAGCATAACTTTTGCTTATGATATTTCAAGTTTACTACGAAGTACCTACACGATCTACGCTTTCCAGCTTATTCCAGTTATTCAGCGATTTTCGTTTTCCATTTTTACCTTGGACATGGAACATGCACTTAATATTTATTTGTCACAAGCTGTGTTTTTATAATCTTTTTTTTTTTTTGCGTGATGAAGTTGAAATCGATGGATCAGAAATGGCAGTTAAAGGAAATAGAAACGAATTGTAAGGATTGGTTATAGACAATGAGTCCCACTTACCAAGGAAATCTTGAAAACTGTCCGAGATATCTTCGCTTAAGAGCTACTTCACCGTCGTAATAAGATCGAGAGGAAGGAACGGAGTAAGATTTGAAATTCTCGCGGGAATCTCACCCAATTTTCGTCTCGGTTTCGCACCAGTAACACGGATCTCGAAGTACAGGTGAACCGAGAGAAATCGTTTAATTTTCTTCGTTCGATGGCTATTCGAGACGAACATTTTTGTCACTGGAAAATTATGAATTAAAAAACAAAAAGATTTATGAGTTTGTAATCAGATTAAAAAAATATTTATCAATTTAAATAGAAACATTGAAAAAGATCAATTATTTTTCCATATCGGTTATCAATCATTAAAAATGTATAAAATGCATTAATGTTTAATAGACGACTTAATTTATTTATAACATATTAAAAGCTATTTGAATTATCGGTAGTAATAACAATCGATCACCCGAACGGTAATTTCAAGTTTATCCATCGACCGATATCACGAACTTCGCGTACTTCACGAACAAGTACGATTTTGACGTCCAAAACAAGCCCAAAGGATTTCCTAAAGTCAAAGTTCGAAGTGAGCGTACACGTCAGAAGTCATGAAGTCGAAGATTGTCTCTTGAGAGTTCACAGCATCCCTCGACTTCAAACAACGGGTCTCGATTCCTTAAAATTCGTCAGAGAGAGAGAGAGAACACCTAACGTGGTACAAGCTGCGAAATTCCGTGAAACTTCACTTTAATTGTGACGTTAACATAGTGGAAGACAATTCAACGGTACACGATATTTGACCATGGAGAATACCACTAAATACGATTTTCTTATGAAAGCAGCTTTTTATTTAAAAGAATGAATGAAACCAAGGATAAAATACAAATTTTTATTTCGAATTTCTTACAATGACTAAGATACTCCGGATAAACTTCACCACATTAATATTATTTTTAAGGGCAGCCTCGTACGTACTTCCGCGCACAGTAGCTTACCAACGTTGAATAATTTCACTTGGCTGAGCGTAGGAGAGAATAGGAAAGTTACAAATTCGCGATCTCCGGAGTGCACCTGGCCAACCAACGTGTTCTCGCGTTTCCTCACGATTGTGGTCTGCCGTGGGGTGGTCGTTTTGCCACGTCGTTCCGTAATATACGTGATAGGTAATATTTGTCCGTGGTTTTCAAAGGTCAATGCCACTGGCAGCTACTGCTGGCGAAATGATTTTTTTCTTTTTCTTCAATCGACCACTTTCCATCGTAGCACACGTTCACACCTCCGGACAATTATTCTTCTCCTGTCTTCCTGCTTGTACCACATAATTATCTTTACGCGTTCCCTAGCAAAATTTATTACCAGTCGACGTATCGTTCGTCAATGTAGAGTCAACCTGGTTAACAAGTAAGCCAGCATCTTCAATAATACGCAACGTGTTCCTAAGTTAAAAAATAAAGTCTAACAAAATAGAAACCTGTATATTTAAACAAAACATCGAATAGAGTTCGTTTCCAGTTCGCTGAGTTCGGTATTTCGAAATCTTCTACTCTTTCCGCTCGTGTATTTGTATTTCTATTTTATATCTCTCTTTCGTCCGCTTTTTTTAGTCTCTGTCCATCCTCTCTCTCTTTTTTTTAGGTAAATGTCACTCATACACGTTCCAGAGTGAAACAAAAAATGTGTGGCGTAAAAAACGATACGAATCCATTTTGGACAAAACACACGTCGGAAAAGGTTTTACTTCACCGGTCGTGCACAGTTCTCTCTTTCTACGAGCCTCGCGCTTCTGTTCCTCCTCCGGCCGGGTGAAAGAGCTTCTTTGACCGTTCTAGCCGCCTTTGTTTCAGAATGGAGTGCGTGCTTGCTTCCTCGTAGCTCCACCTAGCGTACATACACATGTATAAAAGCAAGAATATTCATCAAGGCGGACAGCTCTTTCTTCCTTTGCCTACCCCGTTTTCTACGAGAGTCGTTAACGATTCTCTCTTAATTATTAAATCACGTCGCGTATTTAAAGAATCGAATCAAATATTTTTCATCCATAACTACGAAAAGTGGTATTTAATTAAAAAATTTATTTCGATAAACTTTACGAAACTTTCCGAAAAGTCATCGTGGCAAACGTGGGTTTGAATTTAAAATACATTTGTAAATTAATACATAACCTCTCCGTTCCGTTTAACATCCGTGAAACATGTCTACGCACCGCTCGTGTTTATTTCTGCGAAGTTGGTTTAATAAGTGAAGCCAGGTGCCCTTCATAAATTTATGTAGTCATCAGCGTGAAAAATAAAAAATGAAGGAGGGAATGAGGGAGTTTAAGCAAATTTGCAAATAGGTGCGTCAAGTACCCCCGTGAAATATTGACGTTCGAATTTTAGCGCGATTACATTTTAATTAAATGGTAATTAAAGTAACGTTCGTTACGAGGTATATGTATACTCACGTTACGTCTATCGCGTAATTAGCTCGTGCACATCGAGATCGTACTTAGGCAGGCGGAAAGAGAAGCTCTCTCTCGATCGCGACAAGGATGTCAGAATCGAACGAACTATCGTCTCTCGACGTTATTAATCGCTAACTTTTCCCTCGACTTTATCCATACTCGTATTAATTAACATCGACCTCTTTTGTTGCCGTCGGATTACGTGGCTAGATAATTTGAATTTCAAACATGCTTCACGCGTTCTCTCCCTCCATTCTGCTTGATGTTCGCTTACGACGTTGTCGTAACATCGACGAAGATATTAATTACGAACAATTAATCCTCTCTACCACGAATTTTTCGTTTACCTTTTTCGACCGTACAATTTTCCCCCTCTCCTTTTTTTTCTTCGTAACCCCACGATATTATACACCCTTCGCGATAACCGTTAACGATCGCGATCGTTCCTCGGCTTAGTTAAATGAATAATTTAACGCGAGCAGCATTCTTTTTCAATTTGCTTTCCCTCCGAGTCCACCCCCTACAGAGAAAGAGAATTCATCCCCGGACGTCCCTTTCGACCCTCCTCGTCTCCTTATTTTTTCCGAAGTATTTAATATTTATTAGTGGCGCGTTCTACATCGAGTACTAAATTAAGTTCAACATTCTTTCCTCGTCCGACAGTCCCGGCCATCCCTTCACCGTGCTCCTTTTTTGTAGATTCTTAGTTGGAGAGCGTTGGGATTCATTCGCGTCGTCATTAACGTCAAAGAAAAAGAGGGTGGAGATAACGATAAGCTAGGTTATTTAATAATCAATTGTCAAGACAATTATAAATAACTTTTTATATTTTTAATTGAGATAAAATATCGGAGAATATTGTACCAAACGACGCGTGAATGTTGAAAATAACATCTAAGTTTTCGAGTTCATTTTTCTTCACTTTCTTTCTCTGGAAATTTTTGGAGAGTGTAAAAAACGAGCTACCGCTGTTAGAACAAGAATCGCGCGTTCTAACATAAAAGCGAAACGTAAGAAGAGGCTGAGAAGAGGACGTGAAGGAAGGTTAAAGGGGAGAGGTAAGAATTTCGTGGGAACGATGCACCCGGGTTAGTCGAAACAAAGCCGCAAACCTCGGCGACCGCGAAACTTAACACCGCGTATGGTATCTAGACGGATAGATAGAAGGAACGAAAGAAGGAGATAGCGCGTTAGGTATATAAGGAAGGCTTAAAAAAAGAAAGAGGTTCTAAATTCGAAGGTAACATGTCAGAAAATTATGTCGACGTGTATGAAATATCAAATTTTATTTTTTGGACAGAATTTGCACAATAAGAATTAGTAACTACTTAGAATATATTTGGATACATGGAAGGAAATTATTTAACACTAAATGGACTATATCTATTTTTTTAATAATTTAACGTATTAATTGTGAGTTTCAATTTGAACCACCTTGTAAAAAATATTAAATGTATTATTAAAAGTGCCAATTGTTTATTTCTTACAATATTAGTAAATTAGTAAAATAAAATTTATTTAGTACTAAAGGGATGAAGTCTAATGTTCTAATTGTTAGTGAACCATCCCCTATTAAAAACGTTCATGCATACAAATAAAATTCAATTAATATTACCGAAGGATATAGGAAAAAGGATACCTACGTGAAAGTATGAAAAGTTGTCGAAGGGAGATAAAAAACCCATGACGTTATTCGAAATAGCTCGACGAAGATGTAACTTCATTAGAGGGGTCTTCTTTGTCTTGGCCGCGACAATGGCAGGCCGACGACTCCTCTCGAGTGTTCCGGCCTACTCCCGGCATTGTGCGTCGTGTATTCATTTTCAACGGCTGCGAGTGCAGCAGCCGAGGAAATTGTTGAAATTGAAATACCCTCCTTAGTCCGCGCTACACCGACACAATGGGATTTGGCTCGCGGAGAAGAGACGACGACGCGTCGAAAAGCGACGCGCTAGACGAGTCGGAGATTCCCTCATTTTCGCACGCCGAGTTTGACATCTAGCGTGGTCGCGCTTTAACCTTCGCGTCTTTCTTCTTTCAACCGCGCTAGAAACGCTTATTACGTTTCTTTTTAGGAGAGTACCTTACTTACACTTCCCATGAAAGGAAAAGAGTAACGCAAAGGAATAAAAATGGTGAATGGAATCGATCGTAAAAATTAAATACCACGCTTTTTCTCTCGATGGACACGAAATTAGGTGTGTATCGTGTCCAACAGTCTTAACGACGCGAGCTTATGGAAATTTGGTAAGAATGGTAGGGAGGGGAGAACTTTGGAACGTATCTCGTCGATATAATTATCAACTCGCAGGTGCAACGATCGTTGCTCTCTCTCTCTCTCTTGCTCACCTCGATAAAGGGCACTTTTTTTACGAGCCATCTTACCCATAAAAGAGACACGTTCATTCACTCGACCGGCACGAAATCTCTTTTACGCCTCGCTTAATTTTAGTACCCGTAGGTATCGACGCGACTGCTCATTTTAACGCCGCGACTGCGTCCGTCTCGTCGAAGATAAAATCATAACCCATAAACCGTACTTCTCTCTCACTCATTCTCTCTTTCTTACACACGTGCCAAAAAAGTGATCCGTTCGAATCGTAATGTCTTCTTCCCCGAAGCATTTAACGACGAAAGCCGAATCACGTATGCGCTTACGATTAAGAAACGAACGGGCTTTATAAAGATCCATGCAAAAAGTGTCTCCCTTACGATCTCGATTTAAATAATTTATTGGCAGATTTGCATTTTATAATTCCTCTACATCGGAATAATTCCCCCCTTCTTCTTTCTCTCTCTAGTATAAATCAATTACAGCTATTAAGGTTATTACGAAAGTGCTACTCCACGATGGTAGGTAGGTAGATACGCTGCTCAATTTAACGAGGAAAATACAAGAGAAGGCGATTCGCTTCTTTATAACATCATTATCGGCAGTTCTTCGCGTAGCTTCTCGCTGCTACGAATATCTCGATCCCGAGTTTTACGAGAAAAATATGCGTCGATAAATCTCGCGTCACTTTTGCGAGGGATACTTTAAGCGAACGTCTTATAAATCCATTTATTAATGGCCTTAACGCCAAGGGGATTCGAATTTTGGATCGAGGAAGAGAGAGAGAACGGAAAAAAAGGGCAGGTTGGCCCTTTGGTGATTTTTTTTCACGATCGGCGACTCGACCACGGTAAGAACGGGTGATATACTCGAGGGAGAGACGATAGGTAACCGCGGTGGTTACGGTGCACAATTTTTCGGTAAAAAGTCCTCACGATTTCGACGGGTTCGTTCGTAGCCCAAACGACAGCAGCCGAGAGAGAAAGGTCGATAAATTACGTCACGAAATTTCACCGAGAAAATCCGCTCGCATCGATGAACCAACTGGCTGACAACGCCAGAGCGGGGTTGTTCCCTCAAAAGCAGACGTTCTGGTGAACGAGTTCGCGCTGCTCTATTCGCTGCGAGCCCTTTTCCGTTTGTCTCTCTTTTTTTTTTTTTATTCATTTCCATTTTTCACACGAAACCGAGCGAGAGAGCAAGGCTATTTTCAATTCGTTAAGCACGTTCGTAGGATTTACGATCTTTCGTGACGAAGTTTGAATTCGTTAAGTGAAATAAACAAGAGCTGAATAAGATCTAACGAATCGAACGTAATACTTTTAAAGACGAGATTCGTCCTCTGCCAAAAAGTCTTACGTCATTACTATCATTATAGCAAACTTTATCGTTTTTTGTGTATAAAAAAAAAAATGTCCCTTTGATGATTCGCTGAATCGATCATCTCGATATCTTTCTTCGAATGGTGCTTATCGACCGACGAGGAACGAGCGGAATTGATGCCGCGAATCGAGCAATAATGAACGAACGATGCTCGATGAGTCTTCTTAAACGTTCTGCGAGAAGAATGATTCAGCGATGATCCAACGGAGATCCGTCGAATCGAAATGCTAAAGAAGCTTAACGGTTAAACGAACGCTTCTGAAATTTGACGATTGGTTAATCCGTCAATCTTTTTATTTGTGACTTCGAACATATTCCACGTGTCTTTCGAGAGAAACAATATCCATATAGTACCTACGAATATAACACGGTTAATTCGAATTACGAAGAGGATAAAGAGAAGACCCGGATCGTGAAGTGATCGATGAATCGATCGATCTTGACAGCTTCGCGTTACCTGTTGAAACGTTCGAGGTGTCAAAAGCTCGTTCCAAGTGGTTCATAGGAATTGCTTATTAGCCTGGAGCTCTAGATACTCGTAGACTCGATCGGCTTAACGAATAATTAGCAGCACTACGTAACATAGAGGTACATACGTCTACCTATCGACTGGAATTGCTTTCACGCGCTGGAGATTATCGTTTTTTTATGGGAAACGTTGTACGCTCGTAAGAGATACCCTACCGAAGGTACTTGCAACGGTGATTTTGATCGATTACGGTGATTCGTGTATTTGGAAAAAAAAAGGATAAAGAATTCTGATAGCCCGCAAAATGACGGAAGAGTCTCATTTATCGACGTGACGGATTTAACGCGACACCTCGCGCATCTTACTCGTCAAAGGAGAAAAGAAGATAGAGAATCGTTGCTTTATTATATGACGGTCATTACGTGATAACCGGTTCCAAGACGTAATTTATGTCGACGTACCCAGCACGATCTAAACGCTAAATCAAACTGCTTCTGCGGTTAATTAAGCCTCCAATAGTAATAGACACGGGAGTTAGAAGAGAGGAAGAACCATACGTAGAGATATACGGCGATGTGCTCGCGGCATAGTTGGTTCGGCACAGTCGACGTTCTCCTTCGATCAAAGATTATTGACTAATTTAACATGCGTTATCATTAAACGGCTTTTATTGATTCCGATTACTACGTGCTGGAAGCGCACTTCGCGGAAGATGTATTTAGATTATATTATTTTCTTTCTTCTACATATATCTATAGATACTCAAATTATTTTAGTCGATATATATATTTATATAGGTATGAATTATGACACACCTGACCAGTTTGTTCTTAATAGTTATGGTTCATACCTATAATATACATAATTCATATCTGATTGTATTTATAAAGTGGTTGTTGATGTGACTTATAAATAAAAAATGAGTTACATTGTAGAGACAGGGAAGATAGTAAAGGTTACGAAATAATTGTAATTATTTTTACATTAAGGATGGACAAGAGTAATTGAATTCCCATAGTAAAATGCCTTCTTATGTACATTTTTCTTAGAAATTCTTTCTCGGCCAATTTTAATGGTATTTCGGGTATTCATCTTCCAAGTTTGCCATGAATTTTAACAGAAAGATATTTTCTAGCATACAAATTTTTAATTTGCCAAAGCTATCAAGCTGCCAAATTAAAAAATTTTAAGCTAGAAAAAATACCTTTGCTTAAAATGTATGATAAACTTGGAAGAGTGAATTTACAAAATTTTATTAATATTGGCCGAGTAGTTCCCGAGAAAAAAGTATATAAGAATGCATTTTACTATGAGAATTCAATTATTCTTGTCTAAGAAAACTATTATTGCATTCGATTTTTAACTAGACGACCTAATACCGCACTAGATATTTTGAGAAATATATACCTACACATATTTAATCCTATACTATATTATATACCTATACTTGGTAAGATTGCTTCAGGATTAATTCGCACCAGTTGAGATTCCTCTCTCCGGAATTCACGACGAGGGACGAGAGAAACGAAATGAAAAGATAAAAGAGAGAATACCAACGCGTTGGCACGATTCTCCCGAGAGAAAATGACGCACGCATGCATACGACGAGGGCGTGGGTACTTATTGCAGGGGCGAGGAAATTTTCGTTTTAATCCTATATTAGAATTCGTGTGCCGCGTGGCGAAGCATCGAAAAAGTTTACGGGAAGGGGGAAAAGAATAGTGGCGGTGCATAGCACCATCTGGCTTCGGGTGAAATCTAATTCCACGTGCCGGCTAGTTTTACGGTTATAGTACGATACTCGACACACGCAGCGCGCCATATACCTTCCCCCTTCCCTAAGCACCTTGCAGCACCCTCTTTTAAGCGACGTCCGCGTGAACAACGCGTGAGAGAGAGAGAGAGAGAAAGTATACGAGTCTTGATTGCAGCGCTGAGTCATTGACAGCGAAGGAAATTTATTGGGCGAGGGACGGTTGAGAATTTTTTGTCCCAGATAAACGGTGACTCCTCTTCCTCCTACTCCGTCGTGCCATGCCCATTAATCCGTTTTTCGAGCCGGCACGATCACGCGCGCGACTTTTATCTGCCGAGATTTACGAGCTTTTCCCTCGTTCCCGTTCGCTACGCTCATAGGAGACGGAAAATTCGGTTATCCCTATCGCTAGGATGCGTCTGCAATTTCGAGTGAAGAAATTAAGAAACGTAAAAAAAAAAAAATATAGGACGGATGTTAACGAAGTTTTCCTGAATTACTTCGGACATTATAATCGAACAATGTGATAGGGAGACCGCAGGATCGATAGAACCATTCAACCACCGATGGGTCTTTCGTTTATTAACGAGTCTCATGAAAATTGCATGTAAGGTATATTCGGTATCAGGTTACGTTCTCGAATCCTGGAATATGTAAATAGCAAAACTGGTTAGGTCGTTGTTTACATATCGGTTCGAACCGATCGACGTAGGACATTAAAGCTAGTCAAGCAACAACGCAGGGAAGGTCAGTACCGTGGTGGATGGAATTGCGTGCACGTCAAAGCGAAGTTTCCATTTGGTAGAAGAAGCAACGAGGTTTAGAAATAAACGAGGCAGTATTTTTATGCTTTTAATTACTTAAACTTATCATTTATCAAGGGCTTGTAAAATGTTTAAAGTTGTAGTGTACTAGCAGACCTGAGTATTTCTGGAATTACTGTATTTGAAATATTTTTTCAAATAATATCATTTAAATTATATCAAATGTCGCGATTGTTAGGTCTGAATGTGATTTATATTGACATTCCTTGGTTTACTGCTTATTTTAAAGATTATTTTTTTGTCACATTTAAAATGAAAGAAATTACGAAATAATTCATTAGTTCAAATAGTTATTTCTTATTTTTATTTAAAATAAAACTCGCCCAGATCTGTGTAACTAACGTTTACTAGTAAAAATCTTTTATTAATCGAGGACATCGATGGGAACGCGGAAACGAAGACTTATTTACGCGGGAAGGAACTTTTAACTGATGGGTAATTCAAAGAAACACTCTTATAGGGCGTGTAGAATCTTCTCGTACTCGAGGAAAAAAAAAGGGAAATAAGAGAAAGAGTGAGGGATGGCGATGATGGTTCTTCTCTCCTTCGTCGTAATAATGTCGGCACCATACGACAGTCGCGCCGTAATTAAAGAGAGACGGCACGTAAACGTTTCTGCTCGCTGCCCACGCCACGGCCATTAAGCGTTTTCTTTTTCGCACAGATGACGCTCCTCCTTCATCGTAGATACTACGGACTACCTTCTCTCCTGGAGATCTAGGCACGTAGGATAGCCAAAGAGAGGAGTGAGAGAGAGAATCTACCCGTCAGCTTCATATAAACGAAGAAACGAGAGTACTTTGTTGTTCCTTGCGTTTTCTTCCGTCTTATGCATCTCTCCTTCCACTCTTCCACGTTCCTTTTATCTTTCGAGTCTTTACATTTTAAGAATATTCGTTAACTCTCTGAGAATATTTTTAAGAACGCTGTGAGCTCGTATCGTACTTTGAGTCGTAGGTTTTAATATATTTTTTTGAAGTTATATAAATGTTTCTACCTCGCGTTTTAATGTCACTTATCGTAAAACTAATGACGCGAATAAGAAATATTGAAAGTATATATTAAAATGATTTATAAGTAGTATTAACAAGTAATCGTGTCGAATAGTAATGATTTATGTATTTCAAGCGAAGGTTAGGTACTCGTAAACGCAACTTTCAAATGTATTAACGATTGTGTAAACTTCGTACTGATTAAACTTAACTGTCAAGCATATTTAAAATCCTTTCGATAACATGTAATTTATTCTATTGTAGATTAATGTAATAATTTATCAAAGGATATTTCTCTATCGAAAAGTTTTTCAAACGATATCCAATTATCTCTCGAACGTAAGTTACCTTACGCTCGTCTATAAACATCGGCATTACTATAATCGAGTTCGCGTTGGAAAAGAAAGTTGTATTAGAATCGGTGTGGAATGATTTCGTTATTATTCGAAGGTAGAGAAAAAGTCTTCGAAAGTTTCCAATTGCGACATTCTCGGAAACTCGAAAGGACGACGAGTCTTTCTCTCGTTTTTCACCCTTACCGGTAATCGGATTTAACGAGCCATCGAGTCAGCGAACGCGGCATCGAACTTTCCGTCTCGAACGCGAAGCATCGCGAGAAAGAGAATACGACGACGAGGAGTCGACGAAATAAGTAATTAGACCATTTAACGTAGTATGTCGGACCAAAGTTGGCAAGGAATTTCATCTCGAATGGGAAACGAGAGCTGGCGTATCGAGAGACAGAGAAAAGAAGAGAGAAAAGTAAAAGACGACGGTGTAAGGAAAAGGCGCCGAGCCGGCTAATGAAAACTTTTCTCGTCTTTTTACATTCAACGAGCATCGTAAGGGATATAATCAGCCTTAACTCAGACTCGGATGTCGCTAATTTGTTCGGAGACGTTCGTCGGGTAGCAGCGACGATGAGTCGCTTAAAAGCTGCTAGCTAGACTTGCTTTTAAGGAGCGAAGGGACGAAACTTCTATCCCTTTCTTGAAAACGATGGAAAGAGAGATGATGAAGGGATAGAAAACGAAAATTCGCACGGGGATTTTTGTCACGGATCTATCTCTCTTTCGCGGATACCCAAAGAGTTTTGACTAGAATTAATTTGGCGGTGGCATCGCGACGCTCGAGTTTGCTATTAATTAAAAGTTCCGAAAACGAAACGAGCCAGACACGCGCTTCATTATGATCCGGGATAGTCTAACGAGCGCCAAAGGAACTTCTTCTTTCTCATCTCCTTCGTCGAACAATAGCGTCGAATGACGAGAATCGCTGGGGAACTTGGAAGATGATTTTACGACGTCCTTCCTTGGGTTTTAACGATTTCGACGTGCACGTGCTAACGGTACGATAAGAATTCTTAAAGCGTTGCAAACTTCTCGATCCTACAATTTTCTTCCATTCAAACGAAATATCAAATCTTGAAATGACCGTGATCGAAATTTTGGTGTGCGATATTTTTTTTAGAAAATTCGCGATAGAACTATAGAGCCATCAGCTTTGATAAAGAACCGTCGATGATCACGTTCGCTTGTCATCGCGTTCTCCTACTTTCAGAAAAAAAAGGAAGGAAAGAAGTAATAAACGTTGAAGGGACTAACGGTGATAGAAGAAGGAAGGTAGAAACTCGTGTTGGTAACGAGCTCGTCGGAGGGATTGCTTAAGAGTTTCGAATGCGAAGGATATATCGGAGGTGGAAAGAACCGTGAAAAATGACCTCTGGTCGAGAAAGAGAGAGAGAGAGAGAGAGGAATGGTGGATAAAGCCTAGGACGTCGTTGTGCCCACAAAACGTATGATCGATGAGCTCGACGTATCCCTTGAAAACGTAGCCAAGAGAACTGGAGGTAGTAGTGTACAGTTTTATATGTATATGTATATAAGACTGACGTCGTCGCCATCGTTGCATCTTTCGGCCTTTGACTCTCTCGATCTTTTTATCTTCCGATCGATTTCACTCCTGACGTCATCTGCGCGATCCATACCGTGCTCGACCTTTCCGTCCAAAAATGGCTCGGTCATCGGTGGATATTACGGTAAAAGGATTTTATATATATATTTTTTGGACTTATAAGGTTAATAGATCTCCGAGCATGATTTCCTTCCATCGTCAAAGAGCCAGCCGAAGTAATCGTTAAAAATCCAATCGGAACGAATTCGGGATCTCGCCGAAGTGGAAAGCTCCGGACGTTTTCTTGAAAGAAAAAAAACGACGAAATTAACGACGACGTACAGATTTGAACTCTCTATCTCGTATCACGAGAATTTCTTTGAGCATGAGAAACGGTCTCTTTGACGGTTACTCGAAGTTCGCCTTTTCGCCGGTCCGTCGTTCGCAGTAAGTAACGAGTAGAAACGAAGGAAGAAAAGAAGAGAAGCGAATTGAATCGGACTCGTTTTCGCCGAAGGTTTCTTTCGCCTTCTTTTTCTTACGTTGTTTGAGTATTTTTAGAATGATCGATTAGCTTGTTAGCTACGAGATCTCAATGATGCCAATCCTTTAATCAATCTTTCTTGTTTCTATTTCAAAACTATGAGATTTTATTGAGACGAAATGAAATTATACGCAGCATGTTTATCTCACCGATTTACCCTTTTTTTTACACGGTTTTCGATTAACTTTGTTTATTCAGAGTTATACGATATTTTTTATTTCGTACAAGTTTATTAATTTTTAAAAATTTAATGTATACCATAAAAGGTACTGCGATAAGCGAAGTAAAATGCTTTAATGAATTCATTGCTATCTTTTAAATTACTTCGTGTATAGTATAAAACAAGCGTTCTATATATTTATGTTATATTATTTGCATGACTTTTTTTACACGATTTTCTTTTACTCGTTCCGCTTTCACCGTATAAAATAAGGGTCAGATATCCATCAACCGATGCGTATTAATTTAATTAATCCACTGGAACGAATAAAATCCATGATCCTCTAGCCAGAGATCAAGATGAAGGATTCTTTTTACTCCTTACACGTGTGCTCGAGAAATAAAATATCATTAGGAGTACAGAAACGAAGCAATCATTCTAATGAGCCGCGTGTTATCGGCGCTTTAGTGAGTTCTTCCTTCTCGTGCCGCAAAAGAGGTCTCTCCTTCTATCTCTTTTTACGAAATTACGCGATAATATCGATCCGGGAGGAATTCGATCCGGTACGGATAATGAGATCGGATGTGTAGTAGCGCGCCGGTGCGCGATCGTCGACGATAGAGCGCCTTCCTTGGCGGATTATGGTACGCGAACGCCATTTCTTCGTAGTTCTCGATCGGAGATTAAAGGATCGCGTAAAGCAGACGAGGCCTAGCGCCTTACTTCCTGTCATTTAGCGGGAAAAGTGGAAGAGAAACTTTTATCGATGATTTCTAAGCACTCTACGCAAATTAACCGTTCGTAGTTTCGTGGTTGAAAAGAAAAACTTTGAGGAGGGGATGAGTGTCTAGGTTCGTTATTAAAAAACTACAGAAAGTAGGAGCAACGCGATTTATCGTATCCCGTTCCACTCTGCGACGCAAAATTACTAATACTGATTAGTTCCCGAACGATCCAAGTATATCCAATTACGTGGTCGCTCGCATGTCGCTTCGTTCGTCCACCTTAATCCCGTGGAATAATTTGTTTTGGCTGCACGTCATGCTCGTCACTCGCCACTAAAATATACCTACCAACTCCTAAGATCAACGCATCGTGTATATAGGTACTACATTTATATTCGCCACGCAAGATATCGTAGATGTATTTAGAAGATAGATATCGGTGCGTATGCCGAAGGTTCTTCCAAGTCGTGATTTTGGTACGAGCAGGAGAACGATGAATCAATTATCTCGCGAGAGAAGCTTCGTGAAACGATTTCGACGATTAAGCGGATTCGTCTCGCCTGTGCATCCTCTCGTTCGTCTCTTCGTCCGACGGCATTTGCCACCGTCGAGCGAGACCCTCTCTCGGATAATTTCCCAACGACGTGCAACCCCTGGAATTGGAGATACGAAGACTCTGAAAGCTTGCGAATGGAGGAACCGGATTAATCTATTCTCTGTATCGCGACGGAAATCATCTTTCGACGTTTCTCTCGTGAATTCGACTTAACACGTATTTAGATCGTTTCAAAGGTTTCTACGTAAATTTATTTAACGATAATGAAAGATACATTCGGCGTGCATCTTAAGTAAAGATGTATGAAAGCTTTTGACACGGAGGAATTTCTAATGAACCTTTGGGTTTATATAATTTTATTAATAATTTCCTTCAGAATAAACGTGTGGTAGAATTTATTATCACATCTATATCAAACTTACACTTTTTATGACTGATGCTTATATTCTTGTAAATATCGATAAACAATGTTAATATAAATTTATAACAACTCATAGCATTCAACGTATTAACCCTTTACAAGCACTGGTCCATATTTCAACCACTTCTAGGTATACTCATTTTTAAAAAGCTCGATTCATGCTCACTGAATCTTAATTAGCAAGCATAAATCATAAAAAGTGTTGCGCTATAAAGACTTGAAGAAATTTTTGCTCCTACCTACAAAACGATTTAGTTCAACCCGGTTTCACTTTTATACCAAGATTACCTGTACCTAAATCATCTCGTCCGCTACCATTCTTTTCGACGGTGCAATTCCTTTTATTCGAAGAAAAAGCGAAGAGAGAGAGAAAAGTCGAAGGTTATACGGGCTCAACGAACGGAGAAAAGACACTCGTCGCGGTGAAAGAGCTGATACTTTTACTTCGCATTCCGAGCGGCACTTCGCATAGGATACTCGTGGAAAGACCCGAGCGTTTTTGGTAAGAGGTCGCGTACGGGTCTCCGGGTCGTTGAACACGATTCTTCTCTACTCGACGGCGCCTCGACTTCTCTTGTACAGTACCCATACATACGTATACCTTTCCTACCTTTGCACTCGGCCCGTGCTCGAAGCGCCGTAATTCTCGGTTTTACAGCACGCAACTCGACCCAATCACGAAGTTCAACGACCTCCCGGCCCGAGATACCCCCATGATATTAAGCGTTACGCCGTGATCGCGCGTTGATAACGAAATTCAAACGATTTCAACTTTCTTCCAAGCTTTAGAAATCGTTTAACCCCCACCCGACGAAAGTCTAGACCGTGTATCTCGTGTTGTAACGACCCTTATTATCCTTTAATTCGGAATCTCGAAAGTTGTACGATATTACGTGTACTGTTAGCACGCTCCGTAGTACCGGTAGTAGAATCTTTGCGTCTATCAAAAAGCTACCTCGCAATGGGATGGCTCTTTAAAAAGGTTTTGTAACGTCGACCAGACTCGATCGGTATTAGCTGCTCGTCGAATCTAATGGCTAACTGGCATGTTCGCTTCGTGAATTATTGCTTCCGTTAGTTAATGCGTTCGTTGAGATCAAACACGATAATCCACTCATCGTGAATCATCGGAACGAAATTGTAATGTATATAGGTAGCTAACCCCCGTGAATGAAACTTATCGATATTATTATCTAGATAGAGAAACGTGGTTGTTGTATTCATTGAAATTATCGAGAAAGCGAGGTTTTATTAATAAGGAAGGTCGTAGGTCACCCCGAAAGAATCATTTTCAGATTCGATTCGGACCGATGGCGTTAACGTACTTACGTGGAACGGTGGACGCGAAAGGCCGGTTAGAAAGCCCGGATTTACTCTCCCTCTTTTTCTCTCTCTTTATATTTTCCACGTAGAAAGAGAGAGCACGGAGAGCAAATTTGTCCAACAGCCTCCGGCACACTCTGAATTCGTATGTTGGGACGAGTGCAAAGGTGAAAAGGACGTTTTCGATCGAGTACGAGTCGCGATCACACTTTTCCACGAGAGCGAGGAGCGCGTTACCCTGGCTTTTTCCGAGTCCGTCGAGTACTCCCAGAGAGAAATGAAATTTTTTAAAGAGTTAACGTTGTTTTTGCCCTCGGGTTCTTTTAATTTATATTAAAATAATAAACAGGTTTACTGATTGTAGGTATATAAAAAAAAAAAAAACATTATTGGACAGAATAATTCCATAGTTATTCGTGATAAAACAATTTTATTATCGCGATACTCGTGAATTAATTTAAAAAAGATCTCGACGTACACGTATTTATTGGAAAAAAGTCGATATCCCTCTACTTTGGTAGCTGTATAGCATTACCAGGATCGTTTAGAATTTTTCTCCCACAAAAAATGTTCGCCTATATAGCAAAAGGAATTGAAAATCACCGAAATTCAAAGCGAGTTAGAAGTAGAAGCGCACGATCGCACGTCCACTGACTTCATGCTCCATTTCGTTGACGCAAGGACTCGCAAAAAGAACGGGGGTTGGAAAGCACGAGAGCACGAACGGGAGATTAAAAGGCGATCCATCGAAGCGTTAGTTCGGTATTGTCCAGCTCCGCGACGTCGCTCGATCGGAGTAGGGACCCTTTTCATTTCCTTTCTCTCTCTCTCACTCTCGATCTCCTTTTCTTCTTCGCTCGATGATTGTCGGACAGTGGACTGCCAGAGTCTTTTTATAAACCTTAGGTGTATAATACTGACGGACGTGGCGGAACAAGACGAGAGACTTGCTGTTTGATTTGAGAAAGGTAGGGGAATGAAAGAGAGAGAAGGAGAAAATCAAATGTCGTCTCGATGAATGGATCCGGAATAGCACCTCTTTTGTATTCCCCCCACTCAATTCTTGCCTCGAGAAAGGCGTGTCCTTCTTCGATACACTCGATCGATAGATCACGATAGATAGATCGAAAGACGAAGCGCCGCTCGAGCGGATTAAAGAGATAGAGTGTGCCGTTGGCTCGTAACGATGCAAAGTCGACGGTGAATTTCTTGCCGATAAGTAGATACGTCAACGAATGATCGAGAAAAGGGATAATACCTATGATCGACGTTCCATAGCTTTCTATTGTATCACCTTTCTGCAGTAACTTACTATGTAGATACATATTACTTTGAAACTGTTATTCTATTTTTCAGGGTGTGCCGTAAAGTTTTTTGAAAATGTGTTATTGCTTTGAGAAATAATATTTATTATTAATTAACATATTTATTAAAAATTCATCTTGCTCTTCTGGATAATTATTTTCCAAAAAAAAAGTAGACTATCTATTAATATGTATGAAAAATTTATTTATAAAATTATTATTCAAAAGATGGGAGTTCTCTTCTGATATAATTCGTTGCTATCGGGATATGCGGAAAGGAGGAGAATGGATTTTCGTTTCCGAGACTGAAACATACAGACCGGTTTCTATCGTGGCGTGAATGTCTACCGAAACGACTGTTCCTGAGTAGTTAGCGAACTCTCTCTCCCCCTTCCTCTTCTTCTCTTTCTGTCTCTCTTTCTCTTTAAACCAGATACGCGTTCCTTAATTTGCGTAGCGTCTATTCGAATATAACTTCGATCATTATACGCATGTAGAATCGTTCTAATTAGATAGGCAAACTTCGCGATTCGCGTTCCGTATTTCAAACAACAGTTTCCTAATTTGGAACAACAGCGTCGTACACGGCGCATCTCTCGTCGCGTCGGCCTCCAATTATCTTAATAATATTCATCGTGTTAATTTGAGGTTGTTGTCAATGGTTTATTTTTTTATTTTTTTTTTCGTCTTGACACTAATTCGTGCAGAACAAATTCACTTGGAGGGGAAAGGGGATTTTTTGAATGGTTTAAAGGTAGAAAGAAAATGTGGAAGAAGGAAGAAATATGCATGCACGGAAAGCATCGCGTTATAATATTTTGTTATCAAGGTGGACGTGTCTACAAGGTGGGAAGTAGAAAATTGTATTTAACAATTTTGCGGCCGGTTGTAGTGACGGGGGAACCTGGATTCTGTTCACTATTTTCTAAAGTCTATGGCAAGCATAAATATGAGAGAAGATAAAAGATATTGAACAATATCCTTAAAATGTAAACTTACGTGGTGAAAGATTGTAAACGCTTATCTACCGTGCGTTAATGGTAGAAGAAATCGTTCAGCGATTTTAAATATAAACCTTATGAAAAACCCAGCTTTGAAAAATAAAAAGGATATTACTGAAAATATATAATCACAAGAAATGATTTGAATACGCACGAAAGTGATGAAATGAAGTAATTACGAGTAAAAATATGCAAAAGTAATTTTGATGAGTAATTTTAACATAAAATTGTAACATAACGCGTTTGGTGCAATTCTGTAAACTAATCCAACTACATATGTATACATTTTATCCTTAATTTAATGAATGAAAAATGTAACACCGCAAAACATCATAGTCGTAACGAAATAATATTTCGCGTTAATTCCAACGTGTTACTTTTGTTTGAAATTTCTCATTAGGTGAGGCGAGCTACGTGGCGGCGACTCTTTTCGTAAAAGAACCGCCACCGCTCAAATTTCTTTTTCGCAGTGTCCTGTCTCTACTGTTTGCAGCAACGGCCAACGTGCTTCTCGTTATTTCTTTTCGGATAATTTAGTTGAAAAGAACGAGACAACGCGAGAGGATGCTGCGAATTTGTGGTAGAGAAAAAGAGAGGTCGAGGGGGGTGAACTTTACAGGGATGCACGAGCAGTGCGTAAATTCATATTTGACGATATTACGTTTCGTTAAACCGAATTTTGCTTGCGTACGTAGTTAGACTTTACGTTACATTAGCCGATTTAACGATTCCTCTTTTTCGACATTGATTTGCAATTATTACTTTTGACTTTTCATTCGTCGATGACTTTAATTGACTCATCATCCACGAGATCAATATTTTAATTTCTATACAACGATAACGCAAATTAAATTTTTTTACGACTATATTCGATGTAGGATTTGGTACGATAAAATAATGAATTTTCGATATAAATTCGTCCCGTTCGAATAATCTCGCCTGTTTCGGCTTACGTGCAGTGGTATAGAGAAAGATAAAATTTAAAGAACTCGATGACTGGAAATAAGAAAGAAAAAGACCAAGAGAAGAAGCACGGGATGCGTTATTTGCCTTGCGTTAGCATACTTCCTCCCACACTGCCAGCATAAAGTCGGTAATCCTCTAGCGGCGCAAATTAAATGCATAAGTAAATCCAATGCTCTTCGCCTTGCGTGCGAGCTGTGCAGAGATAGAAGATGGTAAAAAAAGGGAAAGCTGTTGGCGAAGCTCGAGAGAGAGAGAGAAAAACGAAGCCGAGCGATTTTCTCGTTTACCAAAAGCCACGATGCGATAAAGTGGAATGTATAATTCTAGTTATATCGAATCGGCAGTGATAAGCCACTGAAATAGTTCCATTTTTTGATTTATTTGAACAGAAAAAGAGAAAAAAAAAGGGTAAGAGAGAGAGAACGGGAAATCGAAAGAAAGAATCGCAAAGGTTTTACCATTCTTGCGTTAAATCGGAGGAGAAACGTTTTATCTTCCTTCCCCTATCTAACCATTTTTCGTTTCACCCTTATTTTCTTACACCGAGGCATTACGCTGATCCTCATTTTTGTTAATTAAAGTGAACTTCGAGCGACGAGGACCTAGCAGAGAAGGAAGTTCTTGCCAGAAAATATTTAGCCGTTCTCCGTTGGATCGTGACAAATGGATGAACCGGATGATAGATGAGAAACTGTACAGAGTCGTTGCCTTTAGGTTGCTACCAGTTTGTATTTACTCGTAGTTTCTTCTCATAATTTACATCGGCTAATAGAGTCTGCCTCCGCCCTCTTACTCCGTTCCATGCTAGAAGAAAATCTACGATAATCTCGATACACCGTTAAAACGTTGAAGGCTTTTCGACGGCTCGTTTCTTTCAACGTCTTCTTCCAGCTTGGAGGAAGAAATCTCTGTGAAAAACCTAATATCTTTGAGCCGTTATCGGATGAGAACAAATTGTAGGCGCGGGTTATAAAGTTTTCTACGTCATTTTCACATACCTCGTGCCATGGTAAGCCGGTGTAGAGGAAAGGACGCTTTGTTTGACTAGAAAGAGATAACAGGCTAAAGGCTTGATAATCCTCGAGCACTATCCACCCTACCACTATCACCAAGACCGTCTACTCTCCGGCATAAAACAGTTAGGCGTTCAAAATTCCAAACTCGGCCCAGGACTAATTACGCTTTACCAACAAATGCAAGTCATAGAGAGAGAGAGAGAGAAAGGCAAAGAGGTAGAGACAAGGGTCGGTCGAAGAGTGGGGGTAAGCGCGAGTGGCTCCTCGTTTTCTCCTGGACACAATGCCGGAGAGGGCCCGCGGTTTATTTAACATGCTTTTGTCGTGCCTCGCGGTCCTCGCAGTTTTCGACTAAAAAGCACCGCGAAACCACGAATCCCGCAACGTGTTTTTAATTAAATGGCGATTTAATTAAACCATTTAATTAAATTCAAGTAAGCTACGACGACGCTGGACTCTCTCTCTCTCTTTCACCTCTTGCCTCTCTTCACATTTTTTTCTCTTTTTCTCTTCCCTCTTTTTTTTTATTCTACCTCCCTTTTGTCAAGGATCCTTTTTGTCCTTCAAGCCTTTCTTTTCACCAACCGTGGGGGAATATGGGAAAATCGCGAGGCAAATAACGCCACCGATGAGCGCCGTTCCATCTCTTTTTTAAAGAGGTCCGGTCAAACTTTCCATCCGCGAATCCCGTTGCCACGGAAACCAGCCATTCTTTCTCTCTGTTTCTTTCACGCACTTTTTTTTTTTTTTATTCTCTAACAGAAAGAGGTCAATTCACGTGGAAATATTGCGCGAATGTTATTGGTGATATCGTATTGTATAATGTTCGCCTGCAGAAATTGGATAAAAAATTGTATTAATTCTTATTACAAACGTAGGAAGATAATATTTAATACGATAACGAAAAATCGTCAATTTCGGGTATTCAGAATTTTTTGCAACCAGATCCTACGTTAAGAGAAATGTCACAGAGATATTCTATTTAACTGTACTCTTGCTCCGAAAGTTTGGAGTTGAGAAATCGTCGATGCGTGCATAACGCGTGACTCGAATCACACGGGCGGTTAATTACTCCGATTTCGATCACCCAATTATCTCTTCCCGATCTCTTCGCGTTCGTTAGCGCGTCCGACATGCATAATTGAAGAGATGCAATGAAGGAAAGGGAAATGAACCAACATGTCGGGATAATCTTAATTACTTACAATAAAATATTAAGTCCGGTGAAAGCCGGCCTCGTACTAATATAAAAAAAAATTATTTGATCGTTAATGATATATCAGTTAATCGATCCCAATTACAAGATTTTTTTTACTCTCGTCTCTAATGGTGAAAGGAGTACCGAACATTTTTCACGAATCTTTATTGAACCCATTAGTTTTAAGGTCAGAAAAAAAACTAATTTGATGTTTTTACTGCATTTTATTATTAAACGTATATACAAATAGTTGTATGTCAAGTTAACAAAAATACAAGTTTTGTAATTTTGTACAAGTATAATTTTTTACATATTGGGATGTTCGTGAAACAAATATTATTACTTGGTGTGGACTAGTTCGAAACAGTTTGACAAAATCATCTCAGTCAATGACATATTTAAAAAAATGTTTCGTTTTCGCAATATTGAGGATTAGATAATAGGTTAACAGAATTAAGACAAATAGAATCCTTAAAAAATAATTTATATATTTGACAAATAATCCAGTGTACGTCCGTATAAAACGGAAAAGGATCTAGAGAAATCGCGAACACGTGTAAGAATAAAATGGGGAAAAGGAAGATTTAAATACGTGAACTACGATCCTATGCTCGGCTTTAATCGGAGAGATCCAAGGGACCGTATAACTGCAGTCGTCGTATCCAATTCCGTAGGCGTGATTAATTCTTCGATTCGACGTCGTGGTAGCAGCTCGATTAATCACCCTGATTGCCGACGGATGCATCGAAACCGATCGATTCTCGAGAGACGTCGATGCGTTCGCGGTCTGCTTACACACGAGCACCCATACGTACATCTTGCCTTTGTAATATCGACGAGAGTATAGCCAGCGTGATCGTTGCCGTGATCTCTCCTCTATTCTCTTCGCTATAATGATAATTAAAAGGACAATGTAAGTCTCTGAGCAAGATCTTGATTTAATTTCTTCGGACAACTTACGAATCGCTTCCGTGTTTCTCCGATTATATCAAGCAGTCAAGAATGTTATGTCGTGAATCGCGAATAATGTAAATAATAACTTTATTATTATTACATTGCTGTGCTCTATCCTAACGAGAGGATAATTTATAAATTGCATTTTTATAAAATTCAATAACCTTAAATTGATCAATGAACGGTAACATTTTTTTGGTCACAAATTAATACTTTAGTAGAAAGTGAAGTAATATAAGACAGATTATATTATTCAAGCATTTTCATTTTTAACCCAATTTTTGTATCTTTTGAAGTAGCTGTTATTTCAATACCGAGATATACGTAAATTGGATTGAACCAGTAACAATAATAAAAGTATTCACCTAGATATCTAGTGACAGCGGCAATTGCGTTTCAAAACAAAGCCAAATATCAAAGGCGTCGCTGGGCCGTCGGAAAGGCAACAGTCGCGTAACGACACTTGTTACGTCCCGTAACCCACAGACGACTCCAAAGTACTCCGATAGATGTCTCATCCTCTTTCCTAATTCTCGAAACCACTCAAATATCACCCTATAACAATATATAGAACTCCTAAACTACCTGACCATAGCGTCTGGGATAGGGTCCGCCTGCATCAGCCCCACTGATGAGTCTGCAGTCGGACCCAAGACGAAACGCACTTTCCTTTCCCTTTCCTTTTCTAACACCAAACCATCTCCTCAACACCACCATTTCCAAAGGAGTTTCTTCGGAGGACGAATCCGTTACGCGTCCTGAGACCATCGGAATCCGGCACGTAACACACTCGAAGACGAACGACGCTAAAGACGAACTTATACACTTATATTTCTTTGTGTTTCTTTTATATCCAGTTCTATTAAAATAAACCTTTTTAATAATATTTTATCTTACCGATATACACTATATCAAAAAACTTTAAAACGATCTTCGTTCTTTTATTTAATCTTTTTTAATAAGCTTTTTACGAGTTGTCGAAAAAAGACACGTCTAGCAACCCGGTTGCTTACCGTTAACTTATACGAGGCGAACGCATCGGATGTAAAATCTCGGCTTGTCCCGTTAGAAAATCAATAATGTACGCCGTGACGTGACCGTCAATCGAGTCGTTATGCATCGATGGATTACGGCGAAGCAACGACGATGAATACGCCGCCCATTGTCCCATCGGGCACACACGGTAATACTTCTCTTTCGAAACGTTAATCACTTTAAACGTCATTTATTTACAACGTTAGCGATTAGTTTGTAAAACGGTCGAATTCGAGGGCTCGTTACGAATAAATGGAATAATAATTAATTCCTGGCTGGACGTCCTCTCGTGAGTCTTTTAATTAGAGTACAGCGTGGCAAATTTTATCATGTTAACCTCGTACTTTTATTATTTATTATTTTCATTTCGGCCCTGTTCATCGTCGACCAACCAAAATCATGTAGCTCTATCTCTCTTCCACACATTTACGTGGAAAATTGAATAGCCTGTAAAGCCTTCGATATCTATTAACTTTGTGCGGTAATGAGAGAGAGTCACCGACCACAATTTGGTGTCGGCTTGCGCACACCAAAAGGGACGCGTTGATGGAAGTCGCTTTAGTGCGGTATAGCCGAACCAGTAATTAAGATCGTGTAAAACGTGGTATAAATAATCGACGAAAAAAAGATCCTTTTAAACTTGGAATATTGAGATGGTACCTTTAGAGAGCCGCCAAATTGTTTTCGTAATCGATATTTCCTATTATAATATCTCGAGCGTTTGGAATTATAGCAAAGTCAATCTAGGTACTCGGGATGGAAACTGCTAGCATACTTCAAAATCTATCATCGTTATAGATTTTAGGAGACGCAAATATCGCTTATTACCATCGACGCAAACTCGAAGTGAAAACTAGAGGAGATAGGATCAAGGAGCTCCACTCATCGAAGTGGGTGTCTCCGTTTTCCGGGTAGACCGTAATTATCGAGGGGTAGGGAGAACGATGAACGATCTTTGCTTCCTCTCGCGAACAAGAAGACAGCTCGAATGGCCTTACTTTATGGATAACGAAGAAATCGCTTCGGGAAGGAGGAAAGCAGGAATTTAAAAAGAAGAAACTATGAAAAACGAAAAAAAGGAAGGCAAAAGGAGAAAGGGTTAATTCCTCTTAAGGGTTTGCCACTCCCATTGCTATCCGCCAAAAGGAGTAAAAGAAAATAAAGGAAGATACCGATCGATCACAGAAGCCGATCAAGCGGAATAACGACGGAGTCTCCTTCGTGAAACGCGTGTAGTCGTGCAAGGTGAACCGTACATGCATACGCACGTGTACCAACAAGGATTCATCCGCGACGATCTTTCTTCTTCGATGCACGTACCTCTTCTCTATATCGAGACCCATCGTCTTTATATTTTCCATCTTCTAGTAAAAGATGCTCTTAAGTACTCTCTCGAGTGATCTCACAAAAATTATGGACTTTTGAATTTGTATCTATAACTTTCTAGATTGCTATTCGTTTTCCAATAATAAGAAAGATGGTAAAGAAATATAGGAAATATGATACTACTGATACTGTCAGGATTTGATATAAATATAAATCGAATATTTTCATACTCACATTTCTTTATTAACGAGCAAAGTTACAAATACTTAAAGTAATAACAAACATTTCATACACTTTAAATACAAACTTGCATAGAAAAGAAAAAGTACAAGCAAACAAGCTAGAGTTTAAATAACCACGAATCGTCACGCGAAGAAAGGATAAAGGACTACCGGGAAAGCTCGAGTCCATAGAAGACTACACATCCCAAGCAATGATTATTAAGTGGATACAGGCACGATCCATAGCTAGTACAACGTAGAGTACTAGAAGCTTGTAGAAGACGCAGCTGTACGGCGTTCGCGGCAACGTTCCTCGATTCGCGGAGAAGCAATTAAGAAGGTTGGCATGATGCGAGAGAGCTGGACGTGTGTCATGAGTAAAACGTCCGTCGACGACGATGACGAGAACGAACGAACGAACGTCGTCCTTTTCGTGAGAAGCAAGCATCTTCCAGGAATAAGTCTCGAAATTACGAGAAGCGAAGGACGTCTTGACGTGAGCCGCGAACAGCGTTACCGTGAGCTTTAAAGGTTGTAATTTAACGTGCTCATTAATATTCCACCTTTGGGTTGGGATTATTATGGTCTCGATCGCTCCGATTTTCACCGGTCTTTTCCAAGTTGATTTTCAATCAAGCATTTTTCGTAGAAACGAATCCGACGTTCTATCTTCTCGTTTATAATATCACGTCGACGAGCGATACTTTATATGGTAATCGATAGATGAACGAGACGTAAAGAGGTCAGAGATAGAGGATAGAGTTAACCAAGAAGAAATGAAATCTGCTATGCGGGTTGGTATGTCCAGGAAAAAGAGTCTGGATCGTTCGAAGATTACTTCGTTTGGTTCAAAGATTACTTCATTACGAGAAGGGTATCGAGAATCGATGCATCCGCCATGAAGAATAACGCGAAAAGTTGCGAAGGGGATGGTGAGTAGGTTAAAGGAGTGGGGACGAGGAAGGAAAGTAAGGAGATAGTATCACGATTAATAATAGGTTTCCCAGTCGGTGTTTGCCCGGCCTCGATGCAACAACACGAAGATGGACTTCCGTGCGTCACTCCCTTTCATCTATCACATCGAGGGTATAACCTCTGGTTAGCTCTCGGACTCGGCTGAATTCACCTCCGAGCTCTCGTTTATACGTCGTCTTATCATTGAAGAAGGCGCGGGCAAACACCGTCTCCTTCTCTCTCGATGCATCGCGTGCAGCCATGAAGGAACGTACAGGGACTGCACCCTTCTCTCTTTTTTTTAAACCTCTTCCTCGTATTCCTACTCGGCCTTCGCTCGCCAACTCGAGATTTAGTGCCTTTGGCTACCATGAAACGATCATCGTTCGAACTGGACAGCCTCGGCGTAGACATCGACCGAACGGATCGTTTATTAATTACGGAAGATTTAATGGAGGGAAAAGGGCGGATAGATCGACTAGCTATCGAGAGCAGTCGAGGTCACCGAACTCGTTCTCCATTATTAGTTTCCTTTTATCTTGTATCAAGAGTGGTGGGAGAAAGTGATCCACGCTTCTTCTAGTCTCTACCTCTCTATTTCTAAAGGTTTCTTAGTCTGGACGATTCGTTACATAGATATTTTATTATTGTTACATGCCTTTATCGAAGTCAAGCTGCTGCGAGAACAAGTTTTTCTCTTCGAAACTACACGCGTAACATTTCGCGAGTCTGAGATTCGGATCGAAAACACCTGGACTATGATCTCGCGTAGGTGTGCGTTGGCGGTTACGGTACGCATACTTGTGCACTTATGCGAAGCTGGTTCATTAGTATCCATCGATACCAAGCCTCGTATAATCCTAGAGAGTAATACGAACGTTTTCTCTTTTAGTATTTTATATTTGAGTTTTTATACGGTATCATCGAATCACTTTATATCGAGAGATTGACATTTAATCCCTTCTTTTATAAATATCATTACGGTCGAAATATAATCTTTTCTTTGTTTGCATTTGGTTTTCTCCTTTGGCAAATTCTCGCTTCCACCTGCAGCCAGCATAATCCAACATAATCTTATGCTCGCTAGTTGGTAGGTATAGAAAAGTAGCGGCAAGGGTAAACCATTCGCGTCGGCTAGCAGCTGGCGACCGGCGATTCGCGGTGATAATCAACGGTAAAGAGAGAGAGAGAGAGAAAGCACTCGCGTGCAAACATGTACCGGGTGAACCTGTACATACACGGAATGCCTTCGTGAAAACTGGCGTCTAGCCATAGCACGAAGTTCTGCTTCGACCGCAGCTACCACTGTGGATGATTTACGTGTCTCCAATAGCAGCTAGTCCGTAGTATCGCGACCCTACCCACGCGTCGATTCAAAGGTATGCTTTTAAAACTGCCTCGTATTATTCTCTCTCGCTCTCTCTCTCTCTTTCTTTCTTTCTGTCTCCGTTTCGCTCGAACATGCGATTGTCGCGACGTTAACCGCATGTAATAGGTTAATTAAAGATGGTAGCTGGCTTTATGGAGTCACGTTTATTTTCAGTCCCTTTTAATGGAGCTTTTTAATGGTACATTGAATTTTCTAATAGTACCTTTTCGGATGTTAATTGCGAAAAATGCATTCATTTTAATAATTTCATTCTTCTTTCTCCATGGGAACATTTTCTCGAGATCATTACTAGCGTTACTCGAACTTTCCTTTATGCTCCGATCTAAAATAATTCCACTTTGCAGAAATATGTCGTTTCATTAAACCTTTGAACGTTATTTTCTCTGATCTCTTTTTCGTTTTCTTTTTTTTAATGCGTTTTTCGTTGATCACTTATCGCGTACAGTGGGATTAAATCTAATACCACCGTTGACGTCGAAATATTTTTGTGCACGAGAGAGAGAAAAGTTATGTCGTTTATCGTTTCGTTTATCTCGAGCGTGCTTTATGAATTCATCCTTCGAGAAGGGGAAAAAAAAGAAGAATGGACAGATGTTTCCGCCATAAAAGCGGCATCAAGGATCGTTAGAACGCATTTTCCCTCGTTTCGTTACTCTCGGCATTCGTCGTATTCCTGGCCTCCCTCGGAAAGGGACTCGGAGGAAAGGACTCTCGAGGTTCTCGCGAAACGTATTTCTTCTTAAGCCCACCTTAAATTACGGGCTTGTTCGTTTTAGGACACACTCTCTCTCGTTCGCTGCGGCCATGCCTCGTTTCTGGGAAACGATGCACCTGTACCAACGACTTTCATGATCATTACTTCTTCCATAGAACTCTACTCGAACCCTTCCTCCTATTACGAACTCTCCGTGGTGTTATACTTAAGATTCTATGTTTTACTTGTTTGCTCGCGTGCTCTCAAATTTCCCGAAGAATGGGAAAGAGAGAGACTCATAAATGATTTAACAATTACGAGCATACATTCGGTAGATTATATATATAGGTATTTATACGTCGAATACTTTGGAAAATCTCATATAACCCACCGTCATAGTGCTTTTATAAAATCCATTAAAGGGATAAACCTCCGTCTATAAAATACGTATAAAACGATACGCGAGAAAGAGTATGGTGTTCGGTCGGCTATCTTCGAAACGGAGCTCGAGACGTGCTCCTAAATCTCTTACAAGTTTCAACCAGAGAAAGAGAGAGGGAGAGATCTTATTTTTCGCAGAGCCTCCCGAAGGATTTGTCTCGCTTTTATCTCGTTACTTTCGTCGCTCTGGCGTACCTCGAACGCGCCGCTGCCCAGCCCGAACGAGGTTGCAAAAGTAATCCGAGATAAATGAAACAAGAGCGTTAAGGTGGAGAGCTTCGAGAGAGAAAAGAAGTGGTGGTAGGGAAGGGGGGTTATAAATGTGCAGGAAGTCCGTGGGTCATCGTAGAAGTTCCATCACAGTTTCCACCGTTGATCCGTGCCGCGAGCTACTTCCGATCTCTTTCTCTCGATACTTCAATTAGTTGAAAGTACAGCAAACGACATCGGCCGTGATAGAACCGGCCGATATAGCCGAGAGATTCAGTTCTACCCTATCTACCGTTACCTAGTATCCACCTCTTCTTTTTTTCCTTCTACTTTTCCTTATGGCCATCTTTCGATAACTTCGCGCCATTACTCTTCTCTCTCTCTTTCTTCCTAGGTATACACGCTTCTTGAAACTCACTTCTTCTCAATCGATTTTCATTAGTTTGATTATATCCTCGAGAACGAGTCTTTCCGATATGATTTTGTGGGTTACAATTAAGAACTTTTGATCGAGTTTATCTCGAAACAAAGTATTGGTATATTGTTTTTCTAACTACTGGTATTAAATCAAGATTATAATTTGTCGTGTAGCCTGTAATATAGCTCGAGTCGTTATAATTTTGTGGCAAAAAGCCACGAGACTCCGATTAAGGGCCAATTAAAACGCAGCTAGTTAAGCCAACGCCATTATCGATTCATAGGCGGAGTTACGTAAGTACGAGAAGAAGAGACTAAGGGAAGCAACTTCCCTCCTTCTCTCTCTCTCTCTCCTTTACCTTCCTGCCCTTCTTGTTGAGCCTCTTACGTAAGTGGAACTTCCGCATGCGATAATCACGGCACGGCTTTATAATTTAGCCAGAGAGTCGGCCAATTTTCGGATATAAATCATACCACCAGCCGGAGGTGACTCGTGGTTTTTCGTGAATTTAAAAAAGGGAATAAATTAAAATCGCTAGTAAGAATCTTTTAAAGTCGCAGGATCATAAATCTTGTATTGAATTTCGGAGGTTGTCGCTCTTGATAATAGTGGTAATTCATTCTCGGTTAATAAAGATAAAAAATGTTTCACGTGCTGCTGTAGTTCCTTGACGGAATTCTTACGTTAAAAAAGTGAGATAAATAATAAAGCTCGAATATTATCTAAAATCACGAGGATTTATTTCGGTCACGTAAAAGGCAAGTACAACGAGACGTTAATGCGGATACGTAGAGTGACACCAGGGAAGATGATGCATCGTTCGTTCGATATCTGGGTTCACAAAACGGAGCAATAAAATATCTGAGGCCAGAGCAGGGGATACAGAATGACGAGCATGAGCCAGCTTAAATATCTAGCGGCTGTGGAGGTTGCACGAGGTCAAAATTAAATCCGGTGTTGCTCAAAGGTTGGGCGTCGGTCGAATATACCGTGGAAGAAATTGTTTCTTACTTTAATGGAACGGGACGAGAGAAATATTGCAATTATTAGAGAAAAGAGAGAATTTTTGAGAGATTTTTATTTTATTATGTTTTTCCGAGTGTAGTCTTTTCTAATTGCTTCGTCAGCAACGATGATTCTCGAGAATTCACGTTTGACATCGAGGTACAAACATCGACTACCGTGTACTCGTCGACGATAACTACCTCTCGTGATTATTGGCTGTGACTACTGGCAAAGACTCTTGGCTGTGACTATTGGCACGTACCAGGTTCTTTTTCCAAGTACTCCTCTCACTATTCTACGACTAATATCTGTCAATTTTTCTTGCAAAACGTTTTACTCTTTTTAAAGTGTCGCCATTTCCTAGGAACAATTTTATGAGATCTCGAAATTGTATTGACTCGAGAGATAGACCGAAGAGAAGCAAGATAATTTTGGTAGCGAGAAAGGGCCGAGCAGCTTCTTTTTTTCCCCCTTCCCTTTCAATTTAGATCTCTTTCTCTCTCCCTCTTCTTTGCAATGGAAAAAGTGAATAAGGAAACGCGGTAAGATTCGCACCGAGATCCTCGGATCGAGAAAATGGGGAAGATCGGATTTTCTATCTTCTTTAGCGGATTTCCCGAGGATCTCGTAAAGGATTTATTTTCGTGAATCAGAGAAGCGAGCGGCCGGTGACACGTCTCGCGGATTTTCACGATAAGAACTGCTTACTAGGGGAACGTCCATATGCGAATTTACGTTAAGAAGTATTGCTTATAATTTAGATAAAATAACTTAAAAAATATCATTGATATTGTAAATTTATGATACGATGACTCGTGATATTTCGATTAAAATTCACGAGAACTAGTGCTTTTGAAAAGGATAGAAACTTTCGTGGCATTGAAAGAAAGGATTTAACGTGCCATGGCTCGAATATACAGACGAACGTACCATTCAATTTCTGAAACCAGACCTGAAACCAATTAATAGTTGTATAATTTCATGTCTTTCAACCCCTATACGCTCTTGAACAGCCTTTCCATAACTCTTCGACGATAGATGGATGGATGGATAGAATATATATGGTAATGTTTCTACCACACGTTTTCGTCGACCCTTACAAGCCGTGATTACGGTGCCACCGGACGAGGAAACTCTCATCAGGTTTGATACATTTACTCAAACTGTTGCAATGGAAAGGGACGCGTAAACCTTCTCCTTCTCTCTCGTTTCGAACTCGAAAACATCGTGACGCAATTAAATTCGTGAATCCTTCAAAGGGCACATGTAGAAAACTTGTTCGTTCCTGTAGTTTATGATGTACGTGTGTCGTACGAAAGTAATTAGGTAGACCAGTAAATTTCTATAAATATTCCATCGGTAGGTATTAATAAATATTAACAACTTTGCAGTCAGTGACGTAAGATTACATCGTTTGGTAAGCAATTACCACTGAATTTTGATATACAACCATCCACCAAAGTGTTAATAAATAACCAACACACGTTCGTATCACACGAAAGATTTTAGAAATTTTGTAAAGTTATAATTTTAAAATCTTATTAAAACGACTGCAAAAAGTCTGAGCTCACGTCATTCGCGTTTCTTTGCTCGATATTCGGGAAGAGAGAGGATACTTTCATGATAAACACGTTGAAAGGTGGGGACGAGTCACTTTAGGAGGCCACCCAAGAAATAGGAGTGGTCGGAACAGTAGCTTCTTAGCCGGACACGATCCTCTTCATCTGTCAGCTTAACTACCTTTCATGTTTCATCTCCTTACACACGATATAAGTATGCTTCGGGCCTGTCGCAAATGCTACCACGGTATTATAAGACGAAAATGAAGGCGAGACGATTCCTTCCGCATTGCTGGACATTGTTGATACCGAAACTGACTCCCTTTTTTCTGTCTCGTGCGTTATAAAAGAGAGGCGAGGCGGCTTTCGTGGACTCTCTTGAACGAAACAAGCCACTTTTGGATACGGGGATCAAGCTAACGAGATAACCCCTTTATCGCTTCTCCTCTTTAAAAAGGCATCTTCTACCGAGAAGGTAATCGCGAGCCTGTGTACGTACAAAAGCGTGTGTCTGATAAGAATAAAATTGGGTGGAAGGATATCGAGCAAACCTTTTGCTTGTTTTAATTTGTTTTTTTAACTCTTTAATATTATCACCTATTATAGAAAGACATTTCTGCCCATAACGTTTTCACATTTAACGACGCATCGTCGGAATATTCTCTTTGATGTCGAACACGAACGATCGAAATACGGTACGAATGGTACAATTCTGAGAAAACAAAAGTCGATACTTTAAACGAGCGAGAAACGAAACACCAAAATTTCGGACCTTTCCAGACGGAAGTCCGTCCTGTCAGAGGTGAATCGTACAAACGTACATACATAGGGGTTTTCTCTCGTGCTCGACTATTTTCTCGTTATTTATCCCAGTGGCGTTCAAACAAAAGGCAGCGGCGTTCACTGTATCGCGTAAATCAATTTGATACGCCGCCGAACGTCATCCGCTTTTTCGGTATGCGGTTGGTCTGTTCATAAAGAAGTGAAGAAAAAATAGAAGAATATACTACGTACGTGTATATAAAAATAATAAAAGAAAAAAATGGTGTAATGTTATGATCATTGACGATGACTCGTATATTTTTTTTAACAACAATTCTCGTTTTTCCTTCTCTTTGTCTATTTTCTGCACTCTCGCTCTATTAAACGTAGAACAAACGAGAATGTGTCGGAACAATGCGGGAAAAGGCCGAGTGAAATGGTCGAAAGCGTAGGAAAATCGAGAGATTATTCGAATAGCCTCAATCATTCTCCCCTCTTCTCTCTTTACCTCTCGCTCTTGACCGCGCCTATTTTTCTTTCTTTCCGTTAACCAATGCGGCATGCCGCAGAGAAATCAATTTGGTGAATGCGGAAATGCAATTGCTCGCGATGCTTTTAATTAACAATCACGATGCTCTAATTGGGACGAAGGTCGGTTACAAGGTAGGACGATGAATCGCGTTCGATGTTCTCTCGTGGCACGTGAACGAGAACTTTTTTCGACGTACGGTAAACGAGTATAGGTAGACTATACCTAAACTCTATCAATAAAGATTATGGCATGGTTCCAAACTTCTTTACCGCGAATAAAAATGGTAAAAATTTATTATATCGAAGTAGGTTAATCAGTCAGCGTGAAATTATTAATCGGTTTATTTATTTATAATCAATGAAGGAGGACGAAATTCGTGCGAATCTAAGCGATTCCTCACTTCCAAAGTTTTAAGGACATACATATGCATTTAAGAGAGGGAGACGCGAGATCCGATATTAAGTTCCGTTTTAATATCCACTTTCGGATAATATTATGGAATTCGCAAACGGCGGATGCTAGCAATCCTATTGCGATAATAACATCCTCGATATTCTAGCATGCTTCTTCTTAGCTTGGGTATTACATTCCACTTACGTACAGTAGTACTACGCCAGGACACATAATGACACTTTATTACCGTGGCTCCGTGTGAGCAACGAGCTTAACCCCCCCTTACTTTATAATATCCCGTTCTAGTGTAAAAGATTCACGATGTATGCCACGAAATCTTAGGATTAAACTTACATACAACGTTTAGGTTTATGATAAAGTCTTTGATATAAATATAAATTGTATTGAAGTAGTAGAGAAGCTTCGAATATTCGATAGAAACGTGGTAGTCATTTTTTTATACTTCTTATTATTCAGATAGACGACATGTTTAGATTGCTAGGAAACCAGTTTTGAGATATCTCTTTTTCACGAAGAAACAACGCTTTACCGTAAGATATTCAACCACACGACCGATGTCCAACCCACCCGATTCCTTTTCATTTTCGCGATACATTCGCGAACAATGTATTTTCACTTACTTTGGAGGGTTTTACAGGACGATACCGAGGAAGACCTTTCCAGTCGGATAGATACGCGATAGCACCTTTTCTCCAATATATGTATACTATATCTACAAACTCTACGGTTCACCCTCTGACCGTAGCCATCGCGCAAAACGAAACTTCGTATCCGAGTGTCGGGATGCTTTTCATTCGATAAAAGTACCGTACAAAACATGAGTCCTATACATATCGAAACCATCGGTAAACAGGTAATAGAATAATTTCATACAATTGTTTTCGATAATAAAAATTAATTTCTCAAATAGAAAACTAATTAAATTTCTAAAACGAGTTCTATACATGAAAAGATTAATAGGTAAAAATACAAAGCACGAATGGTTCTAACGAGTTTTTCGACATGTACCCTCTTCATTAGCGGATCAGTATTTTCATTGTTCCATATAAAATAATTTAATTGGGATAAAAAATTCGATCGGAATTCGTGGATTCTGTCCATCCAATCTTTCTCCCATACATACCAATTTTTTTTTTTTTTTTTGCACGAAAATGAAAAATACATGCTTCGAAGAAGGAACGATTATATTGCACTCGCGGGAGCTTGCCAAAGACTTTTGGGGCGTAGCAATTTTCGCAGCTCCTCGAAACGCTCCAAGGTTCTATTGGTTCCAGTCCAGTGGGAAACTTGAAACTCCTCTTCTACCTTCCTCTCCTTCCCCTCTAGAAGTTACCCCCTTCCCCTTTTCACTCATCCTTCTCCCTCTCTCCCTTTTTCTCTCTCTCACTCTTCCTGGCACGGATATCGCTGAAAGGAAGAAACATCGTTGAAACTAACTTTCGTATCAGCGCGAAATCCGGAACCAACTTTTGAGCGGCGCGGAGCTCCAGGCTTGTATTGGCTTTACGTGATTTTAAATTTCCTTCTGGCGAAGGTAGAGAGAGATGGGGAGGACTGGCTGCGAGAGGGGAATGGCGGGAAGGGAAGCAAGGGCGGCTCAACGACGTTCTCCCGAATCGATACGTATTCGATGAGAGAACAGAAGCGTTGGAACTTTGTTTCGCGAAGAAGAAGCGTTATGACGACGGGACGGGGTAAAAGTGTGTTAGCGACGTTGATTCGAATCGAACTTTCCTTCGAAACAAATTCGCGCCGCGCGCCCGCCCGTCGCTTTTGGTCGGCATCGCGAGAATGCGAAGAAAGGGAACGGAATAGATACCACTTTTCGAATATTGAGATTCGAGAATGGAGGAAACTTTTTTCATTGGAGAGAAGGTAGAAGGGAGAATGGACGTCATTCTTTTTTCAAGTTTTCGAATGAGGGGATAAAATTCTATTAATCGTGATAAAAAATTTATTAAATCATTTTTTTTTTTAAATCTATCGGTAACCATTTTCGTATTCAATGTCGGGTTATAAGAAATGGAGCTTTTAGTTTTCTTCTCGCTTCTATTGATTCGTCAAATCTTTCGATGTACTTTCTTTCCTTCCTTCCTTTCACAAATAACATCGATTGCGTTTCGTCGAGAGTCGTAGGGGGAAAACGGTGAAAGAATAAAATCCTGGCTCCTATTTAAATGCCACTGGTGGAGCTTCGTGTTCGGGACTCGTGCTACTCCTCGGCTCGATAAAGATGAATATAATTGAGTTTCACGACTTTGTCAGGAATTTCGACTCACGTTCCCCACATTTAAGTGTTACTTTCTTACTAAAGAGAAGGGACTATAACATAAAATGAGTTTAAAAAAAATATAGAAGTTTAACACGAATATTTTTTTCTTAAATTATTACATTATTTATTTTCAAAATTCTTTAGAAACTACCCGATCATTAACTGTATTCCTTTCTAAACGAAAATTATCAAGAAAGATTCTCAAAAGTACGAAACAACGGCGCCGTAGTTTAGAGGGCACAAGCGAGCAAGAGAATCCTTGAGACAAGGTTCTTTAGCTTCGAAGAAGAGGCCAAGTTAAGGCGGCATCGTTAGCTTCGCGCTTGGAAAGAGAAGAGAAAGGAACTCTCTCTCTCTCTCTCGCATTTAATTTTCCTCTTTGTAGCTTAATCGACGCAACGGTGGCAACGAGAGAAGAGACCAATCGCCTTATCGCGCGTAAGAAGCTTTTCGTTGTCGAAGGTGTCTGTCCGTTGCAAATGAGCCATCGATGAAAGAAAAGCGTTTAAAGAACAAGAGAGAGAGAGAAAGAGAGGAGTATTTTTAAGCTATTAAGTAACATCGAGTCGATCCATCCGGGAAATTCGAGCTGTTTCTTCCTCCGCGAAAAAGGGCCGCCGTTGTTGCTCCTTATCCCTTTCGTGTCTTCTTAAGTTCTTTTCCTTTTCGTGGTTGTCTTCTCCATTTCCTGCCCGTGCGAACGTGCTTCTCAAAAACTCCTGACTCACGAAGGCCTTCGAGGAAGAACTTTTGAAGGGATTCAACGGGGGTATCTCTTCGAACTGCATACAGAGTGCTTCGTAAAATGCGATACAGGAAATTCCCGATCGAAATCGCCGAATTAGTAAACTTCTACCTTTTTATTCTATCCTACTCGCATAACGTTCTACCCATCCCTCCACCGCAAAAGGGACTTTCGGAAAGGAAGAAAAGACAGAACGATGGATGTAATTTCGTCGAGGAAGAGAACGCAAACAAAAAAAAAAGTAAAAGAGATTCGGTGAAAAGCGAGGACGAAAGTCGGAACTTTGAAAATTACGAGAGGCAAGCGATTGCGCTTTTCCGCTCGAGAGGAACCATCGATCGTTTTCTACTCTTCGTTTCCGCCCACGCGGACCGGTCGTTATTCGGACAAAGGATAAAAGCCCAGGCAAAACGAGTGCCACGACTCTTTCATTTACCCTCACCAGACGTGCCACCGAACGTCGGCACGGAACCTTTTATGAGGTGATATCGGGTCACGTCAGGAAAAAATTCCTAACGAATGTATTTCGTGAGACCGAACAACGTTTTCCTCTCTTCGTTCTCCGAGAAAGGGGTCAGTGTATCGTTCGAGCTTGCGAAATGATAGTTAGCCCGCCCTACTTGATTACGATCCCGAAGAAATCGCGTAAGGTCGATCGTTACTTCGTGCGACAATCTCTGTGATTATTCTGTAAAACGAAGGGTTGCTAATAATGGTAAAGATCGTTAAGTCTGGAGGGTGTTCTAAAAGCTTGGATACTCACGGGGTCAGTTACAAATAATACGATAGGTATATTAAGTGTTGAAATAAATTCTTTTAGATGATTTTGAGTAGTTTGCTATGTTCATTTCTGAGAAAAGTAGTTAAAATAAAATTTTCACATCTTTTTATATCTGTCTGTAAATGAAATGTTTCTTGTAGGTATTTTTAATATAATAAAAATTATAACGTACAAGGGATCGAATCAAATCGAGCAATTAAATCAAATAAAAAATAAGGCACTTCTTGTGGTCGTGCCTAATGATCTAATACTTGTTTCTTAGACTGAAGAGACACCAGGTACATCAATAATTAATTATATACCATCGTTTCCGTTCACAAATACGTTTCATTCCCATAGCAAGCTCGAGACATTTACCGTTTCTCGGGAATATACCACGAGCAAACGCGTTCTCCTATCTCGAAAGTGATTTTGGTGATGCGGCAGCTGTCGGTGAGAACCTCGCCCGGAGAAATGCTTTTAGAGCGGTTACCTTTCATAAGGCGACCGACCAAAATCGCTGTCCCGCGATAGTCAAATACCGCGACACTTATGGATGGTTTACGATGCGGCCATCGAACGACCGACATATCCGTGTTTCGCCTCGTTAGAAACCACCGACCGTCTTACGACACTCCTCGAAGATGAAATTAGGCGAAACCGATGGTTCCTACACCCGGTATCGATAAAATAGATAATACTTTGTAAGGACGATCGGTGATATGGAAAATGTTTTTAAAAATTAGTCCAATAATAATAATTGTCTAATTGATCGATGGTATCGTTGCCTCCAATTAATGGTATGTTTCTTATTACACAATTTTTTCTGAAAGAATTACGGTGAAAATATTTAAAAAATACTTTATTCATATTTTTTACGTCGTTTCGAGTTTTTAATAACAAAAAAAGAGATTTTGTTTTCTTTCCCGTCCATCATCATTAACAATGCATTTTAAATTGAAATATCTCGCTGACTTGGTTACATTAACAAGCTAGAACGCGTATCAACAAATGTAACGCGAAGGTTGGGAAATTCGTTATTGTATCGTACGTGTGTCTGGTTGGTACGTCGTCGTCATTCAGCATCGTTTCCAGAACGGATGGTTGAGCGTACGGAGGCAGTAATAACGATGGGGGAGAGGACGGGAAAAGAGGGTGGCGGATGCCGCTTGACGAGCCTCCCTACCACCATCATCGTGTCTCCCTACCATCTATTCAAAACTACCTACATGCTCTCTTCTCGTTCGCCTTCTTTCGGCAATAACAGGACTCTTCGAGCATCGAATGAAAGAGATCACACGAGTGTAGGGGGAGATGTAGATCTATTCAAAATCCAGACGAATCCTGTGATCATCCTACCTTCAATCCTATATCTCCATATATTGATAATAAAATTTTGAAATTTTCTACTTTTAATATCATTAGGGAACTCTATAGCGTAGCATTAAATAAATGAAGTTTCGTGTACATGAATAGGGGAGACCGGGGCACGTTGATACATTTTTTCGTTTTTAATTTTTGTAATTTTTATTTGAATTAATTATCAAATGAAAAATATGTTATAATATACTTTGAACCTTCCTCTTTATATAGTAAAAGTTTGGATTTAAAAAAATAAATACGAAAAAAGTTAGAGAAGGTTTATGCGAGGAAGGCAAAATGTATCAACTTGCCCCACAGCGGGGCAAGTTGATACAGCTCTGAAAACGATAGCTAGAACAAACAAAATTAACAATAAACAATCAATCACTTTCTAAATCAGAATAACGATTCATGCATTTACAATTTTAGACATATCTGATAGTGATAGACCTTCAGCGACGTTAAACCTTTTTTTACAGAATACAACATTTCTTGTGATATTTCATTACGATTCGTTTTTTTAATAAAATTTCATACTATTTGTCTATAAATAAAGAGAAATAATCAGAATAGAAAATAACCAGGGCAAATTAATACACTGTATCAACTTGCCCCACGACGAGTCATTGTATAAAACCATCTTTATACAAAAAAATAGAGCACATAAATTAAGTAACAAAACGTAGTTTTCTTACCTTTGAATGAGTCAATGAAACGACATATTAATTTACGATATAAAGTTTCATATAGCGTCTCCAGACGGTTTGAAAAGTCGACACGAATATTTACTTTACGGTCGTGAAAACGAAAAATATGAATAAAAAGTGCTAATGTCATAGTACATAGGCATGTGCTCTATACTAGTTAGAAGTGAAGTAAAAGACTTGAAATAGTTCGCAAAAATCGAAATACATGTACCCAGTGTCCTGATAATTGCATTGTATCAACGTGCCCCTGTATCAACTTGCCCCGGTCTCCCCTACTAGAAGGAAAATTCGTTTAATTAAATTAAACTCGAAAGTGTTCGCAATAGCTTGATACTTCCATTATCAAATTAATTTATCTTGTGTTTAAAACGTATTCTACTAATATTAATCAGATTACAATATGAAAAAAAGGAATATCAATTAAGATCAGAAAATGTGTAACAAATCGTGTCGATAAAGAAGATTCCCAAACTCTGCTCTCTCCAAAAACTCTCTTCTAACAAGGGAACATATCTAACCCGTACACACCGATTTAGATAAAATTTATATAGGTAGATATCAAAAGAATATTTGACACAATATTTTTTATCAGCACTCATGCATGTTAAACATGTGGAAACAGCCCTCAAAACTCAGGAATGCAAACATGTTTTTTTTGTGGAATATCTTAGAAACTAGAGGTCCTGGTATTCTAAAAAACATGTTTGCACTCTTAAACACCAACGTGCACGATTACCAATCAAAATAATCAAAATAAGTCAAAGTAATCTTTATATAAGTCAAAGTCAAATAATTTTTTTATAACAAAACCTCCCAAGTTTCATCCAAATCAGTTTGTAGAGGTTAGATACGTCCCCTTGTAAGATCAATGAGGCATTAAAGGGGTATTCGTCTTCGGTCTTGTCTATAGCTACCGTGGCAACGGAGTTAGACGTCCCTTAGAAGCGACGAAACTCTCGTCTAACTCGAGCTCCTAGCTTCCCTATATCCTAACGTATATACCAAGCGTCGCATCGTGTATTAAATACCGCACGCGTCTTCATCATCTTACGACGGTGGCACCACTATCGTCTCCGTGGATGGATAAGCCGACGGGGGGTACGCATAAAGGGATACGAGCATAAAAGACAGGATGTTCGAAATTACCCGCACGCGTGGTGTGTTCTCGCGGACGCGCGCGGGCGCACCTGTCTCCGTAATTTCCCTTCCGAATCGTGTATCAAAGACGACGAAACGCGTTCGATTTAGATTCTAGTGCTCGTAAACGAAGTTCGCGCGTAGAATCGTATCGATCAGCTGGTCTTTGCTTGCTTTACTAATTGACAGCGGTGCACCACGGCTCGTAACTTGTTTACCATAGATCGAAATATATATCTAGTTCTTATTAAACCTTCCTTGAGAACGAAGAAGATCAAAAATACCATCCCTCGTTTCCTCGCAATTAAATAAGACTCGAAGGCACAGCGACAGGGAATTTTATAATCTTTCTTCATTCCCTAGAATCTCTTATCTCGCTTATTATAATTCTCGAAGAAACAGGAAACGAAAGAACGTTTACTTCGATCCTACTTAACGATCTTCATACCTTAACATCTTCTTACGAGGCGTTAATTAATCGAAACGCATCTGGTCTATCGACTCGTGCCTTTTAAGTGGCACCGCCGCCGTTGTATATACGTTTTAGATTCATACGAAGTAATAAACTTGAGGGCTCGAGTGAGACAAGCACACGACTCAAGCAAAAAGCGATATCGAAGGAGGGGCGTGGAGACTAGGAAGAGAGTCAGAGAGGGTAAAGGAAAGGGGAGAACTATCTTGAAAAGGCAAAAACGGATCCCAAGACACGCGGAACAGCGTGCACGATGTGTTAACACCAGGAATGTGGTCCAATTTTTGCGCTATCCCTGCTTGCTTGGCAACTCGCCATACGTGCACGTCATTTCATATCGGTCCACCTCTTTCCTCATCCTTCTTCTCCAGCCATCTTCCTCGTAAGGTGAAAATACGAACTGCCTCTCGCTCTTTCCTTTTTTTTTCCTCTCTTTTGCTTTTTCTTTCGCGCGTGTGCTACCGGCTGTCTTCATTCTGCCAGTTACACCGTTAGCGAAGCTATTCCGAGGCACGGAAAAAAGCTTTCGTGTTATCGAACATTCTACAGCTTCTTTTATTTATACCCGTTTATATCTCTTACCTTGTGAAATTTTTAAGTAACGATTAGTTCGTAAGGCTTTTTCGAGCGAACTCGAGAGACCTTATTACACTACTGACACTAGACTTTATTTCTGTTACAGGAAATATAAGGACAAAGGCGGTACTCGACGTCGAAACGAAGAGCGGATATTGGCTGACGGTTTATGCTCAAGATCACGGAGTCGTGCCTTTGAGCTCGAGTTTGGAGGTAATTATTGGTATTTGCCACTTCGGGGACTATTATTTGGGATGCTTGAGTCGAAATTTTCAATCCAAAATGTTAGAAGTTTGAAATTAAAAATGAAGCTTATATGGAATAGAGAAAATATATATGACGAATAAACTACATTTTCAACCTTCGAGTGGCCGTTTTATCTGCTTTTAACAAATGGAGGATCAAAACGTAGCTAATAAACTTCGTTTAGATCCTCCAAATGTGAGTTTCTAAGTATCCAAAACCTACATTTGTACAAACCTACAATTGTAGGTTTCGGAGGGTGAAACCGAAGTTTATAAATCTTGCTTAGCTCCTACATGCACTCTCCGAGCATTTGGTAGGGTCAAACCGAAGTTTAAATCACTCGTTAAACTTCAATTTGAACCTACGTTTGGCTTTGGAGGACCAAGCCGAAGTTAAAATGTCAACTCGGGTGATTTCTCGATAAAAGTATCTACCTAACTATTTCTTAATTGGGTCTATCTAACTCTAAAATCTTTGATATATCACCACTACGATAGTCTGCCATAGTATCGAACGTTTTATCCTCGTAGAGAAAAAGTTCACGAGCATCAAAAGTAATACGAGTCACGAAACGATTAAAGGACCGAAACAACCTAAGAGGAAAAGAAAAGAGAGAAAACTAGGGAGTATTCGTGCTTGTAAAAGCAAAAATGGTAGGGGTAAAGGGCCGCAAACGTAGAGTCCCGTTTTTGACGAGGGATTTAAAAGGCCTCGCGTGTTCGTTCCTCGTCGCGTTACTTTTGTTTCCATCACGTTTTTCTTCTTTCTCTCGTTTTGTTTTTAGGTTTACGTCGAGGTGTTGGACGAGAACGACAATACGCCGCTGACCGAGCTCCCCGTTTATTATCCCTCCGTGCCGGAAAACTCGCCGGCCGGCGTGAGCGTGTTGCAGATTCGAGCCTTCGATCGCGACGCCTCGCCCCAACAATTCACCTTTTCCATCAGCAGCGGCAATCCGGAGGGTTATTTTCTCATCAACTCCAGTACCGGTAAGTTCATCGTGCGCATGCGCGCCCCCGCTCGCTCGCGTCCTCGCGCATTTGCTATCAAGATAATACGATTCCCAGAATCCAAAATAGATCTCTGCTGTATTTTCGTTATATCTAGTTCGTTGAATGGATATATTGTATACTAACGACGAACTTTCCATATTATACATTTCCATATTCCATCCATATAATACATTTCATTTTCCATTGTAGGTATATAGACGGTTCTCGACTTTGGCACTTATTCTCTTGCCTTATGATCTTATGTGATACTTACTCGATGAAATTAATATTAGATATTTAGAATACAAGCTTGTCCAAATAGAAATTGATGGGGATTGAAAAAACCTTAAAGAATAAAAAAGATAAATTTCGTGGAACGTTAATATCACGAATCTCACTCGATATTATAATGCAAGGGGTTAATTGGTTCCCGAAATATGTGCGGAAGTAGAGCAATGGAAAAAGGGTTTTTTAATGTATTTATTTGATGATAATAACGGTATTTAAAGTCAGTTTTTTTATCAAATTAACAAATTTAATTTCTAAATATATACGAAACTCGAGGACCACCTTTATTTAAAATTCCATGTTAGAGAATAATTATTGAATTATAACGTTCAAACGTAATTATACATGGCAGAAATACCAGTATTTATTCGGACCAATCGCGAAAGATCGATCGGAATACATAATCTAAGAAAAATGCTGGAACATTCGTATCACCGTTTCTACGAGGCAACGTAAGGAAATAAAAAATTTCTATCCAATCGGTACAGCAGTAGAAAACTCGTTGGTAAAAGTCGTTCCCATTTATATCGTGACGTAAATTATCTATCATCTCGTGCGTGCCTCCATCGTTGGAGGAGAATATTCGCTTCCACGTTACCGTCGTCCTCGTCATCGAATTTACTCTCCTCGAGCGTATTGAATTGCGCGTTGGAATATGATCGGCTTATTGTTAGCTAAGCCTTCGGTGAACGAACGAATGGCCGGAAGGGGTGGGAGGGAACGTTCCTTCGTCCTTTCCTTTCCCGTACCAAACCGGGCGTAACATTTTGCACCGACGAATAGTCCAAGTCGGTACGAGACCTCTGCCGTTGCTGCTTCGATCGTATTTCCCAGAAGTTTATTGCGCTTTGTCGAAGGTCTTCGTAAGAGGTAGGATAATTGTGGTCGAAGGAAGACGAGTCTCCTATTTCTAACGACTGTATTTTACTCTGAATAATACGTAAGAATGTAGAAATTGAATATGGAAAGAAAAATGCATAATTAAGTATTGCATAAAAATAAAAGAGAATGGTAATAGAGCATTTCTTCGAAATTGATTTCCAATTAAAAAATCTATAATTGTACTCGGTGTTATAACAACGTTTCTACATGGATTGCAATAAATCGGAAATAATTTATGACGATAGATCGATAAGCATGATTTTCATTAGCCGTTCGCGAATCGAGTATCGTATGGCGATAGACGATAAAACGTGACGTACGTTTTACGGTCGAGAAACAATTTATTGGAATATTATCTATTGATCATTTTGAAAAGCACGTGAATCCGTGCGACATGTTTCAAAACGCCTATTACGAATGCGTCCGTGCTAATTCGCTCGAGCATAAATATCCTTTCGACGCGAGATACTTCAAAATTGTATTTGATTGTATGCAAATTGCAGTATTTGTCAAAGTTATTTATGGAAATTGATAATATGATATTAAAACGATCGAGAATCGAAATGATTTTTTATCGAGAAAAAATATGACACTGACGAACGTAGGGAGATGCGTAGATTTGACAAAAACAAGGGTGAGTTTCGATAGCCAGCCAACGGGAAAGGGAGAACGTAAAAGAAATGCTAGAATGAAAACGGAAAGCAATTATTTAAATGTGCACTACGGAAGACCTAACTCCATCCTTTTTTACTTTCTTTCCCTTCTCGTACTTCCATCCCTCGCGTTCGCGACCATTATCGACGGCACTCATCCCGCTTTTTTACTTTCGATACGTCCCGAGAAGTGCCGACGGGCATTATCGATACGAAACAAACGACGAGTCCGTCTCTAGCGATACCAAGCGGAAGCGAAAGAATTGTCGACGACGAGCCAGCGTGCGGTTCTTCTTACACCGTCAGCGAGAAAATCTCGGGAGCTTGTCGATATCATCGTCTCTCATCGATGGATTTTAAGCGTTCTCTCTCCCTCGCTCGCTCACCACGAAAAATCGAGTTATTACGGTTATCGGAGACTTTCGCGCCTTTCTTTCTTTCATTTCCTCTTCCATTCTTCCATACTCACAGGAAATAGCTACGAGAAATCTCCAAGTCAGCTCGAATCCGACAACCGGAAGGAACACGGAAATCGCGATGACCGCAGATCAGGGGTGAAAATTTTTCTCGATGGACCGAGAGATGCTGGATTCCGTGATAAATTAAATCTTGGAGGAAACCTTTGAAAGATTTAGAATAAAAAGCACACGGGTGTTATTTGATATTACAAATTTTTTTACTTAAAAATAAATTATCGAAATATTTCAAGCGATCATATTAATATAGACGAGTGCCGAAGCTCCATTTAATCTCAATGATTACGATAATTGACAACCTAACCTTATCGGACGGCAATGCGGTGCTATTAACCCAAATCGAAGCCCTTATGGCCGCACGTTATCAAAAGATAAGTACAAACGACTCCCAAGAAGCGCCCACTCGATCTTCTTAATTACAATTAATAATAACCTCGAGACCAGTACCCAAGAATATTATTAACCCGAACGAGCTCTCTGCCAACGTAAATTCATTTTATCTCGGTGGACTTTATCGATCGTTATTCGAAAGTTTAAACGCGATACTAAGAATTTCTTGAGAGTCTTGGACAATTCAAAGTAAACGTCGAGACATTAGGAAACATTGGCGTAGGTAATATCTACATTCGAATATCATAATCAGTTATGGGTCCAGCGTTATCTCTTAGGAAAATACGAAGTCGTTAACCCAAATAGAAAGTACCATTCTCTATCGGACGGCGGTGTCGACGGTTGATATCGTCGTTAGAAAGTTCGACCCATTGTACTCTCCTCCCAAAATTCTCTATACTCGCGAAATATAATGGGTGATCGCATATTTGCAGTTATGGGATCGCTCCTCGGGGCTTCCTTCTAAACTGATTAGTGACTCGTGCGGTTGAATATCAAATCTGTTCCTCGTTGTCGCCTTCGTATGGAAGAAGCCGTAAAAAATTGTTAAAGAGACGGATGGTTGGAGAGAGAGAGAGGGAAAACAATAAGAGAGAGGAAGAAAAAAATGTTCTCGCTTCGTAGAAGGTGGTGGTTTTAAAATGGCTTCGCACGGCGTCGTCGTTTCATCGCTGTTACAATACTTTGACGAGCTTCCGAATGATTTTGTACGTAAAGTCGACCATTTGTAAAAAAGAAAGCATAAACTCGAATAAAAGCTTCCTTTCCATGGTTTCCGTCGCCAAGAAGAACGATAGAGTAGTACTCCAACGTATAAAATAATTCCCGAATTTCTCTCGTCTCGAAAACGACACGGTACACCGGGTGTATTTGGTAAATCTCCATGTCGAACGTTTGTAAGCTGGTTTCCCTGGCAAAAGCTCTCGCTCGTCGTTAATACATCAAACGTGTGTAGTCTCTTTCCTTCCTTTTCATAAGTAACGTAAAATATTCCACCCTTTTATTTGGAGAATTTGCGTAGGGATTTTTGACAGAAAAATTCCTTGGCAGGGAAATCGTTTATCCGTAAAAACAAAATCAAGCGAAAGGGATAAATGGAAGGAGGAGGAGATTCCATCGATTTTCGAATTTTCGTCGAACGAGTTTCCAAACGAAGCACTCGCCACGGATGAAAGAGATTTGTGACGCGTAAAATAAAACAGGGGTTCGTCGATCGGCGTTGGTTTGTGCTCGTTGCTAACGGAAAGAAAGAAGAAAAGACAGATAGATCGAGAAAGAAGAGAGAAATCGGTAGGGAAAAAAGGGTAGAAAGAGAATCGAGGCAGGCTTGGACCCTGGAAAATCTCAACGCTATAATTTTCGTCGAGAGAACGTTCCACCGAATCGATCTTTGTCTCGCTAATGGAGGTCCTTCCATTTAGCCGCAAATCGGAGTCGGACGGTAGTTCTCCACGATTTTTTGAATTCCCTTTTCCCATCGCTCGCGAGAACTGGAGACTCGCCTTTTCATTACTGGTAGAGTTCCTACCCTAGTTCATTCCAAATTCTGCCTTCTTTTTTTTTTTGTATTTATTTCTCTTGCTATATGCTGCCGGGGATCTGGTCGCTCGGTTTATAACCACTTTTTCTTTTAAAAGCTTCGCCGTATACCACCAACGCGAATAAACGATTAAATAGAAGAGAGAGAGAGTAGGTACGTTTGATAAATGAAGGACGTATGATAAACGAGAGACGAGAACACGTAGCACTCGAGAACGGGATGCGTTCTCTATGACAAAGGAAACGAATCTGTCCGTTTGCGAGGTCACCGAACTCGATTCATACATTCCCCCTACCGATTCCATCCTTCCCCGTGAACTTCGACATTTTATTAACCACCACGAGAGATACCAAGCACGATCGATGTTAAACGTAGTCGCAAACAATATTCCCTCATACGATCCATAAAATTAATTTTGCGGAAAGTTCGTCGAATCGCGCGAAATCAATTTTACGTCCGTCTAATCGTTTTCTCTTTTCTCTTTCAGGCTTGATCACGACCAGCGGCAGAAAGTTGGACCGGGAGAATCAAGCGGAACACGTTTTAGAGGTATCATAATTATAACGATTCCTTTAACGTCGTTCATACATATTCTACGAATAGAAATGGTTTTTCATCGTGTGAAAGAGAAAGATGGCAAGAGAGAGAGACACGATCTAACCCATAAGATCGTTCTAGTCAATTAATTACCACGCGAGCGTGTGACGGCAGCGTAATGACCAGGAATCCTCTCGAGAGCAGCTCGAAGGATAATCGCTTGATCGCGCGAGAAGCCACGAATACGTAACCATTCTCGAAGGTACCCTTCTTCAATTAACCCGGGCTAAGCTTTCGTTTCTCCGAATACGTTTGATACCCTCTTCCTTCCCGTAACATCTTAGCACAATCTTAGAAGGATCTAGACGAGACACGAAGGAGGGATTAGAAGTCCTTAACTCCGGTGAGATAGGTTCGGTGGAATAATCATCTTACGTTAAGTATAATCGTACGTCGGTGTATATGCACGCGTAGTTAGCACTTTGCCAGTCGACGCTACGTAGAGGAGCACAGAAGTGCTGTACACGAGAGAGTAAGAGAGAGAAACGAAAGGAGTTGAGAAGGGTAAGTTGGTACACTAGAGCGAAGTACAAGGTATAGGAGAGTGCACCTATATCGAGTTTCCTACAACGAGAGTAAGAGAGAGAATCTCTATTCGAAATTACGCGAAGCTTAGCAACGCTCGGATAATTGCATCAACAAAATTCCCTTTTCGTTGGCCCCCAACGGGACGACATATTATTTTCTCTCTATCTCGTACAGCAACGAGTTATTAACATGCTAGTGATCTTTTTTTTTATTCCATTCCGACTGGACCATCCGAGTGTTTTAATCTTTTCGCGTAAATGTCATATTAAGCATGGTATTTCGGTACACTCTCCCGTCATGGCATTGTATTCGTATTCCACTTACGATATTTTGCATTCATAAATATTTATTCGGCTATATTAATTGTTATAGGATTGAGTTCCGCATGTATAATACTTATAAATATGAATTTTAAAAGGAGTAGTTCGTGCGTGAAATTAAACGCAGAAACATGCGTGTGTCGCGTCTCGTGCGTGAGTTTTATACTCCGGGTCGACGGAAATAACGAATCGTGTAGGGGAGAACTAGGATGAAGTTGGGATTCTATAAAATTATGATTCGATGTCAATTACCTACAGGTTCATGAAATTATAGTAAGATGAAGAAGATAATGTTTTAATTCGAGAGCAATCCAATAAAATCTTCGTATTTTCCTCTGTACTTCGAGCGAAGAGAACGCATTGGCACACTTTTCCTTTTCGAGGAGGAACCAGAACCTCTTTCGCGACAGGATCCAACACTTAACAGCGTTGAAGCCGTTTGGACAAATCGAATTTCCTAACACTGTGCTAACAGGTAGATAGGTAGATCGCTAATGCATCTTTGCTCTTTCTCTATCTTCGAGGAGCGTTTGGTTCCGTGGAAGTCGACAGCCTTCCTTTGGACACTATCCCCCCACCACTCGCGTCCATAGCCCTCGATATTGTCAGACTGGAAATGAGGAAGAAAATCGTATCCTCTTGGAGATTGAAAAGTAAAATGAGGTGAATCTCCCGACTCGAAAGTGAGAGGAACAGCTTTAAGGAGGCATTCTGAGATCCGGTGAGAACGACGAAGAGGAAAAAGCAGGAAACCCAAGCGAAGCTGGACGGTGAAACTAAAGAGGATGATGGGAAGAGAATGGAGAAATTCGATGGTTGAAGAAAAGGTTTCCTCTCCCATCCACCCTTCTCATAGTTTCCTCCTCTTCTCATCTTCTTCTCTTCTCTCCTGGGATCGTCATCGCAGACTACTACGAAGCTAGCTTCCGCTTGCTGCATCGAGATTAAAGACGGAGACGCGACCTCTCTTTTTTTTTCAGATTATTTGAAGACAATATCGAGTTCTGTTTGGATGGATAAAAAAATCAAAAATATCAAAAGAATCTTTATGATTGGTTATTACGATCTAAAGTTGAATCGAAGGTTAATTCACAGCTCCACGCGAAAAACTGAAACAAACTTTAGGAATATATATAGTGCGTCGAGGTATCTGGGCCATTATTTTATTTATTTAATTTTAAATCAACGAAGGTTAGTTGGTAGTCAACACCTACAGCTCGTACAAACTTTAATACAACCCAGATAACCTGACACGCTTATAAAGAATATTAGACTTTGCAAATTGCAATTCTAGTTTTGTAAGTGTTAAAGGAAACGATTCAAAGTTTCCGAATTTGTATTTTTTTACCTTTGTTTCCGTGAATCCAATAGCGAAGCATCGACTACGAAAAGAATTTATTAAACCACCGTTCGTTTACCCTTGGTAAATAACGATGTGGGCAACGTGTGCCATGGGCTATCCGCTTCCGCGAGAGAGCGAAGGCTACTTCCTACGAAAGCAGCTCGATCGATAGGAGGTGTAATTGAATTCGATCGTGTAGAACGAGTCGCGGCCTTTGCAACACACATCGTAGTTCGTTCTTCCGTGTAACGAAGATTTATCGATTCCCTTAATCTCATATGGAATGGGCCGTTCGAGACAACACGCTGTGTGATTCTTTCCTTGAGAGATATCGATCCAGTCGAATTCTTTCACGCCTAATCTTTGCTACGATACTTTTCTCGCGATACCCTAGGTGATCTTTCGTTTATATCGTAGGTGGTATCTTTGTTGGGTGTATTAACACAAAGTCCATTTGGCCTCTTTCGTGACTCGCACCTTTATTCTCTCTCGTAAGGTTTACTTCACCGAGACTTCGTTTTAGAAAGGAAGTAAGGCTCTTGATAGAACGTTATCAAGAAATATTATTCTTAAGATTTTATTAATTAACCTACCAATTCCAGAGTAAGAAATCGGAAGAGATTCGTTTCGCTGTAATTCAAGAGTCTTGATGATTAGAAGACCGAGTGACAGATAGCTTTTCTTACGAAGTACACACAGTCTTTTATATCTCTCCCTCTCTTACCGCATAGTTCTCCATGAACTTAAGGCAAGATACACGCCACGAGGTTCGTCCTAGCGTAGTCTTCGTGTCTTTGATGGCAAAACTTGTCTACTTTGATGCCCCGAATTTCCGGGAACTTAAACGACGACGGTGGAGACTCGCTTGGCATAGACTTTGGCATTGTTGCACAAGCGCACGCGCTACCGATCGCCCGCGTTATACTATCCTTTGCTCGTGGAAACAAGAGCCGAAGTGCAAGAAGAAGAGAACTCATCCTGGTCTTTCTTCCACGTTTTCTTTGTGTTCCCTGCACCGCTAGGACGATATCCCGAGTGTCTTCGGTTGAGAGCCAGCGTTAATTATCGTGGAACGAAGTTCAACAGCTGGCGTGGGTTGTTACTGCATAGAAATTTTGCGTTACGTTCGCTATAGTTACAAAGTTTCCTTTAACCGCGAGAAACGTCGATGGGAGTACCTAACCCTTTTGCAACGGGTCTTGGTACAAAAAGTGTTCCCAAGTGCGTAGAAACGAAAATTTGAATCTCGCGTTGGATTTTTGACAACGTTGCGAGATTCACGCGACGAGTTTCATGGAAATCGATAAAATAAAGCGGAACCATCGTGAGCAAGGAAATAATTGGGCTCGCCTGTCATAAGTTCCAATTTCCGGGCGGCATAACCGTGGGCCGGGTTGTTTCGTTCGAATGCTTCCCTAATTGAACACGAACCAACGAACGTACGAATCGATCGATAGTCTATCACGCCTCTCGTTTGTCGAACCCATCAAGACGATCCGATTCAACCAGAAGGAAACCTCGAACGTACCTTTATAAATAACGGCGTATCGTTTCGCGAATGGCTACGAATAGAATTGCGTAATCACGAAAGCCGATTTCGGAGTCGAGCCAAAGAGGGATAGATACGGGTTTGTGGGAATTTCTTGTTTGCACAGAATTCTACCGAATGTCCCACGATAGCTCGCGACGAGAGCTTTGACGAGAGTTTCTCAACGGCTAATCTAGTTTACTTCGTGTTCCTTCAATTTCGCTGGATGTCATTACATGGATCCATTCGCTCGTCTCTCACTTTATCTATCGTCCAAGAGGAACGATTTTACCTTTGGAAGAAATCGCTTTAGACGGTTCCTAGAGTTTCGCTCGTTAATATAGCTTGTTTATGTTCTTAACCAAGTTAAACGGTTACTAAATAAGAAACAGTTGCTTTTCTTATCGTTATTTCCAGATTGTTAATGTTTAGTAATATTTCTGATGGTTCAGAAAATGTGGTAAAATCAGTATGTCGATCAGATGCCTAAGAATTTAGGCACGATGGTAACTATAGTTGATTCTTGCGAACCACCTACATAACTACATTAATTACAATCATAAACCAAATAAATAATAGTTTGATCTTGAACACAATATTTGACACAAGAAACTGGAACGTTATTTTCCCAATTTTTATTTGATACAACCTAAATTATTCGTTACAATAAACTTACGCAAGGGGTATTATTTATGTTTAGTGAATCAAAGAAAAATCGTTCTATGACGAGAACTATACTTTACACAAGGAATTCGTCGATCATCAGAATTCGTTTATCCACGTGCCAATACTCTCCGGATGTATCGCGATAGGGTAGAGCGGATGCAAGTAGAGCTTCCGTCCCTTCCGTATATAGTAGGCACGCCGAATCGAATTTACTGTGCAAACCGTAGCATGCCTTTTTTCATAACTCCCAGCATGATTTACGAGGTTACCCTCGTGTTCGTTCGTACGTATACGTACGTTTCGCCAGCAGCCAGAAATCGCTTTTCCTACATGCCACATCGTATCTCCGACTTCCAGGTGCTTCTTTTTATGTCTCGTAAATCGTAGGCGACTTCGTTTTGAACATAAAATCGTAACAATGTTGTTCGTTTCCTGGTACCCAAAGAGTAAACGCGTCCTTATATTTCTCGAGTCAAATTTTGTCTTTTTAACACAAGAATTAGTAAAATTTGTGTGTTCCAAGAAAATGGATCATTTTTTTCCTGAAACTTCTTCTCAAATATAACGATCCCTTTATCGGCTCCGGCTGTACTTCGAGTTCCCTCTTATGGTATTCCAAGTAGGCTTGAGAATTGCTTAGCAAGCTCGAAAAACGGACCGTTGAGTATCCGTCGAATGAAATATCGAGTATCCACTTAAAGTTTGTCCATCGAAATTAACTACTTTCTTGATATCGATGTGTAAATGCTTGTTACGCGCAATTTTCTCCAAGATCATTTATCCAATTTATTTCCAATCTACCAGACAATCGTCACACGATATCAAAAAGAAAGAGAGAGAAAGAGTGAAGAAAAAGCATTGGGAAAGAATTCACACAAAAATCTAGCCGTTTAATCACGGTAGGTATTTATCGAGGGCTTAAAAGTACGCCGAAAGCTTTTTGCCGTTGTTATATTAATCGCCGCAATTTTTCACACCCTCGTTCTCTTTTTCAAACTAACCTTCCCCAACCTTCTCTCTCTCTTGCCTTCATATTTCAGGGGCGGTGCAGCCGGGCGTTTCGAACAGCCGCGGCGTATATTAATAAGGACGGTTGGACCAGCCTTGGCTCTATCCTTCACAGGGATTTCTTTATCGCCATACGCGCGTACAGACGTATACGCGTTCTAACACATATATATATATATATATACGTATACGCGGTAAATCTATAGATATATATGGTATATATAAGCACGTAGCTGCGCTTGCACGTAATACACGCCAATTTCCGACGTGGTACGTTGCCTGTAAAGGGAACGCCAAGGGGAAAAGCGGGGAAATATCGCGCTCGCTCAGCGTCTTTCGAGAACGGTTAAGCTATGCGAGGTTCGCGCCACGAGAGCCTTAGAAAAGGGAGATAGATGTTACGTTCGTTACGTTCGAGCGTGGATAGCACCTCGAATATATAGGACAAGAGGCGCGTAGCTACAATGCCGGTCGGTCCTTTCACGAAAAATCTTTTATCCACTTTCCGACGTTTTAGAATCGTTCCTTTTGACGGGAGATGGATCATAATTTGTAGGTATGTATTCTTGTTAGTGATACGTTGATATATTTTTCTATTTAACCCTTTGGGCTTGATGTCGAGTGTGACTCGATGAGGACGATTTTGGTGGCAATAGGTACGATGTCAAGTAGCATTTAGGATCTGTTTTTTGTATTCGAAGATTTGTCTTTAATTCAACTCTAACATATTTTTTTCAAATATAATATATATATTTATTTTTAAATTGATATAGTGTTGCCTCAGAGGTGATAAGCATGTGCAAAAGGCTAAACATGTATCTTTATCATATTTGATGAACAATGTAATATGAAATTTGAAGTATTCATATAAACATCATTTATTAATATTTACAAGACTAATTATTAGTCATAAGAAATATAAGGTTCGATATAAAAGATCCCATAAGAAATTCTCTTGTATACAAATTGAAATAGCCGTACAGGATTTATGCAAAATCAGATCAGTAGTCAACGCGTTGAAAAAAAAAAGAAAATATCTTAAGGTGATTCGTCGATAACAAAATTGAAAGTTGAACGATTGTTCGCGCGAGTCGACTGAAAGTTCTTCAATTGCTGTAGACCAGGGATCAAAATGGCAATTGTATGATTGACTTTCAAATGTGCCCGGACGACGATCCGGAATTGCATATGCATACCGGTAAATCATTCCAATTTCGAGCACGGGCCCTCCGACGATATCAGCTAACGGCTTCTGACGCTGGCAAGTCAGTTCCTCACAAAGGAACGAGCCGAGCGTATCCGTAGCTTCGCGTTTTACGATCCACGAATGCATGTTTCTCGTCGCAACCGATATTAATGCGTATCACGGTAGTTATCGTTCGTGGGACCGAGTCGTTAGAAAGAGGAAACGATAAATATCACGTAAATCATTCGTATTGTTTATTTCACGAAAAAAGTAAACGAATTCGAACTGTTCCATATTTATTTAGGTTTAATATAAAAAAGGATGAAAGAAATATTTTTCATTATTTTTTAACACTAGAACGATCGAGGTAGTCACAATTATTCCAATACCAAAATTCTTTTGCATATTATATTTTTTAATTTTAAATGTGTTTTTTTTTCAATAACTTATTATTAGCTAAATGTGGTGAAGCTCGAAAGTTCAGCTTAAATATAAAAATGATATTTTTGTGCAATGTTGCTAACAAAAAAAACAAGAAAGAGAATTTAGAAAACGTGAACTAAGGTGAAGGAGAAAAAAGTGAGAGAAAAACGGAAGGACAGTATCCCCCTTGTCCTCCAGAACTCATCCCGCCGCGACTCATCGACGAACTTTTATGGATATGCTCTCGAACCCGTCGAGGAAGTCGCTTAATTGACATTCCTTCCGACAACCTCGTACGTTGCACGGCATCATCGCAAGAGACGCTCCCAGGAGCTGCCACCCCTCTTTTCCATTTTATTTTCTCTCTCTCTCTCTTTCTCTCCATCCCTTCTCAACCTTCTCCCACGACATTAAAACACGAAATTCCGCTTTCGCGCGAGAGTCACCCCGTAATCGAGATAGACGGTGATACGCGTAATAAAAAGAAGCATAAGAAGTAAATTAATATGCGATTAAATTATCGAATAAATTTGTATTATTTTATCTTTCTTTTTATCATCAAATTTTAATGACGTTCATTCTCTTTCAAATATATTCTTTATATTGGTACCATCGATCTGACGTGACCTTTGACCTTCTTACTCCACGAAGCCTCCTTCGTTATTTTAAATTATAAGAAAGAATATTTTATCATCCATACTCTCTCTCTCTCTCGTTCTTATCGTTCGCCACGCACGACTTTCCATTTCGTTTGCATTTTACAGACGTATTTACTATAGGATACATGAACGCGATGTAACCGCTTAACCCGAGAACCTACGGAATATCTTGATTCTTGTCTCGTTACGACTCCCTTTTATATGAATAATAAAAGTAAAGCAGGATGAAAAGACCGCATTCCATCCCTCCTTCTCCTTAACATCTTTTTCTCTTTCTCTCATTTCTCGCTATTCTCGACATTCATAACTATATGTATGTATGTATATACGCGAACAAGAAGTTTCGTGCTACCGTGCTCGGGCCAACATCGTATAATTGACGACGTTCTCGCATTCGTTCGCGTTGTTCTCCCTCGTGTCATAATGCGGAGAGAGAAATAGAGATAGATACAGAAAAAGGAGAGAGAGAGAGACAGAGAAATATATAGTTTCGCCTTTTACACCAGGCAGAGAGTAGGAAAAACGGAAGGAATAATCACGATGAATATTCAAGAATCTTCGTGGGAGAAAGGGTAGCCTTCGAGAACGTTTTGTGTACAACGAAAGGGGATGAATGGAGAAAGAGTAAGAGAGAGAAAACGCTTGGGAAAATCGTAAAAGGGACTTTAGTACGAAAAACGAAAAGATCCCAAGACTTTCCTGACATCGGTGACGACATCAAACCGTAAGCGTCTCTCTGTACTTTCCGTCGTATGTGAAATTTGAATTATTCTCTTTAAGAAAATTCTACATGCCACTGAAGAGAAAGAGCGAGGAGCTTTGTGCCAAGCTTTTTTCACCCAACCTCGAATTTCACGGATAGGAAAACACGTCGGGTTATTCTTTCTCGGTTGTGCGCGGGAGTGGCATTTTTGCATGGTAAAGTTCGCGAGTGGAGCTTCGGCCTCCTAAAGAGAAGTGGTGGGGGGAGAAAAAACCAGGTCCGATACGTATGCCTTGGAAATCTTTTGAAAGGTATTACAGAAAATATTCGCGATAAAAGTTTATAGCTCGAGCACGGATACGTATGTGCGTTCCTTTCGAATTGGGTCGAATCTAGTTTTACAAAAGGCCGGGTTTTTTCTTTTTCACGGTGAAATACTTTTGAGTTTTTCGTAAGGAACGTCCAACGACGTTCTTATACCCGTCGTCGCTTCGATACTCGTTCCGATATTTTATGCAAAGTTATCCAACGTCTTTTCTCAAGAAGAGAACCCATCATCGCGAGCGTTATTTTATCTTCTAGCAAACTTTCAAAATTCCACGAAGCAGCGAAGAAAGAACATCAATTATCCGTAATATACCATCCCCTAGCTAATTATTAATCGTTGAATCCAGAACTCCTTAATCGAAGGTAAACCTTATAACTATGGGATGGGAAGAAGTAATCGAAGGAAAGAACATAAACGTTCCCGTTGGACTATACTCCAAATATTTTCCACGTGGAAAATGGGAGAGTATGAGAGGGAGAGAAGGACGACACATTCCGCGCTTCCACTCGGAACTCGAAGCTATTAAAGACTGCAATTACGAGAGATGCTTCCTCTGATAATATCTACGTTTATATCGGCCGACGCGTACCGTTAATAAATGAACTTTGCTTATGTTTTACAAATACTCCTTTAGAGTACCGGTATGGAACGTGTAATTTAACTTAGTAGGAAAATTACGATCGTCGAACGATCCACGAGTACTAGGTACCTCTTTGAAATTACTTCGAAAAGATTCTACCTAAGGCCGACTTAGGATTTTCGAAAGCTTTTACAAGAGAACGAGAGATAGAGAGAGGGCAATCGCGTTGAAATCTTACTCGAGCCAAAATCGATACTTGGAAACATATGGAGGGATAAGATTCGCCCATATTCCAAGGCAGGCACCGACGGTGACTCGTTCCTTTCGAAGGATAACGTTTATCTAGCCACTTAACCACCTCGCTCGGGATATCATAAGCGTTTTCCAATGCATAGCTGTAGGCTAAGCGAGAGAGATGCACCTTTCTAGGAATTCTTTGATCGAACCATTCCGGCCGCTACATCTACACCGAAACATTGTACCGTCGTTAGAAGCGCGTTAGAAAATTCTCGTCTGGATCAAATAAATCGTAAATCGACCATTTTAACTCTACTTTTCACTCTTTTATCTTAATTATCACATAAAAATGAACAAATGATAGTCTATATAGTTTTATATTGATTGACAAATACTGTGCTATCGAGTTGTTATACCGTCACCGTAAATACCAAACCTCGTAACTACTTCATCAATCAAATTTGCATTACACATCAATATTTCATTCAAATATTATATTGTCATATAATTAATTAATAAACTTCATAACTCCCACATAACTCAACCACCTCATAAAATTGTAGTTTACTAGGTCTAAATATTTCTAAAACAAAGCACAACTCCACAAAATTCTCTGATATGTAGAAAAAAATGTTCGACTCAATTAAAATTCTATTAAATACTCCTAATCAAATCAATTGAAAATGATTCTCCATTAAAACAATAGAGATCCCGAGAAGGTGTCAAGTTCTGGGTCTCGTTTATTACCGAAAGTGTATTGTATGCGTCGTTGAAAAAGAGGAAGAGAAGGGGGGGAAGAAGAGAACCGAACACGGTGTCGTGTGCTCGGCATTCTCGACGTTCTCGGCGTTCCGGGCGTGCAATTCTTCATTCGGACAGCAGAAGCGATTCAGTCTGACGAGAGGCGGCGAGCGCCAGCGCGCACGGAGGACTAGTTCTCTTTCTCTCTCTTACCATCGCTTCTCCCTCTCTCGCACACCCGCCCCGTAGACAGCTTTCAAATTACGCGCGCTTTTCTGCTCCGGCGTGCGGATGATGGGTTCCTAACGATCTGTCGGTTTCACTTCGGACAGCCGGCAGAGAAATGTCCCGAGTCGGATCGGCGCTATACTCTCGCCCCATTATTATTATTATTATTATCTTCGCTCGGCTCTTTACTCGCGTTAGTCGCGAATACCGATGACTATGATAAAAGGGAGAAATAACTCGCGGCGATATGTTCGAACCCTTGGCAAGCTTCTCGGGTCTTTTGTTTCGTACGATTCGCTGGGTCATTCTTGGAAGAAGATAAGGTTATGTTCCTTGGTAAATAATTTACTTAATGTTGTATCGTTTGTAAAAAAAGAAATAGATCTATGAGATCTGGATTCATTATCAGTTCTTCGCTGGGTCATCCTTGGAAAATAAGATTATGTTTCTTTGGTAAATGATTTAATTAATGTTATATCGTTTGTAAAAAAAGAAAAAGATCTACGATGGATGCGTTATCAGTTTTTACATGACTGCTGTGAGAACAGTCGAAGAAGCTTGGTGGGAGATTACGCCGTAGGTCAAGCTAAATATGCCGGCATTCCGCGTCATAAAGTTTATTATACCGGGCCTTTGACATGGACGAGCAGTGGTATTTCGTGGCGAAGCTAGCCGAGTAGCAGAAACAGCGGTCCCTGCGGATCCAAGAGAGCCGCAAACGCGGGCTTTAAGCCTCGGAGAAATCGCCGGGGGCCGTCGAGGTAATTACGAGAAGGAAACGATAGACGAGGGAAGAAGAGGAGAATGCTAGAGTACGGTAGGGACGGAGGATGGTTCTGAAGAACTGCTCGAGCAAAGCACGCCTATTACCCCTAATCACGAGGAAAACATAGCGTGGAGAAAACCAACGCTTGCGAGAGGGTTCGATGGTAAAGCCGAGATCGCGTAGTAGGATCCTTGCTCCTATCAAAGCGCTAATACGAATCGTCGATGGTAAAAGAGAAGGAAGGAACTAGGGATGGTAGAGAGGATCCTAGAGAAGAACGAAAACCCAACGCGTTTAGGATCGTCCAAAAGAGAGACTAAAAGGGAAGAGAGAGACCGTGGCCGTTCTTGGAACGTAAAATCGAGTTCCGTAGCCCTAATTTAGTGCAGGTGTTACACACTGCCTGACGACACGATCCTTCGCGATGTGTCCCAAGGGACGTTAAATTTACGTCAGGGTTCGGAGGACTGATCCACCTTTCGCTACCTACCCCTGCTTTTCGTCCACGACGAGACTCCCTCGAAATTGCTCACTGAAAAGTATGACGATCGCTTCTATCCAAAGAGGGATCTCGACTTTGCTCCGATATTTCCGACCCGTCGACCTATCCTCTAATCGAGCCGTTATCCTTTAGCAAATACTAAATTAACGCGTTAACCTGCTGCCGTGATATTTTTACGAAATAACATGATCCACGGATTTAAATATTCCTCGTGTCGGTAAGGAAGGTCCCTTTTTTACGAACAAGAGACTTTTTCGAGGGAATCCGACTAGGATCGCTTTACGAACGGTAATTTCGTGGATCTTGCGAACGACGAGATCGTTCGAGAAGATACCGTAACACGAGAATCGTCGATGCCGAGAGATGGTAACTTGGCTCTGCTTCTCCAAACCGCAAAGACTATCGTGGTATTCGTCAGAAACGCTTTGCGTGATAGCAGAAACGCTTGGGAATATTGTACTACCACGATTTCCGTTCCATTGGGAGGAGCCAGATCTGATTCAGCGTATTGCGAGGGAGCATGATCACGATCGTTATCTTCGCCGATCCTGTTCGTGAAAAATTATTGTATCTTCTTGCATTATTTTTAGTCGTAAAGATATCTAAGAGATTAGGAAGGTATGGAGAAAATAACTTGAATATTTATTTGTCATGTAATATTTTATTGTACAAATTGATCAACCCTTTCGGGTCGTACATCCGTTCTCAGCTATTATTGTAAACTTATAACTAATTAAAAAATATATAATAATATTTGTGTTAATACTAACTTATAAGTTTTTATATAAATATAATAATTAATACACATTTGGTTAACATTATTGTCTAGGTGACAGTGAGAGACGACGGTAGGCCATCGCTCTCCTCGACAACGCGAGTCGTCGTAGAAGTAGCCGACGTCAACGACCACGGACCAGAGTTCGAGCAAAAGTTTTACACAGTTCAAATACCCGCCACACCATCCACCGACAAGCCATTCTTCCAGGTAAAAACTTTTTACACCACGTACATATCTTTACGACGTTGCCTATGTTCTCTACCTCCCTCTTTAAAGCCAACTTTTTTGGCTCCCTCGAAAGCGACAGCAGACGATCGTGTTTCCAACCCCCTTCTACTTATGTCGAGAATTGACCAACCCCAACACCGATCAGAAACAGCATCCCCTTTTATAAAAGATGTAGAAAATTCTTAGCATTGCCCTACAGCATCGCGTTTACTCCTAATCTTAACTAAATCTCGCATTTCTTTCTTCTCTCTTATCTTTGTTTCTCTGTGTGATCTTTACACGAGTAGTATTTACTTGATTATATACCCCCTACCACCCTTTCTCTTCTTTCTGTACATTACTCGTTCTCTGCGTGTCAACCGTATTTCATTGGCTCTCATGTAACATATTCTACCTATAAGTTGTAGAGAGATTTACTTATTGGGAAAAGGGTAATAAAACAAAAACGTGCAAGTTTTAAACCATTTTAACCTCTTGCCTTATAATATCGAGTGAAGCTCGTACATTTTATAGCGTTAATTAATCTCTGTTAGGGCAACCTTATAAACTCTACTGCTTGTGATTACATTCTTTTTTTTTAATTTTGTAATATTAATTTCATTGTGTGTCGAATCAAATCATAAGACGAGGGGTTCATGATGGAAGCTAATAAAGCGTCTAACGCATTGTAAATATATTCAGCTTTTCTTCTCTGGTGTTTCGATGGCAAAATAAACAAAGAAGGGACCCAACTGTACAAAGAAAGCACCGCTGCTTGATTCGAGCGCGAGCTTGCACGCTTTTCACCAGCCCCGATCGTAGATACCCATCTTCGAAGGAAGCGATGCCAAGTATCGTTCGATATCGCGATTCTCGCAATATATCGTCGATCACGCGCGGGAATATTGTAATCTTTACGATGGTAAGCCTGTCGTCGTTCGATGGCTTCGTATTATCTTGGTTATATCGTGCACCTTGCTCATTTTGTATACCTTGTATATACTGTGTATAGATCAATTTCTTCTATATATTCGTACGAAAGTATCGTTCAGAATCTTAGTACTCGGTGTCAAGTGTTACTTGACAAGATAAATGCTAATAGCAACGCGATGTCGACATTCATTTGGCTCTTTCTATTGAAAAATTTCTCATCGATTCATATATCAAAAAAACAACGTAGCGAAGCAATAATAATTTGAAATAAAATGGTGTAATATCGGAAAGATGTCTGGAGATGACAGTCGAGTGCAAAGGGTTACAAATTGTTCTCTACGATTCGATAACACCAAGATAAATAAAAGAAACAAAATTATTGATTATATAACTGATAAATCGTTTGGATACTTTCGCACGATTGCGTGGACCCGTTTCGTAATCGTACTGTCAATATAATACGCAATATAATATCAAGAGAAAAGTTAAAGGAACTGCTTGCAGAATCTTCAAACCCCCCCTTTTGTCGTTATCGAACGTGTTTCTTCCCTTTTTCGATCGATTACCGCAAGTAACCCTCTTCTTCTTTTCGACGTTGATCAAAGTAACCGATCACCATCGGGAACCATTTCGTGAGTAGTTTCCGAGGGGTAGAAATTTCAGCACGTGACCACCCTCGCACGTCATATATATATGCGTTTATTTCTTCTTTTCTTTTTATCATAAACCGTTACTTTGTTAAACTAGTCCTTTTTCAATCTTGTTAAAATATTATTTCGTGCAAAACTAACGTGCCAGAAATTTTCAAACTAATTCGCCAAGAGAATACGTATAAGTAACTTCGATATGATTTTTACGAGACAACGACTACGTGAACGAATCATCATAGGCCATATGCAAAAAAAAAAAATATGATTCGCGATAAAGAGGAAAGAGAAAAGAATAAAAAATAAGAAAGAAAGGAAACGACGAGCGTCTTCACGAGGAACGATGTGAAAGCTAAAAGCTATCCTCTCTTCTCGTTCTCGGCAGAAATCGAGGAACCGCTCGCGGGAGTACGACCTCTCGATCGATACGTTACTCGAGAATGGAACTTGGGAGACATTTAGCCCCGACACCCTGTCAGGAGATCGTATCTTCAGGGTAAGAGCAACCTATCGCACGTACAAAACTAAGCATCACGCGAAACGCGTTGCATAATTCGTCTATTTACATATTATATATCAACTATGTCTCTATATCTCTATATTTATTGCATATTTTATATATATACACACGGAATTGGTCGAATAGTTGAGCGGGCTCTTTATTTATTTACTCTATCTCTTCATTTATCTATGCCTATCTTTTCATTAAAGCTTTTACGTTGAACGTAAATAATTATCATTCCATGCAACCGCTAATCGTTCATAGGGCAGCCATATATTGCATCCGTGTCTTTAAATCGATCATACACATCCTTTCCAACCCATCATGCCACCTTCCGTTTTATAGCCATATTCGTGGGTCTGTCATCGTCCTTCTTTGTCCATCACTGTTATTATACTTTCCCATGTGTCTTTTTCTCTTACACTAAACCGTGTATGTTCCACCACGACCACCCACAACACCACCATCACTTTTCCCAATGCTCGTCTGTATGCGTCACATTTTTCTATGTTTACATTCCATTCTTGTATGAAGCCTGAGAATGTTCTGTATTTTATTTTTATGCCATTAATCGTTATGCCAACAGGACTTGGAACGTATGTACATATATATATTATAATATCGGGCCGAAAACAGGCTGTGATATGTTAAAAGCATGCATGAAATTGATCGTACAACGAAGGGCGTGGACAAAGTCCCTCCTCTTGTATAAGCAAAAAAATGAATGAAATTGAATGAAATTATATGGATTTTCATCTAAAGCAATAAATCGAGTAATTTCGTCGTGACGTAACCGTTGACTCCGAATATAATATCTTTTGACGAACGACCATAATCTCGTAATACTCAGTAGCAATTCATACGGCAAGTTATACGAATCTGTTCCATTCGTGACAGATAACAATAAATCAAATCGGATGACTTGACTTATATTACTTATCGGTTTTATGAATTATCGTGCCTGGGTATTATTAATCTCTATTTGTTACATTTACTGGTCTTGCGCTGCAGATATATTCCGTTATCTTCACTAGAATTTATTCTCCTTTTTTTCTAATATTTTTATTACTGTCACATTAAACGTTAAATAGATTCGACCACGAATACATTTCTCACGTGTTAAACAATCGTAGACACGTGAGAATCAACATGTCCTCGTAAACATTTTCTTTACTAATTTTAATTGTTTTGCATCAGGTTTTAGCAAATGACAAAGATATCGGCGACAATGGGAAGATCCAATACAGTATTAAAGGGGGTCGTGGAAAAGGCAAGTTTAAAATTCATCCCACCACAGGAGTGGTGTACTCGCAACGTGGATTCGAAGCTGGCCAGGAATACGAGATGATGGTACGTGTGTCTGATCGTACAAATCTTTTTTTTTTCAATAAAAAAAAAAACAAAACAAAAGAAAAAACATTTATTTACATCGTAGATACGAGCGACCGATAGCGGCGAGCCCCAGCGTAGTCATCAGACACGAGTTTCCGTCCAAGTAGTCGAAGTAGCCAAGGACTCGGAAAACCCACCAGTTTTCAAGAGCAACAATCAGAGCGTAGAAGTAACGGAAAGCGACGAAGTAGGCTTCCTAGTGGCCCTAGTTCAGGCCACCGACAAGGACGGTGATTCACTGTGGTACGACATTTTAGGTAAGAAGATTACACAAAATACGAGAGGATGATGACAAGAACTCGACTGTACTTAATGATTCTAATCGGTATGTTCCAGAGGGTGACAAACGGGACGAGTTCTTCATAGGTCGTGACAATGGTAACGTGCTATTGGCTAAACGATTAGATTGGGAGACGCAACATTTCTACAATCTTACTATCGGTGTCACCGATGGCGTTCACACGGCATTCACGCAGCTCTTGGTCACGGTGATCGACATAAACGATCATAGGCCAGAGTTCACGGAGAGCACGTATCACGTGGACATTTCGGAGAACGTCGAAAAGGGAGCAAAAATTCTACAATTGCACGCAACGGACGAGGACGAGGATAAGAAGGTTTTTTACAGTTTACATGCAGCTCAGAGTCAAGACTCGCTCAGTATCTTCCACGTAGACTCGGTTACCGGGGCTGTTACTCTGAACGAGCCACTCGATCGAGAAATAATAGAGGAACACGTTTTAACGGTAATGGTGAAGGATCAAGGCACACCAGCGAAACGTAATTACGCTAGAGTCATCGTTACCGTACACGATCACAACGATCACGCACCAGAATTCACCAGTGAGATTATTCAAGGAAAAGTCTACGAAACGTCACCGATTGGTACGGCTGTCGTTAAAGTTTGTGCCATCGATAGAGATCGAGGTGATAACGCTAGAATCACTTATTCCATAACTTCTGGAAACGTTGGCAATGTATTCACCATCGATCCATCTTTGGGCGACATCAGAGTAGCTCGTGAACTTGATTTGAGCGTTTCTTCGGAATACATATTGTTAGTGAAGGCAGTGGATCATGGTTCACCTGCTTTAGCCAATACAGTGCCTGTACATGTTATGGTAACTATGGCAGATAATGCACCACCTCGTTTCATTCAACGAGAATTATCCGCTGAGATTTATGAGAACCAACAAATTGGTACGTACGTGAAACACGTTGATGCCAGGAGCACTTCGTCGTTGCAGTTCGAGATCACTCGAGGAAATAGAGATAATAGCTTCTTCATCAACCCCAGTACCGGTGTTATTGTGGTGAAGAATTCATTGGATTACGAGAAAAAGAAGTTTTACAATTTAACCGTGTCCGCGACCAATATGGCAGGGGCTACGGCACTCTGCAACGTCATTGTCCACGTCCTCGACAGAAACGACAATCCACCGAGGTTCATTCAAGCCGTTTATAGCGGTGAAATTAGTGAGGGTGCCACGATTGGGTCACTGGTACTCACAAACGCCACCACGCCACTCGTTATAAAAGCAGAGGACGCGGATTCGGAATTGAATGCTTTACTAAACTACGATATCATCGATGATTTAGCAAGGAAATATTTCCACATTGATTCTAGTACAGGTGCTATTAGAACCGTGAGAGTATTGGACCATGAAACCATTCCGGAGTTTACATTCCATGTTAAGGTCTCGGACTTGGGTAAACCAAAACTCTCGTCCGAGACTACGGCCAAGGTTATGATCGTTGTGACCGATGTTAACGATTGCCCACCAAAGTTCCTACAAATTGATTACAACGCTACTCTACTTTTGCCTACGTATAAGAACGTTGCTGTTCTTCAAGTTAGCGCCGTTGATCCTGATAGTTCCGAAGGCATTTCTTTGAGGTAGCTGTCATCTACTGATATTTGTTAACCATTATTTAATATGATAGTAATTACATTTTATATTTAACTTCATTCCAATTGCAGATACGATATCATCGATGGAAACAAAGGCCACACCTTCGACATAGATTCCCAAACTGGTATTATCACTGTACTCAATCCCGATCGTATAAAAAAGAACTACCTCCTACACGTTCGCGTCTCCGACGGGAAATACTCGAGCGTGACGCAAGTGAACATAGTCGTTGAGAAATCTGAAAATTCGGGCTTGATTTTCCAAAAGGACGTTTACGAGGGTAGCATCGTTGAGAATTCGACAAAAATACGAACGGTCGTTGTCGTGAACGTTCTTGGCACAGCATTGAACGAACAGATCGTCTTTAGCATCTTAAATCCTACCAACATGTTCGTTATCGGGCCAACCTCTGGCGCGATTAGAACGACGGGAGTGAGATTCGATCGGGAGACTTGCGATCACTACGAACTTATCGTAGAAGCTAAAAGCCAAGCGAGGGATATGGAGAAGCCAAGAGTGGCTCACGTTATCGTGAATGTAACGATTCTGGATATCAACGATAATTGCCCTATGTTCGTCAATCTTCCTTACTACTCTGTCGTTTCTGTTGATGCCCAGAAGGGAGATGTCATTACCAAGGTATATGGTATATTCATTTCCTACCCAATGATGATCAATGATGAACGACCAAGACAAATCGAAATTTGACGACTCATTAAAACATCGTTTCTCCAGGTGCATGCGGTCGATATGGATAGCGGTGACAATGGAGAGGTTAGATACGAGCTGAAGAAAGGTCACGGCGAGCTCTTCAAGGTTTGCCGTAAAACCGGCGAGATCTCGCTGAAGCAGAACCTAGAGGGTCACAATCGGGAGTACCAGCTGACGATAGCCGCGTACGACGGAGGTAACGCTTCAATGATGGAATATATAAAATTTCCCTAGTTGGTTACTCCCCGATATGATCTTTTTCCATATACGTTAAATGCAATTTCAGGAATAACGCCATGCTCCATTGAGGTGCCAGTCAACGTGAAGGTGATAGATCGTTCGATGCCGGTTTTTGACAAGCAATTTTACACGGACAGTGTGCTCGAAAGTATCGAGGTACACTCGCCTCTAGCGCTATCCATACAAGCTGAGTCACCGTTGAATCGCAAACTCATATACAGTATTACCAAAGGCAATGATTTCGAAGAATTCGCTTTGGACTTCAACACCGGTAAGTCGATGTCTTTCACGCTTCGACTAGCACGAATCTTTAAATAAATACCATCGATTCAGGATGGTAAGGAGCACCGATATAAGATGGATCGACGACCACTTTTTCTCCGGTTCGATCTTCCCTGATATTTGCTTTACATTTTGTTATGTATAAAGATTTGTAAAACAAAACTCAGTCGAGGGAGGTATGGTCGAGTTAAAATTTATAAAACGGAAACCATCTTATGTAGAAATCAATGAACTTTAACTGTATCTATTCGATTAACAATAATGTTTTCGTGGACTATGGTAATCGGTCACTAAATTCTGCTCATGTAACAGTATTGGTGAAAGAGATTGGGTAAATTAGTATGCATAGCATATGCTAATGATCTTAACGAATAATTATTAATTTTCCAAGGTCAACAAATGCAGGTGACAAGTTAAAAGAAAAATAAATATTGAAATGTTTAACACGTTTTCCTTTGTAATATGGTGTTGGTATACTTGTTGATATACATATTATCAAAGATTTGAAGTCCACAAAGTAAATGTACGTGTAAAACGTGTCTCGATGCTCTTTTACTTTGCATATACATCGTTAGCGTTTAATTGATCTTAATCCGTCTTCGATATAAAGTCCTTTTCATGCGTGTTCCCTTATCTCGATGCTTATCTGAGAACTAGACATTAAAGTTTTCTTGTATCTCCCTGTTTCGCAGCCCCCGACAGTAACAATGGTCCTTGTGAGTATAAAAAAAAAAACAGTACTAGTTTCTATCGGTCTGCTGCTGTATCGCTACTTTATCACGCTATTGCATCGCACTTGTGTTTGATTTTCTCCGTGCACGATAGAACAAACTTTCAAGGGAGACACATCGAGGCAAGGAAAGGCAAAATTAAATTTATTCAGAAAGAAAAAAGAACAAATTGGATCGATCGATTTCTTGCTTCGATCGTCGTGGCTATGTTTTTGGTTTTCTATCCTATGGAACGTCGCACGAGCGTGAACGTTGATCTAACATTTGAAACTGTACATGGTATGCGAGCTAATCGTTTTGCATGGTCATTGATTCTCCATAACGCGATCGTTGTTAAAGAGCTGACGATGAGAATGAAGAAAGATTGTAAAACGAGAACGAATGATCATCACGCATACCTTAACATTATTTATAACAATCGTAGCAAGTATACATCCTAACAATTTCCAATTTCGATTAACACGAGTGCTGCTGTTTGTTTCCGATGAATTTATGCTTCGCTGACAATTTTCGTTGGCTTGTTTGGCAAATAATAACATAACCCAACGGTATTCGATAGTATCGCATAGCTCTAGCAAGTTAGTACTAACAACTTATTACGAAATTAAACGTTCCGATTATACATCTTTTCGCATTACTAACACACCAAGAAACAGTAACTTTTCACAGCACGCCGTTTTTAGTACCCAACGAACCCACCTTTCTTCTCTTAACACATGGAAACGCTTTAGTCGTACACTTTGCTCCATGGACTTTTTTTTTATTATACATTTCATTTCCATCGTTTCACGTCGACCATAACTCGATTCCTGATTTTCATTATACCACGTCGCGTAACAATGGATAGCTTGTTGTTTTCTACGACTTGGAGCACAGTGTTGTCGTTGAAACGCACAAACGTCGTTTTTTTTTAGATTAAAATCGCTCTCGTCGCAGACTCATCTTTTTTTTTGGAACTCCGTCTATAAAAGAGGCCTCATTTGTCGATACATTTTTTTTTAATCTCATACAACTCTTGCAGCTTCTCTTTGTCCGCATGAGATATGTCTGTACCTTGAGAGAGATTGCTGAAAAAAAAAAAAATACACGAACGAATTTGAAATTCGTGTTTCGATCGAGCTTCTACCGATTAGAAGTAACTATTTGGTATATATTTAAAAGAAAACATTTTATATTGCATAAATAAATTTCTACAAATTGATTTTCATATTCAAAAAATTGAAAAAATAATAAAATCGGTCATTTTTATGGATTAAAATGAATCGTTTTATGAGGTACAGACATTCCAGTAGCATTCACAGAATCACGACGTTTTATAAACAAAAAAACGCGTGTGTTCTACAAGATTGCATTCATTAGTGTCCTTTGACGTTCACAAATCCGACTATCTTATCGAGAATGTATCTTTTGTCATTGTTACATATTAATGTTTGAAGATTTTCATCTAAAAAAACAAAAAAAGGAAGCTGAATAATCCGATAGAAAAGAGACAATCGGATTCGTGAACGATCGGTCGCGCATAGTGCTTTGGGTCTACAAACCTTCTCTTCAATAAATCAGGTGTAATCTATGTGGTGGATGAGCTGGATTATGAGCAAAAGAAGCAATACGAGCTGACAGTACGTGCCACCGACAGTGTGTCAGGTGTTTACGCGGAGGTGCTCGTTAGCATTCTCGTACTCGACGTCAACGACTGTCCTCCCGAATTTACTCAAGACTCTTACAACATTTCCGTTTCCGAGGCAGCACCGTTTGGTACGTCCATCCTAAAAGTCAGTTCCAGGGATAATGACACGGGTAAGATAAAAAAATATATTTTTCTTTTCAACAAAACACAAAAGTTGATATGTTTTTAAACAAACTTCTCATGTTTTAGGTATAAATCAAAAAATACGTTACGCTATTCAAAACGACACGGACAACAAGAACGATCTCTTCCACATCGATCCAGAGGAAGGTGTAATATTCTTAAAAAGATCATTGGATCACGAAAGTCACGAATCTCATCACTTCACCGTGGTAGCGATAGATCGTGGGGTACCTAGCCTATCCAGTACAGCTCACGTTTGGGTAACCGTGATCGACATGAACGATAACCCACCAAAATTCGAGCAACCCTCTTACACGTGTTTCTTATCGGAACACGCCGAACGAGGACAATTCGTTACGGTAGTTTCTGCGAGCGATCCGGATTACGTAGATGAGAAACTCACCTATACGATAGTCGGTGGAAACGAGCAACAAACGTACAATATCGATCAGTCCACCGGAATAATTTCTTTAATCAACATGCAAAACTTTGGCGAACAGAAATTGAGTATGTTGAACGTCTCTGTGACCGATGGTGTGTACACCAGTTTTACTCGAGTGAAGATTGAAATATTGCCAGCTAACAGACACAATCCAAAGTTTCCAAACCCAGTGATCGAGGTTACCGTGTTGGAGAATCAATTGGCAGGTCGATTAGTCACAAGCGTGATGGCCACGGATGAAGATTTTGGTGAATACGGGACCATAGTTTATAGTATTCCCTCGAACTTGATAAAAGAGATTTTCGACATAAACAAACTAACCGGGGAGATAGTTACGAAGAAGAAACTCGATCGAGAGAAGCAAAAGCTTTACGAGATTCCGGTTATGGCAACCGACGGTGGTGGGAGATCAGGATTCGTGATGGTTCGAGTAAAAGTTGGGGATGAAAACGACAATGGACCGATTTTCTTGCTGAGGGAATACAAAGCAACGATTCATAGCAATCTATCGATAAAGACATCTTTCCTGAAGGTTAGAGCTCAGGATGCTGACGAGGACGATGCTGCCAAGATCGGGTATTCGATTTACGAACCACAGAGCTCGGAAGCTAGGGCATTGTTTGGTATCAATCCTGAAACTGGTTCTTTGTATCTTCAGAAGAGTGCCGTGCCTTGGGGTAAGCGGTCGTACACTGATTGAACCTCGCAAATCATTGAATCGTTTATTTAACTTATGTTCTCGTTTTCAGAAAATCAATTATTCGAGATCTTCATTCGTGCCGAGGACAAAGGTTCAACCCCTCATCACACCGACGTACCACTGAACATTTACATCATGGCACCTCAAGATATCCCACCATTGTTCGAACGAAAGGAAGGGAAATTCTTCATCTCGGAGGATTCTGTCATAGGAACGCCAATAACGCGGTTAAAAACCGTGACGAATAGTACCGTGAAATATCGTATAGTCTCGGGCAACGAAGATTCCCCATTCTTCCTGATCGATTCCCACGGTCAGATAACTTTAGCTCGGCCATTGGATCGAGAACAGAAGGATAACCATTTAATCGGCGTTTTAGCCGAAACAGATTCGAGTCCACCGTTGACCGCTCTTGCGGAGATTTCTCTTCAGGTTTACGATGAAAACGATCACGCGCCAGAATTCGAAAGTAATCCTTATAGTATTACATTGGCGGAGAATGTGGAGGAGGGGACGTCCATTTTGAAAGTTATCGCGCACGATGAAGATCTCGGTAGCAACGGAGAAGTTCGATACTCTTTTGGATCCGATATTGGAGAATTGGCAAACGTCTTCACGGTGGACGCTTATACTGGTTGGATTTCTACTTTGGTTCAACTCGATAAGGAAAAGCAACCGGAATATAAGTTTCAGGTAGGGATTTGTGGAAAGGTTAACACGTTGGCAGTCATGCAAGTTTTGTATGTTTTGTCTTAGAAGTTATAATAGAATTTTTGTGTTAACAAACAAACTGTTCAGATTTTCACGAGTTAACTGGTGTTCATCTATTCCAGGTGGTAGCTACAGATAATGGAAGCCCCAAACATTTCGCAAGAACATCGGTACACGTGAAACTAAAAGATTACAACGACAATCCACCAATGTTCGTTGATGACCGCTACGAAGCAGCAGTGAACGAAGATGCCTTACCAGGAACGGTAGTCGTAAAACTAGTCGCGATCGACAAAGACACGGATGTCATGACACCCATCGAATTTTATATAACATCGGGAGATCCAAGATCACAGTTTCAAATCAGGTCGACGGGAGAAGTGTACGTCGCGAAGGCTCTAGACAGAGAAACGATCGATCATTACGAGCTAGATATCGTTGGTACCGATGGGAAGTACGTCTTTGATACAAGAGTGAGCGTGCAAATCATGGATGTTAATGATAATCCACCATACTGCTTGAGATATCGCTATAGAGAAGTCCTCTCTGAAGGATCACACCCGGGTACTTATGTTCTTACCGTTCTTGCTACCGATTATGATGACGAACCCAACGCAAAGCTACGTTTCTACTTAACCGGTGATAACAACGACAAATTCTCTTTGGACAAAGAGACTGGTGTCCTGAAGACCATCGGCCAATTGGACAGGGAGACTCAAGCCAAGTATTCGCTTACCGCACACGTTCAGGACAGGGACAAGCCTTCTTGGGAATGCTCATCTCAATTAGAAATTCTCGTTTCCGATTTGAACGACAACGCTCCTAAATTCACAATGCGCACTTATAGTTCGACTCTACCCGAAGATGTTGAAGTTGGAACTCTAGTAACAAAAGTCCACGCGACGGACGATGATATTGGTATAAATCGTAAAATCAGATACGAATTCATCGATTCCGCGGACGGACATTTCCTAATCGCTGCTGACAGTGGTATAGTCACTCTAGCCAAGCCATTGGATAGAGAAACCAAAGCCATGTACAACGTTACTATTCAAGCTCTCGATCAGGGAACACCGCAGCTCGCCAGCGTTGCTTCGCTTATTGTTAACGTCCAAGACATCAACGATAACCCACCAGAATTCGCGTCGAAACTTTACTATTCCAAAGTACCCGAAGTCTACGCCGTTGGTACCGAAGTAGCGAGAGTTCTTGCGACTTCCAAAGACACTGGTGTCAATGCCGATGTTTATTACTCGATCGTTGGTGGAAACGAGCACAAAAAGTTCCAGATAGATGCAAAGACCGGGGTAATAACGATCTCTGAACAATTGGATTACGAGAGAGCTCGAGATTATTTCTTGACGATTCAAGCCGTCGATGGTGGGATTCCACCATTGAGTAATCATGCTACGGTTAACATCACCGTCATCGATAGCAACGACAATGCACCGATCTTCAGTGAAGTTTCGTACAGAGCGTCTGCAAGAGAGGATGCTAAAATCGGAGAAAAAGTCACACAGGCACGTCATTGTCCTTTTTTTCTTTATTTAAACAATTGTGACCTCAAATATGACGTACTGTGGATCTAACAAACCTTTAACAAACATTTATTTATAGGTCTTCGCGAAGGATCTCGACAGCGAGGAAAACGGAAACGTGTCCTACTACATAGAAAGGGGAGATAGACATAAACAATTCAACATCGATCAGAAAACAGGACAAATAACAGTTGCTGCAGCACTGGACAGAGAAGAGGTAAGTTGACTAAAGAAACAGTTAGCTTCGATAGAAAGTTATCGAGAGTATACTATTCCTAGCATACATTTTTTAAATATAATCCTTCATGTTGTACAGATCTCCAATTACATCTTGGAAGTTCACGCACGCGACAGCGGCCTACCAGTTCTCTCGAGCTTCGTTATGGTAAACATCGAGATCTTAGACGCCAACGATAACCCACCATTATTCTCAATGCCAAATTACACGACAGTCGTGCAAGAAGACAAGCCGATCGGACACGTTGTTCTTCAATTTGTCGTTACCGATGCCGATACCGAACCAAATGCCGAACCGTACACATTCGATTTTCGTTCTGGAAACGAAGGTGATGCGTTTAGATTAGAACAAGACGGGACACTTCGTACGGCAACGAAATTTAATAACCGAGTAAAGGACAAGTACATTTTACATGTTCGTGTCTTTGATAATGGAAGTCCACCTTTGTACTCGGACGCCTGGGTTGTGGTCAAAGTGATCGAAGAATCGCAGTATCCACCTGATATCACTCCATTAGAAGTGATCATAAATTCTTACATGGACGAGTATCCTGGTGGGGTAATTGGAAAGGTTCACGCGACAGACCGAGATCAATACGACACACTGCTGTTCAATTTGGCACCATCTTCGCCCACACCCAATATCGATCTCTTCGAAATAAACAAAATCGATGGGACTTTAGTTGCTTTGCCCAGATTGGATGTGGGTGAGTACAGAGTAAACGTCAGCGTAACCGACGGCAAGTTTCATTCGCATTCGATCGTCAAAGTCAACGTGGACTTGGTAACGGAGAAGATGTTGGAAAATTCGGTAATCGTTAGGTTCAGAGAGGTCAGTCCAGAGGATTTCATACTGAGTCATCGAAAAGGTTTTGTAAGAACGGTCCGTAATGCTATGAACTGCAGACTGAAGGACATAGTCATCATCAGTGTTCAACCTTCGCTAGACGAAATCAATTTAATAAAATCACGAGCAATAAGACAAACCGTGCACAACGACTTGGATCTTCTCTTTGCCGTAAAAAAAGCAGCCACGTTCTTCCCATCCGAAGTCGTGAGAGAAGCATTGAATCAACACATCGAGGAACTGGAAGAATCGACGAAACTAGTGGTCGAGGAGATCGTCAGGTTCAAGTGCAACAAGGGTTACTGCGTCTACGGCGATTGTCACGACAAAATTACATTAGATCCAGCGATGATAACACCTGTAGCGACCGACGTAATGAGTTTCGTATCGCCTCGACATCGGCACAAGATGGAATGCGATTGTAAAGAAGGCTATGCTGGGAGTCACTGCGAGGTGGTAGTAAACGAGTGTGCTCAAGATCCGTGCTCGGCTTTCAAAGTCTGCGTACCGGACTCGAGCGTTCAAGGTTACTCTTGTCAGTGTCCTGACGGGTTCGCTGGTCAAACTTGCGACATAGATATTTCCAAGTGTCACGACGAGTCTTGTTATATACCAAGAAATCCTATATCCTTCAGTGGCAAAAGTTACGCTCGTTATAGGATCGACAAGGCATTGATAAGGCAAACGATCGAGGATCGATTGAGTTTATCCCTGCGGATTAGAACGATGCAACCAACGGGTAACCTCATGTACGCAGCTGGCAAAGTGGATTACAATATTCTCGAAGTAGTTAACGGTGTGGTCCAGTACAGATTCGATTTGGGAAGTGGCGAAGGTATGCTAAGGGTAAGCAGCGTCTATGTCAGCGACGGCCAGTGGCACGAGATTCAGTTGGAACGAGAAAGCAATAGCGCGAGATTGACCGTCGATGGTAAACATGTGGCTCACGGATCAGCACCAGGAATCAACGATATTCTCAATCTCCAATCGGACGATTTATACTTGGGTGCCGAAGTTAGACAACATCCTTCGATCCTTGGCTTTGAGGACGTCCAAAGAGGATTCGTCGGTTGTATGGACGACGTTAGGATAGCCAGAGTCTCCGTACCGTTGCACATGAGCGGTGCCAGTAGCGTGGCTGTTTTAAAACGTTTCGCCAACGTCGAGTTCAGTTGCGATACGGCCATCGTCCTGATACCGCCTGGTATTTGCGGTACGCAGCCTTGTCAGAACGGTGGGACGTGTAAAGACTCTGGAGCAGATAGTTACGAGTGTCAATGCCATAGCAGGTTCGCTGGAACATCTTGCGAGATCGATACGGATCCCTGTGCCTCGTCGCCTTGCCTTTACGGTGGTCGATGTAGGGTAGCTCCACAGGGTGGTGATTTTACTTGCGAATGCGTCGACCCTAGACTAACCGGCAAGCGTTGCGAGTTTGGCAAATATTGTAGTCCGAATCCTTGCAATCATGGTGGAGTTTGCGAAGAGGGTAACAGTGGGCCGATATGCAAGTGTCAGGGCTTTACTGGAGAACGTTGCGAGAACGACGTGAACGAGTGCGACGCGAATCCGTGTACGAATGGTGGAACCTGTGTGAACGAGATCGGCACCTACAGATGCGTGTGTCCACCGAATATGACCGGATTGAACTGTGGAAACCCAGCTTACTCGACACCAATTATATCCAGTCATTTTAACATCACCTGGGAACAACTTATGTGGATCGGTGTTGCCGTGATCATCAACGTTTTCCTCATCGTCATCTTCATCGCTTTTCGCAGGATAAGAATGAAACGGTCCAGAGCACGAGCCAATAACATCAACAACGAGACCAGGAAGCAGATCGTCTTGAATTCGGCCCGACCTCACGAGCACGAATTCAAAAGGAGCTCGAAGTTGAGCAATCTCGAGGTGATACAGGTACGAAACATTTAACGGGGGCTATCATTTTTCTTTAACTCGCGGGGAATCATTAAATCGGAGCTGTTTAAATTCAATCAGCGAGTACGTTCTTTAGACTCTCCAAGGTTCGCTCTGAGCAGTGGTAGTCGCTTGAAACGCGTAAGATTTGGACGGCTCCTTTTGCAGTAAGCAGCGCGCATGCACTCGAAAATTGTGTTAAGGATCGCTAGTTCGTAGTTTACTTTATGCGTACTATTTTCTTTCCACATGCCGTTGTCTTTTACGTTTGCTATCGTTTTCTTGCGATAGGTTCTCCTCCATTCGTCTACGGTGAGTAAATACGTATATGGTATTTAATCTTTGTGTGACTGGAAAGGTACCTTTTTTATTTTTTAATAGTTACCGTGGTTAATACTTCCATGACATCCTCCAGTGTATTTTCTCGTATGTTTCCATTCATTATAGTTCTTTTCAAAACTGATTACACCCTCGGAAAACGTTATGGGCACCTCAATATTTTTGCATATTTCTTATAAAGGATTTGCAATAAGAAAAGAAACACAGATTTTAAAGAAAATTCATAAACCCCAAACATCGAATCGCAACCCCATAAATTGATTTATTTATACAATAAACGATCCAAATTGATTTCGCAGAAGATGTACAATTCTCCAGATTTTGCGTTGATTTAATTCCCAACAAACTTCCAGATCATTAAAAGTTTTGTTTTTATCTCAGTCACATAAGGGTTAACCCAACGTACGTGAGACTTAACATAGACGAGGTATACGTGTGCTTTGCGTTTTTTAAGGTTTTCGTGTGATTCTTTCTTTTACAGAGAGAACCTCCCCAATGTCCTCCCAGACCCGCCTCCTACACTCCCAGCTCTAACAACGAACCGACCGCGTACGGTAACACCGCCGCGGTAGCTCTGAATAACTTGGACACTCTGCGCAGCTACGGTAGCGCGGGCGACGAGCTGGAGAACTTTCCGCCAGATTATTTACGAAATTTGAATCGTACAACTCCCGTGCCCCCTCCGTCCTTAACCTTAGCCAATCCAGTGGTCGGTGGAAATCCCACGAGCAGCGACACGGACAGCCTGCATAAGCCCACGTGGCAAGAACAGATGCAGCTGGCCTCATTCATCACGGATACGACCAAGATAAAGAATGGTGAGTGGAGAGTGCTCTGCTACTCGGCCTACTCCCCCCAGCCCTGTAATCCCCGATTGTCCTAATCAATCGATCCCTTTAGCTTTTTACTTTATCATTTGCTTGCTGCATGTCTATCTATCTATCTCGAATGGGTGGAACCGGCGCTTCTTCGTCCACCGATTCCCTAACCGATCGCCATCAAGTTTCTCTATCTCTTTCTGTCACTCACTATCATCTCGCCGTCTTTCTCTCTCCTCGATTAACGTCGAGTTCGTTTCCGTGGACGCTCGATCGTCTCTTCTTACCTCTTTGGGTGTGTAGCCGATTCGATTAACCCCGGCATTATCGTATTGTGTGCACTAACAGACCTGAAACGAGCGAGCCCAGTGGTACCGGAGCTGACCACTGGAGGACTTCTACTAAATTCAGCTCGACGAACGCCTCACGGAGGTGGGACCTCTATCGCTTCCCTGACGTCCATCGAGGATGATCCTCGCATCGTTGGTGGTAAGTCGATACGGTCTGCCTGTCGATTTGTTCTTTTTTTTTTATTTCAAATTTTTATTTCCTCTCGTGTGTCGTATTCTTTATCCTTTTTTCCGGACTGCTTTTGCTTGTTGCTGTTATCCATTTTTATATATAGTATATTATACAGTTTTTCTCTTATGTTGTTTTCTTCTTCTCGTGTCTTCTCTCGTATATATCTCTCTTTCTTTCTCTCTTTTTCGATCCTCGATCGAATCGAACGAGAGCTGCTTCCTTTCGCTCCGTAACGCGGCACTGCCAATAGGCTGGCGCATGTAGGCGTGTTCGGAGTACAGTTGTTGTCTGCAATGCTTTTAGGGTATCACTGGGACTGTTCAGACTGGGTCAGGCCAAGCCAGAACCCCTTACCTAACATCACGGAGGTACCTGGCAGCGAAGTTCCAGACTCGTCCAGCTTCCACAGCAATGAGAGTAACGAGTCGAACACTCATCAGTTATCGTCAAGTAAGCAACGGTCAAAAGCATGAAGGGATTAATGTATACACGCGTTAATGAGCTTCCTACCGTGGTCGTAATTATTACTGCGTTGCATAATAACATCCTCTTTAGATTAGAAGCTTTTAGCCACGCTAAGGCAATGAGGATGCACTTTATCGGAGGACTGACGGTCCAAAAAATTGCATGCAATTAACGTGGACGCCTCTTTCCATCACGGGTTCCTCCTCGAAGAAAAGTCTTCGCTCCCCCTTTTTTTTGCTTTTACCTTCTTCCTTTTATTTTAATTCTAACGCATTTAATAACTCGCCTGTTAATTATGGCATACTAGACGTGCTACGTGTCTTTCCCAAAGAGAAGATCACGAAAGATCGTGAGTAAATATGCAGAAAAAAGAGATTATTTTGGTATGTGTTGCAAGGGTTTTAGCTGGCGGTCGGTGTTTATTAAAAAGTTATTATCAAAAGAAGTTTATTTAATTTTCTAGAGACTATTATTAATTAAATTATCTCCATAATAACTTTTAAATAAATGGTGTCCGCAAAATAAAACTTTGACAATACTACTCATGAACTTTGTTTTTCTACATATTTATCAGATCGTATTTTCTAAAACACGATAAAGATCCTAATTATTTATAATACAAATAGTACCCGACCTAACAAAAGCAATATTATCCTCACCAAAAGTGACGCTTGCCAAAGTATAATGCACGCGACATTACCCCACACAATGACAGTATCGATTTCTTTCAAAAACCAATTGTATAGCCGCAACAATGAAAAAAAAAAACAACGAAAAGATAAGGAATACCCAACTATCGCGTACCCAGCTAACATTGACAAATCTTCTCTCCGCAGTGCACGGTCCAATAGATCCAACAAGAGACATCGAGACTTTGAACGAGGATCAGGAGTCAGAGTACGTCGGTGATTCGGAATGCGGGACCGAGTTTTCCGACCGGTATCACCACTGTACCGAGACGCAACGTTTGAATCCACTGGACAGTGGCGGTGAGGGAGAATACAAGTACAAAGGATCCGAAAGTTATCTAAGGCATCCGAATTCTTACCTCCCCCATTACAATATTCACACGGACACGGAAAACGAGACGAACCCGTTAAATGGTCGTCTGAGCACGCTCGAATCCGACGAGGAAGAAGATGATGTAGTGCCTTATGGTTTTCCAAGCACCCGCCGCAATCGATGCCACAAAGGGGACGAAGTCGACGAGATTGGTTCGGTGATCACTACGCTGGAGGAAAGGAATTCCTTACTGGGTGGTGCGACGAGTAACAGCGATCTCTCGACCAATCTCTGCGAGATCGATGATTCCGAATACGAGATCGCCGATCAAAAAAGCAACGGACGTTTGTGGTTGTCTGGTAACGGTATCACCCAAACCTCGGTGTGACGAACGGTGCTACCGGAAGATGAGACTAGACTGATCCGAAACGCGCTTTTTCCCTTCGTGGTTATCTCCGATCGAGGAGGGAATCCGGGTGTTCATAAATCTACGATTTTGTACATAGGTATTATCGAATTAGTTAGACAGTCTGTACAGGCAGTTAAGATGGGGACTGATGACACACACGCATATATATATATTATATATATGTATACACACGTTATAAAAATCACCGGTGTGCGATCGTGTATGTCAAAACGACGATATGTAATTAATTAATCGCGCGATTACACTCGGTGCGTGTCGAGTACGTCGAGTTAACGTACTTAAATACTATAATTCCTCGTGAGAAGATTAGCTTCCCGGTGATCGTTTAAACACCGAACGATCATCGACCAATGGACGAATCGTTATTCCAGTTATTCTTTGATAATCGTCCGAGGCGAGGGGAGTCCCTAGGAGCAGCAGCTTTACGATAATCGGTATACGTTGTGGACCATTTTCGATCTTACGTTTTCTTCATCTTTTTACTAATTTCGTTAAAGAAAAGAAAGGAGGAGGAAAAGAACGGAGAGGAAACAAAACTGTGTAATTATATATTTAAGGGGAGTTCATTTCAATTAAGGTATTTTATATCGCCCGTGGGAGAAGTTAAACTTAATGAGAACACGACCGCGTCGTCAGACCAATGACTATCGTTTAGTAAATGCAGCTATCGTTTAAAAAAAATAACTTGGATATTATCCGCGACTATAATTCCAGTGCTAAAAATACATATACAGGTGTCGTTATGTATTTTTACTATTTGCTAACTGACTTTATTTTGTTTACGTGTAAATGAAGAACAAACGGACTACTTAATAAATAAATAAATAAATAAATATATATATATATATATAAATAAATATAAATATATATACATAAACACAGACACACACATGTATAGAGAATAAGTACTGTATAGATTAGGAAAAAGAATGAATTGACTCTAGTGAAAGAAACAATTGCGATACTTCGACGCGAGCGTTTCGAAGCAAGCGCGCCATCGATTCGCGGGCAGAGTAAACGCGGATTAATTATTAAAAAGATATGAAATATTTTTACTGTGATGATAATAATGTTTATACGATGATCAAATACTATAAATAGTATCGTAATAATTGCAATGTTAATAATGCGAGGTTTTATAAAAGAACGTAACAAACAAAAACATTAAACAGAGGATTAATAACGAGATATCGAGAAAGAAAACTAAGAAAGAGAACGTCAGAGTAAAATCGAGTCAACGTTCCATTCGTTCCATAACAAGAAATCATTTTCGTTTCTTCCTCTCCCGTGAGTCACCATCGATTTCTAGAGCGACACGCCGATCGCGTTATACATGGTGCTATAATACGTCACGCTTCGCCAATTATCTATGTCTCTTCGATAAGACTGCACAGCGAAGGTGCCATCGTCATTGTCACTTCGCTGAATGCCCTTTTTTATATATCGTTTCATCGTTCTCATGGTTCATCACGCGCTACATATATTTCACGGAACGGTGGTATCCGTCTAAAGAAACGTTTTAAAGACGTACTCCTTAAACTGCCGATTTAATAATAATAATAATCCTGCAATGCCATATTAATAAATGCATTTCCGTTAATTAATTTTTACATGACGAACACGAGTCACACATGTACACGTACACACGCATACACATGTATAAAGAGTGATAAGAAAGAGATAAGAAACGGGAGAAAGAGGAACAAAACAGTTATTACGTGCCTAAGGTCTTAAAAAAAATCATTGTCACTTCCCTAACATGTAATAATTTCCGTTTTAATCGATACATGTATAGAGGCAGCTTAAATGGGTGAGGTATATATGTTTTTATACATATAGAGTAAAATAATTATCGAGAAATTCAGTTTTATGTTCCTGTGTTCGGTTAACGAACCGTGCGTATAATTGTATGTGAATGTCCTGTTGGTGATCCTTAGCGGGACGAAAGCGGGGGGAAGAAGAAAAAATTTAGAGAAACGCAAAAGTGTTTCAGAATAATAATGCGAAAACACAGGGTGATCTTTTCTTTTTTACGTTTGACCAAGAGCGGTAATAATAATAATAATAATAATGGTAAACGAACAAGCGTCTCCTTCTTATGTAAGTTAAATTTTATTGTTTCGTCCTGGTCGAAAGTCGAACGCTGCATTCGCATGGGATACAATTGAACCTAGATAATTTATTCTATATTAGAATGAAATAAAAAGATTTAAAAAAAAAAACCGATTGTACAGTTAATTTAAATAGATTGTATCGGAGATCGTCGTCGGTCAGCGTTCGGTCTTTCGATCGGCTTATCGAAACGCCAGACTCCTTAAATATTAAGATTAGTTTTTATTTACGAAACGAAACGATTTATTATACATTTATAGCCCTCTCTGGTCAAAAAAAAGAAAACAAAAGCGTCGAAACGAAGTTGACCTGCCATTATTTCTCTTTTTATAAAGTCCTATTTAAGGAAGGAAGCGATTACGCGCATATCACCTTATTAAAAAATATAAATAAAAGGGAGAGATAATAATCGAACAACATCGTGCAATTAATAAAATAAAGAAAAAATTTGTCTCTTCCTTCGGCCATTGTTCCAAATGTTGTTATACTCACGTTATTTTTTTTCGGGAACTTCATTTACGGAGGAAACTTCGACGAGCGATCGGAATTGATAAAAAGAAGAAAACATAAATGATTTTTAAGGCATTGTTTTTTTTTTGTAACGTTTTTTAAAAGAAGCTTTAACTTTAGGCCTACATACTCGCGGGTCGTTCTATAGGTTCCAAATCGAAGTAAGATTGTGGTAAAAAAAATAAATGTTTCTTTTTTCATGTCAGGAATAAAAATCACGACGGGGGTGTTTAAACGAAAGAATTATTCAGGAAATCTCGTGGAAAGTGGGTACAACTTCTAAATTCTCTTCGGATTAGCCCTGCTCATAGAATACATATCGATAACACAAAATCTTTCAAAGAATGAGGAACTTGACTTATTATAATTATAAGGCTATAATTAATTTGTACAAGGTCAACCTATTGTAATAAAGAAACCAATCTTGCCTATAAGTTTATTTCTTTATATTACCTTTCATCGATCGGTCAACTTTGGTATGTGCAACGATTAAGGTGGGTCGTTCATTTAAATAAATTCTTTTGAACAATGATAAATATAAAAGCCTAATTTATTTATTAAACATATGTACACCGATAAAACATCATTTTGAACTAATACTTAGTCGATAGTTACTTGTAGTAAATTATCTACATTCGTGATACAAACTAAATGGAATAAGTCGAATGATCGAAAAAGAAAAAAACACAAATTCAATAAATTCTGTTAGTGTTTTTCTAAAGCCAACGTTAATAGCTCGTTCATTGGATTTAATAGCACGCGTGGATCTTCGACCAATCCCGCACCAACCATTGCACTCGTGAACAACTGGAATAATAATTCAAAATTATGATTATATAAAAACTAGAAACTATATTTTGAAAAATTGTTTTTATTCATTATACTTACTTGTTGTACGAGGAGATCCGCAAGTTTGGTATCGGTTTTGGTTAATTGACTAAGTTTTTTGATTAATGGATGAGATGGATTAATTTCGAGCCTTGGCTGAAGAATATTGTAACGCATTTCTTCGTTCAATTGATGACTCTGGGTTCGTAAAAAATGCCTCGCACTAGCCATATCCTGGACCGTGATCACGCAAGGATGTGATTCGAGACGATTCGTCATTTTAACATCGTAGGCCTTTTTCGTTAACAGATTTCTCATATATTTAACAAGATTATCCATTTCTTCCTTATTAATTATACCTGAAACACGTGTATAAAGTTATAGAAAATTATAAAATTTTATAATATAAAAACGAAATACGAACCAAGATTTTCAGATTTAGTGGCGTCACTCTCGTCTCTCATTTCTTTTTCTACCGATATTAAGTTATGAGAATTATATTGTTTTAAATGCATTAGAACTAACTCGTCGTAAGGCTCATAACAAAATAGCACTTCGACGTTTCGTTTTTTAAGAGATTCATAATAAGGTGACTGCTCAGCTAAAGTTCGACTGTAAAATATAAATGGTTTAAAAATGTACGATCAAAAATATATATTATAAAAAATATAATTGCTAATTCTTACTTAGGTGCTGATAAATAATATATATATTTCTGATCCGGTGCGAGACGACTACAATATTGTGGAAGACTGACCAGCTCTCCTGCGGATGCTGAAGATTCAAATCTTAACAATTTTCCTATATCTTCCTAGAAACATGATAAAATAGTGTAGTGGGAGTGGCAACAGTATACATTATTAAGGTTAGCCGGCCGAAGAAGTTTACATCGCGCCCGAGTTCCCGGAACTATATGTATAGTTAGAAAGTGCCAAAAACAAAGCCGAAAATATCGAAAATAGCAGTCGCGTAACAACACTTGAAGACGAACGACGTTAACACTAGCGCAGTCGATGGACACTTATAATTCTTCGTATTTCTCTTTATATATATCCAGTTCCATTAAAATAAACCTTTTTAATATTTTATCTTACAATAATTATTATTATGACAGACGACATGCAAGAGTATTCACGGGAAAAAAATTTTAAAAACTCACTTTTTCTGATTGTTCGTTACTTGTGACGATACCCTCTTTTAAAAATAATCCATAATCCCTGTAAAATTTAGTATAGTCCTCGGGCTGTTTTACAGATCGCTCTTGCAAGAATTTTAGTACACGAGCCGTAAGTACAGTACGTAATTTACTAGAGGAATGAAAAATATTATGTATAATATGCTCAGTTATATGTAAATTTATAGTTTTCAATCGTCTTACCCAATCAAGACGCTATTTTGTAATAATTCACGACTTAAGTTAAGAGGAATGTCTTCTGAATCAACGACACCTTTTATAAAACGTAACCATTTTGGTAACAGATTCTCTGCTTTACTCTTGATTAAAACTTTTCGACTGTACAGAGACACGCCTCCAGTTGTGTCTCTAGCTAAATCAAATAAGCCTGGCTTTTCTTCCGGAAAATATAATAATGCTCTTATACTTAATGGTACGTCGGTTTTATAGTGTAACGTGAATCTTGGATTATCGAAAGAGTTTCCAATAAATCGATAAAATTCACCGTGTTGTAAAGGTGTTACATCTTTTGGCTCGAGCATCCACAGGGGCTGCAATATTTCATTTTATCAAAATAGAGTAATAATATACTGTAACAGACTGAATATATGACACAGTACCTGAATTGTATTTGCTCTTTGGCCATTAACAAAAATTGGGCTGCCAACAAAATTACTGTACTTGGTGATGATACCTAGTAGAAATACAAAATTAGTTATGCTTCCAAATATAACAGAATTAATGTACAGAATATTCTTAGTATTGTTACCTTTAATTGCAGCTTCGTCACTGAATTCACGACAGTCTGGCTTCAAATGTATAACTATTTTAGTACCTGGCTGAACACCTTCCGCTTCTGATATTTCGAAAGTTCCGGATCTATTAAAAAATAATAACATGTTTAATTTTGTTCTGTCGTGTTATAATTGTAATACAAAGTATTAGGTCACAATTTACCCATCGGATGACCAACAAAGACCTTCCGCATCTTTCGCGTAAGATTTAGTATAAACTTCAACCTTGTCTGCTACCATAAATGCACTGTAAAAACCAACTCCAAATTGACCAATTATTTGAGATGGATCACCCTCGCCTTGTTTTTCTTTTAATTGTTCTAAGAATGCCTGCAATAAAGCAAAACAGTTAATTTGCTTGTTAAAAGGCTTATTAAATTTCAAATACGATGTAGAAACATACTTTGGATCCAGAACGAGCAATGGTTCCTAAATTGGATATTAATTCTTCTCGAGTCATGCCAATACCTGTATCTTGGATAGTCAAAATACGATTTTGTTTATCGGTAGCAATATGAATTTCTAAACTTCTGTCACCAGCCAACTCTCCTACCCCGCTATCGCTTAGTCTTAGGTATCTTAATTTTTCCAAGGCATCGCTAGCATTAGATATTAATTCACGAACAAATACCTAAAAATATACATTCATAATTTATCACATTTGTTGTACAACTATTGGCAATATCTTTAAAGCAATTAATGACCTCTTTGTCAGAGTACAAGGATTTTGCAACGATCTGCAATAACATTTGAGTCTCCGATTGAAACTCATGTTTAGCTTTTTCTCCTGAAACAGAAATCATGTTATATAATTTCCATTATACCTATATAAGCTTTCTTATTCTTATTATTTACCTGTAACTTTTTCACTATCTTGTATTATATTATGGTATTCCGTAGAAGATTGAGCCACCGTTTGTGTGGACAAACAACGTATGTGGCTACAACGAAGTGCTATAAAATAAAAAACAGCACCATATTTACAAATTAATATTATTATAATAATATATGTAAATCACAAGATATAAGAAAATGAAAAATTGTGTATGACGAAATAACCAAAAAATCGACAACATACTTTTACACGAATATAGAAATGACAATAGCAAAAAAATAACTCACCGGCAAGTTGCCTACACGTTCGTTCGCTAATCGCTCTCTCGACATTGCAAGCTACTTGTCTAGGAAAGAATTTTCCTAATTTAATCGCGTGCCTGAGCCGAAAGGACGCCGCCATTTTTTAGAAATTGCTAGATGCTGCTTGTAATGCGGTGAGCGGTGAGTATATCTCAACAGTAACGAATTCTATTTTCTAATCAACACGTGACCAGTTCTCGACCAATCGAGTTTCGATATCTTCGATTTATACGTCCACAATTTTAAACCAAAAGTTCCTATACTTGACGTTTCCATTTGAACAAATAGAACGATAAAATACATTTTATATAAGTATTTAAAGAATTATCTTGCAAATACTTCATTGTGAATGTTATTTTCCTAATACTCCTAAATTAAATTTTTTAAAAATCGAACGAGATAATCGACATATTTCTCGACCTTGAATATTATTATTTTTGTCAATTTGAACTAGGTATTGAACGTGGGTAGAATGTTTTATTAAAATTAAAGACAATTTAACATTATTATTATTTATAGAAAGGGTATTGGAAATAAATAAACGTTTCTGCTTTTTCGAAAGATCGGAGAGTTGGCAGGACTGCGTTTATAGCCGAGGTCAATGCGCTTGGAAATCTCCGTCCCGACTAGGCACGCGCACGAATTGATCGTCTTCGTTGAAAGAATCGCGAACCGCATCAGGGACCGTGTGTTTCTTTTATGCATTCACCAAATACGCCGCATTGCGTCAGATATTTAGCTTCCGTATAAATTTTTACATATATGCGTAAACTTTCTTACAATTTCGACATTAAAAATCAATTAATGCAATAAATGTTGATAAAAACTGTTAAAAACTAAAATTTTTATCGGCAATCTGATCGTTCCAAAAAAAATTTGTCAAATATTAAAGCAACGAGGTTCAGTTTGACAAAAAGGGTGGGGATAGGTAGAAAAGAGGCACAGTGTCGTATGGTATATAAATTTTTTTATTATTATTATCTGTATAATATATTTGAAACAATATTATTCTACAACATTGCATAAAAATATACAAAGACATGAAAAAATGTCTTGACTCTCATTCGATAAAACATGTTCATGAATTTATCAACGTTGCACCGTCATCGATAATTCGCAAATGAATTCAACTAAATAAGGATGCGAACCGATTATTTTATTTTGTCAATCTTTTTGTCTTCTTTTATGACCGTTTACAATAACGGAAGTGTGTATAACACTGGAGAAATTACAATTTTTCTTCTCATTGGACCTTGAACCTACGGATTTATCGATACGTCATTTGAAATTCTTTACGCGTTAGTGTCTGGTATTATCGCAAATCGTGCATCGTATAAACAAGATTGAGATTTTGTGAATGTTCCAATTCGATCATCGATACTTTCTTTATTTCCATGCGACGATTGTTCTTTCTTTTCCTCTCTCTCATCTTTGAACAATACGTTGTCACATAAAAATTTACAAAGCCATATAAAATAAAATTAAAATTTCTTCATAAGTCATTTTACTTTTTTTAATAAATCAAAAACGTGCACGATATTCGGCAGAATTAAAAGAAACAGGAAGTCAACTTTTTTTTGCTTTCTCTTTCGCTTTCTTTAAGTAGCGTGAAAATGAGATAATTTGTAAAAAAATGAAAGAAAAAGAAAGAATAATCGTAATGGAAATTTGCCTTTTGACTGTATACATATACATGTATATGTTTGTGTATATATTTATATCATAAACATGTTTAGAGAGTACGTAGGCCAGAAATGAAAAAGAAAAAATAATTCGTTCGAATAAGGTTCAACGAAGGACCTCTGACCTCCTTTGTGGCCTTTGACACGATCGAAATCGGCTTATCGGGTTTACCACATTCTTTCTCCTTCTTTCTTCATTTCTTTCTCTCTCTCTCTCTCTCACTCCTCTCTTTCTTTCTTTTTTGTGTCTTTGCCGAAAATACCGAGCTCAATTTTTAATTTCTGCTTCCTTTTGAGATCATTGGCCGAAGGATAACAATGATAATGATATTAATAATAATAATAAAAATAATGATAAGTAAATATAATTAATAATAATGATGATAGTAATAGTAATAGTAATAAAAATAACTATACTCAAACTATCCATTACCAGGGGGAGATATAGTTATAGCATATTTACACTTTTTTCCCTTTTTTTCACAATTCACGTTATCTCTCCTTTCTCTCTTTATCCCATCTCTCTTTCTCGTCTGTGCTCACGTTCTTTCGACAATCGTACCCACACACACACGCATGCACATACATACACACGCACTCACGTTATTCCTTCACATTTTCTTTTTTTAAATTACTGATTATTACAATACTTCGCTACTATTCGATAGCAACATAAATAATAACGCAACACTTGTTTTTTATTTACATAGCCCTTTTTCTCGTTCGTTCCTTTTACTATTATTACCACGTTCTTTTTATCTTTCTTTACATTTTGCTAGTTTTGGCGACGCGTCGCGTCAAAAAGTGATCACTTTTGTTCCTACACGATTCATTCTTCGACGGGGATCGCATCGATGAACCACGGACGATCGTTCGACGAGGGAATCATTTATTTTTATTCTCTGTAGGTCTTTCGGGGCCTCACACGCCAATATCTCTCTTTCTTCGATATTACAAACGACGAGAAAGAACTATCCTTAACCATTAGCTTTAACGCTATATCACAATCGTTAAGAATAATAAAGTAAGTGTCGTTTTACAAGCACATTTCGCACCTAATTTTAACGCCCTTCGAAAATACGCTATACGGTATTTCTCTCTCGCTCGCTAGCTCTCTTATCGGGTTTAACGCGATTAAATTTCTTCTTTTTTTTCGAATGAGATGAAAACACGAAGTTGGTTAACGTTTATGATATCTCGTTTAAAAATGTTGATCTACTTTCTCGTAAATTGGAATCACCAAAACTTCGGTATATGTATATATTACATACGATATATTTTTTTTTTAGTGTTTAATAATAATGCAATCTTCGCGTTAACACGTACATATATGTGGTACGAGTACGCACATTAACACGAAGAATCGTTGTGTTCTATCGAAATAAACGTCATCTTTCTTCATCTCTTTTTTTGTTCTTTCATTCTTTTACACAGTAAAAATATTTATCTTCGTGCAGCAGATAGAAATTAGTCGTTCGATCGGTAATATATCGCCTTAACGAAGTTGATTTAGGCGCGGAAATGCGATCGCTACGTGCATCGACGCGAAACGTCGAAAGGTGCGAGAGCGCGTGACACCCCGAGCGGGTATTTTGCAAAAAAAAAGCAACGCCTTTTTTTAAGCTTTTCTTCTAATTTTTTTCTTCTCAATTCTTACATACGAGTTACATAGAAACCGAGTCTCGTACGTAAGTATCGTCCGATATCCAAACGGATTGTCCATCAACGATATCTTCGCTTCGTTCGAGGTTTTTTTTTTTTTTGTTTTATTTTATTTTTCTTATACGCGATGGATTTATATAATTTTGGTCCGACATATTTCTCTAGACTCCCCTTTATTTAGTTTTCATCATAAAGAGAGAAGTTGGGGGAATGATGGAGGGTGGTGAAACGTCGTTGCTCGTACTAAAAAGAGATAAACAGAACGAATAAGGAGAGCCTTGCCCCGTATTCGCCTTTTTTATCCCTTTTTTCTTTGATAGATCGGTTGATATCGAAGGTTACTAAAAAAGAAAAAGAAAAAAAAACAATAAAAATATAAAGATCTTTAACCTTGTCAAGAATAAAAATAATATCTTAAAGCGTTTTCGTTAGAAGGATGATACAAAAAAGTTCGCGTGAGTTACAACGAGCATCCTTTCGTATGCCTATAAAACGGTCATCGGGTGATACCCAACGTGATAATTAGATACGATAAAAAAGATGAGCGAAATCCCCTAAATGAATTACAAGACGCTTCAAGGTCAAAGAATCTATGCATTATCGCAGGTCCTTGGAAAAAATAAAACGAAAGAACGGATATTAGGACACACACACACACGTCGTTGTCTTCTCGCGAGCGAGGCAAGTCTACCGACTGCGCATCGTGAAAGAATGGATCGATAATCGACGGAGGCGTTGCACTACGTAGGTACGTGGGTGCCATATAGTATCGAGGGGGTTGCATCGTCGGTTCGGTAGCGTCGATATCGTCCAGTCGGATCGTTGTCGTGCTTACGTAGTCGATCATCGAGATCGTCCTCGTAGAAAAGGAAAACGAGAAATTGCATTTCTGAGCGGCTACAGCGAGAGGAGAGGACCGACCTTCGTTTCTACAGTGCGAAACGGATATGCGAAATTGCGTAAGAAAGACGATCGGTACGATAACGTGCCGATTATGATAAAACGGGGCCAAGGATATAGGGTATTCGATTACTATCGATTAGGCTTGAATCTTTCGATCAAAATGATGCTTGTATCAAATTTATTTAGTTTTTTTGTCTTTTCTTAGAAAATTGAAAGTTCTTGCTCTAAAAAATGTCGATACAATTTTCTTGACCCTTTGGAACGATTTTTACCGATCGAGAGATGAATAGAGGAACGGAAAAAGAATTTCAAATATCAACGAGGGAATGTACGATGACGAGAAAGTGAGATTTTTCCGAGGACATCCTCTCACGACACATACAGGCTCACGATTTCATGCTAATCCTTATCCCTCTTCGCCGGTTCCTACTCTCCCTCTCCTATTTTCAGTCTGGTCTCTCCCCTGCCGTGATATCGATCCTCCTTCTTCGCCTCTATCCCCCCTCCGGCACAGGCGAGCCGACGTTAACCTACTATTCGACCTAGTGTCGACTTATCGCACAAACGTGGGAGACACATACGGAGGGGTGAGAATCGGTAGCAAAAGAACAATGGATTTTTATTATAAAAATCGGCTGAGGTGCTCGTGGACCTTTTTAACGATCGTATTCTAGTTTTATCTACGGGAATGAAGAACGCGAAGACCGGTAGAGACTTCTCTTGAATATCTTCCATAACGTTTCTCTCATATTCATCCTTTGGAAGATGAAAATTATTATTATTCCAAATAAAAAAGGACTCGATGGAAGAACGATCTCTCTTAGTAGTAGAAGAAGAAGAAGGAAGTTGAAATTGGTATTATTATTATTAAAGACTCGACGTGGGTCGAGGCTTCATAGAATTTTCTAAATTGGTTTGATTCGTTCGTGAAACGACGAAGCTATACGGAGTACAAGAAAAGGTGTATATATCAAAAAATGGTCACCTCTCGCGCGAATCGAAGACGATCGGCGATATGATCTCATGTATACGTGTATGTATGTACCAACGAAAGTGTCGTCGTTTCTTCTTCGTTATTTTTTTCTTTTTTGTTCGAAGAAACGAACGGTCGAGAATAAAAAAGTGGACACGATTTCTCGATAGTCCAAGTAAAAGTGGAAAATACGTAGGAACTCAACCCTTTTATTATTTAATAACAGTTTTGAAATTCAACATGGAATTTATCGCTAATGCGAGTATGCCCGTATTATAAAATTATAAATATTATAAATAATTACATAGCTTCGTACTAAGATTCGTTCTTTTTATTTATTTTTTTTTTCTTCTTGGAGAACCATCGGATTGCAAATCCTCTCTCTCTCTCTTTCGCTCACTCTCTCTCTCTCTCTCGCTCGCTCTCTTTTTACCTATCTATCTATCTTTCGCTTCCAAAGATATTACATATCGCTCGAAGAAGAATCGGCCATAAAAATGTATGGCGACTGATCGTCGCCCGTATTACGTCAATCGACAAACTTATTGTCGCTTCTTTTTTCTCCTCCTTTTTCTTTATTTTCTTTTTTTTAACGCGCAAGGATCGTATCATCGTTCGTCGCTAAAAGGAAGCAACTGTTTAAAAATAAGAAAGATAGAGAAAGAAAAAAAAGAAGAAAGAAAAAAAGACGAACGACGATGATTCCATCGCGACAATCAGCACCACGCACTCGGCTTTTTTTAAACGTTGGTCCCTAATGCTTTCACTCTCTCTCTCTCTCTCATTCTCGCTTTTTCTTTTTTTCTTTCCCTTCCATCCCTCGAATCATTCTCACTCCATCTCTTTTTTTCTCGTTCTCTTTGTCAAAACGATCCTATCTCCGCTTTCATAAAATTGTAAAATATAGAAGGAAAAAACGATTTAACATTTTATACGTGACACTTTTTTCTCCTTTTTTTTTTTTTTTTTGAGTTTCCTTGTATTATTGTTCTCGACTTGTATAGATTATTATACAATATGTAATGTATGTAAGCGCGTGCGAAGATCGGAGAACGTGGCTCTCCGTTTCGTCTCGTCTTTTTTTTTATCTTATTAATTTCCTTCTTTCTCTTTCTCTCTTTTTTTTAGATTATGTTTCGTGGCCCCAATGTTTTACGAAGAAAAGGGAAAACTCTAGCGCTGCTTCCACGCTCCTCGTGTATAATTCTCGAAAACTTTCGATACGATCGGCAGGAAGAACGAAGCTCGTCCTACCGTAACCCTCTCCTCCCCCCTTGAAAAAAGCTTCGAAGCTTTCGGGAAAATCTTCGTGCACACTTTCGGCGAACGGTCGAGGATATTTCTTTCTTTATAAATGAATACGGAATACGTTTTATGCGCTACCCTTTATTTTATAACCGTCTTCCTCCTTCGTCGCTCGTTTCGTTCGATATTAGCTTAATCATTTCTTAATCTCCTGTTTTTTTGTTTTGTTTGGTTGCCGTGATCGTAATTTATAAACAATAGTTTTGATTATACGAATCGTGAATTCTAGCTTTCGTTCCCTTTTTCTCCCACTCATTTTCTCCCACAGACACGCATTCTCTTTTTCTCTCTCTCTTTCTTCATCTATGGAATGTATCACTATTTGGAAGATTTCTCAGTAGATCCGTTTTTCAGTAATCAGTGAATTACAACCATTTCGGTTTGTCCGTGTAACTTAACTTTATTATCATGGATTTAAAAGAAAAAAAAAAAAAAAAAACTAGAAATCGTAAAAAATAATAATCTCATTGAAATTGTCGAGACTCTTTCTCTGTCAGAAATAAAAGAAAAGACGATACATACGTGCATATAAAAATTTTTAAATAAAAAAGAAAACATCGACAATCTCGTCGCTCGAGGATCGTTCACTAACAATAACAAAAAGACCTTAAACGGTACTAGCGGAGCGTCGTCGTACCAAAAACGGAGTCTACCTCAACTCGATTTTTAATAATTGTGTGCAAACTTTCGACCTATCGCTTGGCGATAGAGCCAACTCGAGGCTAAACTCAATAAATACATCTGATCGGCGAGTGTGCTCTATCGCGCGACTAATTTCCGTTCCATTTTGTCTATCTTTCGTCTATTTCCTTCTCTCTTTCCACCCTTTCTTTCACACACACACACACTCTCTCTCTCTCTTTCTCTCGCAACTTCTTTCGTCCCCATTCATACTTCTTTTTCCCTCTCTCTCTCACTCCCTATCGTCGTTTTTTATTTAGTTTACTATCATCATCGTAAAATGTACCTATATCGTAAGTATTCGCTTAATTAGTTACTTAGCTAAACTTTGCAAACTTAGCATCTCGAATTTTTTCTCTTCTTTCTAAGTCGTAGAATTATTTACAATGAAGATTTAAACCATGCCGCGTATATCGTGGCAATATATATGTGTTTAGGAGGGGTTCGCTTCTTTTCCATCTTCTTTCGTCCTGCCCTTTCCCGTCTCATAATAATAATAATAATAATATTGATAAAAAGAATAATAATAATATAATAATAATATAATAATATTAATATAAAATAATAATAATAATAAAATAATATTAATAATAATAATAATAATGCCTTTGCGACGTCGTCGGCTTGGCTTGGCTCGAGCGGTCCGAACGTCGCCGGGCTCTGCAAACTCATCTCACCAAAAATTGAATCTGTTTTTGCGTGTTCTGTATGTCCGTGTACATGTCTGTGTTCTTTATAATTGACTTTCTGTTAATTGTAAATATACCGTGTCGCGGCATAATCGAATATGCTACACTTTAAACATTATCATTATATTATATATATATAATATTTATATATATATATATATTTATTTATATATATATATGTTGTTCTTAACTCGGAACCTAAAATTCAAGGCGGCTCAATCGTTTTATATAACGTGTGGCTCGTGTGTAATGTATTTTCGTGTATTTTTCACGGTCCTTTAATTTTCAAGATTTTTTTTTTTTTTCATCTAAAAAGCAAAGGCGACATGATATCGGCGCATCTTTCTGTTTTCTTTTTTTTTTTTTTTTACCATTTTACTTATCCTCCCTTCTTCCGCGCGAATTTTTCTCGATAAAATAACGAATACCGCGATGGACTAGGTTCGGTTAAGTAACTTTGATCGTTCATTCCAATTTCTTTTGCCTAACACGACTTTTCACTCTCTCTTTTCCTAACTCGATCGGCGTAGGTTCGCGTGGAGGATCAAGGGCAGCGATTTTATCCTTCGTGGAGTGCTCGTCGAAGTCGGGGTTCTCGTCGTCGACGTGAGCACTCGACACTTTTTTTATCCATCGTCCTCGGACAGAAAAACGACGACGACGACGACGACGTAATCGTGTCGTGGAAAATCGTCAGAAATCGTCGTGGGTGAAAAATGAAGTTTTTCAGACTCGTAACAACGGAGTCTCGACGATGCATACGCGCTCTCTCTTTCTCGTTCATTACTCCTGAAGTAATATTCTCGTATCTCAGATACGTTTCTCGTTTACTCTTTGGCTGCAGGGACATCTTGTGTGGAAAAATGAGAGAAGTCGGAAAACGAATGATAGATTAGACGGATTGCTCGGCCGCCGCTTGATGTTCCACGCTACTTCCTTTCTCATCATACTCATTCTCTCTCTCTCTCTCTCTCTCTCTCTCGCTGTTACTCTTTCTCTCTCCTTTCGTTTTTTTTTTGTTATTATTCTTATCAACGAATATGATAAAAAATTAAAATTTTACTAAACGCGATTGCCTAGAAGAATAGTCGACAGCCAAAAGGAGCTGCCGAGAACGCACTACGGCCGGCCGTGGACGCGATCGACCCAAGTTATCTAATCGTCGTCGAATTTTATTTCGACGATACTCGCGGCGTATTTTTCTTCTTTTTTTTTTTTGTTTAAATACTTAAGATCAACGATACTCTACGATGCTCTTTTAATAGTCTCTCTCTCTCTCTCTCTCTCTTGCTCGCTTTCTCTTTCCATACTACTCTCTTTCCTTCTTCCTCTCCCGTCGAGAGACGTCGCGATTTTCGCGAGAAACAGAACTTTTACTATTGTTACTATCTCTGTATACCGTAAATTCGGTATACATATGTATATATATATATATATGCACGATAGGTTTCCGAGCCACAACATCGAATACCCCCATCAAGGATCCATCGGATAACGGATAGATCGAAACGTGTTTCGTTCGAGTCGCGAAAATGGAAGGTTCGATAAGTAACGAATCATCGAGTCAGTCTCTTCCGGTACCGATCGAGCAAGTAGAAAACAAGCTTACGGTAAAGGGTAATCGAGTTGATGAGATTCTAGAGAAAAAAAACAAATCAACGAATCGACTCGAACGGTGGGAACAGAAAATAATAAACGCAAGGACGTGTACGGTGATGTCGAAGAAAAACTTCGTGCGTGTGTCAATTCTTATTTTCCCTTTACTCGATCAATATCGAAGATCATGGTCGAAGACAGCGTATATCGTTAGTTCGAAAAGTTAGGATGGGGGCTGTCGATCTTACTCGCGTCATAGCAAACCTTAAAAAAAAAAAAAAAGAAAAGAGACTCCTAAAGAGAGACCGTGAGGCGGCTTCGGTCTTACAGAATATCGAGGTTGAAGCCCGCCGTGGAGTCGAGCGAGTTTAGCAATTCTTGGGCGCTGAAGTTCGAAGTGTCTCCCGCGGGAAGATTCTCCAAAAATTCGAGACTAAAGTCCGCCGCTGCTACGGAGGGATCCGTCGTGGTGGGCGGTGGTTGAGCGTGTTGCTGGCTAAGGCTACGTACTCCCGGACTACCGGCACCATATTGCTGATGTGGATGAAGCGGTGAGCCTGCGAGAAGAGACGAATCGTTCGTTTCTCAGTCCATGTGTTCCAAGATATAGCAACTTCCAAGAATACTATACGTAATTTAACCAGTCAGGAAAAATGAACTCACCGGTGCCGGTACTGCTAACCGAATTGACGCTGGACGATTGCGACATCTGCATCTGCAGTGACATCTGATTATTATTCTGCTGCATAGCCAGTGTCTGTTGTTGGTGTTGCTGCGACAGTAGCTGCTGCATCTGAGTGCTGTTGGTCATTCCCGAATTGGCGATACCACCGCTTTGCGAACGTATCAACTGCTGATGCTGCATCTGCGCGGCGTTTATCTGCATACCACCAGCGCCACCCATTCCAAAGCCACCTGAGAAGAATATAAAAAGATTTTTATTAAAATGGCCCATTAAAAAGAAGAAAGAAAAAATTGCAATTGTTTGCTCGATTTTTAGAGCTTGGAAATTAGTTACCAGGGTTATTATTGTAAAAATTAATTAAAAATTTTGTTTTTAAACATCGAATCTAGCCTGTGTCAGGTCTGGTTTAATATTGAAGAAATTTCAGTCATTATGTCCAAAAATGAAACTGTTTTTATACTAAAGATCTACTGCCGACAGAACAGAACATAAGCTAGGTCACTAACATAATACACGTAACCCAGGTAAATACTAATTCTTAATGAAACTGAGATATATGGTTAAATATCTAAATATCATTCGAATCAGTGAAGAGAATATATTTCAAAGTCACTAAATTCAGTGACCTTAATGCGAATAATTACCAAAGATAAAAGGTATGCGTTATTTCCTTACCTTGATGACTCTGCTGATTGAATTGCGATCGCATTTGAGCTTGAAAGCCTTGTTGCTGCATCAGAACGTGTCTCCATTCCTGTTGGGCGCCACGTCCAGCGATACTATTGCCAAGACCGTCCGGAGGTCCGACGCTGACATTCGGCGGCCGTTGATTGTTGGTCCTTGGATAACCCAGACGTTGATGCATTTGATGCATACCGCCTATAGCGGCCATATTACCACTGCCCATGTACATGTTCCCACCGGCTGCGTGCAAAGCTTGCTGCTGTTGCTGTTGTGCCATTTGTGGCCTCATCATTGGACCTACGCGAACATGAATTTCGATTTATCATTTGTTTTTTTTGAAATTATCCATTACTTCGAAAATATTAATGAATAACACTCTTTTTTATTACAATTTTATAAAATACCACGAAACCGGTATAAATTTTTTTTATTGTCATGAAATGTACGAGGCACGTAGGTCTAAAGGAATTGGTAGGGTGGCATCTCGTACGCTTTGTCTCGGAGGAGATTTTACGAAACTTGCTCCGGCCAGATCGATAAGAGCCTTGCGGAAGCCATGGTGGATAAGGATAGTTTCGAACGCTTCGTTCCCTCTCTCTCTCTCACTCTTTCTCTCTCCCACCTGTACACCACGCGTCTAACTTTCCGCTCTCTTTCCGAAGCAAGATCCAATAGAGGGACGAGCACCGAACTCATTTGCGTCAAGCTTTTCCACTGAATGTTTAAATCAACGAAAATAGTCTGTAATTCCAGGCAATGCGTTGTGACTTCCGCTTTCATGGATTACGTCGGTTCCCATCCGTCATCCTTTTATAGATCCGAATATATAAATATCAAATTCAAATCCGCAAATACAATTACTTCGCGTTCGTTAAGTTTTAGCAAAAAAAAACATTGCTAATAAGCCCTTTTCACGCTTTGTAACTTCTTCAATGAATTTTTTGAAAAAGATCCTGGTAGACTCGACTGTGAACAGTGTTACACGTTCTCGCGTAAAAAGAGGAGCTAGAAAAGAGAGAGAAGGGTAGTAGGTATTCTCGTTTGATCCAGGCAAAAAGAAAGGTACATAATCGGCTGACCGTAGCCCGTCTCTTTGGTAAGAAACCACTCTCGAAGGAAGAAGAACTATCCACCGGTGCTGGATGGAAAGAGAGAACATTTCGAGCTTTGGCTAAGGATGAAAGAATCGATGATAGGGACCCGTTCTCATTACCTTGAGTGCCTTCTAACTCTGGCCGGACGCCAGTACACAGGAAAGTGACGTACGGCCGGTACTTTTCGGGAGGAGGGTTGGAAGGGTGCTCCGGTTAAGGCAAAAACAAGAGAATCGGGGAAAAAGAGCAGACGGTACGCAAAAGCGTACGGGTACTACTCGATCTTTCGGTTGGTTAATAAAAAAAATCACCAGGACTATTTAAACGCTCTCTCGGAGGTGTATCGTTATTTTTTCTTCAAGATTTCTACCAGTTTTCTTGCTTTCCTTAACGACAAGCCGTCGATATTTCAAGCCGATCTTACGCAACAGGTATCCGTGGTTAGTTAGATGGAAAATGTTTGTCGTCGTGCCTCGGAAAAATCATGGACTAATCGTGGGAATCGATTAACTCGTTACACGGGTGTTAAACGTTCGCTTTCTCTCTCAAAGAAATTACGTAGTCGCTACGCCATCGTGGTATTACCGTTTACGATAAATCAATCAAGACGATAATCAGCAAAGGATCGCTTTGAAAAGTGAAAAGAAAAAGTAACTCACCGGAAGGTGGCATCGGTTGCTGCGTAACCCTTCGCATGGGTCCAGCGTTTGGAAATCTCGCTTGTTGACCCATCCCGATACCAGCGTGCATCATTTGCGCCTGGGCCGCGGCTTTGTATTCCGGTGGAGGTGGCCGTACACCTCCCATACCTCCTGCCATATGCTGCTGCTGTTGCATCACCTGCGATTATAAAAAGGAAACAACGTTGGATCAGTATACGTCGAGAGGCTAGTCCTACGGTGTGCCACGTATATGGGACGATCGCTTTCTCATGCAACAGGAAGAGAATATAAAGACGGTCAACGAAACGGTCTTGGGTGTCATACTTTATGGTTTCTTGCAAAATGTATAAAGGAAGCTGTTATAGATGAGTTCGAATTCCGCGCGTACAGCCTCTTCGACTATTGTAAACAATGGAATCAGGTAACGAGCTCTTCTGTCTACATGCGTGAAATGTAATTTATAAGGATCGACTTCATTCTTGACTTAGATCCCGAGGTGAACAGACGTGCCAGCTTTTGTACAAAACTCTTGATATAGTTGTATAATAAATACACGTGAGTTAAGACATAACAGAAACACGCTTTCCAAATTCGAACGAACGAGGGATCGTTGTTTGAAAGTGTTCGTTTCAAAAAAAGTGAGAATTGTCGATCGTCTTGGAAGGAAGGTATCGCGTTCGAAGGATAAAGGATCGAGAATTGAACGGAAGGAGACGTTTCCCCTCCACGGTGAAACTTTTCGATACGCATCGACGGACTCTCAGTGTTACGTGGCTCATTGTCATCGAGCCGCTACGAACCGTTCGAATTATCATCGTTGCACAAGCCCCCGCGGATTGCATTTCCATTTCCTGGTGTTACGCCGGCACAACGACTCTCCAGAGGCAAAGACAGCGATCAAACGGACCGAGTAAAAGGAAGACGTCTTAGAGGAGAAGCCAGATACGTTCTTTAACCCTTTCTCTCATTCTCCCTTCACCTCTCTTTCTATCCATCGTCTTTTCTTGTCCTAGTCGACGAGCAACGTCTTTCCATTCTCGGCCGACCAACAACCTGTGATTAGCCGAGCAACGCCCTTTTGCCTCTGCGCAGAGGCTGCCGCGAGAACGAACGAAGTCATCCTTAAAACGGGCACGTAGCAATTTTGCATGTGCTTTCCAATTGATTTCTACGAGAACATCGATGCATTTTTCTCCGATTTGCCTACGCGATCTGACCCTTTGAACCTAATAACATACTACGAATCCCGTGAGATCGAGGTTAGAGACCAACGTGATCAAGTTAGCCATCAGAAATTCATATTTCGCGATGCGATAAAGTTATGTAAATATTTTAAGGATAATCCAATTGTAATTGTGATATACTTCGAAATCTACGAGAACAGCCAAGCGTGGCATTATTTCCAATTGGTTTTCGATAATTACGAACGAGTTGATTTGGAATTATACACGAGTTCGTTTAACGTGGAAGCTTAAAAGTTTGTTATACTTCGATCCAACGTAAGCGACAATATAAAATATAGAAGGATTCGTGAGATGATTAATTAACGGTTCACGTGAAGTTTTAATAGCCTCCGATACAACGAGATTATATCTATATGAGTGTACTTGTTACAATTAACCGAATCTCTTTATCGATCATATATCGAGGGTGTTCAGGAATTCCTTGAAAATTATACTCTCGATGTCTTTCGCCCTCTCGACGATCATTATTTAATCACGATGGCATTCAGCAGCAGCTTCCAAGGAAGCTTCTTTGAAAAATGTTTAAATAGCCGAGTCGATTGGTACATTGATTTCTACGTCTCGATCTTCGATCGCGTGCTAGTAGCGTCGGCATGCGTGTTTCTATTCGTTTCGACGCGTACGGACGAAACGCCATAAAGGGAAGAAGATGAGAAAGAGAATGAGGAGGGGGAGAATCAAAGAGAAACTCGGTAGTTACGAGCTAGGGATGACTAACCAATTGCGTGAAACGTACAATTAGTAACTGGAGCACGACTGGAATTGGCTCTCGTGTACCTTAACATTATTGAGATAATGATCGCGTTACAACTGAGTCATCTGTTAATAAACCATACGGCGCGCGCGTCCGCGAACGTAACGAGAGATACGAGTGGGTGTAAGAGCACGCTCGGACTGCGCTTCGATTCGTTCTACCACGCAATTTTTTACCGGTACATCGGTCAACAAGTGGATTCTGCTTTTGACATTACCTTTTGTACGAATTTATCGTTGACAAGACGTGTATAATATCGTATTGTATATAATATCTAGAGTGGTGGATAAAATATGAAATTATGTAAGAAGTAATTGTAACTTTTAAATGAATAATGTAACACTTTGAGCCATCTAGATATCACACGACGTCTTTGAATTTAATCAGCAAACATTGATGACTGTCTTAAATGTAATGGTAATGAGATTTTTTGTAGAATAAACTGTGAACTGGTCAGGTCACGCTACCCAGCATAGTCAATTGTTTCAGAGCTCAAAATTTTGTACAACATTTAAAATAATATTCAATATAAACATACATGAAATAAAGTTTATATTTCTGTAATTTAGTAGTTTGAATAAAAATTTATAATTGTGTAACAAAGTTACAATTATCTCTTCTATATGTTATTCTCCCACTGGACGAATACTTTTGTCAACCATTGTTTGTTCATACAAGATGTCATTAAAAGGTTCCCTCATTAACCGAACAGACATATTTCTCAGCATAAAATCCAAATATAAAAATATCAATCATAATTTTGTTGTTTTATAAAATATACCTAAGATTAGACACTAAAGTGTCAATGACCGGAGAGCGTCGTTAAAAATTGTCATAAAATACGAAGCACAACGGATATAAAATCGATCGCGAAGAGATACGAAACGCGATTCTGTTGGTTAGTTAAGGTATGTGATATGTGTCTACATTTTTTATTATTTTTACCGTCTGGGATATCCTAGAGCGTTCTAGAATAGGTAACGACCTTACTTTGTTTTATTTTGTATATAAGCAAATGTCAACCACCGCCCGACCTCATTTCGCGATTTCTTCTCGAACGATGAACTACGCGACGTTTATATTCACTTCGGGCATTCTCCATAAATATATAATTACAAAACTCTTTTATATCTTCTAAATCTAATTACTCATCAACCCAGCCGGCACATAAATAATGAATATATATATTCTTAACTCTAGATAATTAAACTCAAATCAGTGTTAGTTTATAACTAATAGACTAAGAGTTAAAAACTTGTATACATATAATATCTCTTTTATTTATCCCAAAACAAAGTTTCGAAAATTGAGAAATGTATTATTAATTATTAATTAAAAAGTAGCAAAAAAGTTTAGTGATCTAGAGTTAATAGATCGTTAAATCTTTAGCTTGTCCCGAATACGTCGAACGATCGCCAAGAACGACTCCACGTTAAAACCTCTTGCTCAGACTCCACGAAGGATTCTCCTCTAATTTTCAACAAAAAGGATCCGCTGCTCGTTGTTCCGTCGTCTAGCTCCTACCGTTCGTCTTTAAGAAACCGGCGTGTGCGCGCGCGCGCCTCGCTATTTGTGTCGTTTCTTTCGGAATACAAAAGATACAAAAGTTGGAAAGCCCCGTTTCGTACCTGTTGCACGGAGAACATCGCGAGAACGATTCAACTGTTGGATTTAATGTTTCGGATAATACTTCCTAGGTCCGCGATCTCGCGTCAAGATCTTCCTCGTCGTTTAATATATTCACTAAAGGTTGTTTTCTTTCCTCCAGGAATGATCCCGAAAGGAGACGTTCGAATTAGCAAAGAACGATCAAGTTTCGTGTTCGCAGAAGCAAAGGAATAAATTAAAAGAATAGGATTACCTGCTGGGCGCGCATCATTTGCTGCTGCTGAAGGATTTTGGCATGCTGATGCTGGTCCACTTGATTCGGTGGTACCTGCTGAGGATGGCCACGAGCTCCGGTGGCAGTACCGGGTTGCGGAACTCCACCGGCAGCCGCAGCAGCGGCGGCTGCTCTCTGTCTCAGATTCTGCTGAGTGAAGTTAATCGTTTGCGATTGCGAGACGGAACAGTAAGTATCCGCTTGACCGGGACCGGATTGATTAGGTGCCTGTTGTTGGTTGAAGTACATGCCCTGCTGAGCGGCCACGGATACTCCAGGTTTCAGGTCACCCGTGAGCTGCATATGCTGACCCGCGGATACCTAAAATTTCAAGAAAATTATTAATCCTCTTGCATTACATAATTTTAGAGTACAGTCTCGTCCGACGGTCGTATCTCGACTTAAATGGCACATTTTACGTGCATGCATGTTTATTCTAAAAACTTTCCTACGCGTCTACCAAAAATCATAAAATATATCCCCGGCAAAGGACCTAGCCGACGTTGAATAAATATTTTACGAGCATCCTCCCGTGAGTCGATAGCTCTATCCCGAATCTCATTTAAATTCCTGATCTCTTATTATTGCACGCCGTTGCACAGGCGATATCCTTTACGTCGCGCACGGTTCACGGTCTAGGATCGGATAGGATAAGAGAAGATCGGATCGCGAACTTCCGATCGAACCATGCCGGTTCCTCCTCCCTCGCCTCTCCTTCCAGACATCCACCATCGCCACGGGCGGCCAAGAATTTAGTTTCTGAAAAAAAACGTCGGACAAGTGGCGACTATTGTCCTGTCTCGTTCGCTCGTATCGTAGGCAATGATACGAGATGGCTACCGTTCCCCTCTATTTCATTCGCTCGGAGGAGACGAAAGGGGAGTTCGGGGATGTGCTCGAACTCGGGTGGAGAAAGAGAAGGAGAGACATAACCCATGCTCGGTGCTTCGTGTCCTGCGGATGACCTTTAACCCGGCTGATCGAACCGTCGTAATCTAGTGCGAGTTTCTATCTCGTGTGACTCTGTACGTACTATCGGCTACGAAGAAAATAATCCTACGGAAATGGATTTATTTTTACGTGATTAGATCTTTAAGTGAATATCACTTTTTATAGAGAGTTTGGTTGCACCTCTGAACCTACTGGTTGCATTTACTCATCGTGACTCATGTTGATAACGAGAGAAATTGTGATCGAATTTTATCACAAAAGGAAGCAGTCAATATTACACATCCTACTATCTTTCCAATTCCACAACCATCCTAAATTATACTTCATACAACTTTGTAATGATTCAAGTCCGATTTTAGGAAGGACGATTGACAAAAATTCATAGCGTTACCGTGGTCATCTGTGAGTATAAATCACTAGCCATCGAATAATAGCAGCGTGCGACATTCCTCATTGACCTCGAACCACTTATCGGTTGTCTCCGTTACTCCTTTGTTCAGCACACGCATCGTATGGAGATCGACGAGGTGGTACCGCAGTGGTGCGACTTTATTATAGCAAACGACTTATGGTTGCGGCGGTTGCTAAAGTGTCACAAGGTCTCGTGCGGACGCATCGAGGACTTTGTATAATATACCCGAGCCACGAGTGTCAATCACGGATATCTTCGGAGATATGCGATCCATTTCGTTTATCGTTGCATAAGAATTTCTTATGCTTGTAATTTCAATTTGCATTCGTTGCAACGATTCATACGATTTTCTAAACGTAATTTATTATTTTTTATGGGTGGGATAATTAATGTCACTAATTGTATTAAAATTGTTATATTTTTATTGTTTTTTATGCTCGTAATTTCCAGGTAAATTATTCGCGATAATTCAGACGGTTTTTTTCTATTTTTTATAGATGGAAAAATTGATTTTACTAATTGAATTAAATTGATAGGTTTTTATTGTTTCTTATGACTACAATTTCGATCTGAATACATTGTAATACTTTATACGATTTTCTACAACTTCTATATGATTTTTCACAGATATAAACTCTGGTTTTACTAATCACAATTACAAAATCGTAAAATATGTGAAAGTGTAAATTGGTTTTACATTAAATCGAGCTACTCGATAAATCTATACCTAATTTTACGGATTATTGGCTCCGGAATACAGAAGCAAATAATAAATAGTCGTACCGTTCCGTTCTTTCTTCTTCATTGAATTCCACGCAACGATAGCGACAATTTCCGTTTGCTACACCGATATTGCTACATCGATGATAACGCTGATCGCTAGGAACGAACGCGTTAAATCGATAATTCTCGCTTTTAGTCGGTCGAGCGCCCATGAAACACAGATTCCAAGAATTCAACTTTGTATACGACTTTTGATTCGCTCGATGCGATAACCATTATCGTTGGAAGTGCGTTCCTTACGAACAGAATTATTCGACATTATTCAGGTTATTTATTAAATATTAACATCAAAAGTCACTGATGCTATATTAGGATTAATCGATAAGTAAACCTATGGTAGTCTCCTTTTTTTTTTATTTCCCGCACGTATGAATAAATCACGCAGGAAGTTCGTACCACTTATAATGCCCGTCCCATTTAATCGATTATACTATTTCTTAACACATAAATAATATACCTTTGTTATTTTCCTAGCATTAGAAAATTGCAATGATATCCAATGGAAACTTTTATCAAATATTTTCTGAAACCATTTTTAGCAATCAGAGATACGGTACTTGAATAATAAAAAATCGAGCTAGGAGATTCGACGGAAAACCGCACCCAATTTTAGCAAACAGTTTTATCACCCAGTTTTATCTATCCCACTTCTAATCCGTTTTTTGGTTTATCGTGGAATATCTTCATGACTTGGTGAAGGACACGAGCATTCCAATACGGGAACGAGCGCGTTCTGTCGCCGTTTTCACGAAGATCTTCATTACGGTAATTAGAGTGGTCCACAACCCCACGAGTGGACCTTCCATTTGGAGCGCTCTCTCGAATTCTCTCGAGCGCAGTTATTCGTATCGTTCGACCGATCGAAGTAGTATTGGTAGGTGATGCTTCCATCATCGAAGCACACACAAATACAGACGCGAGTACTGTATATACAGAGAAATAAAACGCATTGGGTAGGTATATACGTGATTATGTAGGTTACGTCTGTGTTGGTTAGATTTTCTTATGTAAGTGTTTATAAACGCTTGTACGTGTAGAACAAGCACACGACTCTGGTAACGCGTACGCGCATGCGATTTACGCTCTCTGAAGAAAATTCGCGCATGTGCATCGGAAAGGTACGTATACACAGGGTGAATAGCGTTGTAACGCGAGCATAAGCGACACTCGCGTATGCGAGGAGCTACGCGACGTACGTTCGCGTATTAGTCTAATTATCGTTCTGTATTTTTATATATGCGATTATTATATTATATAATTTAGTTTTATAATTGTTGTTACTATTATTTTGTATAAATAATCTGGGTAAATTGAACAAATTTAATAATTTATAAACGCAGATACATTTACAGGCTTTTTTTATTTATTATTTTTTTCTAAGCCGTATTTGAACGATTCACGAGTTATCAAAAACCCTATCTCTTTAAATATACAAAACTGAACACATATATGTGGATTTTGTAGAATAAGGTAGAGAATTACGTGTACGTGTTAGTAACAGGCGGATCAACGTACGTGGCGCTCGTGCGGTTTACACGTTTACCGAGCCCTCCGGAAGGGCATATAGTTACAACTGTGTAGGAGAAACCTACTCGTCCGGTCACGCATAATTAGCCTAAATCACGCTGCCGTCTAGCCGGGAACTCCGCTGTTTCGCGACATCTGCGGAGCACGTGTCTCGTTAGTTCGCCCTTATATGGATTAGTTGCAAGCTTTTTGGCAAAATCTCTCGGTTTCGAGGGAATACCTTTGCGGGCAAGACAGTACAAACGTGTGAATCCTGATAATCATATATAATAACGTTTAGCAATTTCATGGGAATTAGAAAAAAAATATTTAACTTTGATATAATATCGATAGTAAAGAATCAAATGAAGTGATCGTCCGTTATAGAATCATATGTTATCATTTACAAGTAAAATAGGTGACGATAAACTCATAATGGACCTCGTAATCAGATTCCAGAGAGGATCTATCGATCGTGTAGCGAAGCTAACACCTAACAAACTCTTATTGCGAAGTATAGGTGTACGAGGTACGAGAGATCAATATGTTGAACGTAATTACTATCTTTGTTACTATGCAACTAGGCGGGCCTGCCGTATATATCGGCCGATCGATCCGTTCGTGGTGGAACGCTTTCATGAAATTTCTGCCTTACTAACGTGCTACCAAGATTCGGAAGAGTTTAAACTCTTTTATGAAAACTACTTTATCATTCTATCCATATGTTACCTATCATGATATCTATAGGTTGTTCATTGCTATACGATTAGGATGTGGTACTAAAATGATTTGTAGAAGGAATGTCGTTCTTCATACGAATTTTTGTAACAATGAACTATCAATTATTCGATATTGTCTATTAATCCTCTATAACCTGAACTCTTTTCCCTTTTAACAAATGAGATAAAATGAAATTAGAACAGCTTAACCTTCTGATATAAATGTCAACGTTATTATTATCTATAATTTACAAATGGTAGTAAATGTCAATGTTTAGGTAATAAAATCAAGTAATATTTACAAAATACCGACACGTGGACACGTGACTTTAATATCACATGAAGCTACAGAGGATTCATAATAACGAATAATATTTTATTTCCACTGAATATCACAAAATCCTGCCTAATAAAATCCGAAATAAATCCTAATCTCTTCCTTTAACCAAAATTAGATTGTTTATGATCAAAAATCTATGCAACAAACCACTAAAATAATGGATCTTGTAGCAAAAGCGATTTTCAACAAGGGGGAACGCTTTCAAAGTCAAAGCTAGTACGACGCAGTAAAGCGAAGATGGAAGCAGAGCTAATGTAAGTATAAATCCCTCGTTATTAGCATATTGCAGAGGAGCTAGGTCCGAGTGGGGCCGTCGCGTCGTCGTCGCCGTCGTAGCAGCTACCGTCAACGCACACTCAGTCGCACGATATCTTGCTATTTGAACGGCTACGTGTTTGCCAGGCACGCCGCGTACAGGCGTGGAATCGCATTGTAGCTAATATCGCGATGTGGTAATCGCTAATCATAGCGCTTCTACTCGAGGTGCTCATTCCCAAGCAAGAGTTCGATCGAAGCGGAAATCACGTTAACTGCGACATGGAGCTCCGTATTCGTTAGAAAGTATCCTTTCGATGCGGTGAAGATCTTTCGTAAGAGTCTCGATCGAAGTTTAGCTACCGTTTTCACGACGAGTAAGCTTCCTGTTAATTAATCGCTATTTTTCTCTTATTAAAGACAGCTGTTTTCAAAATTATACAACAAAATGAACCAACTTTGGGCAATCATAAAACCAACGGGTTTTTATTAAATTTCAAACACTTGTTTTGTTCGGAAGTAACAGAAGTTGGTAACAACGGGATGCAAAAGTTTTTTAAAAGCAAAAATAGGAAAGCGAGACGAGGAGAATCGGGTGGAAAACCCTGAGCTTCTGTAAGTGCGTCCTGTAATCCGGTACTGTGTAATCTCGTGAAATCGTGTGCAATAACGCGGTAGCCGGAGCATTATTACGGAAGAGGAGAACGTAGAAGTAAAGAAAAACGAGTAGGGTAGGCGGGTTGGAGCTAAGAGGGTAGGAGGCAAAAGAATGCGAAGCGTTAAGCCGAGTAACACGAAGATGGAAACTCCTAAAGCGCAACCAGTTTTGAATATACGTTCGTGTAAAAAAAAGACAAATCTCTTGGTGATAATAATGAAGTAAGGAACATGTAATACTTTTGTTTTTATTAACGAAGCACGTTGTTACGATATTGTTTATTCGAAATGAAATATCATACCCTCTCTTTCCTACTTTCTCGATTTATTACGGAAAACAGACGATGGTTAGTTGAATAAAACATCGATTTCCTTTCTTTACAAAGCCAGATCGTTACATCGAGAAGGTCTCCAGCAACAAGATCATTAGGGGTATCGTAAACGAAGGCTTTTCAGCGAGAAGACGAAAGACGATTCCTATAAATTGCGACTTCGTGCACCTTGGACGTCAATGATCCGATACATAAAAGGAGATTTCGGAATGGTAGAAAAGGACAAAGAATAAAGCATGGAAAATGCTTTTCATGCGATCGTCGCAATGGAGAACCACTGATCCACTTTGCAGGGTGCAACGCACCGAGGTTCGCGAGCACTATTGCATCGCAAGAGGAATGGCATCCCAACGGTAACCTTCGGATGGACACCTCGTGACGGAATACGCAATGGTGGAGAGACAAATTCGAACGTTTCGCCAAGTGGATTTTCAATGAAAATCATTGTAGATCAAGAAAAATCAATAACACTGTCTATGATAATTATTCATGATAATCTTGACTCAAGTTAGTACTGTTTTGGTGAAATCGATGAAGAATAATACAAATTTGGAGATCAAAGCTAAACCAGTTTGAACTTGCACGGTTTCTACCATCACCCCGAAGTGCATTGATTGCATGTACAGTGGTGGTACTATCATTGTTAGAATTGCGAGTAGCCATTTGGACCACCATCCCCACGGTAACCTATCACGGGTCATGGAGAATCAACGGCAACCATTTTGGACTAGCTCTCGATGACCTTTGCTGGACACCATTACTCTTGCTAACATAAAATACATTGCATTTCTTTCCTTTTATTTATAATTACGTGAATAATTCTAGACTGTGTTATACACAAGCAGCAAGACATTCCTGAGGGTTCTTCTTAAAATAGAACCGAAGTGTACCAAAATTAGACGGCTAGGCTCGTATCGACACGTGTCTAACGCCACATATACCTAATGTGTTTATGTATCAGCGATAAACATTCGCGTGATGAAGAATTACCGGGATTCAAGGCGTATACTATAATAAAAGTAGCCAACGTTCACGGAAATTCGTGTGAGCGTGAGTGTAAATGCAAATGTAAAATGGCAGATTGCCCGATGTTGCGTCGCCACGTCGTCGTCGTAAGTAACGTTACGAGGTATCGCCGACACGCGCGCGGCGTTTATGCGTTTGTGTACGAAATACGTTTATGGCACTTAATGTAACGCTCGTCGCGCGCACGAGTTCACGTCGTATATCATACAAGACATTTTTCTCGCTTCGGATCTCTTCTTATACCTACTTTTGACGTTTACGCGTGGAATTATTAAATATGTATGCATTGTAGGGACTAGCAGAGAGAGAGGTGACTTCATCAAATCTTTTGAGGTTTGTAGTATAAACCCTTAGACTCTGTTTTTACTGAATAATGTTCGTAAGATGTTTAGGAAAATGATTAGAAAATAAAGGTAGTATTGTCCTATATCTCTGCGACTTATGTATGAACGGTTCACTAGTCGAAGGATTAATTTTGCAAAAATGTATTTTCCTGTAAAATATATATTTAAATAAATATAGTATAATCCGTTTTCTTGAGAATAATTGCCAGTATTAATATAAATTAGGATAATTAATCGATTTGCCAAGTGAAAATGATTAAATCTCCACAAATATTTTTTATTACAAATTTTTAGAAGAAGGATGTAGAAGTAAATAAGTTATTTTTCACAAGCAAAAACAAGCAGTCATTTAGTGTTAAACCTAAATATAAAAACTTCAAAAAGTAAAGTTTATCACTTTGGCTCGCGAACGGCTTATATGTACTTTATACAAATTGTACCTTCGTCAAAACGACAAAACTTTCTAGTTTGCCATAACCCAAGAGCATAGTCTATGACGGGGATCAAATAAAGGTGAGAGGGGGACAGTGATAGGTCGTCGTCTGTTTCCTGGAACACGATGTACCCAGGTTAGAAGATACTCGTTCGACAACGTTCGAGAGGAACTATACTCCGAGTCTTGGTAGCAAGAGAATAATCCGGTTGAAAAGTTAGAGCCATGGAACAATGGCGCGTTTCGCGTCGTCACTGCTACTCGGTAATTTCTCTCTACAGTGCAATGAAAGCGGGAGGAGCCACGAGTGAGCGAGATGGTATAGAACCCTAAAAGGAGGAGGAAGAGGGATGGAGAAAACCACGGCATAATCTTCCATCCACCTATGCCTATTCTAACTCATTTTCTCGGAACCCTTTATTTCTAGACTACAACTTCGGTAACGTCACCGATTACCCTCATAACATAATTCTACTTTAAAATCGTCCCAAGCGATCTCCAAAACTGGTTCCCACCTTGGATCGTCGAAAAGCCAGGACATTTCGCGCGGTTAACAGTCTCTTTCTTCGCAAAAATGTTCCGAGATGCGTTCCATAGGTGTCAAGTACCCACAAACGAACAAGTGAAGCGGCCACCTCGCGTTTGTGGAACGATAAGAGGAACTACCAGCGAGGTAGCAAGTTACGCGTTACGACCGCTCGACCCTTGCTCGGTTGAGATGAAATTCTCGCGGGCAGTGAATGTGGCAGGAAGTTG